>PYXC01002106.1:830000-1430000 GCA_015244755.2 Tenualosa ilisha
CTCAGTGCTAGGAGTGTGTATGTAAACCCAGATCCCTGAAGGCTGAGTGTGTGTGTATAGTTTGTGTCTGTGTGTGTGTGTGTGTGATAATCACACACCAAACACATCTACTTGACCACCAGCATTAGTACTGCAATTCCTGCCCATTCCAGCCCATAAGACTGAAATCATTTGTCCTTGTGGCATGAGCTGAAGTGAGAGATAGAGAGGACAGACAGGCATGCTCTCTTTACCACAGATCTGATAATGTCGTGTCTGGGTTAATGTTATAACATTCAAGCTGCCTGGTAAGAGGCCCTCGGCCTCCCAGAAGACAGAGTGCCCGCCGCTTCGTGGGTGTGTATCAGCATTAATCACAGTGCCCTCCAGGGACAGAGAGCAGCCGCTCTTCAAATGCAAACACAATGAGTGCTTTAAAGTTCACAGTATCAACCTCCTCCTCCTCCCTCACTTACTCTATCTATCTTTTTCTATCTTTCCCTCTCTCTCTCTTTCTGTCTTGTTTCTCTGCCCATTCCAGGAGTCGCTCTGGGATCTGACGACCGGTTAATCTTCTCGTCGGCTATTGTTTAATTACAGCGCGTTGCTCCTCGTTGCACTGTGTTCCCTGCTAATGAGTGTGCCGCCAACGTGCGTTACCGTAGCGTCTGTCTCCCCTCTCGCTACTTCTCTCTCTCTCTCTCTCTCATCTACATTCACTCTCCTTCATCTAATTTGCAACTCCACTCCCGCAACCAGCGATCGCTGTAGCAATGCGTCGCCACAAACACCAGATCCCGTCTAGACGGCTGGCTGGAAGGCAGGAAGCAGCACAGCGAGGAGTTCCCAGTGAGGGGCCGAAAGTAGGATAGATGGTGGAGCGGAAACCACACTGAGGGTAGCTACAGCAAGGCTGGCTGGGGAGAAAGGGAAGGGGGGGGCAGCTCCTCGGCAGCCAGATAATGAGAGAAAAGCGAGAACAGTCTTGTGCCTTTGTGTATCAGTGTGAATCCCTATGGCTCTGCTGAGCGGAGAAATCCACGGAGACAGTGTGAGACACCAGGTCTCTTTTGGTCATAGCCAATTCCCCTGTAAACCCTCAACCCCCTTGTCTCTCTTTCTCTCGCTGACAAACATACAAACACCGACACAAACACGCTGACAAGTAAGCACACACACACACCCAGACATAAACAAATAAATACAAAATCCTTTTTGCATACATTTGCACTCACCATCACAAATAACTGCATATTTGAGCACTGACAGACAGAAAGAGGCATACGCATACGCATACACACACACACACACACACACACACAGGTACATACAGGCACCTGCCCACCAGCATGGCATTTCCTGGTAGCAACACACTCCTGAGTCTATCTCTGGCTCACTCTGGGACAACAGCCAGACCTCGGGAGAGCCGGACCCTAAATTCGGCAGGCAGCCGCACCTCGCCAGCGGGCCACAGGGACCACACGCAGCAGGCCAGAGGCTTACCAGGGCCCACAGGGCCCGAGTAGCACATATTAATAGGCCAGGCACTAGAGCCACTGAGGACCTCACAGCAAGCCCGTTTTTTCTATGGCTATAGGGCGGTTAATGGCTATTTGTGTGGAGACATTACACAGGGAAGGTCGGGGGAGGGAGAGCGTGCTGAGGGTATGAAAGAGTGTGGGATGCGTGTCAGTGTGTGTGTTGGTGGCAGACATTGTTGTGTAGGCACTGGAAGCCGTCTGAGGATGAAGAGATTTTTGCCTGATTGGCTAGTCCAGAGGATTGTTCCGGACCAGCGGACCTCATTGCAGCAGGGGTTCTGGGAGGTCAAGCTTTCGCCTTGGAAACAGCCAGAGGCTACGCATAACGAGCTTCTGCATGCAAATGCGTGCCGACTGGCCGTGGCGGCCGTGACGCAACAAGCGGCCGGCAGTCCTGAGGTGACCTGCCTGATGCCTGATGAGTGGACAAGCAACCCCTCTACACAGTCCGTCTTCTTACACCCTCGCCTGTGAGCACAGAGCCCGAGGTGCCAGAATTAGACACAGATACACTCGATAACAAACGACAAAACATTTTCCAGTCATGCCAGAACAGCCCCCACCCCTTCCCTCTGCGCCCTTTTCTGAGAGGCACTGCTTCTTCTCTCTCGCACCATCCGTGTCACTGCGTCTCCCACATCCATCAGAGTACCAGACCAATCAATACCTTCGCAGTACCTTCGAGTCGTCGTCTTCCCCTCTCTCTCTCTCTCTGACACTAACAAGCCCCTCTTCCTTATATAACCACTGACTTATTCAGTGCTTCAGCCAGTTATCATGCTCTTCTGAGAGTCTGGACTTCCATTGCTTAAGGGGCTTAGGAGAAAAAACGTCAATATGCACCAAGCACAGGAGGCACTAAAGGAAATCACTTGACCAAGAGGTAAACCAACAGTGTTTTTTTCCCCCAAAATGGTGGAGATCGAAACATGCATGCCAATGGCTGAGTACATGTACGAGCCGTTAAGGCAGAAGCAGACAGTTGGATTGGGTGCAGGATGCTGTGGTTTTTCCCTCCATGTTGCTTGCTGTCCTCCATTTTGAGGTTGTGTGGAGTGGGTGAAAGGGTCTGTTGGCTGAAGCGTTCCACTGTGTCAGTGGGACTGGCTGAAAAGGGAGAAAGACCGGGGTGGAAAGTGGAGAGAGAAACAGAGAAAGAGAGTGAGAGAGAAAGAGAGAGAACCCTCGGGTGGTGAGAGGCCCACTAAGAGACGAGGCTACTTTCAAAAAAAAAAAAAAGCCATAGCCACAGCCACAGAAGAGAGACAGACCGATAAGAGGGAGGACACAGGGGGAAAAAAACGAACAGTGGAAAGACAGAAACTAGAGGTTGAGATGACAGGCAGAGACAGAGAGAGACAGAGAGAGAGAGAGAGAGAGAGAGAGAGAGAGAGAGAGGCGGTGGAGAGGAAAGCTGAACGAGGTGAGAGAGAGGAAGCGAAAGGAACGAGAGGGAGCATGGGGGAGAGCTGGTCTGTGGTATATGAACTCACTGGTTTCCAAATAGAGAATGAGAGCACAGACACACGGCTGTCTGCGCCTGGCCGCAGCTGCTGTCTGCCTGACAGACACACACACACACACACACAAACAGACAGAAGGCCAGAGACACACAGACCTGAATACAAGATCTACTAGTCAGAACCCACATACAGAGATGAGAACACACAAATAAACACGCATGCACGCACGCACGCACACACACACACACGTGCGCACATACACACACAAACACACACACAGGTAGAGAGAGGGGCAAGGGGCAGGCAGACAGATAGTCACACAGAGACAGATAGACAGACAGAAAGACAGACAGACAGGACAACCTGGCCAATCTGGCCAACCACACAAACACATAACCTGGCAGACGAGAGATGGAAGAGAACAACACTCAGACACAGACAGCCAGACCAGGGAGTGCGGACGGAGTTCTCTGGCTGCCAACCCCGTCTGCACAGCAGGCCTCCACTGTGCTGCGGTGTGGACATATGCACAACTCTGATCTCTGGCGCTGACGTCATGAGCTGTCAGGAACAGAGAGCATACACCGGTGTTGCCGTGCGGATATGCGTAGTGCTGTTATGGCTTACACATGTTTCTTGTGGTGTCTACAGACAGAGAGGAAACGCAACACCCCAGCATTTCCTGGCTGGCGGTAAAGGATGTGGAACCGCTGGTCCACAGCTCACCAGTCCACTTGGCACTCACTGACGTGGCCAGTGCTGACCCAATCAATCTTGCCTGACCTTGTTTGTTATGTCAAACATCTCAATCAGGTCAGGGCTCCATTTCTTCCCTCTCCTACCATTCTGATTTATGAAGGGCTGCACACTCACATAAAAAGCTGAAGGCACTTCTTTATTTTATTTTAAAGCTGTTCAAATATTGAACTTAGGAGAAAGAAAACAACATACACAAATTAAAAAAAACTAAACTAAAAAATCTAGTCTCCACTCTGTTTTCTCTCTACTCTTAGAGAGCTTTGGACTGGTAATGCCAATATGTGCCCCACGGACCTGAGTCAGGGGGAAGGGGGCAGTGAGATTGCAGGGAGTTAAATCAACAGAGAGCACCAGCCACTCAGCTTTGGAAAGTCTGAGTCAATCTCACTTCACAAAGCTACCGTCTCAGACACACACACACACACGCTTCCCCTGCCACCCTACAATGGAGGATGCCTGAGGTGAGTGACAGCATAGACACAGAGGTAAGCTACACAGCCAGTGAAACATTCACTCTGGATCCCTTAAAAATGCATGCTTGCCATAAACCTACATCCAGGCGGCAGGCACTGACCTTTCACACACTCACTCGTTCCAGCCACATAGCAACGCCTGCACACCTGTTTCCTAAACACTAGAGAATGGTGTGTGTGTGTGTGTGGGGGTCTGTCTGTGGTGAGGGTTGGGGTGGTGTTGGTGGTGGTTGGTTGTCCTTACAAGAGCCAGAAACGCTTAGCTTAGCCAACACATAGATTGAGAACACTCAACAGGGAAAGGTGAGTAGACAGAACAGAATGTATCTGTACACTAACACAATTTCACAATCCAGTGACAATTTACTCAACCCGAAACTCACTCACGGAGGAAAAAAACACTTGAGGCTCTTGAGGTATAATTAAAATAAATAAAATCACAGAAGACAAAAAAACCCCCACAGATACTCTAGAAAAACAAAGATTTAAAATCCCCTGACAGGTGAGCGACACAGACATTACAGGAGTCCCGAACACACACACACACACACACACACACACACACACACGTCACTGCTTCAGCCACAAATCAGCCATTTATTCAGCAGGCAGATACCACTGACTAACAGCACAGCCATGTACACCCATCACCCTAAAAAAAATAGTGTGAAGGGGTTGTTTGTGTGTGTGTGTACTATAACGGCTCATAATAGAGTCAAGCTTGCATCTGTGCCTGTCTGTGCATGTGAGAGTGCACATGACATGGCACAGGTACTAAGCATATATCTATGACAGATGGATGTGTGAAGTTTTTTTTTTTGTATGTGTGTATGTGTATGTGTGTGTGTGTGTGTGTGTGTGTGTGTGTGTGTGTTCAGGATGAGATCATACAGTATTGCTGACATGCCTTTATGACTGATTGGCTCAAGGTCTGTGTCAGACTCCTCTCAGACAAGTGTGTGTGTTAGAGACGGGGGCTGGGGGTGAGTTATGTAGTTTAGGCGCTAGACGAGACACCAGACGGTATTTCCGGCACACTTGCGCAAGCACACAGGGAGTGGGGCTGCTCCGTCATACTCAGACAAACAGAACAGGGTGTGTGCGTGTGTGTGTGTGTGTTGCAAACAATTCTCACACACACCTGCACCAAATATAAATAACACTGCTAAAATGTGTATCTGTGCCTGTGTCTTTCATGTGAATGTGTGTGTGTGTGTGTGCGTGTGTCACAGGCCTGCTCTGTTGACTCCCTTCAGTTGAACAGACAAAAAAGAGGACTGGCTGGGTGGAGGCAGCTGGTTGTTGAAGGTGGGGGTAGGGTGTGTGCGTGTGTGTGTTTGCCTCTCTATTGTCCCCCTCTCAGAGCAGTGGGCCGGTCATGAGCCGCACCCAACACAAGGCTGAAAAGCCCTGGCCTGGTCAAAAGGTCATGAGACATTGCCAGTCAATGACACTGACACAATCCAGACCATTTTCTACTGTAGCCTGCAGCTTCAATAGACTTTGCACTATGGGTGAATCTGTGCACTTTTTCCATTGGCAAAAAAAGAGAAAAAAAGACAGGAAAGAAAGAAAGAGAAGTAAAACACACACACACACACACACACAACACAAACTATGGAATAATCCACTGAGTTCTAACCTTTAATAATTATAGAGCTGCTAAAGGATGCAGTTGGTGATGCAACGTGGGCATTTCCCCTGGCCGATCCTGCCCGTAAACTCTGCCTTGCAGCAGTGCGTGGGGTGGACCGGGGGGGTGGGGGGTGGGGGGGGTTAGTGGTGAATAATGACACAAAAAGCTAAGGCTGAGAGGTAGAGACTATGAAATCACAACTGAGTAATACCAAGCCTCCAATTGGACATCCCAGGTCCCCAATCAGCCAGAAAAACAGAGTGCTAATTACCACACACTCCCCTTGTCCTTTGTTAAGGTGGACTAGTCCTTTGTTAAGGTGGACTGTTGTTTTGGGTGACCTGAGGTTGACCGGGGGGGGACAAATGATGGACTTTCCCCTTTGGCTCTGGCCAGCTGGCTACCCCCAGCAATCCTGGCCACAAGAGAGCAAATGTCACCTGCCCCTCTCCCTCTCTTTCTATCTCTCTCACACACACACCACACACACACACAATGACACTCCCAGACATACACACGAACAGTATCATCTGGGTCAGTCGAAGTTTAAGAAAACAACCGTGAGACAGGGAGGCCACAGCAGGCCCTCGGCTATCAGCTGCAACCATCTCCGGCCCCCTAGCACACTGCAGCAGAGAGCCTGCCGGACAGCTAAAGCAGACCGGAAACACAGCCCTCTCCTGCTCCCCTCAGGACCCACTGTAGGGCGAGGTGCAGTCAGAAAACCAACCAACCACGCAAGACAGAGAGAGGGAGGGGGGGAATACCAGAAAAATCAACTGAAACCAAAACAAAGGAAGTAGACGAGACCCCTGCTCTGGGGCCCCCATTCTAGGGCCAAGGAAAGAGCAGGAAAGACATAATAGGAAATAGATTTTACTGAAAAAGACAAGAAAAATAGAAAAAGAGACAGAGGCCACTTACTTTGTCTAGCAGGAGTTTGGGCTGGTAGTGGAACTTCTCTTTCATCTGCTCCAGCAGCTGCTTGAGACGCGGTTCATCGGCAGAGCCCAGGTACTTGCGAGCGAGCAGCAGGTAGCAGGGCCACTTGGCTGAGTCGAAGCCCCAGTGGCAGGTGCGCTTGTCCGACGACTTGTGCGAGTGCATGACGAAGTTCTGCGGTGAGAAGAGCAGCTGGCACTCCACACACTGGATGCAGGGCGCGTCAAGCGTCACGTAGAACTGCGGCACGAACAGACCTTGGCACTTGCCCAGGCACTGGTGCTCCACCTGGAAGTTGTCCCTGCTCTCCTTCAGCAGGCCTTGGGCGGACAGTTTGGCACCCAGCTCAGGGGGCAGGGCAGTGCCAGGTCGCAGCAGGGCGTTGCAAAGACGCTGAGCGTCGGTAAGTGTGATGAGACCGCAGGAGGGCGCGTTGAAAGGTAGGATGCCCAGCACCTTGAGGATGTGCAGCTGCTCCGCATCGCAGCGCGAGCAGTAGACGTAGAGCTCGTCGCATACAGCGTTGATCTGCTGCAGTGAAAAGTCACGCAACACCGAGTTGAGCACCTGAGGCAGGCACAGACGCTTCTCCCCACCCACGGCAAAGCAGGAGATGGACTCGCCCTCCAGCAGAGAGTGGGTGAGCTCTGTGGAGCTGTCACAGGGTACCAGGAGTGGCCCACCGCCCAGGGCTGGTGGAGAGGGCATGGGGTTTAGCTGGGCAGCGCCAGAGGCCGCATCCTGGGCCGTCTTGGCAGAGAAGGCCGCAGGGCCTCCAAGAGAGCTCTGGCTGCTTAGGGTGAACTGGGCCAGAGTGTGCTTGAGGCCAGGGCTTAGATCTAGAGCCTTGGCCGCGCCACCATGGACATCCCGGCCTTCGGCCTCCATCTCGGCAGCCAGGAGCTCTGCGTCCACATGTTCGTTCTTCACCTTGAGGCCAGAGGGCAGGCTCTCTTGGCTGCGCCGCTTCAGGTTCATCTCGGCCATAACACGCTTCTTGATGGGCGCGTAGTCCAGCCGCTCACGGTACAGCCGCTTCATGTTACCCTTGAAGGAGGTCAGATCTTTAAAGGGGGTCTTCAAGCTTGTCTGAGTGCTGGCCATGGTCAAACACAGGTTCATGCAGCTGGTTGAACTTGAGCTGTTTTTTTTATGCTGGAAAAGTATTGCACTTTACCGTCTTGTAAAATCCTCTCTCTGTCAAAAAGTATGAATCCTCTTGCATCCAGATATATACATGGTGATAAAAGAATTCAATACTTTTTTTCAGTGTCCTGAAAGGGAGAAGGATATGACATGTGAAAAGGCTTCCCAATAACTTGCAAACTTTTAGGTAATAATGAAACTTGGGCAGAAAACAGTATTGAGGTGAGGTTGGGGGCTCATGCATTGCTTGACTCAGGAAACAATTAGCCAAATGGCCATTACCCTGCATAATTTCACAATTACAACTATTTATTCCTGCAAATACACCAAAACCAGAGATGTAGAAGCACTTCAATAACATCAGCTTGTGAATCAGGAACAAACTACAAACAAACAAAAAAGACAAACAAAAAATCTCCTACCCATCTAAAGCTGGGCTAAACTGTCTTGACACTTCACACAGTGTGATAATACTATTAGCTGTTTACCCAAAATGGTCGAAGCTAGAATCTGCCTGCAACGCTGTGGATTGTCAGCGGGAGAGCTCCCTGTTCGAGCACTGTGACTGCCTGCTGACCCCATCACCCAAGTGAAAAGAGTTGATAGACTATCAACACTCTTTCAGCGCATCCTTTAAAAGCACAGCGGGATAAAAACAGTCGAACAAAAAGGAGCACGCCATGTGCAGTGACTAATTTCAATACAAAAACCGTACGGATGTAATTTCTAGTAATTTACTTGCCACATTATAAAACGATGATACTACAGACATTATGGGTTAAAAAAATGCTCTGATAATGCTGTTCAAATAACACATCCAGTGACACAGCAAACTGCATTATCAATATCGCGCGGAAATAGCATTTCAGCTTTGGAAAACAACCACACTTAAAAGAACATCTGAATTCGGCTAGAAACCAAGGTAAGGAGCAAAGGACTTTCCAAAAAAATGATGTGAAATACCGTTATGCGGTAGCTTGCTCGACCGTTTCCATTGGAGGACATAACGATTGGCAACAACTGTATGGTTTTCAGCCCACCCGGGCATGTCAGATAAACACAAATTCCTGACACGATATGGCATTTATAGTATATAAAGGTTATTCAGAACCGCAACATTGCGTGGGATATGTCCACGATTTAAACCGATTTTCTCGCAGCCTAGTTATCTCAGCTGCCACCCGTGGCTGATGCTTTCAGTGGCTCAGACTATCAGACGACTGTGTTTGCATTCCACGTCCGTAAAAATATTCGTGTTTCGTCGATCGTCTTAAATAGATATACAATACGTACATTTAACCTACTAAGACAACTCACAATATAGCCATGTTCCCAGGCGTAGTCACCCCTCGCTCACAGAAGCAAGGACACAACGCAGCTTTCCTCCTCTCCACCCCCTTTCCACTCTGCTCGACAAGCAGCGCACATACACAAGTCTACCCCCTCACTCGTAGCAGTGGTATGCAAACAGCCGTGATAGTGACATTCACGAGCCCGGAACAAGACAAACTAGTCACTGAATACCAGACACTCTCGCGAAAGACAAGTAATGACGAAAAAATAACGGACCCACCGAGGTATTTGCTTGCTGAAAAGCAGGATATGTCATTTGGTCGACTAGCCTACATAACGTTGATGTAAAGCCCTCGAAATTACACCAGGCATACAACCTGTCTAGCCTTCCCAAAGGGGCATTCATGCAAATTTTATCGCAGCAACCAAATACGTTAAATGTTTGCGACAAAAAAAATCTCAAGATTAACATGTCTAGTGTCATAGTATGGTAAATTTCTGTGCGCCAGTAGAATATAATTTCTCGCTGTTTGACATTAGGGTATGACGCTACAACCATTTGGCGAAGCGCTCTCGCTAGCTAGCGAACGGCAGTGGCGTTAACCAAGGGGACTCACAGCGACATCACAGCCCCTGCAATGAACAACCCAGTTTCTCCTAATTGAACCTGAGTGACTATGTTTACACATGAACATCATTCGAAAGCGTTATTTTATTCATCCTTCAACCACAAAACTGATTTACACCATTTTAAGAGGCCATGACAGTCTAACGAGCAGATGAAGCCCCGATAATTCCTCTTGCCAAGCAGACGGGGCTATTGAGGACTTGCTAACTAGCGCGCTAAGTATTCCAGTTCAGAGTGAATGAACCTTGTTAGCTAGCTTAGCTAATGTAAAACACCCTCGAGCGTAGCTGGCTAGCTAATGTTAACCATGTTCTAGTGACACTAAACTATTCTAGAAAAGACAGCAAAGAAGTGAAAATGTAATTTCCTAAATACCGGACGCAACCAGAGCTACGGGCAAAATTTAATATGAGTAGTACAGGACTTGCCTCAATAATGCGCACGTTCCTCAAGCTGGCTCCTAGTGTGTGTATGTGTGTGTCTTCTCTCAGCCTGACCGACCGTCAACAAGACGCAGTCAGAAACACCACTACACAGACAGTCACAACGTCACAGCTCTAGCCGAAAGGGTACGTCACTAAACCCGAATTGGGCATGCCTCGGAAATGGAGCGGGGGTGTCTGGCTCGTAGTCTGGCTCGAGGTCATTAAGCACAGGCTGTACCAGCAGATGGTAGCGACGACAAAGCTGATCAGTGTTTGTTTCTGATTCGTGTTAAAACTGATCAGCTGCGATGAAACTAGCCTTGACCGACTTGTAAATCTCAACTACTGGTTTATCTTGTAAGCATGCTATAACGTACTGTTTTATGAGCGAGAATTCACAATTTTAACAAAAGAGAAATCCTAGACCGTTAAGTCTGTGGTAGGCTACTATTTTCTGACCAGCTGTCTGATTTTGAAGATGTATAATAATGTAGCAAAATTAAACACCATTAAAAAAGTCTAAACAAGATTACAAGCCACTTTTTGTGATTTTTGAGATTTACACATTTGAATACCAAATTTTTAGGTGGCGAGTTTAGTCGGGGTTCAAACTGTTCTGTTGTAGCCTACATGGCTAATGATTAGTGTTGGCTGCTGTTTACCCAAATAATGTTTTCAAACGTCAAGTCAACATTTACATTTTGAAGGCAGATGTAAGCAATGTGAATGAATGTACCATTGCATTGCCTTTCCCACCTTCCACAGTCCCGTTTAGTGTTAGGTGGGGTAATTTAATCCCTTGCTTAATGTTAACTAAAAACTTCCCTCGGAGTATTTACAGGCTCAGTGCTCAGGACCTAATAAAGTGTGTGTGTGTGGGGGGGGTATTGCATCAATGGGAGGAGTTGTCTGGGGCTTGACTTTCACTCATTGTCTGTTAGATGAGGCACTAAACGCCCCCCTAAGGGTTGAGATTTGCAAGGAAATCTTGATGGATCACCAGACCACACAAATGGGCTAAATTACAATGTAAACTTTGGCATTGGTATTACCTTTGAACTGCTCACTTTGCGTTACTACCCAAGTATTAATTCTGCTCTTCAACAGCATCCCATTGCATTGCCTCCACTATGCATAGACATAGTGTCTGGTAGCTGTTACCATTTTACAGTCTTCTGTAAGTGTTTATATTTCTATGCATCTCGTGTGCAAATGTGTTTGTTTTGCATGATCTATACCTGACCAATAAAAACAAGTAGCTGTCAGCCATTTCCAAAACGAATTCTCAGTGGACAGCAAGAATGTAGTTCTCTTTCCAAGTTACACAAGGTGAGTGTGTGTAGTGGGCCCATGGTATACTTGATGGTGGATAGAGGTCCTTAACAAGCCGAGAGAGCTCCTAACCATCTGGTAACTATAGAGTTGGGCTGTAAACTCAGGCAAGGAATTTAATTACAAGCTGCAGGATTGTGTTACAAGGATTTTTCTTCTCCCATCTTCCAGTACCTTTTCTCAATGGCCCCACTGCTGGCAGGATTGTCATTATGTTGATATGAGACATCAATAATGTGGTTGTATGTGGAGAATTGTTTTTTTTTACCTTTATGGATGAAAACAGACAAAGTAGATTTCTCAAGACCTCTCCCAACAATTTCTTAGGTCTACAGGCACAAACAGCTCCTAGTATAGGTCAACAGGATCTGGCTGGCTGACTGGGAGCTTCAAGTGGCTCCATGAGAGCCAGCTTCCCAAAGGCTCATGAGTCTAAAGTTACACGGAGACATAGATGCCAGTTCCTTTTGTTTAGTCTACGCTGACTCTCTACAGGCCCCAGCAGAGGACTGGAACACTTACGCCGGCTAACAAAACAAAACACCCCGCGTTGGCATGGAGACCAGCACTCACAGTCCAGAGGGATCATTAGTGAAATGGAAAAGAAAAAGCAACTGTACCAACTAACGTGAAGTCTTCGATCTGCTGGAAAGAACAAGTGTTTTCTACCATATAAATATAGCTAAAGTCATTTATGCATTATTATTGTCCTAACAATGAAGAGACCAGAGCTAGTAATTCTTTTTTATTTTGAATATCGTTTCTGCTTGAGACAGACGTTTCACTGAATAACAAAATACGAAACATGGTGTAGTTATTTGTTGAGATCATCTCAACACAAAGTAATCAGTAACTTAGCCCTCATCCACCCAGCCCTCAACCTCCTTTCCCACATTTGAACAGGCTTTTCACTTAACTGTTTACAGGTGAAACAAATTCATAACATTTTACAGACAGTAATGTGCTTTTCAGAGGGTGTTTCACCTGAAGGCATTAAAAAAAGAAAACAAAAAATTTTTTTTTTGTAGTTTCTGTATTTTGTTTTGAGTATCAACACAACCCTATGCTAATGCTTTTATTTTATGGCCACAGATGCAGGCTGGTGTACCAATAACTCCAGGAATGTTGGTAGGGCTCTGAATAATCAAATCATTTCCAACACAGGGGTGCCAATGAGTCCCTCTCACTGGAGAACTAGTGTGAGCATATGCAGGCGTGTGAAGGCCAGCCATGGAATGAGGGAGGGAGTGTGTATGTGCACGCAAGTGAAAGGGTCTGAGCGTGTGGGAGTATGCTAGTATGCTATGCTACATTTACCAGTGTTTGGTCATTTGATCTTTTAAAGGCCTGCTGAATTTCTAAAATCAGCTCATTATTGTATAGATAAAAAATGTGATGGGTTCAAAAAAAAAAAAAAAAAAAAAAAAAATATCAAAAGCAGTGTCAGGTGAGTGTGACAGAGAGGGGTGTTGACTGGTGTGAGAGGAAGGTGTTAGAAAGGGTGCATGTATAGGTTGGGGGGGGGGGCGCTTAGGGCAGGTTGGGCAAGAGATATCCCAGCAGGAAGCACACATCCGACATGGGTGTGTGTCAAGGACAAACATAGTCACTAGCTGTTTTCTTCAGTATTTCAACAGAAACTTAAAGAGACAATGACAGAAAGAAAACAAATGAAAAAATATCAACAGACCAACAGTTTAAATTGATGATCGTACAAAAATAAACATAGAAAAAACAGACTCCCCCAAAAAATATCATCAGAAAGGCAACGAAAAGTCTTACAACTTGAAAAAGAAAGAAATAAAAATCAAGGATCTCTATGATTAATCTTGAAACGGCACAATGTCCTACAGTTTACATCTACCAACAGTACCACCAGGAACATCCTGTTCTTTCTTAGCAGGGGATATTTTGTTTTCCTTTTTTTTTTGGTCCTGTGTAAAGGTAACGTTGCATGGATGGTCTATTCTGTCATAGTTTAGGAGAGGGGGGAGGTTCTTCCATTACAGTTAACTCCTCCATCATTCACTCTCCTTTGAGAAAATTCCCTCTCCATTCACAGTTTGTCAGTATTTACATTAATGTTAATGTTCCTGGGCTCCTTATGTGGCTCCCTCCACCAGGTGGCCAGGCGCAGAAGTAAACCCCCCCATCCCCACCCCCATCCTCAATACGTCTGCTGACAGACCTTATGTATGGGGCTCACGTCTCTCTCTGGCTTGGACAGGAAGCCTGGTTTTATAAAAACACTTTGTACATTTTTCCATACCACTATTTCTTTAAATAGACTGAGGGAGGAGAAACACAAAACTTACATAGAAGGATAAGCGTAAACAAAGGCTAGTATTGTATTTTGTTTTCTCTGCGTTTCCCTCTGCACGAAGCAGAAGTGGCTGTAGAAGAGGTAAGAGAAAGTGTTCAAAACATGCCCCTTGTGTGAACAGTGTTACTCTTAGTATTTTCCTAAAAGAGCCGTGCCAACGCCACTATATGCTCACTCGCTTTCTTACAGATATGTACACATAAAATCTTTGTCAGCACACAGTGGTGCGAGAGCCCGGGGGAAAAGACGGTGCTGTTTGTCGCCTCTGGTTTCTCCCACGTTCTACCTCGCGACCTCTGACCTACAGCCTACAAACGGCCACTGATAGAAGGCACTGATAAATACGCTGATATCAGTGCTGCTTTACATGATACAAAAATAATTACGAAACAGACAAAAACAAAAAAAGTAGACTTAAGGACTAGTGGTTATAAATGGCAGAGTGAGATTGGTTTGGCAACTAGCATCTCAGAGCACACAACGGCTCCGTCAGCAGTAGGATGAAGATCATCTGGGTTTCGTTTGGTTTAGTGTTTTGTACAGGTGTTTGCCGGTATGTCGATGCACATTTAACCATGCAGTGTTGAACGAAAGGCAACCGGAGAGGCCCAGAGGAGTATTCACACACACTCCTCAGCCGACATCAGGAGAGGATTGATGTACTCAAAGCCCTCAAACTCAGACTGGTCAATCTTCTTTACAGCATCACTGAAAAGATGGGGAAAAAAATCAATTAGGCATCAAATATGAGCTTGTTGCTTGAATGGTCAAAAACAGGTCACAAATGTCTATAGTTAGGGAGGACACTTACTCATCATCTGGAGTTAGTTGAATAGGTTCATTAGTAAACTGGACATCAAAGTTATCCAATCCAAACTCTCCAGAAATATTGGGCTTAAATGGTGGCACAACTTGTTTCTGTTCCATCTAATACATAAGAGAAGAGATTCAAAATAGTTCCAATAGCATGTCTTGATTACAGTATAATTTTATGGTCACTATTTCCAACCAGTCATTTTAAATAGTACTTCAGATATTTGAAGAAGTGTTTCATTACAATACATCACTGGATAATCCAGAAGAAACAATTATATATCAGTAAGATAACATGCATATCCTCCTAACCTACATTTCTATACCAGAGACCTCTGCTACACCATTTTGTGTGAAGTGAGCAGACTACTCCATTAGGTCAGACCAGAACTGCTTATAGAGCAAACTCCACCTGCAGGCCATCTGGGGGAAATGCAGCCCAGCTGTCTGAGAGGAAAGTGTAACCTGACCCAGACAGACAGACAGTCTGACCGCCACTTCCATCCCTCCCTCCCTCCCTCCCAACGCTGCCCCAGACCAAACAGGGATAAAAGGTCACAGCGATCCTCAGCTGTCTGTAACCCATAGGACAAGTGGTTTCAGCTGGCTGGGGAGAGTGACAGTGTTCCAACCCCATGCAGACTCCCAGTGAGAAGACAACAACAGCAAGCCAACATGGTTTTCTTTTGACATTCACTTTCTTGAGAACTGTGCATAGAACTTTTTCCCCTTCTAAATACCTTGAAGGAAAACCCAGCTTGTTTACTCGATAATTATTTCCACACGAACAATGTAGCATAGGTCTGTGTGCTGCTTTTTTTTTTTGGCCAGCAAGCCCATGTGACCCAAGCTGAATCTATTGACCTACATTCTTAAGCCATAGTGACCATAATACAACAACTTTGACTCACCAGGTCCCAGTCTACATTTCTGAAGAAAGGGTGGCCCATGATGTCAGCAAAGCCCGTCTGTGGATGGCAACCCAAGCGCTCCTTGGGATCCTGAGGTAAGACACATATAATGGGTTATGGGGGTGAGGATTGAGGTGTAATGTTGGGAGTCATGGCTAAAGGATTTTTTATTCCTATAGAGACCCAAGTGCCAACTCCAAATCAATGCTTTAGTCCTGCTTACCTTGTTCAGAAAGCCTTTCAGGACACTTGCTGCTTTGACTGACAGGGAGCGAGGGATACGGATCTGTTTCTCCAATATAACTGCACGAGACATGGGACAAGTTGTAAAGAGTCTTGGTAAATAGAGAATAAATCGTCACACAGCCAAAGAACATCGGCAGAGAGCTGGAAGCAAAAGTGAATATGACAGAAGTAACACAGGTTGACGAGCTACCTTGGAAAAGATAATCTTCCGTGTTTTGGTCAGGGTTGTCCGAGCTGCCCACTATATCAAAAGGTGACCGTCCAGCCATCATTTCAAACATGAGAACTCCTAGAGCCCACCAGTCTACACTGAAGCCTGTGGAAACATGATATTAACAACATACATCATTTCAAACTTAAATGACAAGCTGAGGGGGGAGGGCTGACAAATGACCAAAAATTTACAAATTACAAGTACCCTATTAGCAAACATGTTTTTGGACAACACTCTGACTGATCTGTTCCTCTATGTAATTACAGGGTAGTCAATAGCATATCCATGACCTATATGTGAGTGCATGCTTACCGTAGTCCTCTCCTCTCAGGATTTCAGGAGCGATGTAGTTAGGGGTCCCACAGAAGGTGCTAGTTGTGTCTCCTGGCCTCAGCCCCTCCTGTCATAATAATATTAACAAAAACAACAACAAAAACACCACCACATCAAACTGACCGCAAAAATGCCAAGGCATATCTGTGGCTTATAGCAGTGTTATTTTGACTTGTTCATGAGATTGCAGAGTATAAAGTTGTATACTGTTAAGTTCATATCCTAGTTGAAGAAGACACTGATTTAGGTTTAAATTTAATGCAGGTCTGAAATAGATACATAAATATTTGGTAACAGTGGTGACATGGTAACAGTATCACATACACAAATAACATTCGTTCTGTGGTCCATGGAAATTTTAATTTTATTTCTTTAAAGTGGCAAAGGGAACTACCCATCAGCTGAGTCAGTAGAGAGGTCATCCTACGTTCTGTCAAAAGTTTACAGAGGATGACTCACGCAAGAAACGGACACACACAATACACCGCTACAGGATTTCCAGCACCAAACCTCTTTATACGACGTTCACACATTTCTCCCCAACCCACTCTCATTTCACACTCTCACAAACTCTCTCTCACACATACACACACCCTGTGCAGAAGAGCGCAGTTTAAGGGCAGAAACTTTTGAAAACGAAATTCTCAGTTCCTGTTCCATTCACTCACACCCACCTTGCACATGCCGTAGTCAGTCAGCTTGATGTGTCCCTCAGACTCGAGCAGCACGTTGTCCAGTTTCAGGTCTCTGTAGATGATGCCACGCTCATGGAGGTAATTTAACGCCAGGCTGATTTCTGCTGAGTAAAATCTGTCCAGTAGAGAGTAGGTAGTAAGTCACCCATCACACCACATTTATTCCACAACTTTCAACAGTCAAAATGCACAGGCCACAGGTGCACGCACATACACGCACGCTTCCACGGTTTCAGGCTTGACTATAAAAACATATAACCACAAAGTGTAGGTGCACAGCGCCATCAAAAAAAAAAAAAAAAAAGACATGACCTACACAAGTGCAGTACACCGTCAGAAATTCCCTTCATCTCATACGGTTTGCTCACACTGTACATACCAGTATACTCCTCCATGCACTCTTTAAAGAGTGGTCACAATCATACAGTAGTGGTTGTAATCACCCAACAGAAATAGCCCTACTCTGACAGTAAAACAAACCCCATTTTAGCTTGCACACCTCTGACGGTCTACTGAGCACAGCAGGATGGGATGCTGGGGTGCCCACATCATTACACAAGCACAGAGAGGTTGTGTAGAACAAGAACGGAGGACACGTAAAGGACAGACTCATTTATCAAGGGGGGTGGGGGTGGGCTCGGGGGGTTCCTGAGAGCAGACGAGCAAGCGTACTCACCTGGCGTGTTCCTCAGGGAGCTTGCGCTGCCGCTGCATGTGGAACATCAGGTCACCGCCGTTCACATACTCAATCACGAAGAAGAGCCTAGCACACGCAGGGCACAACATTAAATCAGACGTAAACAAAACTACAGCCTAATGCCTACAGCCAAACTACTAAACCACATTCTTTGAGTGAAACAGGAATACGTTCTGCTATTTTAGTCCCTTATCAGACAGCTACCATAGAGTAACATCCCTTTGACAGGACATAGGCTATTTTTACACCAAATGGCCAGATACAGGAAATTAACATCCCATAACATGCATATTATACATTCTTTGCCAACCAGAGAAGGCTACAAACTGAAAGATACAATTTGGTATGTGAGCTGACAAGACACAGGTTCCTGGTCTGCCTGTGGATGTGTTGTGATACAGACCTGCTCTCCGTCTGAAAACAAGAATGCAGTCCCACGAGGAAGGGATGATTGGAGGCCTGTTCAAAGACATGTTTCTCCGTTTGGACCCAGTCAATGTCCTAGAGGAGCACAGAGGAACATGAAGACACAGACACACGGGTATAGAACAGGCACAGTTAGGAGAACAACACTAGCGTGAAGATGAATATAGGAGAGGAAGGACAGAGGAAGCACACTGGTCTATCTGCATATGGGTTTGAAGGACAGAGGAAGCACACTGGTCTATCTGCATATGGGTTTGAAGGTATGAATTATATAAGCGCTTGATCATGACTTGTGATTCAGTCGTTCTATTAATCAAAAAATACATCATCACATGTCACTATCCAAATTTAAAATTAAACAAAATCACTTTTCCAGTTCAACCACAGCACAGCACACACTAGCACTGGACTTTCTGAGCTCTGCCTCAGTAAGTCAGTCTACATGCAGGGCGTCTATGAGAGGGGCTAACCTCCCATCTATCCTCCATTTAATTAAGGGAAAAAAATAGAAAATCTCAACCACCCACCCTCAAATACATGACATTTTCCCACAAAAATGGGTGAGAACAACTGTTGATATCTATGCGCAAATGCAAAATACAAGAGTGGTGACTGGAACAAATTTTGAGCCCTGGCTAAAAATGCAAAACAGAATCTGTGCATGTTTCTCTCAAGTAACAATGTATCACATCTTAGGGACCGGGACTTCCCTGACCTTTTCTGAGAAGGGGAACCCTAAAGATCGTGGTGGCATAGTCTACTAAATGGATCATCGTGTTTAGGCATATGCGGTGTGTGTAATGGATTGCAAGTCAAGTGTTATGTGTGTCTACAATCATTCAGAGCTTTGGTGAGAAAATGGGTGACAGCTGCCTCAATGGCACACAGATCCAGTTGTGCAAGTGCTCTCTCATTTGACTTTTGCTTCAAAATTATATTTATATATACAATATTTACATAAATTCTAGATAGTAATAAATGTGAGCGCAAAATAGAAATAAAAAAGCAGAACCGTGTGTGTGTGTGTGTGCGTGCACATGCGCGTGCTGCGTAATGCTGAGAAAATGCTTAACTTTCATTCGCTTTATGAATTTCAATAAGTGTGCCAGCAAGTGTCCTTGCATTGGCATTAGTAAGAAGTGTTGCATTAATATTTGCAAGAAGTGTCCTTGCATTAGTGCAAGTAAGAAGTGTCCTTGTGTAGTGCTTTAGTATTAGTAAGAAGCTTCTGCTTCAGCTTCTGCTGTCTGCCAGCGAGTGACAGTAAGAGATGAGGCCTCTCACCTCGTCGTCGTTGACCAGCTCCTTCTTGACAACCTTCATGGCGTAGATGCGGTCCGTCTTCTTTAGCCGCACCAGCAGCACTTTGGCGTAGCTGCCCCGGCCAATCACACGCAGCAGGTCAAAGTCTATCAGCCCAAGGCTGGATGTGGCCTTCCCTGCATCCCGACTCATCGCCTACAAACCCACGGGGTAAGCACAGTTGGTGAATGTCACCCAAATTGCATCCCAATACCTAAGTGACTACTGTGCTTATTATACACATATACAAGCCCATGTATTACTGTATAATGAATACTCAGCAGGCTGCCTCAAAGCCTCCGACGACACCAGTAGCCTACTTTAATCTGCATCAGACCTCTCTTCCTCCATGCGAGTCTATTTTTATTTTTGCATGCATCGACAACACAATGCAGATGTTCAGTGGTCACAACCCCACACACTGCTGTAATCCCAGAGGGTCATACTACTACATGCCTTCCCATATCTCATATCCTTTACATCTAATTTCCTCCTCCTATCCTACCAACCTTCAACTCCCCACCCATCCTCCACTTCCTCCAAAACACCCCCATTCCCCCACACACCCAACCTCCCAGTTGCCCCTGGAGAAAAACCGCTGCAGCCCCTTCCAAAACCAGCTGCAGCACTACGCCCCCTGACTGGGCCCGTTTATCATGTGCGGATGCCGTGGACAGGTCCTGCCAGGGCCCACACTGAGAAAGGGCCTATTCTACTTCATTAGCGGCCACAAAAGGAAATCAATAATCCTAGAAGGAGCCTGTCTGTCAGCGTACCTCGACCCTGCACCCCCACCCCCACCCTGCACCTTACCCCTTCACTAATGACAAAGACCTAAACCATCCCCCAACCTCCACCACCACTGAACCTCTTCCAATGAAGTTCTGTTCTTCACACACCTGCATGACCCTTTGATGTTCTCGTTTACTCTTGTTGCAGTAAGTACTGTACCAATATTCCTATCAGTCTGTGTACACCCTGCATATCAAATCCATTAACATGGTGCTATTTCCTGAGTTGGGAAATCCTGGCTACAGAAAAGTCCAAGCATGAATTAGTTCTACACATGTGCAGGGCACATGTAGTAGTAGTAGTAGTAGTAGTAATAATAATAATAATAACAATAATATGTGAATTAAATAATCAACTCAACTAACTGTTGAGTGGTGCTGATTAGAATGAGCTGTTTTATTGTATGGTTTAATGTAGGAATATGAGGAATATGAGGTAGAACTGAGGTAGAACAGAGTATACCACATCATGTGGGATGAACTACTTATCTGAGCCACAGGAGGACAATGCCTGATGCTCGTCACCACAAAAGTCTGCAAACAACTCCACACCGAGCCAACGACATGCAGTGTCACACTGTGCATTGGCCAAATACATGCTCACAGCCACTCAAAACACAGCCAGATGCAAGGCTTGGACTCTTTATGAAAAGCTTTGCCTTTCTACACCAACCCTCGCCTCCACAAACACATTCATTTCAGTCCAAGTAGGGGGAGGTGAGAAGTGTGCAGTCAGTACCTTATAGAAACCAACAAATCAAATCTGACCACATTAACACTCATTCTAGTCTTCTGTGAATAGAGTGTCACTTGGACTCTGTGTCTGACCCACGATAACTCCCACCCCACCCTAGCCTGAGCCTAGAGAACCATGGGCACCATCAACAGTGATGACGAGAGGAAGATGGGGAAGAGAGGCAGGCCTAGGGCTCATGGTGACAGACTGTGGGAGGGGGCATCATGGGAGTGCTGGTCTGGCCGTGGGTGCTCACCTCTTTCTCTTCCCCGTCATGATTCAGGCTTTCGTCGGATAGTTTGTGGTGATGGACTGGAAGGAGGAGAGATAGCAGTGAGTCATTTCTCAGCTTCCCAGAATGCTCTGCTCGCTCTCCCTGTGGTGACCTGTTCTAGTCTGGTGCTGTGCTGATTCATGTCAGCTTCGACACTGCTGTGCTGATCAGGTATGTGTGTGTGTGTGTGTGTGGAGGGTCTTGACTGCCAAAACCTGAAAGTACCTGTGTCCATCTTTACATTCATAGGGAGACTAGCTAGTTAAAAAGAAACACAGGTCTCGTAAGACAATCATCCCACTTTTTAACTGGTGCCCCGGGAGAGATCAAGTTGAATAAATCACTTAAATCAATCAAAAACTGAATGGCAGTTTCTCAGTTAACTTGGACAGTGGCGGGGATACAGGACTAAGAAATGAATCACAGGGAATGCAGGGAACATGTTTTGAACACAGCTTTCTGGATATGAGTGCTCCAGGGTGGTCAGTAAGGGCTGATCTTTCTTTCCTCCTATGAATGACCTGCATGGCTTACAAAGACACAGAGCAAGCAGGAGCCAGTCAGTCAGATCAAGCCTACTACAAGGAACAGCCAGAGCCTGGGCATTAGTGTGTTTGTGTTTGTCTTTATGCATTTGTTTGACCATGCTTGCCACTGTGTGTGTGTATGTGTCTGTCCACACTGTGTTTACACCCCGAGTTTACACCCTTGTCTCTAAACATCTGTGTTTGTGCATCTTGACTGCATGTCTGCATGCGTGTGTGTCTGTGTGTGTATGTCCAATGAAGTCTTGAGAATCCTTCGCATCAGTATGAGAGCAACCTCAGCAGCAGAGGGCAGACACATACCTGGTTTGGGATGTTCTGGGGGAACCGAGCCATGATCCATGGGTGGCATGATGGGCTCCTGGAGAGGGGGACACAGAGGGAAGGGCTCAGGACTGGCTCCTGACATACATGCTTTAGCTCAATTCTTTGTCACCTTGACTGTTGCTATCTAAGATTAACCGGGCTTAACTTACTGAATGCTAGAAATTGTGGTTGTAAAAATTTGTAAGAGGTCAACCCCCCCGCCCTCCATACAGCCCCATTATTACAAAAGAAACATCCTTTGTGGGCTTTCCAAATATTCCAAATTAAGGAAACGTTTCTCTAAACCCATCGCGGGCGTTCAGGCTGAACTAACCTGGATCATTTGCCTGCCACACTCCACGGTCACCAGCTTGTGGCACTTCTTGTGGACCAGCAATTTACAGTTGACACACTTGTAGCCCTGCCGGCCCAGGCCCCAGATGCGGTCTGTGCAGATGGCACAGTGCGCCCGCTGCCCACAGAGAGGAAGAAAAAACAGTTAGTCTACTGACACTGCCACATGGATGGACATGCACAAGTGCGCGCACACACACGCGCGGGCGCGCTCACTGCATGTGGGCTTGAACAGGCGTACAACCGTGCACAAATGCACGCACGCATGCACACACACACGCGCACACACACGGCACAAGCTTGTGAGAGAGAATGGCTAAGACAAATAAATATTTTATGTGCCCTTGTAATTACCCTAAACACAATCAATGTTTGAGTATCCACTTTAACAAATGGTTCTTACTTTGTATTGCTCTAAACTGTCCGGAAGTTTTACATAATTGATCAGCAGTGAGAGTGCTATCGGAAGGAGAAGTGTGTTTATGTGTGTGTGTGTATCTGTGTGTACATGCGTGTGTGTGGGGTTCCTGACCCGATTGAAGCGTTTGGCCTGGAAAGCGTGTCCATTGGCATAGTACAGCTTCCTCCAACGGCGGGCACCACGTCGGTATATGGACTCTGACGACACAGACACAAAGGAGGTCATGCTCTGACCACCAAAGCACACTGAGCACATAAACACCCAGTCCGCTCCCAGTAAGCCTCACCATTAGTGAGGCACTCAGAAACAATCATCCAGTCATTATGGCTCCATTTACTGGGCTGAGCCTTGCACAACAGCCAGCATCTCTATCCTTACTCTACAGCCAGCTGAATGAAATTAGGCCCTAATACTGCATCAGTCTTGGAGGCGTGGTGGGGAATGCACTTACTATCTTCTCCAGGGCAAGGCATGCCAGGCCTCTCAGGGACACATGGAAATACTGCAAAGAGAGGATGAAAGAAAGAAAAAAAAGAAAGAAAAAATGAAGAAAAAGAGCCTTCAGATTCATACTCATACCAGACCACAGTCATGTGTGTACACGTCATGCTGTGATACTTTTAAACAGCCGAAGCTACAGTGCATGCGAGCGCATGTGTGTGTTTGAGCTGTATAAGTTGCAGCGCTGTTTATATGATTGTGTGTGTATGTGTGTGTGTGCGTGAGTGTGTATGTGTATGTGTCTGTGCAGCGGAGGAGGTGGAGGGGGTGAGTTTCCGCTGTCAATAATTAAAGAAGGATCTTTCCTCACATGTCGGCTCAATTCATCCCTATCTTAATTACTGGAGAGTTCTCCAGACAGACCTCAGTCACATTAGCCTCTTAACTCCTCACTATCCATCACTTCAGCGCGTACCCTGATTAGGTGACGCTTCTCTGAGAGAGGGAAGCTGGGTCAGGGCCAGATGCATGCTGGGAAAAAAAACTACTGATGCAGACCAGCTATATGGACACAAACCAAACCCACATGGAATGTTTTGGAATATCAAAGCACTAACTATTAACAGGGACATCATTCCAGGCCATCATTTCCCTAGAGTTCATAAATCTATAGAAAACTGAGGGAATAATTTCAAAAACGTATCAGGCAAACTGAAAACCAGATGTCTTTGCCAAGGTGCTTTTGCACCATCCAAGCGATGAGTTATGCGATTTGGATAACATCAAAGATGCCCTTGTGAACATCAAAAGAGCTTTTAAAGGTAAAGTGTGATTACCGGTACATGCTCATATCCAAACCTTCGTGAATAACACAAAAATGCAGCGTCTGCAAGAGGTACAAGATAAAACTACAGGTACATTGTTGCCCTGTCCTTGGAGACCTAATTACTTTTGTAGAGAGCTCTTCTCTGTTTTAGCTGGCCGTGTGTGCGAGCGCATGTTTAACATTCATGAAACATTTGGTGCATTATTCACAGAGGTGAGAGATGCAGTCGTGACAGACAGACTCTGTCTTTCGAGTTCACAGTGAGATTGACTCATACAGACTAAACACAAACACAGCACAGTCTCCACACACATACTCCAGACATAACTCTACAAATTATCTGCTGATAAAGCTCTACTCTACATATAATCATATTTTTCAGTTTGTGCTCTTCAAAGTATCCCATCAACAAGACACATTAACTGTTCTTTGTACAGTTTTACAACCTTTGACAACATACAACCACCAACTTTTATCAACTGTATCCACAAATCAAATCATCCTGTCTCAAAATGCCTCGTTAGATTGTTAAATAATTCCTACAGTGAACAAAAAGCTGTTACCACTTACACATTTTTTTTTCACAGCACGGATTTCATTAAAACAGAACAGTTAAAACATTCTTTTTTTTAAAGATGTTTACGGAAATTTAAGAACAAAATAAGACTCAAATTGCTGAGCATATCTCACACACCAATCTTTTATGAGGTTGGTGGTCACACCACCACCACCACCACTCCCCCCCCTCCTGAATTTTAATTTCCCATGTCTGAGATGGCCTGTCCTGAACCCATACCATACCATGGATAATCAGCTCAGAGTCTTTGTTGAGCTCGTAGAGGCGTAGGGCTTCCTCCAGCTCCAGCTGAGACGACACTGTGCATGGGTCTCCTGCAGAAACACACACACACACGCACGCACGCGCGCGCGATACACCCATCAGATATACATATGTCAAACCAGCACCAAGACACAGTACTGGAGCCCACGGTGCACAACCTGTCTGCTACTATGTAATGGGGGTGGGGTGTGAGACGGGGGTAGAGGGACAGATCGTGACCTTGCTGGAGGTGAGAGGATGTGATGAGCGATGGCTCTCAGACAGCAGACAGCCTCTCTCTTGTGGACAAGGGGGGGGGGGGGGGGGGGACAAAAGGAGTCTGGGGCAGAGATGAGGACTACAAGCAGTCTGATGGAGACACTACATGAAGAGGCCAGTATGCCTCATCTGAGAGAAGTCCTCCAAGCAGGAGCAAGGCCCAGACACCCTTGCTCCTGATGACTAATCTAAAGGAGGACAGCTGACATGCTCATTCCAGACAGGGTCAGGACCTGCTGGAGGCATTTCCCCATTCCCCATTTATTTATTTAGTTAGTATTTCTTCAACAGCTAATAAAGGCAGACATAATCAGGCACTGGGTCATTTAAGAATCAGGCATACATCTGGAGGTATTAAGAGGATCTATGTATACATACACACACAATAAAATAAACTTTGGAAGGTTTCTGCATACGGATTGTGAAGGTACAGTACAAAAGGAAACCCCTGGCACAGCACAGACAGACCATTTTTAGACTCTCTCAAGTGAGTCTGAATGGATATGGCGGGACGGAACAACACGAGAACGATGACCTCCAAGCACACTCACCTTCCTCGTCTATCCACTTCATTGTGAAGAGCTGGTCGTTGTCCAGGGAACACATGTCTCTCACCTCATTTGTGAGCCCCTCGTAGGAGATGGAGGGCTCGAAGTGGGTGATCATGATATCCCTGAAAATACAGAGCACATCAGTTAAGCACAGGACTGAAACACACACACACACCTCTAAATTTCTGATTCCTTTTAAAGTTGTCAAATGAATCCTGCTATTCAATTGTGGGCACCACATATCACGGCTAGAAGGTGGGGATGAGCACCATTTACTTGATGAAGTGGATGTAAACACTCCATAATTTTCAGGTGCCACTGGACAAAGGGGAACAGAGAAATCTGAATGCCTCACTGAGGTAACTGAGGTTAAACTCGCTGCCTTTTCATACAACACCTGGCATAGGGCTGTTTGCACAGAGGGAAGCTAACATGTGACTGAGTACACCCAGGTCACGTGACATGGTGAAGCAAAAAAAAAAAAAAAAGACAGAAGGAACCGTGGTCAATGATGGCTGTAGCTTTACAGGCCAATAGGAAAACTGCAGTTCATCACTGATTCAATCATAAAGGCTTTATATCGCTGTATATAATCTAGAATTGTAATACTATTCGGACTTGAATATTGACATGAATTGCACCACATAGCCTAAACTGCTTTAATACTTCAATATCTTTTCAGCCTTCTGATATTTGAATGACACCTTTCACATATCAGAATACTGCTCTGATTAAAAGGTCAATTTCACTGATTTGGATTGAAAGATAGCAGCAACCCCTATGGAATGCATTATAAAGGCTAGGCTAAAGAGGGAAAAATAAATAAACAAGTAAATAAGTAAAACTAGCTGGCCTAAAAAGCTACACCACCCCCTCCCTTCAGGCCTGCACCTCACCTGGCTCTCAATCTCCCACAGCAGATGCTGTTAATTATTGATGGCCGTGGGAGTCCCCCCACTTCGTCCCTCCCTCTCTCCCTCCCTCCATCACTCTGATGCCGGGTATCAGTTTCCTCCTCCACACACACCCACACACACACACTCATGCACATGCACACACTCACGCACATGCACACACTCACGGAATCCCGCCAGACAAACATGAGAATATATCACCAACAGAGGTGAATGTAACCCACCAAATAATGAATGGTCCAACCCAAGCTCCTTCCCTAACTCATAGGTGAATGGCATATTATAGGTTAAATCTTGCCTTTTAGACAAGCAGGTACAGTCTGAGTACAGTACAGTCTTCACAAGTCAGAAACAACAGAATTAGTATTCAGAAGATCAGACACACTTCTCTGTCATAATATGGTGAAGCACAGCATGCCCTTCCTGTAGACTGCCAAAGTTGATATTAACCTTCCAGTTCTTTTACATTAGCCTCAGACTTATCGGTCACTAACCTTCCCTTCAACAAGACTCATCTTTACCTCAGTGATGAGTCTTTCAGAAGAGGTGCTACGGGACAGAGAGGAATTGATTTTTTTATGTGACAAGGAATTTCAAGGACATGTTTTGTGATACGAATTTCCCACCCTGATGGAAGGAGTAGGCTACACTTGGCACCAGACCTGCTGACATTGCGCTACTGATTAGTGCCAGGAGTTCATGTTTACTCTGAACAAGCCGTCAAGTAAAACTTCCTCATTTCTAACACAACTGAACTCAAAAGCAGCTCAAATGTACAGCACTGTTAACAAGTGATACGAAGGCTGATACTCGTTACAGGCCAAAAAGGTTGCTTGTCTATAGAAATGTAACTACCCTTGGAAAAATAATTAACAGTGAGGACAGGTAGAGACTTTCACACACCATTAAGGTTATGACTAACAGAAACTTGCTACTGCGCTGACTAACCAAGCCGATGCATTCCTCAGATCTGTTGTCACACCAAACACAGTTATCTATCCCGGTCTGTCTCTCGCTGACGTTTTCTCTCTCTCTCTCCTAGTTTAATGACTGACTGCCTTACATAACATCAGGACTGGCCTGATCCTGGCATCATACATTTCTACGTACATTTGCACAAACAAACACAAAGCCCTTTAAAAGTCTGGGTGTGTGGAATCTGGTTGAAATGCCATTAATCTGGTTAGAAAATTAAACAGGCATGGAGGTATGCGGGTGTAAGACCCCTGACGTCTAAATCTCCCTCCAAAGCCTTGGCTGGTCCATCTGCTGTGCAGAAGGCCTGTCTTTGCAGGGTCCGGCAGTAAGGTCAGGGGGTTGGTATGTGTGAGTGTGTGAGTATGCGTGTGTGTGTGTGTAAAGGGGGTCACCAAGCTCCTGGGTGCAACTCTGCTGCACTGGCACTGAACAAGCACGCAGTGATGGGGAGTAACGGGTTACAAGTAATGTAGTATGAGTACAAAAGTTGATTTTTTTTGTGTAACGAGCACTCCTCATATTCATTTTGTGTTGGCCGTAATTCATAAGCCAAATGATTCTACACTGGGAGAAATTCCCACTCCACTTTCGGAACATGGGCTCTGGGATCTTCAACTAGGCCTACACTGTTGCAGTTTGGGTCAGTGTTTACACTGACGAATTATTTGGGAGCCAGAGGGAGCTGAGCTCCCATAGATGAGGGCAGGGATCCCTTGAGTGGGGGTCTCCAGCGCCACCAACACCAGTGGGGCATTATATTTCAAAAAATAAATAAGGCCTATTCTTCATCCCTGTGTGGCCTTATCGTCATGTTATCTTAAACTGCATTGAAATGTAATAAGGGCTGTTGACTGCAAAAAGCAAAAAGCTTCTAACATAGTTTCGATAAAGATCACCCTAGCATTGCGGAGATTAATCAAAATATGGGCGAAAACAGCAAATCAATATTTCCAACAACAACAAATCAAGATCCACACAAGTCTGTGCATTTGCATGTGCAAAAGTTGTTCCATACATTTTCCTCTCCATAGTGCCCATCAGAGGAAAAGCTTGATGTAACAAAAATCACTAGCCATGCCCTCCTTTGCCTTTCCAAAAATCATATCTGAACCCCCATATCTACATTGGTTTCATATGATGAAAAGCTTAGTGTGACAAAGTTCCAAAACAATTACCAATATTTTTTTTTGCAAAGTGTACTGTTAGTGTTCCTAGCAAGACCAGAAGAAACTTGGTGATTAGACAACAGATTTTTGGACTTAGTTAGGTTAGGCTTTTTCTTTATTATGAGTGCCAATGGGAAGGCAAATGCTTAATGTAGATAGGCCTAACTGTTGTGATTTGGGTTTCGGTTTTGATATTTGGAGAGGTGAAAGTAGGCATGACTAGTGATGTCCATAGGAAATGTGGTGATGATTGGTCGCTGTTTTGAGACGTTAGGCTTTTTCACCCTAAGCATTTGAGAATGTCTTGTTTTATTTTTTCACCATTACCTTTACCTGCAGTATAGTTAAATTAAAAGTAATTTGTAATTTGAGTAACTTAATTGCCATTTACTTTTTTACTCTTACTTGAATAAGCTTCTCAAAAGGGAATTATTACTCTTGCTTACTAGTTGTAATTGTACGAACTTGAGCACAGATTTTCAGTACTCTCGCCATCACTGCAAGCACAGCTTTGCAGTGCCTTGCTACCATGCCAGAAAGCCACTGATATATTTTTAGACCTATTGACACAACTATCACAGTAACTTCACTCATTTCACTGTTTTGTTACAAGCTATGTGTGTGTGTGTATTTTGAAACCAAAACTATGTATCAAAACCATAAAAATATCTGGTTGTGGGCTACATTTCCATGTTGAAGGAGTAACAAAATGAATTGCCTAAAGTGACACTTTTCTTCTACAGCCATGCAGCATGTTTTTAAATCAATGACATAAACCCAAGCCTAAACTGACATGCATAGACTGCATATCACCATAACCGAACCCAGACACCACAGGGCACTCAATGCTCATTGCCAGGCTAGCCTACACCATCATCACTATGCAGCCTTCATTAAATTCAACATTTATGTCCTTGGGGGGCATTTCACAGTGTAAGAGAAAATACTACCATGGTTGTCAAAAGGGTAGGGAGAGGGAGATAAGGAATAAAGAAAGAGAGGGAGAGATGCTTTTACAACATGTCACAAATCCAGCGCTGTATGCATTCATGCAGAGTCGATATTAGAAGGCAGGCAGCGAAAGAAAAGGCAAGAAAGAGAGGGAAGAAAGAGAGAGAAGAAAAGGATGAATAGCTCCACTTGGGCTTGCACTCTTTGGCGGGATAAAGCAGCTCAGAGGGAAGTGCGGACTGAAATAGGCTACACTCAGATAACGAGGGCGATGGAGGGCGAAAGAGTGAGGCTCAAAGCAGGCAGAAAATTATTTCCTTGTGCACAGAGGAGGCAGGCACTGTACAGCTCTAGACCGCGTGAACACACACAAGCCAAAATGAATGGTTTCAGAGTCTACGCCCCAGCTTTTGGTTACAGGACGTTTCAGGGAATGAGAATATTTTGGTATACAGACAAGTCGTTTACTCTTTGAGAACCTGCTTCTCACAAAGCTCAGACTTAACTGAGTGACCAGTGCATCCTAAATTAGGCAATATTTTACAAGACAAAAAATAGTCTGTTCAAAAGTCTTTGTGGTAGTTGACTCAAATGGCCAATATTTTTCAATAGCTGCATCTCTACAGTCCAGACTGCCAAGCAAGCTTCCAAATAAGGGAACACTAACACCGAGTGATCATGTACACAGATCATAAAATTAGCCATCCTGTGTCAACTCATCATATGGCTAACATTTGTTTGCCCACGCCACTAGTCTATCTGCCCCTGGTCCAAATAGAACTCCACCACATTATCACATTAGGCTACATGGCGACAAATGAGCCATTCCGGCCTTACTAACAGGCCAAAGTCCATAATAGTTATGGCAAAATTGAAAAGTCTATAATAGATAGGCCAACTGCACTGCACGTGCAAAAAACCTTTTTGCCACTTTGAAACATCAACTCTCAAGTTCAAATCAATAACAAAACCTGGTCTGGGTGTAGACAGCACATGACTGCAAGGCTGTCTGCAGCTGATCAAGACAGGGATGCTGGGATATGGGCATATAAGGCAGACTCTACTTACAGGCTGCCACCACACTAAAACAACTGCTGCTGAATTAGGCCTATCTGACTCTTAAGACATTGCTCAAATTCCTTTTGCTGTGACCAGCACATACGTAGGCTAGTTTGACGTTTTGTTTGGAGCAACACCCGGCAACCCATTGAAGACAATACATGTATTCAGGTGAGGCAAACTAGCAGTGTGGGAGGGACACAACTGGTCTGTCTGGCGCTAGGTTGCTGCATTGCAAGCTTTTCAGGTTCTGGATGTTTGACAACCACACTCACACACACACAGTTCACGTCATCACACTGTGTCTAAGGTACACATCTTGTAAAGTCTATTGCCTTTTCACAAGCCATTTAAAATTCCCCCAGGACCTCTAATTCCACTACATTAAACATCCCTTTAACAGAGCCAAATGATCTATCTGGACAGAAGCAATTAGTACACTATGCCCCACTAAACACAAGACTAAAAATTCTATGTATTTGTACTGAATCAGGGGTGAAATTCCACTTGGTGAAAAGCACGCCAACACGTAGGTCTAAACGAATGAAGACAGAACCTTGAGATTTTTATGTATTTGCAAAGTGATTCAACGAAAATGTATGTTCCTAGCAACACTTAATTGTAACACAGACATCTCTATCTGTCAGAATCTTATGGCACAGCTGAAAAACTTAAAGCCTTCCAACATCTAACATAAGAACAAGGCTGACTAATACTAGATATACATAAAGACAGACCTGTTCACATAGGTACCAACACCTTCGTGAACACTGACATTTCTATGCTCTGGCAACCTCAATGTTAGGTCATGCTAACCAAATGAACACTTTTGTGATTTCGAGCTGATGTCAACTGGCAATTAACGTTAAGACGTAAGTTAATGACCGCACAAATTACTGTTATAGACAGGTTACAGTACTTCTCTATTTACGGTTGAATGGTCAAACATTACCGACATGCATTCAAGTGGTAAAATTTCTGACGTTAAAACTGCTAACATTAACTTGAGTTAATTTACATAGCGTAGCTTTACCAAAAGCGGCTTCGTAACTGGTCAGCCGCAAACTCATTAGTGGTGCTAAAATAACAACTTTCTTTAACAGGTCATCAAGACAGATAACTTCCGACCGACCAATCTAACTTCATCCACTCTATCAACTGCTTCCACAGCCAAATAAACATAGCTAACGTTAGCTGTGGTAGCAACATGACAGGACAAGTGCCTACCACAGAGCTAGCTATAGGTAGCTAGCTATCGCTACCTGACGACCTAACTTAAGATCGAGAAGTCAAGTCAACTGTTATGGTCAAGTGAACGTTTTAAACTATGAATGTGCCAAAGATTTGAGGAAAACATGTGTTAACAAACGTTGACTACAGGGCGAACGTAATCAACACGAATCAACACTGAGTGAGTGTGGTGTTATGATGACCAAGCTAACAAGTGAAGTAACATTGTGGCTAACTCAGCTAGCTAAAAAAGCTAGTGTAGTGAAATTGTGAACTTGTTCAGATCGCTAAATAAACAATCTCTGAATCCTCATTTGTGGCGCAAACGGTCATCTTAGTTACAACCATCAGCAATCCACGAATCAACGCTTTTAAAAGGTACAGTAAACCTTACCCTTTGTAGTAGGCTTTTACCCGGACTTGGTGAGGATTCTCGCCGGGGTGGGACATGGTGCTGTCCCGCAACGTAGGCATCATAAGCTCTCTAGCAAGGATTCGAACTCCACTTGCAGTTCTACCGTTATCGAACGAACCCTACAAACTCTTGTTCTCTTTCGGGAATGATCCAAAGCATAAATGTCCAAGCTACTTATTAAAATGACGTTCAATTTCTCAGATGAATGTTAACAACTATAACGCTAAAGTCACGAATATACCACTAGCTACTGTAAAAGTTTCTCTTATTATCTACAGGAAAACACTCCCTGGATTGCTAGGCCTCGTAATGGATCATACCAATCACGGAATGTGAGGGGTGGCGCATACTTCAAGATTAAACGCGGCTCGCGATTGTCGTTGTCGTTATTTTCGATTTTATCTAAAGCCACTGTTCACTTACAGCCTAGTTATAGTTACTCTACTAATTACATGTACTTTTTGGCACACTGTGACTGTGGTCCGTGGCCCCTTATGCACTCCTAAACAAAACGCGCATTCCGATTATACCAAAAAATGGGATGCAGCGAGATAAAAGGTTGACGGGGGTGAAGATGTTAAAGGTAGTGGCTCAGGCAAACTGGCCTGCCTTTCACAAATAAATTTAATGCGGACAAACTTGATCTCACTGAGCAAATTTGTACCCACGACCAGGCTATTCGGGCTGTGCAGGAAGAGTTCTAAATGGCCATTACTGAGTACACCGACTTTTTAATAGGTTGCTTTGCCGGTCCCTGTTTCTGTCCTATTTTACTGAGCAAACAAAGTTGCAGAACTTCAAAGGCTGAATTAAGGACAGTACTGTAGCCTTTATTTTCTTATTTCCCACGATTTCGGCCCAGTATGCCTAAAATAGCACACGCATAATTGCATAATATGTATATTGAGGTGGATCAGTGCACCAGTCACCTGCATCCAGTTTTGTCAGGTCTACGTCCTATCCATCGGCAACTCTCAAACCGTCAAGTAATAAAGCGCTACTGTGAAAACAATGTTTATAGGCTATGTTTTAGGGTCAGCAAATGACCTGATAGTTCATTTACTCCTCAAGGGATGTGAACTGTCATGTTCCAACCATATATGTGATGCCAACTGTGAACGAATTGCAGCACAGGCGGAATTCAGCTTCAACTGCCTACTATCAAAAAAAAAAGCGTCGGGGTAGGCACCCCCCCAACAAAAAAAAGAAAGAAAAAGAAAGAAGGAAGCCAAGCTGATTGAATAATAAGGCAAAGTTGACCCTAAATAATGTCTCGACTTTCTGCACTGAGATGTTGTAGGCTGCGAGGTCCTCCTACACTGCGAGTGGTGCTGTGTCTGACTTTTCTTTCCATGGATGCCGTTCTGGCTTTAGCTCCATTTTAAAAGCGTTGACGCATAAGAACATGACTAGGACCGTGACAGTTCAAAGAAACCATATGCTCACCTTAAGATGGGTAATGCTTAGGCTTATAACAGTTGGATACAGGTAATTTGTGCAAATGTACTTAATGCATGGTTATAGATTTCGGACTGTAAATTGATTGATATGACTGTTTATTCTGCGATCTTAGGCCTTTATGGCATATAGACAATATATTGGACTTTTTACAGAGATTGTAAACCACACAATCAAAAAACTGTGCTTATATCGAAGGCGTTTTAGCATGGGGTTTTAAGGTGCAAACAGCTTTACGTGGACCAATTATATGACCAAAATCTCTGTGTTATTTTAACAAAACAGTAACTGCAAAGATTACTAGTGTTAAATTGCCGATTTATTTGATATACCGGTTTTAGGAAATACAGTCAGTCAGACGAGAGTAATACAGGTGAGCTATTATTCATCCCTGCTTAACGGCCTTAATTGTCAGCAAGAACGGGCAGAACACTAGCCTATGCATGAGGCATCACGTAGCCTAAATACAGATAGCAACCACAGCTGTGCTGCAATCAAAATATTTTGAGAGCCAAATAAGACTTTTTTATATATCGTAGCGTGAAAATAATTTCAGCAGCATGGATGTCCCTTCTGTGGGAGAAAATGGTTAATGACTGTATGCATTGTTGACCACTAAAGCTAGATTAAGAATATAAAAAACCGGTGGTACGGATTTGACAGTAGAATGTAAATATGACATACAATCCAATAAGAATGTACAAATATGGCATAAAGTTTAATGGTAGCCGAATAATAATAAAAAAAAAACATGGAAGTGAATGGATTTTAACCAATTTCAGCCATACAACAGCAGAGTTTGTGTAGGAATATTGCAATATAATGTATTAAAATAGTGATATAGAGTTAAATAAATCTTTTTTCTGGTTCAGTCCTCTCTTTGACTGTCCTGATCTGTGAGAGATGGACAGAAACAGTCCTGGAGAGATGAGAGGTGTTGCAGGCCCCATCAGCCCTGCTGCTTCTACCTCCAGCACCACCTCAGCAACCACCAGTGCAGCCAGACCACCCACCCCCAGCCGCACCCAGCCATTGTCCACGACGCCCACTGACAGGCAGGCTGTAGGTACACTCTAACATAAAATGAAACAGTGAATGAAATAAGTGTCATTAGGGCACTATTATCATAGACAGGAACAGGTATTCTTTTTTATTCAGATTACTCTTGGAGTCCACAATGCAAAAAGAAAATGTTGTGATGGACAATAAGAACAAACCATATGCAGTATTTTTGGCTATACTTCATTCGTACATGTTCACAGACAGCAGTTACATGCACATGATATAGATATTGTAACTAAGGGTGACTGATTAGACTGTTTTATCCATAGTGAGTCATACCCTTGATAAAAAAGCTTGAACACTTGTAAGAACCTGTAAGCTGTAAAGCTAGGAATATCATCAGAAATATTTGGAATGGCCTCAAATATATATATGAAACATATATCATTAGTGACTCTTACCTAAGGGGGAGAGATGTGTTTTCTTTCTTTCTTCTTTTTATGTTTTCTTTCAGTTTATTCACATGTATCATACATGGAAATGGCTTTATTATCAGTGACAGCGAAACAGAAAAGCAAGTTTCTCTGAACTCAAATAGATGGTTTGAGTATTGCATACGTGTGATTGTGTGGCTTCCTGTGGACAGGTAATCCAGCAGCCTGTCCAGCGGGCACAGAGCACGGCAGCACAGTACCTGCAGCAGATGTACGCAGCCCAGCAGCAGCATATCCTGCTTCAGACCGCTGCCCTTCAGCAGCAGCAAGTCACTGCCTCACAGAGTTTGACCACCACACAACAGGTCTGTCTTAGGCATGCCAAACATGACATAAAATTAAAATGTTAAAGTTAAAGTTAAAATTAAAAGTTCATAAGTAAGACAAACTCAGTTTAGCTATATTCAGTTCTATTCAGTTTTATCACATCAACAAGAAACATTGTCTCAAAGCACATTACATATATGTTACAGGACAAGTGTTGAATTGGATTTTGCAATTGTTTTGATCATGTGATTATATGTAACTAAATACTATAATTATGATTACCCCATGTAAAACATGCTACTACACGTACATTGTCTTGCATATTGTGTAAAATTATGAGATTCTCTCTGGAATTGATATAAACTTCTTTGCAGGCCTCACAGACTGTTAGCAGGCCTTCTTCCTCCTCTTCTCCCTCCACAAATGGGAATTTGTCTGAGTCAGTCAGTGTATCACAGACTTCGGTAAGGCCCTGTATCAGACTGGCTCGAGCACGCCATGTTACTTTCGTCACAGTGCTGCATGTACAGTAAAACAACTGAGCTGTAGTCAATGTAGTTATCAGTTTATTTTCTATTCTATATACTGCACTGCTGTGCCATGCTACAGTTTGCATGTCCCATTCCTATGTCAAGTCTTTTTTTTCAGCGAGGTTGAAGTGAAGCATTTTGTTTAGCTGTTTATTTTTTGATCTGTTAATTGATCTTCTAGATCACATTGGCCACTACTCCACTGACAGCTCAGCCCATTGGCCGCATCCAAGGCACATGTTCCAATTCAGCGGGTGGTACAATATCCCAGCAGGCTATGCTTCTTGGGAATGGCTCTCCTCCTGGTAGTCAAGCCCAGATGTACCTGCGAACCCAGATGGTACGGTACTGTGCTTAACAGCTTTGATTCATAAGCCAGAACAATTTAGATTATTATAATTGTATATTTTATCTAACATACACTCTTTGAGACGCTTCTTAGCTAATATTGTATTTCACTGTATCTCCCCTATGCTCCATTTTCTATGTCCTCTGACATGTTGCCTCTCGCCTTGCTCCTGTCAGCTCATCCTGGCTCCTACTGCCCCTGTGGCTGCTGTGCCATCAGATCTTCCAGCAGTCAGTCCCACATCCTCCCAGCCCACCTCCACACAGGTGAGCCACTCAAGTCTCAGACTCCTATGCCAGGTCTATTCAGTTCCTCCAGAACCTACTTAAACTCGAATTGTGCTGCTGATGAGAGTCTGCCAAATAATGGGACAGGTGTGAGTTCTACTGGTCTCTCCATATTTAGCTGATTTGTGAAATGTACCCTTGGGTAGGTCCAGACTCTGGCTCTACGCACGCACCTCCCAGGGGGCCTGGCTCAGGGTGTGCCTCTAAAGCCCTGCTTGCAGGGCCAAACGGTGGCCTCCTCCCTACCTAAGATGTCCATCAGCCCCCTGAAGTCCTCCCAGCTGCCACACACCTCTGCAGAATCCTCCAGAAGTGACCTGGGTCAGCTGTCATCAACCCAGCAGCTCATTGCCCCTTGTAAGTCCCAGCTTGAGAGGACTAACTCAGTTGATACCCTCAGGTTGATTATACTGATAGTTTTTTTTTCTGTTCATCCATAATTATTTCATAGATCAGTGTAAGGAGTTGTACCAGATACATATTTATTCAAATGGTCACAATGGTGTTGCAGCGTCCCTTTGCCCTGCTCTAGTGAAGCATCAGCTGCACTGTCCTCTAGGCCCACGGGGGACTCACCAGTTCATCATCCAGCAGAGTGCCAGTGCCCACAGGCAGGTGCAGCCCATCGCCCTGCGGGTCAAGCCGCAGGAGCAACCCCCTCCGCTCTCCCTTCAAACCCGGCCCCTGCCCACCCAGCCTCCTCCTATTCCAGCTGCCCAGTCCCAGCCAGGCGACGTGTTAAATGCTGCTGCTTCCTCCACATCTGAGCAGCAGCAGCAGCCCCAGTCAGCAGTGCTGGTGTCCCCCACCAGCAGTGGCCCAGCCCAAGCGGTGCGTCCACTTCTACAGCTGGGGCCACTGGGAGAGGCGCTTCCCCTGTCCCCCCATGCCTCTGCTCAGAACTACGGCTCCATCACCACCACTACCGTCTGCACCAACCCACTCCAGGGGTCCCTTACCTCTCCTCCCCCCGCCTCCTTGCAGAGGTTGTCTCTGCGTTCGGTACAAGCGCTGGCCGTGGAGTCAGGCCAAGTGCTGGTGTCCGAGGAGGAGCTCCCTGTGGCTGAGGCGCTGGTCCAAATGCCCTTCCAGAACCTTCCGCCTCCGCAGACTGTGGCTGTGGACCTGAAGATGCAGTCTGTGGCACAGACAGCAACACCGTCTGTGAGTACCTCTCTCATTGTCAGTGAGCAGATGTAGGTGAGTGGGCCAACAATGAACATAATTTGTCATGACAGTATCTGCAGTTGTATGAGGTGAACCTGTTTTGATAGACAGCGCAGGGGCCACCAGCAGAGCAGAAAGGGATAGAGGCAGTCAGAGATGAATCTCCTTTGAGGATGCCAAGGAGCCGAACCCCCACCCCACCAACCCTGTCCCCTCCAGCAGATGTGGAGAGAGGCTGTGAAGAAGATGCACCATCTCAGATGGAGAACTGCACAGGTACACAATAGTGAGAATGCCCAATAAGATTCAATCAATGTGTGTAGTGCATCTGTAGTGCAGTTGTAGTTCAGACTTCACTACAAACCTACTACAAGTGTTATGGCCGTTTGATAATTTTTCGACGTTAACGTTTGTATATCAGTTTATCATTGCCAACATGGAGGTGGCATTAGTAATTAATTATTAATTAATTATAAATTATTCACCTTAAATTCACAGTGAATGTAGTTGGGGAAAACATATCCCCATTTTCTGCCCCCTCCATAGCTGGGTTGGACTCTCCCTGTATGCCGTCAAGCCAATCTATGATGCGGTCGCCTGAGGAGGCCCCTCTTGTCACCAGCTCTCCCCCTCCCCTCCACCCTGCCGTGGTAAGAAGCACAAGCAAGCCCCCTGCTACCAGCCTGCCAGAGAGTCCTGAGGGCCAGCCCTCACAGGCGGTCGCTAAACCTCACATCCTCACACACCTCATAGAGGGCTTCGTCATCCACGAGGGGCTGGAACCGTTCTCGGTATGTCCACAAGGTGGAGCTGTAGCAGTTCAGTAGCAGCAACAGCAGTACCACCAACGAGTCTGGGATATTGTCAGTGCTCGGGTGGTAGTTAGAACATCAGAGGCATTAAAGCAATGATCTCTCGCTTTTAAAGTGAGATGTAATAAAGGAAAAGAATCAGAAGAGCACTGCTGTGGATATTGTATTCAAGCCCACTACCTGCCCAGAAAATAAGAAGAAGATAACATATATGTGACCCGTCCCCCTGGCAAATGACGTTAGGGAGCGCATGTGTTAGCGCCACGGTGAGTTTTGGTTTAATGGTTGTAACCTGCTGCAGGTGAGCCACACTTCACTGACGGAGGATGAGCAGGCAGCGCTGCCAGAGAGCCAGGAGGGCACTGCCAATGGCGATCCTGAGCCCGATGATGACCTGATGGACGTGGACGTTAACCCAGAAAATTCCTCAGACTCTGATATGGATGACCTGCCAGCTGATGAGGGTGAGTGTTGTAGTGTATGTTGTGTGGTCTAATCAAGTGGTAAGTAAGTCAGGTTTTGATGCCTATGGCACTAGTCACCTTTCACTCCTAGTAAATTCACTGGGAATAAGTGACAAAAGATAATGCAACATACACAAGACAACATAGATGTCTTATTTCCTGAACATGGATTGAGAATAGTCCTAGACATCAAACTTTTGCTGCTTTTCTGCTATCAAAAATCTCTTTTGGTCCAATATTTGTCTGGCTTTACCTGGCCTGAGGAAAACTCTCTGAGGTTCAATCAGCGTGCTGTCTGACTGCAGAGCACTTTGGGGACAGCCTGTCAGACGTGCTGCAGTGTGAGTTCTGTGGAAAGAGGGGATACACCCACAGCTTCCTCCGCTCCAAACGCTTCTGCTCCATGACCTGCGTCAGGAGGTGAGTTTCCCTCAGCCTCATTTTCACACCCCCCCCCCCCATCCTCCATCCCATCGTCCATTTAATGAGTAGGGGAAAAGGCTGATGCACTTAATGAACATTATTTCATTATTTATTAATATTATGTATTTTTTACTCATCCTCCTGTTTTCAGAGTCATATAAAAAGAGATATGAAACTTTAGGCAAGGATCTAAGCTCATGTAACAATAAGTGCATTTTATTCCCAAATAGCGTTCAGATACTGAAAGCCTTGTTTCATTTACAGCTGTGTAAATTGAGAGACCTGACAGTGCCAGATCAGTTCTCTCCTTATCTGACCTTGACTGACAGGTTCAATGTGAGCTGCACGCGGCGTCTGGGCCTACTGAGGGCCGACAGGGCCAGCCGCTGGCCTCACAGACCCATGGGCAGGAGGGGTAGACCCCCCGGCCGTGCTGACGGCATATCCAGAGAGCACTTCCTTAGACAGGTCAGTGTACTGAGGGCAATGGGATAAGTGTCAGTTCAAAGCAACAGTCTCCTTCTAGTCACTGTGATAATATTACTTGTGTTTAGGGGAGTTTAATGTTTGCTCATAGAAATATTTATACCATGTGCAAACTTGTCAAGTAGCCAGAGTTTCTCACATTTATAACATTTCACACATATGAGTTTTCATGGATGACAGTCACTGGCCTTAAAAATTTAGATCATTATGGTAACATGACAGATATGTTTATACCTTATTGCAGTTCAGTTCAACATACCCTTCGGATGTAAATGAGTCGATCAATACTGGTAGTTTGCAGTCATATGAGATGGCTTGTGTGTGTGAGGGTGCAGCTGCCAGCCAGGCTGGATGGGGAGAATGAGGAGGAGGATGAGCCCCCTGGTCCCATGACAACCAGACTGCGTCGTCAGGCTGAGCGGGAAAGGGAACAGGAACAAGAGCAAAAGGAGCAGCGGAGAGAATCATTTGATTCAGACAATCTCCCTGCAGTGACGCCAACCCCCTCACAGTGGACGGTGGAGCAAGTATGCGCCTACATTAATTCTATACCAGGTAAAGTTGCTAGAAAAATGAGAAAGCAGAACAGCATCTATGCTTATTTTAGCAATAGTCTACTTTTATTTTGGTCTTTTTATTTTTCTAGCTGACGTTTTATCCCAATCAACTCGCCCATCTACAGATTCACAATGAGCAAGAGCAGGCCCAGTCTTTATTTTATATAGGCCCAGGCTTTATTTTCTTTTTGTATGTTGTGGATTCCCTTTTTTGATCTACCAATTGATATTGAAATGTGCTTGACAAATGAAGTGACACCAACACTTACATACTGCACATGAGTCTAATCTTACTGCTCACTACTAAACTAACCCTCATTGTCCTAGGGTGTGCAGACCTGGTAGAGGAATTTCGCTCACAGGAGATCGATGGTCAGGCCCTGCTGCTGCTGACAGAGGACCACCTTGTGAGCGCCATGAACATCAAACTGGGGCCTGCGCTCAAAATCTGTGCCCAGATCAACACACTCAAGGGACCGTAAAAAAGCCACACAGCTCCTAATTCACGGAAGCCCCAGACCAAACCACCATCTCAGTTTTGACCATGCATGGCCATGACTGTGTGACCCAGTGCGTGTTATGTGCACTTCTGAACTGAGGAGCATGTCTAGCTGTTGCCGTGCTGCTTCAGCAGCAGACTATATGATCTAGACAAAAGGGACAGGAGTCTCTTGAGGAACTTTTAAGGCTGCAAATCTGTAGCATTGCAAGAAAAACAAACTACTGGTCTCTTCTCAATGAGATGCATACATGTAATGTGTTCTTTTCTTTTGTTTTAAGGATGGATCTATATGAAAATTTAACATACAAAACCTTACTAAGAGATGTGTTAAAAGAATTTGATTGTATGATGTAACATTCCAAATGATACCTATATGGATGTTACATTTCCATGGACGTAAACATACTGTTTAAAAGATTTATATATTTGTACAGACATTTAACTACTTAACAGCTAATAGAAATTAATAACTGACAAAATAATTTCTGTCTTTAATGTGTGTGTCTTTGTTGGGCCTTGTACTGGAACTTTACAAACATGACTACTAAATAGGTATGTTTAAAATACTTATTTCTGATTGTTTTTTTTAACACTCCTGCAATCAGATCAATCAAGACACAAATATACTCACATCATTCCACAAGCTTTATTACAAACGTAATGTTTTGAAAACCTTGAGCCTTGCTCGTTTTTGTGCCTTGGGCTCTGTGAACCTCAAAGTGTCCATTGCCAAGTCAATAAGTAGTATCACGTACGCTTTGGAACAAATATTTAATTGAATTGTACACTGCATAACAATATACACATTCAAAGACAAAGCAATGAAACACATGCAGCAATTCTGCAAAAGCTTTCAACTGCGATACTCACAGGTGCTACAAAGGTGCAGTATTTTTTCAAATAAAGAAAGAAAATGCTTCTGGACCTACAAAAACAATGTAACTTGTACGATAAATAAAGTGTTCGTGGCCCTTCACACACCTTGTTGGAACAAGGTTTGAAGAGTCAAGTAATTTCAAAACTTCTTGCCTATTTCACTGTGAGCATTCCTAGCAGTGAATGAAAACAATCCATAGCAAACTAATGATATTGGTAAAATCTCATAGCCTGGTTCTCACACAGTGATTTGTTATGCAGCGCAGTCTGGCTATTTTCTAGTCATCTCCCATTTACTGAGGCGGAATCGATGGACGTAGATCAAAATGCCTCTGTACCTACTGGACACACCTACAACAACCAATCAGACCATGATTCCAATGAGGTTTTTTGGAGACAAAACAAAACACACGCTAAGCTCGCCTCCACTGCGTGCGGGGTGAAATTTGCCATTGTTTCAGGCAAATGAAACGGTGTGGAAATAGGCTGTGGCCTATGTGCCCGTGGCCTTGTGGCCATACTGACCAGCATAGCAGATCAGTTTGTGTGGAAACCAGACTACAAATGTCATTTGCTTGCCACAACATGAAATTTGCTTAAGGGTACTTTTGAGTGCAATAAATGTAGGTACAGAAGTAAATGTAGTAAATGTATCAACAAATACCAATGACTGGAGACTGAAGAAAGCAATGGCAATTACCTTTGATATTCAATATGAGAAAACATTAAATAAAACGATAAATATGTATGAAAATTAAGCATTATTGTTTATATAAAAATATACATTGACAAATATTAACAAATATTATGAAACACATATGTAAAAGTGTAACACAAATGGGACACTTTCTTATAATAGGACACTGGTCTTTCACCCATATTTCAACATACATCCTCATCAGTTTCACCAAATGACACAGTCAATTAAATAGGGAACCCACCATAGCCACTGGAAGACTCTTATGGGACTCCTAAATGCCACTTACAGGGGCTCATCAAATTAGGTTGATGCCAAAACATCATGGTCAGAACAGATGTATGCTCTCACACATTCAGAATAAGCTGCATATCTGATCTGTATCGTCAGGATCTTCCTAAACTGAGACACTTGGGGGGGAGGGGCACTTGGCTTGGCTTGTGTGACGCTGAAGGTCGTCAGGAGACTGGAGTCCAATATCCACTGCTGACGCTTCAAGACACAATAACTGACTCCAACCGAACTTCACAAAACTTCAACAAATTTTGCACTGAGCCAGATATTGGCAGTGAGTTAAGCACAACAAATGAAATTTACCACTGTCACAACCAGTGGGCCACAGAGGGGAAACTTATAGATGGTGGCAAGACCCCTTAGTGTTTATCAGCCTGCAAGTCCACTCTAGCCTGGGTGGTTCATTGTGGTTTTATAGCACTTGTTTACACTGATTAAGAGTCTTCATCAGCTGTTCAATCCTCATATTAAACTCTTGCCGCTCCCTGAAAACAGAACAGGAAAAAAAAGTGTCAATGTATGTCTGTCAGGAGATGGGTATGGTCTGCATACAGTTAAAGAGGACAAAAGGAACTTTACCGTTTGCTTATGCAAGGTCCTTTTCGATATTTCTCCTCAGCCTGTTCCAAAGATATATCGTCCACTCCCGCAATGGCACAGATAAGAGCCTAGTCAGTCAAGATATTCAAAGCCCAGCATGTTATGGAAGACTTGCATTTCTGATCAGAAAGTGTTTTCTGCATAGTTGTGTTCAGTATTTATATTGAACTTGAAATCCTCAAAATAACTGCTTACACATTGTAATGTGTATATAACATTTTTAGAAAAGTTATCATTTTATAGCAGTTTAGGGATTAAAAGTGAGGAATTAATTAAAATTACACAACATACCTAATGCTGGAACTGTAAAGCCACTAAGGCTCAAAATGATCAAACCAAGGGTAGTGGTAAATTGCATACCTGTTTGAAAGCAGAACTGGGGACTCACCTCTGGCAGAAGTACATCCAATATGAAGGGGATTCTTTCCAGGTTGGCCAGGCAAGGCAATGTTTGTAGACTCTTTCTGAGGAGCTCATCCAGGTAGCGGTACACCTGGTCCACCTGTTCCTCATCCTCCAGATAGGGGTCCACCACAAAGCGGCTGGCCTTTTGGAACGCCCGCAGCCACTTGGATGTCTCTTGGCCACTTATCACTGCCTACAGGGGTGAATGGGTCTATTAGCAGAGACTAATAAATGAACTATATCATAAGGTAGAGCATTTTGTCTTCAGGAGAGGCCCTTGCTGTTACTGTTACGCACTGCTCCAACTAACTAGGGAAGTCTGGGGATTTTACTACACTTGTCAATATTTTTTGCAATCAACACCATTGTCCTAAACTCTCACCAATACATATGGATTTGTTAACAGACTGAAGATTAGGAACCAAAAAAGATAACCTTCAAAGAGTTATGATGACTGACAAGGACATATCATGAGGATCATAAGTAAGACAGTTTCGGTTTTGTTTTACATCGAGGCGCTGTTGTCATTTTGTAAGCACTGTAAATGCTTGAAGAAACCAGAGGGGGAGTCGAGAGAGTCTTCACTCACCCCCATAATGGGCCAGTTAACCATCAAAGTGACTACAAAACTAAACTGGTAAATTAACCTAAAAAACAGCATAAAATGTTGCATGGTTTCCTTTAATTCCATACAGAAATTGCCCTTTTGGAAATGGGGCAGAAAAAGATCTCCCCAAACTACCTACTGTATATTTAGCTAAATTGCTCCATGCTATAGTTCCTTCCAGCAGTTTCAGTATTTAGATGCTTATCCTCTTACCAGCAGACGCTTCTCTGCACCCCGCTTCCTCACAATGAAGTCTACCAGCTTCTCATTGGCCCGGGTCCGTGCAGCTTTAGCACGGTCAGGTAGCAGTTTCTTACACTGGTGCCCGTCAACCTGTTCCCCAACACCATCCTCCTCAGAGCTGTCGCATAGGTCGTCCACAATGAGCTGCGTGGGGAAGGTGAGGTCGGAGGTGCCCTGCGAGTACTTCTGCCTAAAGGGGCAGCCTGGGACACACCAGCAAGGACGATTAACACCATTTTTATTCATTCTTAATGCAGTGCTATACCACTGGAAAGACACAGGAGAATTACAATATTGTAAGTGTGCAACATTTTTGGAGGAGGGAGTGGATAACTTACTGATGTCACTTGCAAAGTATTCTATGAAGGAGCCAGAGAATGACCCACAACCTGCAAAGACAATACATCAAGAAATATATGACGGATGTCAGAATGGCTCAACACATCATCTGAAAAACCTTGATACAGGCGCTTTGCCATGAATGTTTGGGGTTTTATGAATGATTGGGGTGCCAATCGGAATGAGTTTAGGTTAGGCCTAGCCTGGTAATAAAAACCAGACCCTCGTTGTACACTTTTGTTTCGTACAGAGGGTCTGGACACTCGGTAGTGAGATTTGATTGCTTGCTTGAGGTGTTTAAGTTTAAAAAGATTGGATCAGCCCGACTGATAGTTTGCCTTGACTGATAGCATTATAGCTTTGCATTCACACACCTTCCTGTTTGCCGATTGGACAGGTTAAAATGCCTCCTGACACAACGAGCTCAATGGGATCGAATCCAGATTTGCACTGTAGGGAGATGATAGTCTAGGCTAGGCCTATATTACCCTCATGCAACCTGAATGCTGTGAATATTTCAGCCAAGAATATTTGGAGTAGCCTCGGCTATGCTGTGCATGTAGACCTAAACAACTTGAAAGATTGAACTTGATTGAAAGATGCAAAGTAGCTTACCGTCGTCACGGAACTCTGCGATAGGCAGATTCTAATCCAGCAAAGTGTATGATAGCTCAGGGATATGAAGTAGAGATGGTCCAAAACGGAGATTGCCAGTTCACATTATGCTTTGACTGACTAGGTGGCTCACATTAGGCTACTTGAGAGGGATAGCCTACTATTATAGCCTATTAACTAATTTTGATGGAATGCAAGTCAGAAAGAAAGAAAGAAAGAAAGAAAGAAATTTAAAATAAACTGTTGCAGTAGGGATGCTTTGGCTGGTACCCTTGTGTGAGTAACCTGATCTAGTCTTGCATAGGCTTGTTAGGTCAAAAATCCAAGGCATAGTTATACAAACATTTGTCATCATTGTATTACTAAAGCATGAAAAGACAAAATATTTGACATGATGCTTAGTAGCCTATGGTCCTTAACATGGCAACCCGCAAGAAGCTTTTTTTGATCGAGGATGCAATGCCAGCGTGAAACGCTAGAAGGAGTGATCTTACATATGGCTCCTTTAAAAAGGCACAACGCAACTATTTTACCTTAATTTAACAGGTTAAGAGACATTGTGGTGGTTTTGTAATACTTTATGGGTCGATTGGTGACTGTTTTGACTCCCCCTATCTTATCTGGGCAGATATAGGGAAAATGCAAGATTTGGTCGGCGAGCCACGGGCAAGTCTGATGTAAGTCTCAGGTCTCGCAAAGTAACTAATTGCTTTACGGCACTACACACAAACACGCTCCTAGATAGGCACCAGCTACCTATAAAAGCATAGGGGCCTCAAACATTCATCATGGAACAGCCAAAGAAAAAGAAACAGAGAAAACTGATGTCAGAGGAACAGAGGAAGAGATAACATCAGTATTGTAAAATATCTAGTCGAAAGCTGTAGGAGGAGCTCTATAGAGAAAAATAATTATCAAGGGATGGCCAGTGACAAGAGAGGGCAACATAGACCATCAGGTTTTGACTACCAGCCATACTCAATGCATTACAATGGTAATCTGTCCCATGTACATGATTTCAAAATGTGGTCACTTTCATCCAATTGCTACCAAATTTTGTACGCATTTAGTTAACAGATATATACAACTTTCTGCTGTTTCACTTTTTTTATATCAGGCAACATTGAAGCTGTAAAGGAGTTTATACTCAAAATTAGTGTCTGAAATATGCAAATGTATGCTAACTGGCAAATAATAAGAATTTCTATGTCAAACATGCATTTGCTTAGCCTAAGTATTTGGCTTCAAGGAAAAGGAGATACTTTCTTTTTCAGAATGAATTAGTAAAGGAGTAATTTTTTGCAAGGTCTTGAAAGAGTTAATGTATTATTGCAAAGACATGTTATTCATCCAATCCTCTAATCTGAACCATGCACATTGTGATTAGGCCATCAATACCAATGTGTAACTATAGTCACAAACACTTGAGAAAAAGTTATTGATTCACAGAGTACAAGCCATAATTTTTACTGTTAGCGGTGGGTGTAAAAGCAGTTTACACAGTAGTCGTCTTCACCAACATTCCTGTGAGGACTATATAATAGACTATTTCTGAGCTCGTGATTAGACTACTATATCTGTGCTAATGTTCTTAGTACGCATGTAAGCAAGTGCTAAAATTATCACCATATAGCAAACAGAAAACTGAGACAGCTTCATCCAGCAGCAGAGTATGGTTCCACATGACCTCCAAGACCTTCAACATTAAACATGATCCGTGGAAGGCAACTTAGAATCTGGATTTCACTGCAGTGAACAGTTTCACACTTTTGATGGCCTCCACACTGAGGTTAAGTTTTCATTTTTTTGCTCGACTATCAGCAAAATTACACACAAACTATTAGACAAACTTTCCTAAAACTTAGTGACAATATGAAGCATGGATGGGCCAAAAAAGACCTTTCTAAACTGAAATGTATGACCAAACACACTCTTTTTGAATACCTGAGAAAAATACAAGTAACACTCTAAGGACCTGCGCCTGTTGCACCTGCTTACCTATGCGGATTCTGTAGTCATAGATCAGCTCCAAGCACCACGTGATTGCATCACCATACTGCTGCCTGGCTTGTTCCTGTGGGACATGAGTCAGTTTAGTTTGACTTTATCCTTTCTTTCAATTTGGAAACACACCTCTGTATGTCGTAAGGACTTGTTGAATTAGGAATTGTGTATGGTCACAAAGCTATCATGAACGTGAAACATGGTTGTGCACTTTTTCATATACGGTATAAATCCTGAACTTAGAAACAGCCACTTAAAAAAAATCTGCAAATCTGAACAAAACCTTCAGTGATCACATCACATCACAAATCAACTGCAGCTCAACTGTTACCAAAAAATGAGCCATTTCAGTCCCTCGCCTAAATATAAAGTTAAAAAGGGTTTGTAAAATTGCAGCTTATTTTTGATCAATCAAAGTTAAATACAGTATATTTGTATTATTATACAACATTAGTATATCTGGGAACAAGATACAATACGCCGCTGCTGCCAAGGACTTTACTGCCTGAACAAGAATTCCAATATTATAGTTTTATGTTTTGGCAAAACAGAAGCCTGCTACACTACAAACATGAAATCATACCGTCAGCTCCTCTGCGTCTTCACAGTCGAGGGGCTTCAGAGTTTTCAGGGACACAGTGAGACTGCAAGAGCAGATGAGAGGAATGATCACTTATAACCAACTTAGACTGCACTTAGCCTCTGAGGGGTCATACAAGAATGAATTCACACACCCCCAAACTAGGTACCGCTTACCCTTTCCTTATTCCTTTTTCATCAATAAGAAAGGTATCAATGAACACAATACTGGCTTTCTTATTCTTGTGGTTCACACTTTTAACCTACAAACAAAAAGACCATAAAAAAAGAAATGTATTGTTAAGTAAATTAAAGTACTGTAGAAATGTTGCCAGGTCAGCTGTACTTTGCACAGCTGTTTAATTTATTAGAAGAATTTTTTGTATCTGATTTACATCATATTATAGGCAATATATATATATATATATATAGGCAAATACTTTTGCAGTGTTCTCATTCTTGTACTCCGTTACATGTCATCACCAATATACATATATAACACACGCACACACATAAAAACGTATTTAAAGGTCTCTCATACCACAGCAGGCCAGAAAGGGTACTTCCTGAATTTACACCACACGCAGAGTCCCTCAGTAATGGACAAGGGCTCTGGACAAAATGGAGAGTTAACTCAGTCATTTAGCTATTAGTCCTCATTTAGTTCTTCATCAATAAACACAGAATAAAAAAATAACCATTTCATTTCAACCACAGCACAATACAGCACACTACATAGATATAGGTCAGGGTTTCTCAAACTTCTTTGCTCTGGGGCCCAGTGATGTTAGGCTTTGATGCTGCAAGCCCCTGCATAGGCCAACAACTCCAGCGAGTGCCCCCTGTCTCATTCACATGCTGTGCCTTATTTTTTTTCAGGACAGTCCAAGTCCAACTTACATATGGCTTACATCAGCCTTTCAATCAAGAAATACATATCTTACATTTTTGCAGATATCTCACCATTGGAATTATGCCAGTACAAATATATTTTAACATTTGTACAGAGGGGCTTGTCTGGAATCTGGCAATATGAGAATCATGATAGTGGGATACTATATGACTTCACAATTTGTAAAAATGCTGTATAGCTACTGACAAAATATTTTATTCATTTTCATATTTCAGAGAAGAATGGGGCTGCAGTAGACACAGAACTGCATGATACTCCTCTCTATTGCTGTTCTGGGTCCTGAAATGACATTTCAAGCATCTGCCCTGGCTATATAACAAACAGGGGTCTGGGAACAATTGCAGATAGGGAAAAGTAAGTATTTATTTTGGGGGGGAAATGTGATGTGATTTCAAGACCGGATTACTTGGCCTTCTCAATTACCACTAATCATAGAGAGGAATGCAATACATTATTAGAGTTAGTAGGATCTCCTGTTTATTTTGATATCCAGTTTGCCATTGGGGAGTTAAGAAATTGTGAGCTATTACACAGACATGAATGGAGAGCTGTACCAGTGACATTAATTTTGATATAAATTCAACGCCAATTATCTCACGAACCGTTTATTGCAGAAACTACTGACTAGCACCATTGAAAAGGTCAGGTTGTGCAGTTTCACCTAATATGTGTGATGTCTGTGTGATGAAAACTCAGTGAGTAATCGAAATCAAATCGAGTCAAATCGAATGCGAGGTTCAAAGGGTTAAGTTATAATATGTACAGAGGCAAAGGTGGACGGATGGCTGGGCAGTAACCTTTCCAAGGCCCAGTAATGGTCAGCGGACCACAGTTTGAGAATCACTGATATAGGTAACATAATCTACAGCCTTTACACTGTGGAATTGGAGCTGACCATGGAAAGGCAGTATGTTTTAAAATATCATGCACTAGTTTACTCACTTCGTTCCAGAATGCAGGGAAGCTCCTCATCCTCCTCCGGATCTTCATCCTCTTCCTCCTCTTCCTCTGGGAGAGAGAGAGGTGTGAGAGGCATGGGGTCATCCTGCAGAATCTGCTCAAAGGAAAGGTCTGAGCAGGGAGCCACCAGCAACTCTGTCAAGGTAGAAATACATCACACAACTGCTCTTAAACAATACATTGAATATTGAAAATACCTGCCACAGGTATAGCTGCAAAGATCATCATATACCTCTACTAAAGTGAAGTTTAAAATATCAAGCCATTTAGATCATTTAGCCTTGCATTTGATATGCAAGTGTGTTGCACTGTTTTTTATGTTTTTTTTTTTCAAAACTACAAAATAGTGAACAAAAAATGAACAGTAGATGGCCATTTGATTTTGTGCAACAAAGTGGCACAACGAACGGCATGCCATTTCAGGCATCAATGAAATTATAAATCAGCGAATTAAATATTTGTTATGGCTTTGTTATCAAGACAATTAAAATGACTGTGCCTGTACACATTTAACAGGTAATGAATGGCTGCTATGCCACTTACAGTTCTTCAATGAGGTGTAAATTCAGTATGGAGTGATTTAGCATGTTATAACTATGCTAGCACTTTAGTCTAAAGTGTGTGCTGCAATACAGACAACAAACAGCCGTATGGTGTGTGTGTTTGTGTGTGTGTCTCTACCTGGCTCCTGGGACAACTCCTGTGACTGTTTAGCATCAGCGCTCAGGGTGACGGGTGGGTCAAGCGGAGAGTCGTTATTACCTTGGCCTTCACTTTTACCACTCACTGCTGATGCTGCCGCTTTCCTCTTAGGACGGCGTCTGGTCAACAGGCTTGTGTCTGGTGTCTCCTTCAAACAGTCTTCTGTCACAGTGCTTTCAAAGACAGTTGATTTGCTGTCAGGTTTTCCAGCTGGTCCAGATGCTGTAGAGGACACCTGACCAGAAAAAGACAAGTGAGATGAAACAGTTAATTTACAATGCTGCTATCTATACTACAAGACGTTTGAATAGATAGTAAGATCTGTAACTCCATTTCACAGATGTTTGAACAAAAAGGAATATGCTTTTGGACTTTTGGATAACTACTACTACTACTGACTGACATTAATTACTAACATTTCAAATTGTAGGGTGTCATCATCATCAAACAAAGAAAATCTAAACTAAGCTGTATAGTAAAAACAAACAAACAAACCAGTTATATGGATCTGATAACAAGGACATGAGTTGACCTACCTCATTCAAGTGAACTGGTTGCTGTATCTTCCGTGGCCTTCCTCGCTTCTTCTTGACCGGCACAGTGGGAGGTGATGGGGCATCCTGGCTGCAGCCCTCTACTGGAGAGGAGCTGGAACTGCATGACTGCACCAGTCCTGGACAACTTCGCTTTGCACTGACTGGTACAAAACTACTGTGTGCTGAGCTGCTGGTGAGACCACCTTGTCTTCTTCGTCTCAGGCTGTAGGGCAGTCCTGCAGATTCAGATGCGGTCGTCTGAGAGTGCTTGTGGTTGGTTTGTAGCTGCATGTCGCAACATCCTGTCCACGACTGCCTTTTTTTGGCACTTGCGTCTGTAGCATCTGCAGCCACCAGAAAGTCTGTGTGTGTTACACATTTGGCCAGAGATTCATTCCCTGGACATGCTTCATTGGAATTTGTTTTGTTAGATAAAGCAGGCAACTGTTTGAATTCCTTCTCTAAAGTGCTAGGAGACAAATTGCTCAGAGTTTGCCTTTGACAATCATCCTGCACTGCATCTGCAGAGGTGACCAGGCAATCCCGACAGCAGTTTTCCTCAACAGAGTCAATGGCTATCACTTTATCATCACTAATCAATACTGCAGATTCACCATGCTCTTCTGCACAGGCAGCTCCAGAAAGTGTTTCTGAAGCTACTCTAATGTCTCCAGCCATTACAGGGTCCGGACCCAAGGTCATGTCTGCAGGATGTGTTATGTGTGCGGTCTTTGAAGTAATACCATCTTGTAAATGCACAAGTGCATAATCTGAGCATATAGGCCCAGAGTTATACTCTGTTGAGGGAGATGGTGAACCACAAACACCCAGTGCTGAAGTTGTGTGGGTGTCAAAAGAATCAGCACCTGTTAGCTGGGAAAACACATTCTGCATTGTCACCTTCGAAGGGCATTCCGCAGCAGATGTGGACTGAGGATTCTGACAGTTTTCCTCAACGAGGTCGACAGCACTCACCACATCAGGCTGGACAAGTTCTCCAAAAAGCTTCCCCACACAACCTTGTGCAACAAGTGCCTCTGAAGTCTCTGTTACATTTATGGATCCTTGAGGAGACTGTGCTGACAGCCTTGCAACTATTACTGGGTCCAGGCTGAAGGTTTCATTTGTACTATGCATTCTTTCATTCTGCACTGCACCTGCAGAAGTGGATTGGGACTCCTGATCATTTCCCTCAACAGTGTCACTAAAGTCCACCTTAGGCACAGGTTGGACAGATTCTCTATCTGTACCCCTCTCATGCAAAAATAGTACAGATTCACCATGCTCCTCCATACTGCCATGTCCAGCAAGTGTCTCTGAAGTCGTTGTAAACTGTCCGGACCCAAGAAAAGGTTGCGGCATCAGACCTCCAACCTGTACAGGGTACAGACTGAATGTTTTATTCGCATCATGTGTTCTGGGTACCCTCTCTGAAGCAAGTCCATCCTGCAATTCTACAGGGCTGTTATTTGAGCTTGTGGTGTAAGGTGTAAGGTTACGCTGTTGTGAAGATGGTGATCCAGACACATCCAGCTGTGAATCTGGCTGGCAGTTTTGTGTCTGACTGAGGACAGCCTCTGTCAGCTGTCGATAAGCATGTGGGGGTGATGTGACGGGTCTGCTGTAAATAATTGACTGTTCATCTGAACATGTTTCTGCTGGAACCTGAATCCAGCTGCCCCGTTTGTCCACCTGTGGTGCACCAGTCTGAGACTGGCCCGTTTTCTCATTCCCAGGGGGCACTGATGCTCTCCGAGATGGCACAGTGGAGGTGTCTGGGGTCTGCCAGAAGGGAGGGGAACAAAATCCATCTGAAGAAGTCATACTCAATCAACTTCAACTGTTGCTGAGGTTTGGAACATCTTTTCCTCTTGAAATCCTGGTTTTGGCTGAAAACATTAACATTACTCATTGGAATTACATAAAATACAAGTGGTCTTCAATTAACACACATTCTCCTTTCAGAAATCACAGAAATTTACACTTCTACTAAATTGTTGAGGCAATGAAGAGACAACACCATGCCACAGTGGGATAATACTATCCACATGTAGGAATAATCATGCCTCAGGACCTCTCACCACAGCAAACAGTACCTTGACAATTACCATTTTCCTACATATTTTTATCTTTACAATACACGATTAAATAAAGTCTGCCATCACTGTCTCGTACAACAATCTAACTAACAGCAATGACCCACCTGCAACAAATAGCCGCTAGCCACTGTCCACTGTGGTTTCAGAAAGCATGAATGTCACAAAGACTTTTATAGTTGACGTTACACTATAATAAATTATGATGCACGACAATAAATGTCTGCTCAGGTAAAACACGAACGCCTTAGAACACTCGTTGGATTGCGTTGCTGAGCTATACTATTCCGCATGTTAGCTGTTGACGTTAGTAGCTAGCGTTCTATGGCTAGCATTGCAAGGTTTGGCACCAGACCAAAAACCTAAAGTAACACAGGAGTTAAATTGTTTAAATTCTGTTAGTTCCAAAATGGACAGAACGTGCATATTACCTAAAGCTAGGAATAAACAGCACTTTAACTGCAGCACCTCGTCAAATTACTTCATGTCTATGTTGAACTTCCCGTTTCATGCCATGTCGTGGCGTAACCAGCCGAAATGTGACATCCGGGTTTTGCCTTTTGAAAACTGACAGCATTTAAAATTAAGAGTCCGAAATTCTTTCATTTCTTTCATCGTCGAATGTTGTTTTCAGCCAAAAATGTTTTGAGGGAGAAGTAATTTATAGAACGTGTTCTGTTAACTTTAAAAAGAAAATCATTTAGTGAAAAGGGTTTGTTAAAATACGATGAATGCTGTTGACTATACAGTCACTGGGGCCAACAGAGCTGTGTTTCTGGAATAAATTAGCTGATCATCTTATAGTACTCAGAAGTAAAGGACTGGGTGATTGGGGTCATGATAGATGAGATGCTAATTTAGGCCTAGAGAAAATTTAGAACAGTAGAACAGTTTCTCAAAAACAGTTGAGTGTGAGTATAAATTTGGCTGGTTGGCTTAGAACAATGTAGTCTGGGTGGCATTAAGGCTTTTTCATTGGACAAAAGTCAATGATGCTGTTTAAATTATAGGCTTTTGATCAACAGAAAAAGGCCCACTTAGACAGCCAGGTAGCCAACCAAGTCGACCAAGCTCAATTTGATGTAAACGATCACATGTTCAATCCAGAATGCATCACTGGCTGCAGCTGAAAACAGTAGGCTTTGTGAATGAAGAGGCATTTTGATCTACTAGTTGATCCAACCTCAGAAAAGTGGGTGATGACAGGTAGGTATCCAGTCCAAACTCAGTCTCAGATTTGTGAAAGCCAGGCTACATAAATATCATACACTTAAAATGAATGAAAGAGTACCAGCAAAGTCATAGGCCTACACTAAACTGAAACAATTGGGTCAGATCCAGAGAGGGGAGTGGGAGGAAAAGGCAATGTGGAAAATGCAGTGTGGAAAAAATGTTTCCATGTCCTTCTCATTTTGCTGAGACCATGAGGGCCAGATGGGGCTTGAAAATTCTCCATCCTCTAAAGTGGAGAGTGATGGAAAAAGTTTGAGAGAACCACTTGCGAGGTGATGTACAACTGTGACAGGTTTCCAGATATAATGCAGCAGGAGAGGGATTACAGTACTACCACACATAAACAAGGAGCACCCAAGGCAAGAAAAAACTCCCTTATTCAAGGAAGAAACCTTGAGCAGATCCACAGTTCAAGGGGCCAATCCAACCACCAGGGGTCAAGCAGGAGGAGGGAGTCTGTGTGTGTGTGTGTGTGTGTGTTTTGGATGGGGGGTTCCTGAGGATGAGTATAGGTGATGGCTGGGGTGTGTGTGTGTGTGTGTTTGGGGGTGGGGGTTGCAGTTCTGGCCTTGATTTTAGTGGTTTGAAAAGTCCAGTATTAGGATGAAAAGAGTCCCTCAGAATTTTTGGGGCCCTTAGAAGTACTCTTCTGGAATAGATGTCTTGCAGGGCAGGGAGTTGAGTTCTGATAGTGCATTCATCTAAGCGTACTACTCTCTGCAGAGTACTACAATCTCTGACTATGGAGTTCCCATACCAGGTGATGATGCTACCTGTTAGAAAACTCTCAACAGATTATGTGTAAAAATGATTTGCCATGCAATGATAATCTTTTAGTTTTAGTATAATCTGAAGTTGTCTTTCTTGGACTTTTACTTAGTTGATTTTTTCTGTTGACTGGAAATTACCCTGTGTCCTTGACAGACAGGGGGAGCTCAAGGCTTTGAATACATAGAGCCGGACTATATATTCTTGTAGTTTAAGCAGATACAAACTGACTGAGGCCAAATAAAAAATCTGGATAAATCAAGTTATTGTAGGCTGCCACGGTAGCAAATAGGGACATTTTATTTATCTATTTATTTTCATTTTGTATTAGGATGAAAGGAGACCATAGACAGATATTTTGAAGTGACACAATGACAGCTGGGAAACGATCTCTTTTATGAGTACGTCATTTCCTTCTTCAATAAGAAATGTTATACACATTCATACATAATATAACATAGTACACTTTTAATAACTTGGAATTCAATAAACACAACACAAAATTACAAGATTAAACAGGCCTTGGCTTAGAGGTTAAGTAGCTCTGTTGTGATCCTTTTCTTTCTTCAGTCCTGCACATGTTCCTAGAAGATAATTAATCACCATTATTCTTAGAATTCTTCCAATGTGCATACAAAAACAATATTAAACACTTTTGTTTTGTTGCACTCACAATTTTTTGGTCATATAAGCAGTAGTGGACTTGCACGCTTTGTTCTGACTCTCTGCTGCCACCTGCTGACTTTCAGCAGCACTAAGTAATGCCTCGCAAGAGTCCCACTGATGAAGGCTCCATGACAGGTTTGTCTGCAGTGTGTCAACATGGGCTAACCAAAGTTTGAACAAAGTGTAAACTTAATCCATAAAACATTTACCAATATAAAATGTATTTAGCTAAAAAAAAATATGCAAAATGAATCTATACTGTACCTTCCTGCCTGACCCAAACAGTAGATACATTTTTTTGCAGGGTCATGTGCTTTTCTATTTCATCTTTTAAAGCAGTAAGGTTCTCTTTCAAAACTTCCTTAAATGAAAAATGAGAAAGCATAGTGTTTAAGACAAGTATCAGCCACAGAGGGCTATGAATTACTTGAGGCACCAAATCTAGTATCACCATGCTCCTGCCACATTTGAACTGTATTCTAATCTCCAATAAGGTATCCCAATAATATGTACAGTTGTCATTGTTTTATTCACACATTTTTGACAAATCATTCACAATTTTTTGACAAATAGTCCTTGAGCCAGAGTTGGTGGGTACCATTTAAGTAAAGTAAGCCAAATAGTGATTTTTTAAAATGGTATACCACCCTGTATTGTATTCAGGGAAGCTTTTTATATCTTACCAGCCTGTTTGAGTCTATTACCTTTGTAGAGATCTATATTACAGGTGAAGAGTTTAAACATTTTAATAGATATCCCCACAAACTTGCAAGGAAACTTGCAATATAAAAATATGTCTTCATGTAAATAATTAACTGAGAAAGTTTTGGGTTTTTTTCTCTATTCACCTGTAATATAGTCCTCCATTATAAACACAAAGAGGCCAATAAAACACTACAAGACTAACTGCCCTTGAATAGTACAGATGGCCCAGACAAGGGGGTCTGGCTCAAGCACTACTGCTCAAGTTTCCACCCCATTTACCTGACTTGTCTGTCCTCACTATTAGAGTCGCATTTAAAGCTTTAGTAATTCCCCAAAGCTATTTAATATAAGGCACAGTATGGGCTTAATGGCCAGACTTAATCTATTTTACCCCACCCTGATAATATGCACCAGTACTCACTTCCTCCCTGACAGAGCAGTTTCAAAGAGTAGTGATAAAGGACAGTTTCCAGGGACTCACATTCTCCTGCAGGCTGTCCACCAGTGACAAATTAGTTTCCCTCAGTTTCTCCATGATGACTCCCAACTCCCTCCGAAGCACTGCTTGGTTCTCACGGCTGCTGTTTAGCTGATTTTTCAGCATGCTCTCGTTTTTCTCCCTCACCACCCTGGCTCCCTCAATCTTCTCAATGATGCTTTGCCGGGCTTCCTCACACTGGCTCCGGCTTCTCATGTAAGGCCAAGTCGCCCACACTATGATGACAATCAGGGAGATCATGGACCAGAGGGCAAGACAAGCCAGCAGAAAGTTGCAAGTGTTCCGCGAGGACTTTGATCGTGCCATTTTGAAGGTGTCAGATCGACTTGTGAAATATACTTTGAACGTTAAAAGCCAAAAGTGTTGATGTAATGGTTAGGCTACCCTCCTCACTGAGAAGCAGACCTCTTCGTTACAACTGAAGAGATCCTCTGTCTCAGAGCAGGGACTCTAACGGGGCGTGACAGACTGTGGGTGAAGTCACACGAAAACCATACATCTGCCGTCTTGACAGAAGTGGCCAAAAAAAGTACCATCCTCAGGGGAAGCTATAAGCCAGCATGTGGGAGACTCCCATACCCTTTCCCCATGGACTGGACTACCGTTATCAGCAATGATCCACTAGCCATGATTAAAATAGCTGAGAAAAGAAAGAAAAGCAATCCATATTTGGTCTGCATCACTGAACTTTTTTTATTTTTTGATCTTGAAAACCCTTCTACAAGAGCAGACATGAGCTGCAGTCCTTGCCTTGGCTCATGTGATGCTAAGGCTGGAGTGGAACAGAGGCAGCCTGCCAGTGCCAAAAACTTTGTGTACTCTGTGAACATTCCCAGTTCACCTCTCTAAACAAATGCCTGCACAGATGCCCTGCAGATCACAGTGGAACCATCGATTTTAATACTGAGGTCCACCAGAAATATCTTGGGAGATTCATCCTGGGATGAGGAGGTATACAACAGCAAAAGAATTGTCATGAAAGAGAAGCATGACATCCCTATAAAATCACCCATAAAAATTTGTATATCATTAATTATATTTTCTAAAAAATAAGTCACCAAATCAAAGAACACATACCACCAACATGTAAACTTAGTTTTATTTGTTTATTGGAACAAACATTCCTCCTGGACATTTAATGAGGAACAGAGAAATAAAACATAATTTATACAGAGTAAATTCAGCTGGCGTTATACAGGTTGTAACACTGCGAAAGTACACTTTAAGTGCAAATGATACATTAAAAATATATTTGAATATGATACTATATATACATTAGATAGGCGCAATCCTACTGATGGAATGTCCTGCAAATAAGTAAAAAACAATTGGAATGTTTCATGTGTTTGACAGCCAGTATAAGAGACAAGGCAATTCCTTAACGCACTCATCCAGCAGCTAGCTTAGTTAAGAGCATGCAGACATTTTGGTATACATTGTGATATTGTGCAGTTCTGCACCATTTGCAGTTAAAACAGCTACGTCCTCATTCTTCCCTCCCCTCTAGTTGCTGTTAAAAATGACATGATTGTGTGTAGGCAATGGAGTGTTCCACTTTAAAATCACAGTGCAGCACTAGGAGCCAGGGTGTTGGGTGTCCTCAGATCTCTTCACTCATAGTCATAGCTTGCATTCCTCAGGTCTTCTCTTCAAAAGGTCACGAGGAACACTTCGATTAAGGAACCGATGTGGTTTGACTTCATGTTATGACATGCAAACCATTACAGTGATTACGGCGGGAGAGTCTGCAGCAATTGCCTGTGAAAATGTTGAGATGGAGCCTGGCCTTTGTACCCAGTACAAAAATACCCTCAACTTTGATTAAAACAAATGCACATTCCTCTTATATTGCTTGTTTTCTCATATGGTGAGCAGCAGAAACTTACAAGCACATGGTTTGTGAATTATTCTACTACAGAAAGAAGTGCTGGACAAAAATTACAGCATCTGGTGTATGTGTCACCACAGGTCTACCATACCATATGCCTCCAGAAAAAGGAATGGTAATTATGCAACATTATGGAGTTAAAGCCCAACAACAACAACAAAAACAACAAAAACAAAAGGCACCCCCATAGCTCCCCACCCCTCCACCAAGGTCAACTTCAGGCCATGCCAACACCTTGGACGTTCTTGTCAGCGGTGATTGAGCGTACCAGCTCCTCCACCCAGCGCACCTCGGACGCCATCTGCTCAGCCAGCGCATCATAGCGGTTCTCCAGGCGACCGAACTTGCGTTTGAGCGCATTGGCAGACAGCATGGCGGCACGCGCCTCCTCCTGGCTCTGCCGGCGCTGAGCCTGAGCACGCTGCAACTCCTGCCGGATGTGGCCGAGGTCAGTGGCGATGCTCTGGTTCTCCTCCTTGTACCAGCCCTCCTTCTCCTCGTAGATTGAGAGCAGTGCCGCCACATCCTCACGGCAGGAGCGCTGGTTGCGCGCCAGCTCGCGCAGGCCTTCCTCAGCTGCCGCTATCTCTTCCTGCACCTGCGAGAAGCGTTCAAAGTTCACGTAGGTGTTGTTGGGCGGCATGCTCGAGTGAGACTTGATGGTGTACTCCTTCAGGCGAGTGGTCTTAAGCCGCCGGCGCTCAGGCTTGCGACCGCTGTCCTCTGGCCGAACATTGCGCCTCTTGATGGCCTGAATACGGAGGAAAAGAAACAAATACCAAAGGGTGAGTATAAAAGAGAAAAATGGCACAAAACACAGTTAGGGAGAAATAAAACACCATTAAGGAGACCCACGGAGCCTTGTCTTACCTTGATCCATGGGTGCTCAAGGCTGTCACCTATTGTCATTCTCTTCCTGGGAGAAAAGTAAAAAAAAGTACAGATAAAGCACATTGCTTCAGAGGCATGACACTTCAACACTGTTAGCATTTTAGAACGTTTATTATCTCAAAACTTCTATAAAACTATTAAACAAAATAGCCCGGAAATTTGTGAATGCCTTAAAAATTGGGCAAGGGATTTCAAAATAGGCAACAATTATTGCAACTTGCAGCAAATATCTTCTTAGGATTTTTGTAGCCTAATTCTCCACTATTTTAAAAAAAAATCTGTTTCCAAAATAACTGCCATCACTGACATCTTACAAATCGGACGGTAATTGTGTAATTCGATGGATTACCACCTTTCAATAGAGGCAGAACCAGTACAGATTTTCATAAATTCAAGAACAATACTCTGTTCCAATGACAAATGTAATTTTTTTAAATGCACTGAATTGTATAAATGTATAAAAACAACTTAATTAATGGCTGTAAACTCTGAATTAACTCTGATTAAAGTGTTGTGGATGGCTAATCCTTTTCAGCCTTCTGGGGGGTTGATGCATTGGCATTAAGGCATGAGCACTGACAGCCTCAGATATTGTTCTCACTTGGGATCCTTGACGAGTAGCCGGCGAATGAAGTCCTTGGCAAGCTCACTGGTGTTGCTGAAGTATTCTTCGTCAAAGTCATAATTCACAGCAGAAATGTTAGTCAGTGTTTCTTGTTTGGTCTCACCAAGAAATGGAGAAGCCCCACTAAGCCTGCAGAGCAAAGTCAGTAAATCCGTCACCATCTGGTGTTCAATGTCAGTTATTTAGAAATAACTTTGTAGCAATAAAAAACTTAAAATGTAGTCTTAGATACTTACAATATGTAAGTGATAACACCTATACTCCTGCAGAAAAAAAATAAATCCATCAAAAGTTTAATGATGGTTAACTAGTGCCAGCAATTTTTCTTACAATAAAAAATACAAGAGGTTCATAATTGAGATTGATACAAGCCTTTCCAATTCCTTGCCACTACACTATAACTACAGTTTGTGGCTGCAAATAGTTCAATGAAACAGTTGACAGATGAGGTCAATAAACTGGCTTCTACTGTTATCAGTGGAACTCAGGTTATCCGCAATTTATCCCTCTGTTACTTACCACATGTCTGCCTCTAGTCCCAGAGGTTCATAGTTCACTATTTCTGGTGCTGTTAAGACAAGTAAATGAAAAAGAAAGTTCAGTTTGATCAGTTAATTAAAAAACAAGCAAACAGCCCATTGTCCAGCGTGACTGGACAGGAACTCACCGACAAATTCAGGCGTTCCAAAGATGTTCTTGAACTCATTTCCAGCCTTAATTTGATGTGCAATCCCAAAATCAATAAGTTTGATTCTAGGGTTGGGGACATTTTTGTCCAACAGCATGATGTTTTCAGGCTGAAAGATAAAATGATACTGTGAGATTAGGCATATTCTGATAGGACAAAAGTGACCGCCCAAGGCTCAAAGGCACAATATCTGATCCTGGCATCAGCACACACGCGGTGGACCACAAATGTATGTGAGTACACCTTGATGAAGTGTCATAGACTACGATCAAGGACTTTGCCTTTAAGTGTCTAAAAAGTAATGTTGTGCAAACTGACGCCCTCACCTTCAGATCAAAGTGGGCAATCTGTTTGGAGTGCAGATAGTGTACCCCATCCAGGATCTGCTTGAGAAATTGTGTGGCCTCCTCCTCAGTAAGTGACTCCTTCTCAGCCAGGAAGTCAAAGAGCTCCCCACCAGACACAAGCTCCAGGATGAGAATCACATCTGTTTTGTTTTCAAAGATATCGTGGAGGGTGATGATGTTGCTGTGCTGGATCTCACGCAGGATGTTCACCTCACGCTCGATCTCCTCACGGCTAACACCCCGTCGGCTAGAAGAAAGCCGCCGCTTCTTGATGAACTTAGCTGCAAACTCCTCTCCAGTGCTTTTCTCTCGGCATTTGCGAACAATAGCGAACTGGCCACTGAAATGAGAAAACTGTTTTATAGGGATCCTAACCAGGACAATGGTAAATAACTTTCATTACAAACAAAATGTGCGAGGTTGGCCATTTTGTCAGTAAAAAAAATGCTAATCAAAATGCTATCAAAAACATATGAAAAGTGCCTCTACAAAGAATTTACACCTGGTGAACATGAATAAAGATTTCAGATGACGGAAAGGAATGTTTCAAATGCCTGCCTGGCCAGAGCTGAATGTTCCCTGAGTAAATACCACTTCCCTCACTGTGTAAACTCACAATAAGCTCAGCAGAAAGAGCACACCACGCTACAGCCAAGGAGCACTACATTGTACAGCAATGATGTCATACTTGCAGCAACATACTGCGGTATAACTGCACTTCCATATATAGGTAAGAAGTCAGACATTTATCCACACAGCAAGATGATGACTAGTTCTCTGTTCCAACACGATTTAGCTGCCCAAGGGCAAAGGACAGCCTCAGGTAATGTAAATAATTAGAGTTCTTAATGTGAATCAAATTATAAGAAAGACCAGATGGCAAAAATACGTTTACAAATCCCTTTAGGAAACCAAAACAGCTTCCCCAGGGAATACAAGAGATAAGTACTAGCTCCAAAAACAAAAGCAGAGAACTGAATCGTGCCCACAAGAGTAAACTGTGTCAAACAGCTATCATTTTATACAACTATCACTAAACTCAAGATAATTGCCATCCTCGTTTCTACATCAGTGATTTCAGTACAAGTTTGTCAAACACTATTTGTCTATAGTGATTTAATACTATGCAACTAAAATCCACTTACCTTCCCAGCTCCTCTCCCATATCATAGTACACTTCAACATCCTCCTGTCTGAATCCAGCCATTGTTTGCTGACTGGGATAACAATCAGTCAAATATGCTGTGTGTAAAGAAAAAAAGCTTCACTTAGCACAAAGATTGAAACTTGTAAGAAGTGCAATTCGGCAAATTAGAGAGGAGACTTCGACAGTCTGACAGTGACAGTGACATTACGAAGCACATTTATTCGTTTTATTCGTTAATAACACGCGTGAACATTTAGATTTTTTTCACTCTTTCCCCCATACTATGTCTACCCAGGGAGCTGCGACAGAATGCAGCGTACATGCCATTCGCACATACGTCATCTTCCGTTCCCATCAACAACAACTACGGGCTATAATTTTCTTTCATCTCATTTAGATTTAACACTATGTTGCCTAGATAGTGCATTCTACGAATATACAAATATACCTAATATACAAATAATTTACTGTTCAAACATGGAGCTGGAACAGGAAGACAGGCTACACCAACAACTCACAGTGCCTGACTGACTGTTTAACTTTAAGTTAGCTCAAGAAGCTAATAGCATAACGCTGGGAAATCTACCCACGTAACGTTGAAGAAACTCCACTGCGAAAAGAGCGTAGCTAGCCTATCATTAGATATTCACATCCAGACAAATTTTAATAGATTTGCTACAACCATATAACCCTGGCAGGCATATTAGAGTTTTTCAGACTGATTTCGTTTCAAGGACAAGAAAAAATAAATGTCCTGCGTAAACACATTTGCCAAATGCCAACTTCTATATTAGCACACCAATTTAGATAAGCTAACATTGACTGTAGCTACAAGGCAACCATAGCCAGCTGACAAAAAATTCCAACACATGCTAGCTAGCTAACGAACTAGGCTATGCTAACCCGGTTTCATAGCTCGTTTTAAACTAGATAACCTAATGCCTTAGTGTTTAACTTACTTAACCGAATAGATAACAGTGGCAATGCTACCTTAACATCAGTTTTCAATTTTTATTTAACTGAAAAGGTGTAGTGTTAATTGAGAAAACTTACTTTGATCGCCGTCTTGGCATTACTGAGTAGTGTCTTTGGATACTTTCTGGTTGCTGCTGCAATGGAGCACTTTCAGGAGGAGGGCCTACATGTGATGACATCATATTGACTTCATTCTAGGGAGAACCTCGATACAGACATGACCATACTTGAGAAAATTTCTGTTTTTCCGAGGTGATCATTAACTTTATTGATAAAAGCTCAGGGCAAGTCTGCCTTCTCCGTATGATTCTAGTTGAATCACTGGCTGTCCTTTGCAGAGACCCATCTGTCAGTATGCCTCATCAGTGTTGCCTCTGGATACCTGTGTTTTGATGAGTTACCTGGACTTAGGCGTGTCTGCTGGTGACAGGTGATTTGAGAGTCTGCCAGAGTCTCCATGATGAAAACTGAAAATAATCTCGGGGGTTAGGCTTAAGGTCGGTGAAATACACTGCACAACTGAAATTAAATGTATTGTCTATATAAACAAAACTGATCAAATTACACAAGATCTGTAAGTGAGTAGTGTCAGTTAAAATGAAATTCATAATGAGCACACTCCAAATTTGATCAGACAGGATCCACTTTGCAATAGTTCTTTGCCAGGCAAATCTGTGCAACTTGAGAGTGTTGGTGGCCTGTGGTTAAATATATTTTACAGTCCAATCTGTGGGAGAACAAAACAACTGAAACAAAATTCATTCTATTTTGTAAAGGTAAATGATAATAATAATAATAATAATAATAATAATAATAATAGAAATAATAACTCAGTTTTATATAGCACCTTTAGATATATCCAAGGCCTCTTTACAAAGGAGGGGTGTGTGTGTGTGTGTGTGTGTGTGCGCGCGCTTTAAGGTACTTTTTAAACAGGCCCATTGATGGGGCACACCAGATGAGGAGGGGTAATTTGTTCCAGAGACGTGGCAGCAAGACAGAGGGTTCTGTCTCCAAAGCTTCAAGTCTGGTGCAGGGGGTGGCCAAATGGTCCTTGCTGGAGGACCAAAAATCGGTCAGATATTGGGGTGCTAGGACATGGCGGTATTTGTAGGTAGGAGGAGGACTCCTGCATGCTGCATGAGGAAGGGGGAAATATGCTGCCAGGGCTGGTGCCTATTAGGATCCTGGCAGGACATATCGCATACTATCAAAGGCCTTGCAGGGCAGATTTGGTATCTAGGGAGGAAGGTCTTCAAAATTAAAGAAACCTGCCACATCTTTTTAGATTAGCATACCCTGTGAGCGTGGGAGTGGTAGCCTACATTGGGCTAGTCAACATGTAATGCATGTGACTAGTCCATTCAACCTAGACGCTGACTATTTAGATAATTCAATGAAATGTATACAGAGAATAGTGAGTGTAGTAAAGTGACACCAGTTGTAGCTAACTTTTCTTAAAATAAATTACGGTACAATAAATAACAATAAATTATCTGCTCTCCTTTAATTCACGAAAGTGATTGAAAGGAGGAAACGCCACCTATATCACGGGGCAGATCAGTAGTAACCAATGAAAGATGTGCTGCAGAATGTGGGCGGGTTTTGGCGAAACAGCTGGTGGCCTTGCTGTGAAATAGTGCGGTGGATGGGCTAAACAAAACAATCAGGCGTCATGAGGGTCCCGACGAGTGTGTTTTGGGCAGCTTTCTTTGTTAAACAGGTGAGATAGCCGAGACCCTACATTTCAACTGACGTCGCAGCTGTCGAATATGTTTATCGTTATTGGACGTCAGCCCAATGCAGCTTTCTATGAAACTCTGAGGTGTGCTAGTTAGCAATTTAGATACATACCAGAAGCATGTAGCAGTGAGCTAGCTAGCCCGCTACGAGCGCCACCGAATGAGGGCGCTGAGGGTGTGCATGCCCCTAGTCGGGCCCTGTGTCTACTCTTTCACCTCGCATTTGTCATGGTAGTAGAGTATTGCTTCGTTTTATGATGATATTGCCACCACAGGTGCATGGAAAAGTGAACATGTGTTGACTTCGCGCCACGAACTATGAGCAGTTTCATGGCACCATTTAACACAACCTGAAATAGACTGTGTCAAAATAAAGTTAACCTAGCTAGCTAGCTTGCTAGCTGGTGGTAAAACCTTTGGTGAAAGCTGGTGCTAGCAAACTGAAGTGTTGGATGATGCAGTGTCTATAAGTAATGGAGTATGACAGTACAAAGACCCATTATGTCGCGGTTGTCTTTGCCTCACCTCACTGGGGGTGATAAAAATAGCAATACGACCGAGGTTCAGCAGTTAATAAATGCCATGTTGGTTTATATGATAATTAGCTGGTAGATATCTCAGCTGCGATGTAAAAAAAAAATCAGTGTGTTGCTATGCCAGAGAGGTCACTACTTTCCTCATGGTCTGTCACAGTACACTAGTCTTGGCTGAGACTTCGGTCTTGTCTTGTTGGAGTGTATGAGTACCTTTGGCACAAAAACTGTAAGGAAATTGTTTGCTGGATGTTTTTTAGGCTCTGGGAGACTATGGCATGGCACATTTCAGTGATCAGGGAAAAAATAAAGGCAAAGATTACTGTATATTTTACAATCCTATGTGGGCACGGCTACCTCAAGATCTCAACAAAGCGGTGAGCTGATGAACACCTTACAGTCTATCCAGTTTTTACCTCTGAACTGTCTCCTGACCTTTTAAATTCCCGGTGACATTTTATGAGGAGTTTTAATAAATTCATGCATTAACCCACTTTGCTCTCAAATAATCCATTCCTTATTTGGGGGGACTTCAGTCAAGGTTGCAGATCTACGACTTAACTGGTTCAGTCCTCTGCTCGGCATCTGAGGTACCAGAGGGTGGCTTTCCCAATCGCATTCCTATGGTGCTTCGTGGAAACTGCACCTTTTATGAAAAGGTCAGACTGGCACAGACAAATGGTGCCAGGGGCATTCTCATCGTCAGCAAAGACAGGCTGGTAAGTAAACCATATATCATTTTTCTCCAATGCGCCTGAAGTTTATGCTTGGGAGACTGGCGGTCAGTGATTTTACCCTCATTAACCTTGATGAACACCCCACAGACACCACCAGCAGGCAACAAAACTCAGTATGAGGAGATCGATATTCCTGTCGCCCTCCTTAGCTATGCTGATATGCTTGATATCAGCAAGGTGAGTGTTGACCCAAATATGATGTGTATAACAGAGCTGCCCTCAAATACACACACATATTAGAAGACCACTGAAGTTGAACACAAACCTCTTTCTTTGTTGTTGTTTGGAAATGGGTTCCTCTTTCCATTGGCAGACCTTTGGCAAGGGTAGGGAGGTGGCCATGTATGCCCCAAGCGAGCCAGTGCTGGACTACAACATGGTGATCATCTTCCTGATGGCAGTGGGCACTGTTGCTGTCGGGGGGTACTGGGCCGGCAGCAGAGACATAAAGAAGTAGGAATGCAGCCACCCCATGGCTCCTTACTGTCTGTGCATGTTAGCCTTTCCTGAGCTTTACTGAGACTTGTGTAGAGGCTTTCCATTTAACTTGTTTTCTGTGATCTCAGTAGTACAGTACTGCAGTAACCTCCTGATACATCTGCACTGAATATTATCCAATAGTATTATTTACTGTTGGTGTTTTTTTTTTTTTTTTCGGATTAGCCTGGATACAGTTAAATGTGGCTGTTACCCCTAGGTGACCCCTAACACACTTCTTAAGTGTCCATAGTACAGAACTAATTGTGAGTGCCAAACATCAAATGCAGAAAAGTGTACAAGATTTTTGAGAAAAGCCTGAGCAGAAGGCAACCTTCTCTCAGTAATCAAACTCTGTTGTTTGTTGTTTTCTGATGTGCAGGCGCTACATGAAGCACAAGCGGGATGACAGTGCAGAGAAGCAGGATGAGGAGACGGTGGATGTAACGCCCATCATGATCTGTGTGTTCGTGGTCATGTGCTGCACCATGCTGGTGCTTCTGTACTTCTTCTACGACCACCTGGGTACATACATACACATACACACACACACACACACACACACACACACACACACACACACACACACACACACACACAGAGTTATCAACCAAACTGCTATGAACCTGTTTAAGGGACATTTCCACTAGGGATTCGCTGTCGTCTTTGTGGTGGAAATGATTCAAAGTGACCCTTAGAGAAAGTCTTATAAGTCTTATACAGTTGTCCAAAAATCCAGAAGGAACCAAGAACAAAGGAATTATTTTTAGGCCTACGAACCAGTTACAAATATATTTAAACATGAATAATCTACAAAATAGTCCCAATGGGTAAACCAAAGCAGATTTTGTTTACAAGTTTAACAAACTGTGGTCTTCTCTCTTCTCTGTTTGAAGTGTATGTGATCATAGGCACATTCTGCATAGCCTCATCAGTCAGCCTCCATAGCTGCCTATGGCCCTTTGTTCGCAGATTGCCATTTGGCAAGTGCAGGTAAAATACTTTTTATACCCACTGGTCTCATGTAGCAACTGATGTTTATGTTTATCTAAATGGGGGTTTTGTCCGTTGCTGTGTAGGATACCAGAGAATAACTTGCCATACTGCCACAAGCGGCCCCAGGTGCGCATGTTGCTGCTCACAGTCTTCTGTGTGGGCGTAAGTGCTACCTGGTGTGTCTTCCGCAACGAGGACCAGTGAGTGCTGTGAGCCACAGCCGCCTACAGTACACAAACACACACAAGTGCACACACACAAACACATTGTGAGTCACTGGCTCAGCTGTGTCAGATCCTGGCCCTGGAGTTTGGATATTAATGACTGTTTTGTCATACAGATGGGCTTGGGTGCTTCAAGATGCGCTGGGAATCGCCTTTTGCTTATCTATGCTGAAAACCATCAGATTACCCACCTTCAAGGTGAGACATTATGCTTGCTAGTACAGCAAAAAAAAATAAAATGTATATATATAATAACAATAATAATAAAATTTCTTTTCATTGCAGGCATGTACGTTACTGTTGGTGGTGTTGTTTGTCTACGACGTGTTCTTTGTATTTATAACTCCCCTTTTAACCAAGGTACATCAGTGTGTTGTGTTACTGCCACATCTATTGTTGGTTAGTGATGGTGTAGAAAGCCCTTTGTTGACATATGCCATGGCATGGATGTTTTGCAGAGTGGGGAGAGCATCATGGTAGAGGTGGCTGCTGGTCCTATTAACTCCTCCACTCAAGAGAAGGTACTTGATTACTTCAGGAACTTTATTACTTTCCAAACATATCATGACATATTCTGCCCAGTATATTGCTATTGCTCTGTTATGGAAATATGTTTTGTCATTAATGGATGGGATTCTTTGGTGTGTTTACCTGTTACTTTATAGTTGCCCATGGTACTGAAAGTTCCTAGGCTGAACTCCTCTCCTCTGGCCCTGTGTGATAGGCCCTTTTCTCTCCTTGGCTTTGGAGATATCTTAGTTCCAGGTAACCAAATGTGTTTTTTTTCCACTGGCTTTGTTACCAGTCTTTACTGTTTATTGAAGGGTTAGACAAAACTAACTGCTGCCATGTGTATATCTTTCCAGGTCTATTGGTGGCATACTGCCATAGGTTTGACATTCTAATGCAGTCCTCACGGATCTACTTTGTGGCCTGCACCATAGGTAGGTTTGCTCATCAATCAGATTCCCCAAACTGAAAATGGCTATATCAATTAAAATCAGCCAGGTATTCACAATGTTAGACTATGAATGAATCAATAAACTTGACCTAGGATAACAAAAGAAGGTTATCCACTAGGGTAAATTAGCGCAAGACTTTGTGATGTGAAGATGTGCCTGTCTATTTGCTAGTGGACAACATTAACATGTTATCTCGAACTACTGAGGCTTGGAGACTTGCATAGTTCAAACACAGATGATCTAATGTTGGTTTCATGGTTTTGAGCAACTGTCATTAGTTAGGAGTTGGTACTATACATTGCTTAACTGACTTGTTGGTTGAGTTCTAACCACTGTAGGGAGACTCTGTAACAAGGCCCACTGTGTGAGCCAGATGAACAGTGTATATGTTTGAGTTCACTGTACTCCAGCAGCTAAACTGATTGTTTGCCTGTCCCGGACCTCTTTCTTTTGCTTCCTGATAGGTTATGGCATTGGTCTCCTCATCACGTTTGTGGCTCTGGCTCTTATGGAGATGGGCCAGCCTGCGTTGTTATACCTGGTGCCTTGCACTCTCCTCACCAGCCTGGCGGTGGCGCTGTGGCGCAGGGAGTTGCCTTTGTTCTGGACAGGAAGTGGATTTGTGGTGAATACCAGTTTGATATGAGTGCCTTCGGTTGGGAAATGTCTAGTGTTATTTACAATAACTAAAATTAAAGTTGAGTAAAACCCCACCCACACATTCAACCTCTGCCTGTCTGTCTTGCTGTCCTCTCTCCACTGCCCCCCCCCCCCCCCCAATCAGTGTGGGTGTTTCCTTATCTGCTATCAAGGGCTCTGTCTGTGAATGTCGTAGAGTGAGGAGTGTTAGACACTCAGCCTTTTCCTGTTTCTGTTGAGAAGATCCAAACCTTCTCAGGCAATCTAAACAATATTGGCATTGGCCCTTTGGGTAGACTTGGTGATTACATTACTTGCATAGTCAGTCTGATACAATTTACAATTTATATTCTAATTGTACCTGTTATCATGTTGGCAGATCCGTGTCTTGCTTTGATTTACTGATTTTTGTGTGCTTTATTGCTTTAAATCATGGGATGAGATACTTTTACCAACAGAGAGGGATGCTCCTACAATTTATGAGCTGTGCATGTATTATCAAGTAATGATGAGCCATGCAGAGGGCATATACAACGACAAACATCAGTGAATTGGAATTTTTACTTATCACAAATCAAATCTTAGTGTTGATCTCCAATTGGGTTTAGTGTCATGACATTTGTCATCAGTTGGAGCTTCTTTGTCTTTGTCCAGTAGAAGCATTTCTGGTGAGTGTTTGTGTGTACACACCTCCTGTCTCCATCCTGTTGTTTGTTTTGGGGAGGTTAGTGGGTAGTTGGATGGCTTTGGCCTGGATTGCATGTTCTCTTCCAATGTCACGAGTCTGACTTAGACCTCCTTTCATCCCCAGCCTCCTCCCATTGTCATGGCACCAATCAACTGCACTCAGACGGCTGGACCTTCCACCAAAGATGAACCCCTGACCAATCCTGAGCCTCCGAGTCCCCATGCCACCAATCAGAGAAAAGACCCCTCCCCCCTACCTCCTCCTATTGAGGAGGTGGCCCTACCTTCTCCTTCCAAGGAGGAGGTGGCCGTGCCTCCTCCTATGGAGGAGGTGGCTCAGCCAAAGGATGAGGCCACCAAATCTGAGTAATGACTCTTGGGATGCCAATTTGTTTTTCTGTTTTCTTTTTTTTTTTTTTTTTTCTTTTTTCTTTTTTTTTTTTTTTCATCAGATATGAGTTATGAATCGAAGCAACAGAGGAGTTCCATCTTACTCATGAACAAGCTGTGGCTAAACATCTTGGTGCGTTTGGTAGGTGAGAGGAACAAGCCTATGCTGAAGATGATTGTTAAGAATTTGACTGTCTCGTTAATGCGTAAATAAATAATAAAAACAAAGAAACCCAGGGGAAGATGGGTCCACTCAGGCCTGCACTCACAATGCTTCACCGGCCTCCTGTCTTCACCCCATGGGACGGTCTAAGCATACAGCACAGTTGAGCTTTGGACCACTGAACGGAATGCAGCTAGTCATTTCTTATCTGGGAAATACCTTAGGTTCTTCTCTGCTCTCTTAGGTCCTCTTGTCTGAAATACAATAAAACCTAACAAGCCCATTTCTTGTAAAGAAGAAAAAAACAGCAGCTACATTTTCACACCCTTTAAAATATGGTGCTAAGAATGATGGAATGACCCAAAGGTCCTAGCTACCAGATATGATGTTGCACATAATTTTCTTTGTTTATTTTTTACTTCTGGGTTTGGAGTTCTGCATGCTGTGGTTTGTAACCACATACTAGGGCACTATGTTTTTTAATTTTTTTTTCTTTTATATATACACAGTGTATAGTATACAAAGGTACAGATGTTTTAAACCGTTCATACATTGTAGATTTTTTTTATATAAATTGTTTAGGTGTGTAGACTGCCTCTGAGTGCTTGTGAGTGGCTTCGGAGTATTGCTGTACTGAGAATGTGACTTTTCGTTTAAATTTTTTGTTATTTGACAAAAATATTTCCTTTGTTACTTAGAATGACCTTGGAATCAATATGGACATTTCCGTCAGATCATCCTGAATCTTTATGTACTGAATGACTAGAGTCAATTGATCTCTGTGCTCAAGTTGGATTTAAAGGCAACTGGGGTGGGGGGGCACATTGAATTAAATAGCTACATACAAAAGGTCTTTCAAACATTTTAGTACAAGCTTCAGTCTTTCTGTTTGCCAACAGTTACTGAGTTACAGCATATATTTTATGCCGTCGGTAGTGGTTTATGCCAGTGTTTACACCATGCTGTGTCACTGCAACATGTATTTTGTTGTAAGAAATCGAAACTTCAGTTCTGCATTCATGCATTCACACACAGTCCTGCAGCCATTATTTCAGCTCCACAAAGAAAAAAAATGTGGCTGTAAATTACTGTAAAGTAATTAAAAAATCCTATTACACTATTTCAACACCTTATGAAGGTAAACTCTGAAATCGAAAAAGGTAGTTGAAAAACGCTTATTACTGGAGGCTGTCATACATTGGGTGTGGCACCTAACTTTTTTTTTCCATTTTTACCTGTCATGAATATCATTCAATAAAGGAAGATATACATTTCAACTCTAGACGTGTTTGTTTCATGGAGCGGCGCTGCTCGCTTGCGGACACTTTCAGACTTCACTAATACTTCACTCCGAGCAGTAGTTTGCCAGCTGTATTCACGATGAGCAATACTGCGAACAAGCTGAGAGCACTGGTGACATTGTGGGGGAGCTGTCAGAGCAGCAGCGACAGCTGTCTTCAGTAGTGAGTTCCTAGAGTGGAGAATAAGAACCAGGGCGGTTGCAGTCTTGAATCGTGTCCCTGGGCTAGGAAACCCTGCTGCTGAAGGCTCTCCTGTCTGTGCTGTCATTCTGATTAGTTCTGAGTGGGCCTTGCCATAGCTTGTGTAAGGGACTGGTGGGAGGGTCAGGGTGAGTTCTTTCACTAAAGCTGGAGTATTCCTAGAGGATTTTTATATTCACAATGCTTGGCCGGTTGATTTTCTTTTCTTCGGATTTCTCCTGACAAGGCAGTATAGCTTACTTGTTAAATCATGTGTTTATTAGGAGGACCTGGAACAAATATATAGACAAGCAAGAGAGGACAACTAGGTCAAAAATGTAAAGGCTGAATCAAAAGCATTTAACTTCTTGTTTATGCTTAAAAAACATGGAAGATGACCCCAGCAACTGGACGTATCCTCAGAAAACCCATTTATTTATCCCGTCTGGATGCAGAGAGGGCATTTGCCCATTTCCTACAGTCACCAATACTTTACAACTATACACTGTTACAGCTTTGAAAATTAATATTTACACATTTTTCACCAATTGTTTTTAAGCGAAACTGCAAACTCTTAAGACAATTTTCTGCATATGAAACCAAACAGAATCAGATTCACCACTGATACCCATTCACCTCACTCAGCAGAAAGGACATTGAGTAATTGATCACAGCACATCTTCTTTGGCCATCCACATCAAGAAAGGACTTGACCAAGATGGAATTAAAACTCTTCAAACATAATCTCTATTTACACCAGGATTTGCGAGAAAAAACAATGTCCCGTTAAAAAGCATAGGTTTCTGAACTGCTACGCAAATGACTCATGACCCATGACTCCCTGAACAATGACTAAAAATATATTTGACATGATAAAACCTGGGCTGCGTATTTTGTCAATTTCAATCTGACAAGAGGATTCACTGTCATTTGGCAAGATCACAGCTCAGTCTTTTAGCAATTTGCAACGACAATGTTAGATTTTTTTTTTTTTTTCAGTAAAGTATTCATAATAGGCAATTTTTAAGTCGGCTGAAGTATAGAACATTATATCTTGCATGAAGTATTTTGGCATTACAGCCCATAACAGTGTTGCTCTGCATATTAATATTGCAATATGCAACTATAATTTTTTTTTTACCACTGACGGTCAAGCCAGTCAAACTTAATGCAACCACCTATGCCAAGAACAGTGATTTAACACGAGTACCAAAATCATCATCAAACTATGCACACACCTATGACCATACCATGTATGAACCTTATATGCCATGTGTGAACCTAGGCTAGGACAAAAGTCTATATACATTGTGCACTCCACTGTTATTGAGCTGACATAAACTGAACGACTTCAACTCTGTATTGACCACCAGCTAAGCCCAGTCTGGTCCACCTCACATAATAGCTGAACACGGTTAGGCTTGTAACTGTAAAACTAAAAACATCTGGTTGAATTTGAGGTGAAAAACAAACAGAAAAATTAAAAACAAAAACATGAAATAAAAGAATAAAAATACAACTTAAACCAAAGACCGCAGAGCATCTAATACAGATGGTCTTCCATTATAACACAGCATAAAGAGTAGAAAGGCACTAACATTGGCAGTGACTTGGGTCACCTTGTTGAGGATTAAAAATAGTCTGTGTGTGCTCTTCCCATTCTTCTGATCCGCACATTTAAGCGGAGATTAAAAGAAGATAATGTCCTCCTTTGGGGTGCTCCCTCCTTTCCTGTGGTGTGATTGTGGGTCTTGGGATTGGGACTGACCCACTTTCCTGTGCATACTGGCAGTATGAGAGGACTTTGAATTGGACGGCTTGTCTGGACGAACAAAGGTATCTGAAACAGGACACAAAGAAGTACTGAACCGGTTTCTGTCTGTTGTGTTGACTAAGTTTGAGAGAAGGGGAAGATTTCTGTCTTACCTGGATGGAGACTGCGAGAACTGGTCGACCCCTTGGACTTTAGGCTGCCTCCCTCCTTCCCCATGGCCTTGATGGGTATAACCTGGGATACTTCAATGGAGGCTATAGGACACAGAATATAAGGAACAGAAATGCTGATAAATATGACATGCATCGTAAATATTAATGACAATTCTAATTATTAGATGATCATTAGATTTTTTTTTTACAGTTTTTGTAATGTAAAATTGACACCATTTGGGATGCAGATATTACAACAAAACCGAATGACAATTATTGACAACAATCATAAACATTAATGAAGTGTCATTAATGTTCATTATAAATGTCATGTCCCCTTTATGACAGGCTCGTGTCACTCTTATGTTGACAGCCTCAAGTTAAGTGTTACCAAAATGTTTTTTGACACACCAGCATGACGCTTCTCTGTTCCTATGACTGAAGTGAAATGAAAATAAAAACAGATATTTGTGTGTGTTCAAGTCACTCTAGGTAAAAAAGAATCAGCTTAAATGAACTGACGTTTTTACACTTTAGCATGATTTGACTGTAGTCGGCAGTGCAAGGGAGACTAACCAGCGCTGTTGGTGCGATGGTGGGACTTGCCCTTGCCGCCCTTCTCTTTGCCCTTGATGAGAGCCAGCTTGGTGGGGATCTGCTGATGGATGACCCCTGGCTTGTGGGCCTGGTTGGTGGTGCTGATCAGGTGGATGGGCACCTCCGCCTTGATGGACGAGGAGGTGATGCTCTCGCGACGTGGGGGCACCTCAGGGGGTCTTTCCAGGAAGGCGGAGGTGGCCTGGGACAGGCTGGGCCGCACATGTGGCTTGTGTGAGAAATCCTCTCCAGTGCTGTGTGTTGCCCAGTCATCTGAAGCTGAAGGAGAGAGTGACTGGAAAGGAGAGGGTTACTTATTGTAGAACAAGAGAGAGGAGTTTTGGCCTTAACTAGCTTCAAGACAAATAAAAGCTTGAAAAAAATAACAGTATAAATAACAGTACAACTAGCATTGATTGACATTTCATAGCATGATGGCAATGGATGATACTATGTAACCAATGAACTGTTGGTGATGTAGCAGACAGAGATGTGATGCAGAAGCTTAGGTTAAGTTTTGGAGATGTGCAAAATGTAGAGTGAGCGAGTTGGCAAATGGGAATGACTCGTCTGTTCAACTTCACACTGAACTTTTACAGTTACTATATTTAAAAGTGGATGACGATGATGCCAAAAAATATTGAAGTAAAGATCTGCACCAAAATCTACATCACACCACTTGTTCATGGCTCGTGTGCGAGTGGCTAACCTGTGTGGCCTCATAGCTGAAGTTTCCTGGATTGGAGATGGTGTTGGACTTCTTGTTCTTCTCCAGTTTCTTGCGCTGTTGCTCCAGCATCTCCCGCTCCTTCTCCACGACACGGGTGGACTCGCGCAGGCGCTCCAGGTCCTGCTGATAGGACTCGCGCTGCCGCTGGAGCTCCTCCTTGTCTGCGGCCAGCTGCGCCTCCAACCGCTCGCACTCCTCGCGCCGCTGCTGCAGCTCGCCATCGGCCACCTCGGCCTGCAGCTGCTGCCGCTGCCGCTCGCGCTCCCAGCGCTCCTGCTCCTGCCTGTGCTGGAGCTGCAGCCGCTGGAAGTTGGCCTGCTCCTCACGCCGCCGCTCCAGATTGCGCTGACGTTCTTGCTCCAGGAGCAGGTTGCCGCGCTGGCGACTGGCCCGATCTCCACTGGCGGTGGCTCGGTGGAGCTCTGCATTTGTGTTGTGCTCAGAGATGACTGCCTGGGGGGGGGGGGGATCACTTGATTTTGAAATACGGCCAATCACTAATAACATTACACGACACAACAGCATACAAACAAATATAAGAGCATAAGGAATATAAGAAAATAACAGGAAAAACAGAAGGAATTTGTTTGAAGTCTCATACCTGCAGGCTGTACAGTTTTTGGGAGAGGGCCAGCAATATTTCTGAAAACTAACAGAGAGGGAGAAAATGCTCACAACGGCTGTAAGATGCAAGATATCAGCAACTTAAGTTTAAAGAGTAAAGGGTTCATATTATCAGCAATATTCACCTCTGCCTTTGGGAACGGAGCTGAGTCTCCATGGTCCATTCTAGTAGTGACCTCTTCATCGGCCTGTGCAGTAAATGATCAGTCAGAGTCAATAAGTACTGGCTTCAGCTCCAGCCCTGACTTTGCCGACAACAAGCTTTATTTTTTTAGTTTTATCAGTAGCCATGTGTGCCTTTCGGGTTAGTCCAGTTCAACTGTTTACACATAGATTCACACTGAGGCAGAGTCCATGAATAAATCCAATAGAAGGCTAAATGAACTACTGTTAGCATATGAGGAGTCCAAGCCAGACTATATGCGAGCACAAAGTATCATGACCAGATCTAAAAACAGCACTGTCATCACCTCACTCACGTCCGGGTTATTCTATGGGGATTCACAATTGCGCCGTTGACATACCGATTGTTCTATGCTCTCTCTGGGAAAATGCTCTCTGATGAGGGGGTCAGAGCTGGGCCGCTGATTTCTCCCTCGGGGCCGGCCCTCAGCCCGCTGGTCACCATCTGCAACACCACACCACTCACAGAGTCACTTCACAACAAGACAAAACTGGACCAAAACAAATATAATAAATGACAGATGTGAGAATAAATATGTATTATATCAACAGATATATAAAAGACAAAAGCAGATTACATATGTGAAATCAAATACATCCTGTATGAATCACATCAATAATAAAAGTAAATGTGTTAACATGCCGTTATATTTCTATACATAACAATGTACAAAGGTATTAAAATTATCTTGACAATACTCACTCCTAAGGACGGGCATGTAGTTCTGAAAGGTCTGAGTTCTCCTGAGTAATGCTGCCTGCTCTGAGTTTGTCTCTGTGTCCGGTGCAGAGTCCTGTGGCTCTCCTGTCAGCAGTAGCCTCTGTAACGTCTCCACTGGGGGAAACACAAGATGGAAACATCCTTTCAGTGCCCGCTGTAATGTGGGAATTAGGCTTTAAACCATGACAGATTAATGGCTCGTTAGTCAGACACATCAACACGTCATGATTTATTTACACAAATGTATGAACTGCAGCTCAGTGTAATTGTTTGTAATTCAGAGAGGTCAATTATGTATCAAGACCATTGCTTCAAATTTAGCAGTTGGGAAATTACCAAATACATTTGCACAAACCATTGCTGACAGTAAATATATTGGCACCAGTGAAATTTAATTTGCCAGTCTTTACCATCAGCTATGGCTCCATTAAGCAGCTGCTCCCCCTGTTGGAGGTCTGCGGTACTGCCACGCAGCAGCAAACGGTGGTATGGCGTTGTGTCCTCTACTCCTGCCACTGTTTCTGTTAGTGCTGCAAAGACCTGCAACTTCTCCTCAAGGTGCAGGACAATCTGGGCATCTTTCATGTACAGATGCTCTGTACACAAAGACAAACACATTATTTTAAAGAGATTCATATTAGTAAGTAAACAGTGCGTCAATTTTATTTATAAAGCACATTCAAATACAATTTTCATGAAAGAGAGAGCTGTGCATTTTCATTTGGCTTAGTTTAAGGCCTCCAAAAATAAGACAGAAAAAGCTACAGACTGTGAGGAAACAACCATATTGATGTAACATCAAGGCCGCTTTAAGCTCTGTCCTGCGTCCAGATATCCTCTGGAATTAGCATGCAAATCAACTAGCGCCAGACTGGCTCTCCAGTTTTACCATGTACCACCACAGGTAGCTGCTGTATTAAATACAGTGTGAATAAGTGCAAAGCTGCGTTCAGGATGACTCGAGACAGAACGTTTTCCATGAGATCTACACAGAGCCGCTTATAAAAGCGGTAGAATTAATGCTCCTGAAGTATACACTTTAGGCCAGAAAAATTCACAGCTGTTTTGCACAGATAAAATCCAGAATGGTAGATTCCGAATGAGAGTTCTGATGTTCTGTTTCTATCAGAACATCAGAAGGCAGTTTCATCCGCATTCCTCATCAACTTCAGTTCAGTTACCTTGAAAGTCTCTTAGCCTTGCTGTAAAGGCCTCATCATGCTCACTCTCCCTTTCCTCATCGACCTCCTCTGGGCAGCTGGAAGACAAAAAAAAAAAAAAGAGAGAACATTCAAGCCAGTTTTCTTCCTGTACACATATTTAGTCAGGAGGCTGACACATAACTCCACTTCCACCCACTGTGATAACCTTCTGACAATCCTCATGGTTTGCACACATATGCCACATATTCTCACTTGTTCTCTCCTATGCTCCCACTAGTTACCAACTGCTGCCAGAGTAGAGGTACTCTTCTCCACCCTTAAGAAATTTCAGTATGCTAAACCTTAACCCCTACATTTTGATGTTGTGTACTGTGCTGCCAGGTTCTTGCCAACACTGAATCGCATCAACAGATATTTCTGCTTTCTCAAGCACAGATCTGATGTAAGTGTGTGTGCTCTTTGGGAATCTTGCTGTTGTTAGTGCAGTGTGTATCAGTTACCAGTTTGCTGTACCCACCTAGCTATGGCCTGCCAGATGAGGTCATTCCAGCGGTCCCGGTCCTCTTTGGACCCCGTAAGGATTTCGTACATCTCCGGCACGTCCGACGAAGCACAGATCAGAAACATGGCCCTCTCATCCTGCGCCACATCACGCAATATAAGCTTCTGAAGGGGGATCACAGACGACTTGTTGTCCTGAGGTAAAGGAACACAAAATAGGTTAGGGGGCATTCCTGCAAGGTAAGCCTTTATACAACAGTTTACTCCTGATATTTGAATGTTCACTAACCATGGTAGAGAAAACATATTTTTGGTCTTTCTCTTGCATCAATATCAGCACATCTGTCAGTAGCAGAGCAAGGATTTCTGAAATAAAAAGGAAAATATACACACAATTACACAAAAAGCAGCCAAAATCCTTCTTATCCCAGCAGCATATGTTCCAGTGCATAGTCTCTCAAAAACAGTTTGCCAGATTGTGTGCTTCAACCTTTTGGCCGTCCGGAGGAGACCCTGCAGTTGATGGTGCCTTCATGCAGAAGCCTGCGTCCAGGCCGCAGGAGGTCCTCTCTGCGGAACACCCGTCCATCCTTCATCCTGCCCAGGGACTTGGGCTCCGTCCTGGTGGTGATGTCACGCAACCGCTGGGCCTTCTCGTGCTCGTTTACAAGGCCGTCCACCTGCATGATGGTATCTTTGATGAGGCCTAGCGCCCGCACCAGCTCCTCATGCTCTTCAGTGCCAGCTGGGATGATGGAGAGGTCAAAGGTTAAGTAGTGAAAAGCAGGTACGACACAGGGGTACAACACTGTCCCAGGAGTAAATTACACTATATAATGTGACAAAATATACACTATATGAATGCATTTCTGTATGTACTTGTATAACAAAAAAATAATGCATGCAAAATGAATAACTCTGTAGATTTATGCAATCTATCCATCTGTGAAGAGTTTGTTCAGTGTTAGTTATGAGTTTCGAGATTCTAGAATTTGAAATCAAGATCCATAAACAATAGTGTTAGTTATGAGTTTGTTATCTAAAGTTTAAAATCAAGAGGAAGACCTCCTTTACCCTCAGTGTTCTTTATGATGCGCTCAACCAGGACAGGGTATTTGGTGATGCGCTGTGTGACCAGGAGAACACACGCAGGCACCTCTAATCGCCGCACAATGGCCAGTTGACTGATTTTCTACAACATGGAGGGGACTATCACTGTTATATTAAGATATTACTTTTAAATTGGAAAGAAAATCTGTACAATGGTCTGATATGAAAAAAAATAGACATCATTAAAGTAATACCCTCATTATGTACTGCAGTTTCTTGTTGCTTTGAACTTGTTCTTTGTAGTAGCTGACAGCATCATTGTGATGACTGCAGAAAACTCCATAGTTCTCCTTCATCAGTGCTGCCATCTCTCCTGAAAACTGCAAAGATGATAATTGCCACCTTGACTTTCATTCTTCACACCTCCTCTGGACAAGTTTAATCGTTTTAACGCAGCACCTTCATTTTAGAAGCTAAAGCCGTTTGCTAAGCATTACACCTTGTGACGTTTAACACATTCTAGGGCCCCTCCTCAAAAATGAAGTGTTGAAAGTTCAGCAAAAGCCCTCCAGTGACCTGGTATTTGTTTGAGCGGTGAGAAAGGAAAACCTCACAGCTTTCCACATAGCTGTGGCTCATTGAGACTGACGTCACTGCCATGCTTCTCATTCCTGGAGCAGCACACAGGTGAAGGTGCACTAGCAGAACCAGGGCGAGGGGTGGTGACGTGGTTACCTGCGCACAGAGGATGTCTCCAAGGCGGTGCATGCAGTAGTTGCTCTCGCTGCCGGGCTCCAGGGACTGCTGCCGGCGCTCCTTGAGGCGGCCCAGGAAGTGTTGGTGGAGGCCCAGCAGACCTTCCACGGGGGGCAGCAGCCGCTGGAGCCTGGCCTCCTCCATCTGCAGCGAGCCGCGCAGCTCCCATGCAAACACGCCCTGCATGATCTTCAGTGTCCGCACATAGTTAATCTCTGTCTGGATCAGCTCTGAAACATAGATCACCACTGTTATCTTAAAGCAAACAGGCTAACAATCTCCATGACCCTATTAGCTGTGACCAAAGTAAAAAGACAACACTTCTTTTACAAGCAATTAAATTGAATTACTGTTAATCCAGGACTGTGAATGGCTGAAGTCTGAACTGACATTAAAGAGAGACCTATCATTTATAGCCTAGGTGCTATGGGTTTTCAGCTCTCCAACAGCTCTCCAAGTCATCACACTTTTATCAGCAGCCTTTCACTTTCATTCTCAGTCTGGATGTTACTACAATATTATCACTGTCACTATCATTATTTCAACTTTTGCCGTATGCATATTTTGTTTTAACTCCCTTTACATTGCATTGCCCATATGTCTCTGATGGTTCAGACCATCTGTAAGATGTTTACATAGAAATTCAACTTAAATTGGGCTAAGTTGAAGTGTCAGGCTACTGTCAGTCAGCTATGGGAGTTAGTCTAGGTGATGACAGACAACCCTCATGCAAGGCACATGGCAGTTGCTGAGTGAGTAAGAACACAGGTAGCCTGATCTACTTGTTTTTATTAACACAGGTTAAATAAATCAAGCTGAAAAAATAATCCTCAGAAAGGATTAGGATGAGAGTGACACGAGCCCGTCATTAGCATGACATGACACATCTTGAACATTAATGACACTTTTTAAATTTTTAATTGACACTGTTTGGGGTGCAGACATTACAAAACAGACAACAGTCATAAACCTTAATGAAGTGTCGTTAATGTTCATGATCCGCGTCATGTCATGTTAACGGAAGGCTCATGTCACTCGTGTAGACACCTTCAAATAAAGTGTTACCAAATAATGCAACAAAATAAAACATGATTTATAACTTAACATCACAACAATCAAAAGAAATGAACTTTTTGTCATTTAAAACTCTTCTCATCGGTAAACCACATAAACAAAGATCCTTTAACATACCCAAGTTATGCATTTAACTGAGATCATAAAACATCAACCAATTTTGAACGGAGAACAGGATACACCATCTACTCACCATAAATGACCTCTTGTCTCTTGATGGCCTCTTTCTGCAGTGGTTTCATGTACTGCTGATCGACACTCAGTCCCCAGGTCTCCACCCCAAAGCCCTGCACATCTGCTTCCAGGTCTACCCGCAAGGCAGTGTAATGGGGATCTACAAATAAATACATAACCCCTTAAACCCAAGCACGGGCGCACATACACATTTTGATTACTACAAAGTTTTTTATTGGTAGTAGTAGTAGTATCATAAGGTGTTATGTTGATGCATGTATAACATGATCTGCTTGCTTCTGATTCTCTCTCCTCTTATTCCACCCCCACAATTAGCATTACTAACTTTCTACTTTCTGGGCTTTGCCTTGAGACAATTCCACTTGCTAATGTCGCCACATATATGAGAGCGAACATGTAGCCTGCCACTGAAATGCTGTGTGTGTGGCTATGAAGGGATGTTGACCCACCCTCAGTGTTGATGGGCTCTATTTGGGAGGAGATGATGGATTCCTCCAGCTTCAGCTTGATTGCATCTATCTCATCCATCTCTCTTGGCTTGGAGGCTAATCTGCACAGGGGCATATAGGACACAGAATGCCTTATGATGCCGTATGATGAGGATGAGGGGGGAAAATACAATTACCACAACAGTGTCTATTACTGGGCATGTCTTTAAAGGGTACACCACTATACCACTATTTCACCACCGGGAAATTAAGTTAATGGACTGCAAGACCACATGACTTCATTTACTTTAAAACAGACAGTTGAATCTTTTTGGCTGCTTTACTGGATTTAGACAGAAAAACTTGTGAATCCCACCAGAGGCCAATCAGATATGGTGCAGTCACACCACAGATATGGTGCCCTCTCACTTCTGAAGCTCTTTAGGTGTCTGTGGCACAGCAGGGGGTCAGGGGCTGGGCACAGGCATCCTGCTGCCTGTGTCTGGATAGGATATGGGGGAAGAGGGGGGTTGTAGGGGCTGATGCTGACGCTACCCTGGTGGTCTGGGACAGCCACGTGTCAGAGCTGTGGATCAAGCAGAAGGCACCAGGGTCACAGAGGGGTCATCTTGAAGCCGTAAAAAGATTTTTCTCCAATCAAAAGTCAAAAGAATGCGGCTTAGATAAACAGAATGGACAAGATAAGAGTGACAACAAACTATCTGGAAAGATGCTGGCAACATAAAACTTGGGGGAATTAATCTAGCAAACTTCAGTTGTTACATATTAACCCATGTTTTTTTTATTCAGGACTGTCATTTCGAAACTTAACAACAGCAAAAAGCAAAGTAATTGCATTGCCCTCATGGGACTGTTCACCTAAGGTACACAGATAGTTTGAGGAATTCTGGTCTAAAATCAAGCTATCTACACATCTGAAATGCATACAAACACCAAACAAGTTTAGTTTTTGTTTTTTTTTCTCATTAAAAATGTTTTGCAATCAAAGTAATGCTTACATTTTGACCTAGACCATCACTGCACTATACAAAATCTCCATCAGCTGATAGAAACGTGTCGACATACCAAAATAATAAATATGAGAATTCAATCAATATGCGATTTATTAAAAACGGCATAATTCCTGTTTATACGGTTGCTTTAAAAGCCTGAATGTGAATACACTTATGGTCGCTTCAATAGACTGAAAACAAGCTTGTCAAGTAAGTTGGATCAGCATATGCAGAAGAACAGGGGGAGAAGAGGAAGTGAACACTGTAACATCTTCAACAATTGGCCTACGAAACTGTAAACTGTTCCAGTGTGATTAATCATGTTTGTTTTGTTGTGTCATCACCTATCATACCATTTCCTGAACAACAAACCTGCCTAAATCTCAAGTTGTGTGAACAGAAACCACGAATCGAGTCCAAAAATGACGTAATCTAGAGCACAACTCATACACCAGTACACTGAAGGGTATAACCAGTACAGGCCAATATTCCAACACTCCTGTTCATAACTTTCATTTTGGATGGAATTATATGACTTATATTTCTACTCATTTACTTGGGCAGCCTCCACCAAGGATGCTGGATAAAATAACCTGATGGGAATAAAGAGCATATAACAATTTGTTAAACTAAAATCAGAAGCCATTAAAGAAGTCTGCTGGAAGGCAAACCAGGAGAAAATCATCTGACACCAGCTCAGGAAGTGCAGGCACAGCGTTCATGCGAATGCTAGAGTCAAAGATTCGGGGTGACAACACTTAAGGCTCCTCCATCAGGCCTGGAAGGCTGGACAGTGAGCAGAGCCATCCCAGAAGAATGCAGAGTGTGGGAGAGAAGACTGTGACTGAAGCAGGCAGGACTAGATAAGGAGAGGAGGTGGGGGTGAAAACTGGCATGAACAAAACATGACCAACACCCCCGGAGGAGCACTTTCTACCGACCACCGGGCATGTGTATTCATTGAGACAAACACACGTGAGAGCTGCAGTGTCAGGCTGTAGCTAACGCTGTGAATGCAGAGGGTGTATAGCGAGCAGGATTAGGAGCAGATTGCAGGGAGACAATGGCTACACTGGATATGTTACAGAGGCGTTAAGTCAAAAACACACTGACACAAAGACCGGTTTATTTCTGTTCTGTTCATATCTGTTGAAGCCAGTTCCATTGATTATAGTGAAAGGTAATTGTTACAGCAGATGCATCTCTGACTTGCATCCGTAACATGTCTAGCGTAACCTCTCTGTACGACCTGGACCTGCATGAGGAAGGAAGCAGGCCAGTGGGCTATCAGATCAGCATAAAGTGTTAAGTGATCCTACCATCTGATAAGAAACAGCGGAAACCTGATACTCTAACAGCATTTGGAACAGAAGTGAAAATGAGATCAATTCCAGATGTCTTCACAAGGCTCCATACAGCAGTCACCAGTCAACAGTTATCTGTCCAAGCGTATCACAGAGGAAATACCTAAGGCAAGCTTATATGAGCTGTTGAAGGACAGATTCTCTTAATGGGATGCTCCCACACACGACAGGCCTGCTCAACAAAACTGCCTCCTACATATGTGCCACCTTAAACACTCAAATAAGGATGTCAATAACTAAAGAGGATAAAAGACAGTCTGGTCACTTCTATAAGCTGTTAGCACCACACCTATACCGTAATAGTTATCATTTTTTACAGCTGAGCCTCTCAATACCATTGTGCACAGTAAAAGATTAACGACAACACAACTACAAAGACAAACAAGGCATCAGTACAGCGAGCCACTGAAAGCTTGCCAACAGCTTTATTTGGCAAACCATTTTGGTGACATCAGCCTACATTTTGTGGGGCTTCCGACGTGGAGCACAAAGCTACACAGTAAAGACCCTGGGAGATTGATAAGAACACTGGGAATGTAGATTTCCATCCTATTCACAATTTCAACCATTTCAGGACATAAAACTGCTTATCCACACAAGACAACCCTTAAAAATGAAAAAATAATAGTAATTTCATAGCCTGTATGACTGTTAGACTGATAGACTGTTACAGCTAGCAATGAGCATTTCTGCCAGATATGACTGGTTTTGTTGTACAAAGAAACATTGACTATTGAAAAAATCTAATCAGCACACATTGAACATCTACATAGCTGACTAATTCAAGGCTTATCTACTGGTTTTGGGCTGAACAAACATTAAGACTGTAAACAAAGGTAGTACAAATTTTACTCAGCCTTCTCTCTTTTGTGTCACATTATGGCAGTCTACCTGTCAGACACAAATAGGCCACAGTTCTGCCCACTGCTTGTGTGTGTGTGTGTGTGTGTGTGTGTGTGTGTGTGTGTGTGTGTGTGTGTAAAGCTTCACCCTGACTTTGTTTTGCAACTGTAGTGTGTACTGTTGGCTTTTTCCTTGACTGATTCTTGACTGGTGCAGAAGTGGTTCCTGGTCAGGTCACACCCACAACCACCCCCACCCCCACCAGGAGTTACACAGCAGGACAAGGAGCTAACCCAAGGCTGGGGCAGGTGGGGCAGGTGTCTCCTACCGACAGCACTCCTACAAAACAGGAATAGCAGGCTGGCCAGGTCTACAGCACTACAGCAGGTGGAGCCGATGCCTAAGATGTATCATATGCTAGTTCACTCAGTTTCAATACAGGGATAGAACAAAAAAACGTAAAAAGGAAAAGGAAAAAAAAAAACAACAAACAAACATAGGCTGTGTGTACAGATGTAAGGATACACAAATAGTGGCATTAAAGGAGAGTACTTCTAGGCTACTCATAGGTTAAACAGCCCTAATACTACTCCATGGTAACATTACATTAATAGATATATTTATGCTCATTTTTGCATTTTCCTGTCACACATTTTAGTATGCTACATATTCATGTTTTTATTTACAATAAATTTTAATATCCCATACACCAAAACATACATCTGATATTCATTAGCCTATATTTAGGAGGACATACTGTATTATCAAAAAATATAATGTATTCTGTTTATTATACTCTACAGCATTATTTTTTGTAGAAATACTACCCTCTAAAGTACTGATTTCTACTCACACATACACAGATATACTACACTTCCTCCTGAGGCCAAAATGCACCCCACAAGGAAGTGTCAGTGTATATAGTGAACATGTTTCACATGATCCTGGCAAAAACAGCACAGACAAAGCACAAATGATGAATCTATGCTCCAGAACAGTGATTTACAACAGCGTGTCAAACCACATGCTTCGCAGCTTTTCTTTCTACCCTCCTTCATCAACCTCTTCCAGGGCCTCTCTGCACTGTTTGTCTTCCAAGTCAAAAGCACCTCTCCTCACACACACACCCCTTGCTATGCACAACAGAAGTACACTGTATACATTAGAGAAGCCCAGATTTCCTGTTTCCTAGGCTCCATGCTGGGGCAAGGGGGATCCAGGTGGTGCAGGGCTAATCCCCAGAGATGGAATGAACTCTAATGTTCCCTGAGCAGAGCCTCCAGTAGAGTGGGCCCAATTATCACCATGTGACCAGTCTGTGGAGGGGCAGTCAGATCAGAGGTACATGCGTTATCCACAGCTATGCTGATGGCACAAACAATCACAATTGGTGTGGTAATTCACTTTCACACAGGCCCTGCTGCAGCATGAGGTAAAGCAAGTCCAGGTTAATTATCAATTCTGGATACTCAAACCAAGGTCGTGTTATTTTGACTGGCAACAGATCTGACAATGGTATCTACTGGGGTTCAGACCTTAATTTAAGAGAACCTAGGAGACAGGCCTATATCACTGAACATATATGGCTGGTAGAGTAGGGTGACCAGACGAGCCTTATTTCCGGGGGGGATTATGGTGGTCTGTCCCCGGTAAAATACACGGAAACCCACGTTGTCCCCGATTTTTGAAGTTAAAACACTACTTATGTTAATGATACTGACCGTAGAAATAGGAATGTCCCTGGCTCCGAAGAAAAATACAGGTAAATGTGCCCGATTTTCATCTCTGAGGGCTGGTCACCTTATGGTAGAGGTCAGAAACAGGTTTCTTTGTAATAGTAAAAGTTTTGCCGCAAAATAGGTGCAATAAAGTGAAACCATCCTCTAAGACAATGATAGACAATGACATCAGCGAAACCTATCTGCCACCAAATAATTAGAACGTCTTCCATAAGCGCGGAATGAATGGAATGAAGGTGAAATGTTGCCTACTGACAACAACACGCTGACCTCGATTCTCTGCGACCTAAGGAGTGACACTGACAGTACACTATGAACATATTCACAAACTGTGATAAAGATAAGAAAGTCATTCAGGCTCATTTAAAAATGACAATACCATGGATTACCTTATATAAGGATGATTACAACTGAAAAGTTGTAGCCGATGTTGGTGCCAAAACAACAAAACATGAGCAAAAACCATCATCAAAAGATTACAAATTTTGATACAGTTCAGTTACGCATAAAAAACGTAACATAAAATAAATAACCTAGATTAAACAAACTACAAAAAATAACAACAGAAAATAGACAAAGGCTTGAAAACCACAGCTTTTCAATATCCAAGCCACCCATGCCTAATTCGACAAAGCAGCTTCGAATGATGGTGGATACTTTAAAGAACGGTAAATCTAAGCTACAATGTAGCCTAAATGGCTCGTGCAAGATCAGCGACCGCTTCAATCAAAAACGAAACAACTTTGCGGGAACCTGATGAAAGTTCCAAGTCCCGAGTTAATTCCTCTCACCATTTTTGGACTTTCCATCGTTGATCAGCGAAGAGTGTAAACAAATCCTTTAAGAATTCTTGCCCTAAATTGTAAGGTCTGTCGTGACCAGATTACGTTAATAAAGTTCACTAAAGTAACAAGTGCACAGCACTGTGGGAAAAATATCCCACACTGCGGAATTATTCAGATGAGCCTGTTCCCTTCCTCACAAGGCATTATGGGAACACAATTCACCATGCTACAATCACATTCCACAAGTTAATTCCGCAAGACCTGTAGCTCGCAAGGTTTATTTAAAGAGACACTGGTGTCAAGGTGGACTTTATTTCTTAATGTGGTCATAATTTCTTTGGTGTTTTATTCATCTCTAAATTAAAATATTATGTCTACCAAAATAAGAGAAAAATAAAAATCATTTGCTGTGCAAATGTTTTGAAGTGACGTAATTCTGCAGCATTGACTGGGCTTCTCCAAATAGACCTAATATGAAACGCAAGAAATTAGTACATTTTGGCTGCTATGTGCTGCAGAGTCCATACTCCTGCAGAAGACCACGAGACTACTCTAAAGAATCTTCTGTCTCATTAGAATTGTATGGTAACGTTGGAAACAAAATAATTTGGAATCAATTCTCCTCCATGATTTTCAAGACTTTCAATAACAAACAAAGATAAAGTCTTTACATCAAAATACACGCAGCTGACAGGATCTAGCTGTTCTACCATCATCTAGACAACATATTGTGATCCTCAAAACAGCGAACTAGGTGGGTCTGTGATGTGTGATAGGCTGATTTGTATATTGTTGGTTTTTAGTGTTTTTTGTCAATATGCATAGATAAAAACTGACTGCATAGCAGTTTTTCCTCTGTAGTCTAAACATTACAATTGAGTTGCATCTTTTTCTTTGTTCAGAATCTGTTGCCTTTATGAGTGACCCTATTTAGAAAAAAAGAAAAATTCTGTAATATTTTTCAATCTTTTTTTTTTTTTAATTGTTTAGTCTTGACCAGGAAAGTCCGTCATCTCCTTAATTATCAACACCTTTTCACTTACCTTGAACCAGAACATGAGGAAGAAGAGACCTCCAGGGCAGGTGTCTGTACAGCACGCAGTTAGAGATGTGCCCCAGGCACCAGAAAAACTACCTGGGCCTAACAGGGCCATGGGAAAAGGAGAGACAGAGTGGTTCAGAAAGAGTGGTTCAGCTGGACAGGCTGATGCTGAACATGGCTCAGGGGACAGGACGCATCTCAGTCGGTCAGGCCCTGGAAGCAGCAAAGTGGTGCTACTGAGGAGAGACTCACCTGGCCTCACCCTTACCATCGGTAGCAGCACTGGCACCAACAGCAGTACCAAGAAGAAAAGCTCGCCTAAGAAGAAGGTGGAGTGGATCCCCTACACATCAGCGCCATCCAGTCCTGTGCTGAGTCCTATGTGGATCTACAAGAGGCGCGGGGTGTTAACCCAATATAGAGAGGCCAGCCCCCCCACACTGGACAACCTGAGCCTGCATGAGCCTCTCTTCCCACTGAACATGGAAAGCCCGGAAGTTGGGGAGAGATCCTGTGTGCCGAGTCTCAGAGACCCCAGATGGACTGACAGCAGAGTGGACCAAGAGGGCCAGGGGCAGAGGCCCTGGGTGTCTGGATGCCTGGTGTCAGAGGAGGATGGGGAAGAAGTCGAAGCTCGGCCAGAGAGCCCAGGTGGAGATGGGAGCTGTTACTATAGCTCAGCCCCAGCATCTAATGGGGGTATGTTGCCATTTCGGCGGAGGAAGAGCACCAACCTGCGGCCGAGCGTATCCTGGGCAGATGATGACTACTGGGCCAGCTGGGATGGCTGGAATGAGGTGATCAGCTGGGAGGACCACGGGCCCTCTAAGCGCAGGGGTAGGAACCGCAACCGAGAGGGCAAGAGAAACAGCAACCGATGGGGTAACAAGGGCTTCTAGTAGTGACCCAATAAGTGCTGATGTCTCTGGTGCGCCATCTGGCAATCTCCTTCATTGTCTGGATGACTTTCTACAAATACATAATCTATGCTAATAAAGAGAGCTATACTTTTAAAACTTGTCCTTGACTTGTATGATAAATGATGAGCTGCACTGCCTCCATCTGGACAGAAGTAAAACAACTTCCAGTTTATTCTGAATATTGCATTGTGTTGGGGGTAATATTGAGATCATTATTATTTAGCACAATTACTCAATGCTTTTTGAAGCACTATTAATTTCAGTCCATTTCAACTATTACAGTGCTGGACAATATCTTAAACTTCCAAGCTAATTCTGAGGCTATTCATAAGAAGGTTTAGCAATGTCTTAATTTTCTGAGTATGTACCAAATGATGACACTGGTAACCTCAACCTTGCAGAGAGAAATAAGCTTGGCTTGCTTGTTAGTGTAGCTGGTAAGGTCACTGGGGTAAATCAAACCCAGCTTTGTGACCTGTCCTTCCATTATTTACTCAGCAAGGCACTGGCAATATTGGACTATACTGACCACCCTCTCTACAGGGAGTTTGTACTTCTACCTTCAGGTAGAAGATAGAGTTCCCACACACAGCACTAAAAGAGTACCACACAGTTGCACTGGTCTGTGTTGCACTGTGGAGTACTGTGCACTGATCTGTGTTGCACTGTGGAGTACTGTGTATTGGTTTGTGTTGCAAAACATGGTAATCTTGATTCTGAAATATTTGTAATTGATTTAAAATTGAAATAGATTTTCATTAACTGTCCAGCCCTAATTAGCATAGTTTTAAATGCCTGTTAAATCAGGATGTGAGGCAGAGACATAAGGTGCATTCAACATTACTGAGTCAGCTGCAGGCGACTGCAGCCAACAATGTATTCTGGGTGGAAAGTGCCACCAATAGCCAAAGGGATGTGAGTATGAACAGGCCTTCAACCCACAATGCATCACTAGATTATGATGAATGCACCTATTAAATAATGTGTCATATGAAAGTTAATGAGCATGTTCAGAGTAAAGGAATGCCATGGTTTGACACTATGAAATTACCATGAGAACTCAAACCAAAATAAGTGCTCAACCTCTTGAGAGAAGACTTTCAACCACATTGATTTCCAACACACAAAAGAAAACAGAAGTCAATAAAGACCTAAGTGCTACAAAGAATTATTCAACTGCTTTGGTCATTCTGGTTTACATAATGTGAAATATGTTTATTATTTACATAACAGCGGCCTGTACAGTTGCAGAGGTTATGTCTTAAAAACCCATAAAAATGGTTAAATGGCGGCCCCAAGTGACGAGCAGCCACACTGAGAGTAAAACCATGTGGTGTGTAGTAACACTTGACTTGGATCAATGAATATGTGCAACCAAACTTCAGATGATTCATCCCCGGCACACAGAGGCAGACAGTGACAGGAAGGCCTCTGATATGTAAAATCCAAGTATAGCAGACAATGCAGGAGATTTTGCCACAAAGATGTTGTTCACTTGCAAAGAGTCGATCGTAGTCCACTGTTGGTCCCTTTTCCATTGGACTTGGGACCGTTTTACTCACAAATACCTCCATTGGGTAACTGTTCCTGAGTAATGCTTTCATGTACACAGACATTTTTAAAGTTTTTTTTTTCTTTCTTTTTATAAGAAAAAATAAATTTCAGTCCACACCAGTCCTTTCTCTGTCTTTTCTGTGGAGTCGAATTGACATTCCATCCTATCTACTTTCAACTATAATCAAAGTGAAAAAATAAGTATTTTTCCTTTTAACAAAATACCTCTTGTTGCCCTTTTGTTGCCATTCCTTCATTACTTCCCAGAGCCTAACTGGCGTCATTCATTCTGGGTTTTGTGAAAGTAGTGTCTTTTGGGATACCTGTATGGACACAGACATTTTCTTTCCACAGTTACACCAAGAAACAAACAAGCAAACTGAGCCAACCATGATCAACTGAGTGCTCTGACCACGCAAGAAATGACAACCATGCCCAGGAGCTATTCTTGAATGCACCTCACTGCTTTGCTTTTTTTGTTTTATTTACAGCAGTATTTCAAATGATGTTGAAATTAAGGGCTGACATCTAAAGCCAAAGGCATCTAAAATACTCCTCCTGTGTCTGATAGAAAAACAAAAAAAGAAAGAGACAAAAACAAAAACGAGCAATCGGTGCAATTGGCTGATCAGATATCCAGAAGGTGATTAGTATGATTTTTTTTTTTGGATTAGAAAAAATAAAGATTAGAGACAAACATGTAAAAACATCTCTACAAACGGCAATAACCTTTTTTCTGAATGACATATCAACTATGTACAAAAAACATCAATAATATATATATATATTTATATATATATATATATATACTTCTCATCTCTATCCCCACTAAAATATAACAAAGCAGCAACTATTGGTCAATCTGAGGAACCCCTGTTATATGTTCTGAAAACAGTTTAAATATCCTTCAGCTGTAATGTAAGAACACGAGGAAAAAAAACTGAAAGAAAAAAAGCAAATAAATTAAAAAGTAACATCCCAAAGGAAAAAGTTCATTCTCTGTTAAGGTTTGGAATACTGGAGGGGAAAGGAAAAAAAACAAAAAACAAAAACAAAAAAAAAAAAACAAACAAAAAAAAACAAAACCAAGCAGGGGGGAGGTTTCCCAGCACATGTGCCTCATCCAGACTACTCCCCCAGGGTAAGAGTTTTGTTCATGGATGGGCAGAGCAGGACCGTCATCCCACAGTTCCCAAAAGCTTATGGTTGTTTGCCACTGACACCTCAGAGACAGAAAGCAAGACACACACACCAACACACACACACAGGCACGCACACGCACGCGCACACACACACAGTCACAGGCGCAGGCGCGCACACACACACACACACACACACACACACAACTGTACTGTATGTTCATAGGCCACAGATACGGTAAGGCCACTTCAGCTCCTGGAGAAAATCCAGCAAGGGAGGGGTTGGACTGAGTGTGTCTGAGTGTGTGTGTGCGTGTGTGTGTGTGTGTGTGTGTGGGGGTGGGGGGTCGAGTGGGGGTGAGGGGGATTGGAGGACAGTCTGTTTAAGTTTGTGTAGTTAAGCAGCCTTTTTGGTTTTTTTAATATGAGGTTGTTTTCACAGTTTGTTCCATTTGACCAGTCCTGGAAACTTGGCAATATTTATCTTAAAAAAAAAAAAAAAAAAAAAGACCAAAAAAAAAAACTGAAGACAGGTGAAAAGTAGAAATGTCCATTTAGAGCTGAAATACAAAAAGGGGCAGCACACCCCTGCTTCATCATACTGTGGCAGCAGAGAGGACTGAAGAAGAAGGGGAGGGGAAAAAAAAAAAAAAGTCCTGAGATCATTTGATTTTCTTTCTGCAGGGTCACTGTAGCACGTGATAAAAGTGAAATCTATAAAATGAGGAAACCAACAAAAAAGAAGTAATATATAGCTCTCTGTTTCTGTGATTTGGGGGGTGGGGTGGGGTTTATCAAGAGTGTGTGGGACAATATTAGGAGGGGCTGGAGCGCGGCAGGGATAAAATCCGTCCGTTCTTTTTGCTGCCGTTCATGTGCGTGTAGGGCACGTGCTCCTCATAGCTGCCCCTCAGGCCCACCGACGAGCCCTCGTCCCCGCCCAGGCTGGCCTCGCGCTGCGAGTAGGACGACGGGTCTAGCGGGATGCTCTCCATGTTTTCTAGGTCCATGTCAAAGTCCTCACTCTCCGGTGGCTTGTTCTCCTCGCTGTAGTAGAAGGACATCTCCTGGAAAGAGGTGTGCAGGTCCTCCCGGATCATCTGGATGATCTCCTGGAAGGGCGGCCGCATCTTGGGGTTGTAGTGCCAGCACATCTGCATAAGGCTATGTCTGTGTGTGTGTGTGTGTGTGTGTGTGTGTAGGGTCGGGGGGTGAGGGCAGGAAGGAAAGGAGATATGGGGGGGTGAGAACAACAGTAGCAATTAATTGTCAATTATTTGTAACACACAAATAACATTACATGGATGAAACAAATATTTTAAGATTCTTTAAATCTTTAAATCTCTCTCTTACCATCTACCATCTTTATCAAATAATCATCTAAAACAAGATCACTCAGCTACAGAACACCAAGACCAGGATGAATGGTCTTCTGTGCCTTGCAGCTCAGAAATGACATTGACAGATTTCTGAGAGGAGTATGCGTCCTCTGCTGTCAAACACTCACAGGCGGTCTGGACAGTTCTCAGGCCGGTCTAGGTATCCCCCCTCCATGACAAACTTGAGGACCTGCTCGTTGGACAGGCCCTGGTAAGGCTGCTCCGCTAGAGTGCTGATCTCCCACAGCACTACCCCAAAGGACCTGGTGTCAACACACACACACGGGACATTTTTTTACTCTCTCCCTCTTTCTCACATACGCACACCCTCACCATACAGAACTCTACAGCTTAGACAATAAGTACTCTGTGTGTGTGTGTGTGTGTGTGTGTGTGTGTGTGTGTTACCAGCAATCTGAGTGTGCTGTGAAGACCCCATCCTTTAGGGACTCGGGGGCCATCCACCTAACAGGCAGCAGGCCTTTCCCCCCCTTTCTGTAATAATCTGTCTCATAGATGTCCCTCGTCATCCCAAAGTCTGGGGGGAAACACAACAAACAAACAAACAAACAGTGAGGAAATTGGTCAAATGAAATCAGAGAATAGGGATGTAAATACATTTTCAATGAATGAATGAATGAATGAATGAATCAATCAATCAATCAATCAAGACTCCCTGTATTTCACATAATTACAAGGAGATTACCCCGTGCTGCTGTCATATCTTCCTAATGCGGCATACCTCCAATTTTTATAGTTAGGTCTTATCTTCCTAAAGTGGCATACCTCCGATTTTAACAGTTAGTTCATATCCTCCTAAAACGGCATACCTCCAAATTTAATAGTTAGGTCCTATCTTCCTAAAGTGGCATACCTCCGATTTTAACAGTTAGGTCCTCGGCCACCATGCAGTTCCTGGCGGCCAGGTCTCTGTGAACAAACTTCTTGGCGTTGAGGTAGGCCATGCCATCCGCAATCTCTGCCGCCATCTGAATCATCTCTTTCAGGGTAGGGGGAGGGCGCCCTGGATTGTTCTGACAGCCAAACAAACAGAGAAAACACAGGGAGGTTAAGGGCTAAAAAGAGCTTGCCTAGCTGAGCAAGGTGCCAATAACAGCAACGTGAAAGTTAGTGTTAAGTTAGAGTTAAGTTAGGGATAACGTCCCATAATGGTGAGGGATATACTTGTTTTGAAACCAGGTCTACTTCATAGCTGCCCTGTTACTGGGAAATACCACACTTCCCATCAGCCAATCAGAAAACAGTATTTAATTTCTCCGGGTGATAACACATCATAATTAACTTGATGAATCTCCTACGTGTGCTGAGTTCCGCTTCTTAATTATGACTGGCTGAATCGCATTCAATGCTGTTGTAAAACCTAATGCAACCCATCACTTTGACTGCACTTCATTCTCTATTGTTCCACTAAATGATACAGAAGTTACACAAGAGAGGGTTGACAAAGACCAACTGGTTCAAGTGGCTGCATCTCTGTGATACTTGGAAACTATTCAGCTAAAAGAAAAAAAAAAAAGCATCTCAAAAAATAAATAAATAAATAACAATAATAATAATAATAATACTATGTGTCAAATGTCTCCAATATGTGAATTGTGCTATACGGTTTAATCAAATCTAATAGTAAAGTTGTTGGTGATTTTAGTTAGTGAGATGGTATGGACTCACTGAGCCATGTAACATCCTACATATATTAAGCTGAAGTAAAGTTGAACTTACCTCTGAGTCAGGGCGCAGGGAGCGCAGGTAGCTCTTCAGATCACCATGGGTCATCAGCTCCATCACCACTAGGGTTGGTTGTCCCTTCGACACCACACCCAGCAGCCTCACCTGGGGTAGAGGGGTAACAACTTCATTTCGATATCCACTCCACAGGCATCCTGCTCTGGCCCATTTACTTCACCCCCACAGTCACCAATGATTAGTTTAAGTGTATTTGCTCTTTGTCATCAGTATAGAAATGAAAGCTGTCTTAGCTTCAGTTTGGTGATTTTTTGCACTAACAAACCTAAGCCCATCCCCTCCCCAACTCATCCCCCCTCCCGCTCTGATCTATGTAAAAAGGCACCCCCACCCCCCAAAAGAAAACATTTCGGCAGCGTACCACATGGTGGCAGCTGAAGGCCTTCATGACCGAGGCTTCATTCAGGAACTCGATCCTCTCCCTCAGGCTGGCCGACTCATTGACCGTCTTCACAGCGACACGGGTCTGGGACTCGCCCTTGATGATGTCCTTGGCGATGCCCTCATACACCATTCCAAAGGAACCCTGACCCAACTCACGCAGGAGTGTGATCTTGTCACGAGGAACCTCCCAGTCATCTGGCTCATAGACTACACATACACACACACACACACACACACGCGCGCACACACACACACCACACGCGCGCGCACACAGGCGTAATTACCAAGTCTTACCCAGTACTAATTACATTTGTCAACCTCTAATACCATATTCTAAGAGGATATATATAAGTTGTAAATCATTAGATACAATTGCGAAACAAGGCAGAAGTGGTTCTTTTGTGCCTTTCAGACCGACACATGTCTGCAGTATCTTGATATAATGTGAACACTGGAATGAGTCGATTAAAAAACATGGCATCGAGCTAGAGTGCCAGGCTCATTCTTTGGCTGAGTTGAAAGCTATGGCAGTTGAGCAAGAGGAAATAGATCACCTTCATCTGGGCTGAGATACTCTGGGTTGGGTGATGTGTACAGGCGGCCGGTAGGGCCCTCGGTTTGCCTAAGGGACAGGACAAATACAATTGTTTTAGTCACAAGTCATCACAGCAGCAGCACCACCATCAACGTCACAGTCACAGGAAGGAAGAAAAAAAAAAAAAAAAAAAAAAAAAATCAATGCATGAAAACAGAGCAAAGGACACTCACTTCTTCTTGAACACAACAAAGCCGACACACAAAACCCCCATAAGCAAGATGCTGCAGATGATGGGGCCGATGACAATCTTCAGCATGTTTGTCGGGTCAACTCCTGTAAGGCGCACACACACACACACACACACACACACACACACACACACACGTACACACACACAGCACAGTGTCAGTCAGGTCTGTGATCCCTCTTACTGCCAAGCCAGATGTGTATTCCTTATTAACAACCTGGGAATCTCAAGACAAGCATGAGACACATTATGAGGCCTGAACATCCCAACCAGTCTCTACTTGAAAAAGAGGCTGAAAGCAGTGGTGTATATTAAGCTGGACTTTTCTTGTTGTGACTGGGCTTTAGGAGGACCAAGTCACCTATTGTCAAGTGTTTCATAGTCAAACCGTACTTCTTGTTATGGTACGGGTAAGGCAATGGCTTACGGTCTTGTACGTAGAAGTGTATGGGCTCCGTCCAAGAACTGTTGTTAGCAAGGGAGGTTGCACGGATGCGCACTGTGTAATTCCCAGAATGCACCACTCTGAGTTTACAGCCTCCATCAGTCATGTAGTTCCTCCTGGACACGCAATGTTGCAGATCCTGTGAAGGGGGACATTACCCACACAGTATAGAGAGAGCACAATGACCAAGAGTGAGCAGAAAATGGTTATGTGGAGCAATGCTGGGGTCTCATTAAACCAAGGATGCTCAGGGAAGACAGAAAGCAGACAGAGAAGTCAAAAAGCCTGTTAACCCTAACCTTAGCCATCACTCTAATGAAAGCTGTAGAGCCAATACATTATAACACATTTTTTAAAAAAATGTTTGACAAGAGATGACATTTCTTGTTTGTACTTCTGTCATTCTGTATTCAAGATTGAATTTATTTCCTTTCTTTGTGGAGAAAAGCACAGCATTACAAAAACAGCAGCAACATCACCATCTCCATCATGAACCTGTTTGTTTGGAAGCCAGCGTGTGAGACCTTTTGTACTGCTTGTTCATAAATAGCCTCTAATCTCTCTCTCTCTCTCACAAACACGAACTCCCACTTTGTCTGTGTGTACACATTTCCATGGTAACAAAAGCGCTCCTAATGTCCTGAGACAAAGGCTCCCAGGGGTGAGGACTGCTGTTAGCGACAGCGATAAATCAGGGGCTAAACTTTTCCTAGACATACGCAACCCAAAGAATCAGACAGAACCTTTCCCCTCCACTTGTGAAAGCATGCAACTAACGGCCAACATGAGAATTAAGGCAATCTAGCCTTTCTAATCTAACAAGCAACCCTTTTTACCTTTATGCAAAAAGAAAAGCTCAAAGATCTGATGTCGGAAAACGAGAGAGACAGAGAGAGAGAGAGCATTACTGTACAAGAGTGTGTGTGTGTGAGCGCACACGTGTGTGAAACAGAGAGAGAGTGAGTCCTGTAGACTGCATACCTCTGTGTCTCCCAGTCTCTTGTAGCTGACCTCGTACTGCATGATCATGCCGTTGGGGTCCTGGGGCTCGGCCCACTTGATGTGGACAGAGTAGTCAGACACCTCAGTCGTGATCAGCCCTGTGATGTCATCCGCTCGGTCTGTTAGTGAGAAGGATGGGGAGGCAGACAGAGTGAGTTATGGAGCCCTCTTATAGTGTTTGCATACTACACAGATCACACTCTTCCATAGGAAAAGCATGGCATGGCATTCACATTGCGTTACATTAAAGAACTATGTAACATTCTGTTACAATAATTTCCAAATCCTCCTTGTGTACATAAAATGTATCTGCACAGACCACAAAACAGCCCTAACACATGCTGGTTTCAGCTAAAACTAAAGGAACAAGATCGCTGGATATCTGAGCTGTGCATCTTTTTTTCCAGTAACCCATGACCATGATATTTCCATCTCTAAGTGTGTTGTTGACAAGATCAAAATTGCATGATTGGGTGAATTTCTGATTGGGCCCTTGATTATACTGTGATGCGGTGTCTCTGATAAAAGCCCCACATCCTGTTATGAGGTTAAGTCCTCTATGTAATGATGTTCTGCTGTGCCTGCGCTGCAAAACAATGTGCAGCAAAACAGATTTGAGGACGTCAGAGAGAATTAATATGTGTTTATTTGCCAGCAACAAAGCCATTATGTCCGCATTTGTAAGGGCAACAGAAATAATGTGTTTATAGTGAGAACGTGTGTGTGTGTGTGTGTGTGTGTGTGTGAGAAAGTTGTGTTTGAGAGAGAGAGAGTTGACCAGTGCCTACATCCAAAGTTGTCTACATAGCTGTGTGTGTGTGTGTGTGTGTGCGCGCGCGTGTGCGTGTTTAGGGAACGGTGACCAGGCGTACCCTCGGGCATGGTGCGGGCGCTGACGTAGGCGGCCATGCTGCATCGCGAGGAGTCGCTTTCATGGTTGCAGGCGTGGATCTCGATCTGGTAGCTGGTGAAGTGGCGCAGGTTGGAGATGACGGCGGACTCCTTCCTATGCACCTTCAGCTCCTGCTTGTTGGCCTCGGCCTCCTCTTCCTCGGCGGAGCCGGGCGTGGGCGGAATCGGGCTGGGGACGCTGGAGGGGGTGGTCACTATGAGCGTGCGGTTGGCCACGCTGCCCAGGGAGCGCCGCTGACGACTTGGTGTCCTGAGGAGGACAGGAAGCAAGCAAGTGAGCGTGGCAAACTTTTCCACGACAGTAAAATTTCTCTTCACACAATAAGGCAGACTCACTCAGTCACTTTTAAATAAAATAAAAGTGCATTACGAGGATACAACCAGGAGTCGCAATAGAAGTCAGAACAGTTACAGGTGGAACATAGATAGAACAGTCAAGTACCAAAACAAGCTTTACACATAAATTGTCCTGATCACAAGGAATTTGCGATGATTTGCGGTGTGAGGTGTTATGAGCAGTGAGTGGAGAACGTGATGAGAATCATAAGTCAAAAGTCTGTAGCATCGGCAGCAGAAGACAGAGGTCAATATAAGGAGACCAGGGGAAAGTATAGGGGGCATTTAAGGGCTTTCTATCTTTTTCAGGATTAAAAGGCATCCTATTCTATCTTATTTAGCCTTTCCAGAAGAGCCTCAAGGTCTTCTTGACGGTTAATTAATTTGCACTACACAGAATGATGAATTTGTAGAACCTCTATTTAAACATATAGAACACCAGAGGGGAAAAACATGGGTTGAAACTTTGCAATCAGTGCCTTGCCAACACTTATACAATAGCCTTGGTATGAATTCATTTCTTTCTTAACATGTCAGTAAAAAGGGTTCTTAAAAAAAAAAAAACATTGCTGGTTCGTATTGTTGGGCTTGCAAAATTTGGCTTGTAATGTTCTAGGAAGAATTTCAGATGTTGATGAAAAAAACTCTAAAAATGATCAAATGTTGGAGGAGATCCACATTATTTCAAAAACGAAAACTGCATAGGGACACCAACAGAGTTTTGTAAAGGAAATACCTGCTATGCATTGCATCACACTGGTTGTTCATATTTCACCACCAGGTGGCGAAAGGAGCCATCGCGTCAGCACAAATAAAATCTCTTGGGATTAGCACAACTGGTGTTTGGCAAGGGATTGCAAAAATAGTTCAAAATAGAGACGTGAATGTCAGGTAACATTCAGGCAAGTCGTTTATCCCAAAGCAACACAGAAAGAAGTGAACCGTCCCCAAATATGAGGCCTACGCTTTGTTTTGAAAGGAGAATAAAAACACAAGGCTTCTTGGGCTGGTTTAAGCAAGTTACTACACCACGTGCCTGGAATCTTCTCTGGCCTTCACACTGACCTTTTGATTACATACAACAGAGCAGAGACATGGGGAGTGTTTTTCAGTACAGGTTTGTGGATGGAAATCATAGTAACGGTTTGGGATGACCGCCAACATGCTTCAGACCAGCCGGAGGCGTTTTTTTAAGGCCAAAATAAGACCCGTAAGGGACACCATCATCAATGTTACACAACTTCCATGGACTCTCTCTTAGCTTCAGCCAAAAGTAGCTGTCATGTGACTGGTTGATTTTGGACAGGAGACATGTTTCTTTAAAAAGCTCCTCTACAGCACAAAACCTCAACCAAGAGTATTTAAGATTCATGTCAGAGTTACTTGGCTGAATGTCATGAATAATTCCAAGCTAAAACCTTGGTGTCTCGTGACTATGCAACCTATCGCCAGTGGTGCCTTAGTGAACTATAAGGAGTGGAGTTTCACTCCATTTCGAGTCTGACTGCGTGTCCTTGTGTGCCCTCCTTCATGTCTGAGATGGGAGACTAAACACGGGCAAACTGAGAGAGTGGTGGGATGGTGTACTGATGGGGTTCTGATGACAACAGGAAGCTGGTGTTGCTATTGCCACCTGTTCTTGGAAGGACCACTGAAGGCCAAAGACAAGACACAAGAAAAACACAACTGCCAAGGCTGTACACACAGAGCCCAAAGCCAAGGCTGGGCTGAGAGAACCTTGAAGCTCCGGAACTGACGCACTGCGCCAATAAGCCGCCCTATAGTCTACATTAGTCTGGACATTTTCTTACGAGAAAAAAAACAATATGGAGAAATATGCATCCTATCCTGCTCAAACACATTTAAAGACTTTATCAATGTATGATGAGTATTTACTATTAATTAAAGAGGTAGAGAGAGAGGCAGATGGGGGGGGGGGACTATATATATATTATATGTTGGTTTGTCATGTTACTAAATACAAAAGAGAGAAAACCACAGACATAGAAAGAGAGAGTGAGACAAGGAGTAGCACCACCGTCTTGCTAACCTGACAATGAAGACCTCGTTGTGGAGGTAGTTCTCAAAAGTCTTGCGGTACTCGGACTCCTCGGCCTCCTTCTTGAGCTGCTTGTCGGTCTTGGGGCAGGCACAGCAGCGGCCCGTCTGGCTCTGCTCCTCCGTCTGGTTCCACTTCTGCTCTTCCTCAGTGTTCACCTGCGTGGGCTTGTGCGCAGGCAGCTTCATACCTGGGCAGGAGAGAGTGGTAAAGAGAAACAGGAGGTAATCAGAAACACTCAAACACACAGAAAAACACAGGCACCCAGAAAAGGACACACACAGACACACACACACACACACACAAACACACAGAAAACAGACATCCAGAAAAGGACACGCACACAAACACACACACACAACGAGAAAACAGACATCCAGAAAAGGACACACACACACACACACACACACACACACACACACCACACACACACACAACACACACACACACCACACACACACACACAGACACACGGGACACGAGAGACATCAACAACAGTGAGTTGTTTTTCCAGAGACACAGCATGCCTGTCTACACCTATCAGCATCATCCAGTGTGCCCCCCTTTCCCACAGGCAGGCCACACTCCTGCATGGCACAGTGCTTTTGTAAGGCACACTTGTTACTCTCGCAGGGGAGAGACAGGGAGACCCTGCAGCCTTAGGAATATGAGCCCACTGCTTCCACCAGGGATCCCTTCCCACACACTGAAACGTGATCCCACCCTAAATAAAAACACACACACAACTACACTGTCTGTAACACAGAGGAGCACTGCATTAGCTAGAGGGCATCCTACTACCTCCTCTGCCTATGGCAGAGTATGTGTGTGTGTGTGTGTGTGTGTGTGTGTGTGTGTGTTTGCTGCTAGTGCTGGCCTCACCTTTCTGGCAGTAATCAAACTTGTAGAGCTCGCTGGCCTCGGCCAGCTGCTGATAGTACACCAGGTAGTGGGTGATGTTGCCATTGGGGTCATTCGGGGGCTTCCACTTCAGGATGATCTGAGATGACGAGTTAGATGAGGAGATGGGATCCAGTGGCACAGAAGGTTCTGAGGGAGATCAGCCAGCCACACACACACACACACGCACGCACGCACACACCACGCACACACGCATGCACACATGCACAGAAAGAGAAGCAGACAGAAACCATCAGAGCAGGATTGGAATGGGCAGAAGGAACACGTCAGCCATCATTTCCCCCTGTAATTAAACAAATGAGCAGGAGAAGCCGACAGCGGCGCAGCCAGACGGGTCAGGTGGCATTGCTGAACGCTTCGCTGGATGACGAGATGTCGCACTGGGGGCGGCATGACAAGCGCTCTGTCCCAGACAGGCAGCAGCTACCCGTATCCGTGAACCTGCTCTAACTAACCACCACTGCCCTCTCTGCCCTCTGCCTGCCCTGCCCTACCCTGCCCTGCCCTGCCCTGCCCTGCTCTATCCGGCCCAGTGAGTCAGAACCACCAGCGGGCATGAGAGGAAGCCTGCAGAGGACTTTGTGGGTGCTCCAGTTTTGACACGCTGCCACATCAGATGCCAGAAGAATGCTTCCAAGAAACACACACACACACACACACACACACACACACACACACAAACACACAAGTTTCTCTGAGGTCATGGACAAAACAAGTCCTCAAAGAAGACAGACAGACGAGACACCTGGTATTACAGAAAGCATCACACAACCACACAACTGAACAACAAAAATCCAACGCAGCGCGTTCGAACATAACTGAGGGCACAGGCTTGCTGATTCTATCGAGGAGCAATATCATAAGGCCCCAGGCACGAGGCGGCAACCTACTTCACCAAAACCGCTGATGCACTTCTCCCCACTCAGGTTGGGCACTTCCTGTGGCTAGCCACATGTTGATGGCTGCAGGAGCACATGGGAGGTAAACATGCAGCCGGTGGGCAATCAAATGAGACACCCGCTAAACAAATGAGAAAAACTACAGCCAGGTGTGCCAGAAATAAGAGGTGATTTGCATCTTTGTTCTTTCCACCAACATATTCAGCTTCAGAAGGTCCTTCGGTCTCGTGCATGCTGGTTAAACTTGCCCTTAAGAACAACAAGGACTGATTCTGGGCTACCACTTGTTTGTATAGTACTTTTAAAGTGTCTAATTCTGTTGGTACACAAGGAGCTACACAAGGCAAGAGCACATGAATTCGCCTGAGATTTTTCAAACAGCACCCTCTTCAACATTGCCTTCTTTATGAGGAACCAGTATAAGCTCACATTACTCCACCTGTGAATATACATCTATTCTAACCAGTAGTTTCTAACTAGGGTGAGCAATTTATTACAACAATTTTTAACATTTATCTGAGAGTGTATTTGCAGGTGGTTAATGCAACGTAACTAGAAAAGTGTGCATCACCCACCAACACAAACACAGATAAGCTAAGATAAACCTGAAGATTATGCCTGCAGAGCTCTAGTTACTGAGGAACAGCACACTCACTGGTGGCGTTGGTGCGCACGTAGATGATCTTGCTCTTGGCACCGTTGACCTGGTGCTCGTCAGAGCCAGACAGCTGGGTCTTGACCATGATGGCATACTGTGTCCACGGCTTCAGCATGGAGATGAGGCAGCCGGGGTCGGCGGCCTCCTTGGCCTCTGTGGCACGGGCCGGCGGATCCACGTCGACGATCACCCAACTGTTGGAGCCGCAGGCATCCTGCCCGTCGAACTCCGTCACGTTGGCGTAGGGCCTGCAGACAGGGGTGAGCAAGCAGCAGTCAACACCACGCAAGGACCCAGGCTGACTCATTTACAAAACCGAAAGTCACATTTGGTGACCTGGTGCTTGCATGTCTGCCATGTAAGGCAAGAGATCTTCAGCTATCAACTGCTGCCTGCATATCTGTATTTCCTTGTAGCACGCATAAACATATTTGCAAAAACAGGACGAAGATGGGTATAAATATGTCTGTGTATCTGTCAATAACAGTGAGACCTCTTCCTTTCAGAGTATACTTGATAGTATAGTATACATATGACAGTATAGTATAATATAGAATAGCATAGATACAATCATGATCCCCGAGTGAAATCTGCGCCCTGCACTTTACCCATCTGTGAGTGATTAGAGATCACTCACTCACTCACTCACGCACGCACGCACGCACTCACGCACTCACTCACGCAAGCACTCACTCACGCAAGCACTCACTCACGCAAGCACTCACTCACGCAAGCACTCACTCACGCAAGCACTCACTCACGCAAGCACTCACTCACTCACGCACTCACTCACTCACGCACTGAGTATAGCAAGGGTAGTGAGCAGCAGTGAACACACACCAAGTCTGCCATTGCTGCGGTGCCTGGGGAGCAATCAGGGGTTTGGTACCTTGCTCAAATGCTCTGGATGTGGACATGGGAGAGTAATGTTCAACCACTGCTCCAGCCTATATATTTTTTCCCACCAGTCAGGGACTGACCCAGCCAAAATCTGGTCACATCTCTGATCCCCAGTAGGCCACGATTACCCAATTTATGGTCTAGACTAGTGTGGTATAACTAGATAAAGAGATATTACTCTAAAGGGATATTTTACAAGTAGAGGAAATCAGTCTTTGAACATAGTGTGGTACTTCTGGTGGCAGTTGGGGACACCTACGCCTCTTTATAGAGCACCATGAAGCCCAGCAGGTCTCGGAAGTCTGTGGGCCAGAAGGGCTGCCACCTCAGGAGGATCTTGTCAGGCAAGGTCCGGATGGAAGTGAACTTCAGCTCAGAATTTTCACCTAAAGGACACATGGGGGAGGGGGGGGGGGGGGTGGTGGTAGTAGTAGACATGTGAAAACACAGCAGAGACAACGGAAAACGACTCATCACTTTCTGGTTGAACACAATGCCCCCGAAAAGACCACTGGCATTCTACTGTATCGTATTGTTTTTTTAAATGGAGTTATCATCATTTTGCGACTTGGATGATCTTTCAGACGGAATAGAAAGTTAATGATCTCACATAAATGAGTGTAAATGCGAAATAAACTTGAACTAGTTTACATAACCAATACTCCTGAAGGGGATGAGGAGGCATTGGTTTAAACACCTGCCACATCCACAGAGCTCTAAAAGGTGTCATACGCAAATAATAGTCCTGCTGGGGGCTAAGTTTATCAGATCATGATTCAAACACTTTGCACTCTTCAGTGCAAATGATCAAAACCAAGACTCCTAGACAGACTCCTAGTCACTGTGTTCAGTGAAATGTTAAAGGAGAATGAGAGAGCTTACAGGAGGCCTGGTCGCCGTTGGTTTTGGTGGCGATGTCATTCTTGGCATGCCGCTTCTTGGTCCCCGTAACCTCCTCCATCTTGCGGATCTCGGACATGCACAGCTTGGAGTTGTAGTGGAAGAACATGCGGCCGCTCACGATGGTCAGGTTGTGCTTGCTCCAGTCCCACAGCTGACGCAAGTTCTGGTTGTCCAGCGCATAGAAGGAGTAGTTCCTTGAAGAAAGATAGAATGGCACCCCATTCAGCAAGACTGACAGACTGTGTGCATGTAATGCAAACAAAGTTGCGGTCTATACTACATATGTGCATTTCTGCCGTCTATGTGTCTACGTGCTTATCTGTTATTATGAGTGCACTTCCTACAGTACTATGTTTGCCCAAAGCAATTCCCTTTGTGACTACTAAAAACTTTAATCTGATCCAACACCATGTCCCAAATGCAAGCGAGCATCACACTGTCGGATAGCATTGGATGTTTAGTCACAATGTGGCGCCACATCATATCCTGGCACGCCACGCAGCACTGCTCGCTGCACACACTCACACTGCACACACTCGTGATCAGTTAGGACGTCCCAATTGACAATGAAGTCAAACTGATTCTATCATCAAAGCTCGCTCGCGTCGCTTGCAGTTGCAGGACACGGTGTTATATACTCCCCTCCCTAAAATCCAGGGAGAGAGTGTGGGATCAGGGGTGTTTAAAAGAATAAAAAAAGTTTCAGAAGTTCACACACATTTAAGTCTTCAAAATCACCTCTGTGTTTTACTGGGATTTTGACTGCTTCTTTTAAATGCATTTAATCTTTGGAATGACAAAGAGATGTTTCAGATACATTGACAACCTGTTTGTATTTAAATATGTGCTTTGGATGAGCTGCTCATGAGAGGTCAATAGTCTCAAAGCAAGTATACCAACCACAATGACAGTGCAATTTATAATGATCACTTAAACCATCTGCCTCTGTGGAGGTGAACACAGGTGACCACATATTTTTGAAGTGTTAATTCCTAAGTGTTCCAATGTGTCCCAAACAATCAGAGTTCAATTGAGTATGACGTGGACAGCAATGGAATCTAAACACAAGTTGTCAGCCACATACCTGGCTGTAGACCTTTGATCCATGTGTAAACAGTGACTCAGTGTCTCAGCTGACCACTTGTGACCATATCACTCAATCACTCAAGCAAAAAATCACTAAAAACAAATGTAAACAGGGCCCTCAAGGACTTACCCAGATTCCTGGTCTTCCCCACGGATGATGCGCAGCTTGCGGAGGAAGGAGAGCGAGACGAGCGCATAGGAGCGGCGCACCTTGAGGAAACCTGTGATCTCCTCCAGTTGGCCCAGGTTGGCCTCGAGCTCAGCGGCGATGTTATCTAACCAGCCAGGATGAAACACACACACATTAGTGACCGTGCACAAGTTCTAACCTTGGAGGGTCCCCAGTGTATGTGTATGTGTGGGACTGAGAGAGTAAGAATGGGTGGCATGTGTGTGTGGGTATGTGTGTAGGTATGCATGTATGTATATATGTTTGTGTGTTTAAGCGAGAGTGGGCGGGAGAGAGAGAGAGACACAGAGGCAGAGAGAGAGTGCTCACACGTGTGTGTGTGTTTGTGTCTCAATGTTTTGACTGTCTCTGGCACAGAATCGGACAGACTTGGTCACACAGACTTGAGCCCTGGATGATATCATGCCTACTAAAGCTATGGTAGGTGTCGGTAGAGGAGCCAGAATGTTTCTGCTGGTGACAGAAACGTTGGCGGCTTTAACAGCGGCTTCAGTAGCTCCAGCTGTCTGTGCCCTCGTCCAACTATCTGCACTTCCATCTATAAATCTGTCAGAGGCAGCCATAGCTAACCGCTGCGCCACTGTTCAAAGCCATCCCTATGATTAAAAAAGAGCTCACCAGAAAGAGACAAGCGGGCTTGCCAAAACAGGGAGGGCAGCGTGACACAAACATACACAAAAGAAAAAAATAAAATAAATAATAATAATACAAATGTGAAAGATTGTGACATCTAAATTTACATTTCTAGTCCCCAGGTTCTCTAGGTTTTTGATCTTCTATTATTTGCATAATTATTATGAATTATTAATCATTTTTATCATGTAAATTGAGTTACTCTTTGACTTGTTGGGTAAAATATCCAATAGCCTACACAAATTTCAATCTCGTTTTACTCCAACACATACCAAAACCACGCAGCTGTACATGACAAAATTATATTTGATCATGTCACTTCAAGGATGAATAAGGATGAAGCATTCTTTTCCTGAGCGGTGAGCAATGAGTACCGTACCAATTCGACCTTGCTGACTGACTAGGCTCAAGTAGATTAAAAACAAATACTTCATATGTCAGGGTGAGCCCAGCATGCCAATGTGTGACAGTGTGTGACAGTGTGAGAGAACACGACCCTTTGACTTGAAGAGCCTTGCACTGGCCAGCCTTCTCTCTTCATTCTGTGAGTAAGACAGGATGGTATGTGGAACAAAAGGGACGAGATTGTAAGAGTGTGTGTGTGTGGGTGGGGGGGAAGGGGGGTGGGTGGTGGGGGGGAGTGGAAAGTGAGGAATAGTATGTTAGGGACACAACAAGCAGAAATAAAGGGGGTTGGAAGGCTGAGGTGAGGTGCATGCATGCAGAGCACAGTGGTGACATATCCTTCAATAACATTATGACTGTTATAATGGTACCATTTCCATATCAGGTTTGGTGGTGTATGGCCATATAAAGGTTCCACCAGTTTTCCACTACTATTTCACTGCCAACAAAACACCAGTTTTATTAGGGCACCTAGATCAGCTCACTACTTCTGCTCCAACACTCCTTAGTGTTCCCTAAGGGTGGAGGGAAGGTGGAGGTTCGAGGAGGTTGAGGTGGCATCAGAGCCGTTGAAAGAGATTGAGAAGTAGGAAGGCTGTGCAGATGGTGTTAAAGTGTGTGTGTGTTGGGGGGGGGGGGTTGAGGTACTCACTGCCTCCGCGGATGTTGATCGTCAGGCTACCGTTGAGAACAGTGCAACCGCGCAGCTCCTGAGCCGCAGTCACCGAGTCGATGGTCTTGCGGCCTATACACACCTTTGGACACAAACCCGCACAGGGTGTGCAGTGCAGCCTGTAGAGCACAACAAAGAGAGGGAGTCAATCACTTACACACATACTTACACACATACACACACACACACACACACACTGGAGACAACACAGAGATAAAGCTAGCACACACCAGGCCACCAGTCAGCACCCGTCAACACATCTACACTGGTTTGTGTAGCCTGGCTGATATCGGCAGCTGTCTGGTGCCGTCGTGGCCTATCTATACTAGTCTATAGAGAAATCCCACCAGATTCAAACACACAGGTACTAATAGGAATACATATGTGACCCCTAAACCTCCCTCCCCACACACAATCATGAAACAGTCAGGAAAAGATGTGCCCCACACATACACAAACACACACACACACAATCATTAAACAGTCAGAAAAGGATGTGCATCCCCCCCAACACACACACACACACACACACACACATAGCAGAACACACACACACACACACACAGATTGCAGAACTTCACAAAGTCTAAGACAAAGACAATGTGCACTTCCAGACTGTTTCTATTTGTGTCGACTCCTCCAAAGGAACAAAACTAAAATAATGGTTTGTTCTGTCAAGGTCAGGCGCACGAGGTGCCAGGGTTTGTTCCTGTCTCCGTTACCAAGAGGGGAGATGGAGACAGAGGGGAGATGACCTTGTCCGGGCAGGCCTGGGGGACAAGAGAGGGTAGGTGTGCATGTGGCTGTGTGCGTGTGTGAGTGTGAGTAAGAAAAAGCGCTCTCAAGGATGAACAGGACATTCTTTTCCCAGTTGGGCAGTAAACAGAAACTTAATCACCAATTGTGTTTTCACTTGAGCAGCTCTTCACCGAAGCGTGCGCTCTCGTCTCGCCGCGCTTTGCTCCCTTCGTGCGAGACACTTCCTCTGCCGGCGACACAACACGTCGCGGCACATTTTTGTGTGACACCGGCATCTGCCACGGATGCGCGTACACGCGACCGAGTCTCGTGTCCGCCATCAGTGCCAGCGGCTGCATGCACCAAGACCTCCTGATCACGTCAAATATCCGTTCCTGCCGTGTGCGTTTCGACTGGTATGCAGTGTGTCAAGCGCATCATGGTTTACGCATGAGAGGCAATGGTGGAAGAGGAGCAGCACAAAGAGTGGTGAGGAAGACTGGCCTTCAAACCCAGTTCATTCTGGCGTAACAAGACCGGAGGTGAAAGGAGTACAGACACTTCTGTCTCGGGCTGCCAGACACCCGCTTTCACACCAGTCAAGCAAGAACAGAGAAAGAAAGAAAGAAAGAAAGAAAGAAAGAAAGAGTGAGTGAGGAGGAAGGAGTGTCTGGGGTGAGGCTGGACGGAATGAACAGCTGCGAGTGAGAGCAGCTAGTGCAGCAGAAAAGGAGACACACTAGAGTGATGTTCAGTCTCGTCTAGAAGTAAATGTGCAAAAAAAAAATCAGTGGTCAAAGAAGAAAACGGTCAGCAAAGTACAAGCTTAAACCGAAAAAAGATTCTGAGACCAAATTAGTGTCAAGAGACAAGATGGGCAACTTTGCGTACACATCAACACACACACACACAAAAAAAGGCAGGGTGGGGGGCAGGGGGGTTACACACCTGTCCAAACCAGTACACAAAGAGCCCCAGCCACCTGTGTGAGGGAGCAGAAAGGAGGGGAGGTCAGGCAACGGAAAGGCCGAGGGAAAGTAGGGAGTGAACCAGAGGTGTCGGCGAGCCAGTGGTATTTGAGCTTTGGTCATTTCGGGCCCTTTGATTGGTGCATGGAGGAGCTGGGCCTGGGCAAAGGCACAAGCTGTCTGGTCTGGTCTGTGCTGAGCTGGCCTGCAGCCGATGTAGTGATTTGTGTGTCTGCAAGTTTGGACTCCCAGCGGTCTCATCTTCCCTCCTTCTCCTCTCTTCCCTCCTTGTCTTCTATCACTCACTTCTCCAGTTAGTCGAATCCCAACCATGGGACAGTCCAATGGGTTCAACATGGGGAGCAGCTCAGGGAGTGTCAAAAAGAACCAGGTGAGGAAGAGCAAGAGGAGAACGAGAAAGAGGAAGAGGAGGAGGAAATGAAGGCTCCTTCTCCCTTCCACTCGTCTGCTGTTGACGCCTGCCCCCTTTCTCACGGTCCCCTCCTCTCTCGTGCTTCTCTTGCCCTCGCTCTGGGCCCTCCAGTCCAGCCACCTGCATCTGCAGAGTGTGGGGTGAGAGTGGGGAATGTGTCTGGCTGCGAGAGCGGAGTGTGACAACCTTAAGGCCAACACACCTCATCACAACACACACCACCTCTCTGGGACCATTTCATACCCCTTAAGGGTGCGGTCAGTGATGCCAAATTTCTTTGTGCTTATGTTAGCATTTCTTAGTTGGGCGCTTTTTTTTGTGTCCAACACAACCTGAATCACATTTGAACCAAGGACCAAACAAAAAATGCCAGAGGTACCCTCACCTCACACTGCCCTCACTCTCTTTGTTCCCAGCTCACAGAGCATGAGTCAGAAGACTGTGGCACCTTTAAGAGTTTTTTTTTTTTTACCCTGCTTCTATTTTTTTTTTGTTTTGTTTTTCCATGCCCGCCACATGGAAGTGTTATTCACTATTCACCTCCCAAGAAGGTTTTTTTTCCCCTAAACTAAATGGCCTGAATATCCATCAATAGGGACAAGGTAAAACAGGGTTTATTTGACCCGTGAACAAACGGTGAAGCAACATCATCATCACACAGCCCTAACATGGCCCCCTTCTGAAGCACTTGGCCCTGTAGTCCTGCTTTTGCTTTTAGTGAGAGACAGAACTACACACTGGGAGGTCACGGCACACGGGTGGTCCACACACACAGACCTGTATGCACACTAATACACACGCACAGAACAGACATTACAATGCGTACAAAAAGGATATATGCACACGCAGCCATATGCCAGTCATTTCTAATTAACATCGCCACCAATGAAAACACACACAACATTACCAAATAGTGTTCAAAAAAATGTATGTGTGTGTATGTGTACATATGTGTGTATATGCTGTGTGTGTGTGAGTCCCACTCACTGACACCTGAGCCCTTCAAAACACCTTATGAGCGGCTTTCCTCCCTTTCTCCTTGTTTCGTGGAAAAAGGATCCAATCAAAGCAAAGTGGCAGGTAACACAGGTAAACAACCAGGCTTGCATAGTCACCTCTCCCTCCTTCACAGCGTGAGGGAGGAAGAGAGAGAGAGAGAGAAGAGGAGCGAGAGAGAAGCATCACTGCTTGAACTACCCCAACATTCACCTATCGCGTAATTGATCACTGGCAAAAGCAACAATAGTGGTTGAGCTCACTTTCTACAAACAAACTGAGCACATGGCTCAGTCTAAGATAAAATGGTGTCTGGATAAGGGCTCCCAATGAATAAAGGATTGTGGGAGGTTGGTTTTCACTTGGTGAGATGGTCTGATTTCACATCAGTGTTTTTTTTCTTCCAGTTGTTTCAAAACTGAGGCTGTGGCAAAATGGAGGCTTTGAATAAAGATTTGTGAAAAGTAAATTGACCTGAGGGCGAGAGAGGACAGTGGAAGCTGAGCAGGTGGCTGAGGGAGGGAGGGAGTGAGTGAGTGAGGGGGAGAGAGAGAGACGATGGAAGGGGAGGGAGAGAGGGAGGGAGATGGAGTGATGGACACAGAAAGGTTGGATGGATGGAGAGAGTAAAAGAACTTGCAAACGAAAAACAAAGAGGCAAGAAGGCATCAACAGCACTGCGGCAGACGCGCACACGCACGCACGCACGCACACACACACACACACACACACACACATCTCGGCGAATGAGCTTGACAGACCAAGTAAGGGAAGTGAGAGAATGAGTGTGTGAGAGTGTGTGTGTCAGCAGGAAAGAAAGAGGTTGTGTGCGCACAGGAAAAAGAGTGAGAACATATGTATGTATGTATGTAAGAGAGACCGTGTGAGTGTGTGTGAGCGAGACAAAGAGTGAATGTGAGTACGTATCTGAGTAGTTGTGTGTCTGTGTGTGTGTGTGCACGTACACTGTGAAGTGTGGACAGCAGAGCAAACGACTCTCAGTGCAAGTCTCAGTGCCAGGTAGGCCAAGCAAGGGCTACCCTGCTGAGCGCTGAGGCGTCCTGCTGTGCTGCCATACCAAGCGCATCTACCAGCTTCATCACGCCCCCACACAACTTGGCATAGCATAGCACAGCAGCCTTGACCTCCTTTTAACAAGCACAAGCACACATGCTGCACTGCCATGGAACACTTGGTAGTTGCACCCACTTCACAGTCACACGCACCTTGAATGCACGCAACACACAACACGCAACACACACACACACACACACACACACACACACACACACACACACACACACACACACACACACACACACACACACACACACCTACCTCGTGGATTTCTTATTATCATTACCTTTTTTTTCCCGTTCAGTGAATGTTGTATGAATGCAGATGTGTGCAATATGTTTGATCTGTTTTTGCATTGTGTATTACGTGTATTATGTGTATTATGCTGCTGGACACCTTAATTTCCTTCGGGATCAATAAAGTAACTCTACTCTACTCTACTCTACACACACAGAGTCTTGTGCATGCATACCCAAACCACTCAAACACTAACCAAACACATTTAGATCGTTTCAACAGCAAAAACAATCCCTGAACGTTCCATTTTGTTCCCAAACTACTTGTGCAGTGTTGAGTGTTGAGCCCTGTGGGAACAGCTATGGCGTTAATAATCAAGCTCTACTGAAACGCTATATACACAGTAAGAATCAAGAACATTTGCTACCACATCTGAAAATAGTCCTTCCATGTGTCCGAGTCAAGCAGTGCAAGCCACTGATCTCATGGTATGGTAGCAAAGTTCCTTTGCTTTGTAACTACGGAGAGAGTTGAGTTTTAAACAGGAAAAATATTGGAATTCTTGATCACTTTCACTCAACAGGTGAGATGCTAATGGTCTAATCCGACTCAGTGCTAGGGTGGAGCTAAAAGTGCTACAGTCAGACTGAGAGAACGGCTGGATGAACTGGAGAAAGACAAAACACAATTGTTAAACTGGAGGTGGAAAATCTCCCCAAAAGGCGTATGTGTGTGTGTGTGTGAGACTTACGAGGTGGCATTGGCGGCGGTGTATCCAGAAGGGCACTCGGGCAGGCAGGCGCCATCGTGGATGATGTGGTGCTTACAGGCTGTGCCGTTGACCTCCTTGCAGCGCTGGTAGCGCTCCTGGCAGAAGCGCGCTGAGACGCAGCGCCAACCCTTGTAGGTGTAGTGGCCCAGCGGGCACTGCTCCACGCAGGTGTCCTTGTGCAGGTAGTGTCGGCATGCCACGCACTTGCTGGGCGAGCCGGCCTCCAAGCAGCCTCCCAGGCACTGTTCGTGGCAGCAGTGGTTGTCTCTGGTGCAGGCGCGGTGCTTACAGGCGGATGGACAGACTGCAGTGAGAAAGAGGAGGGAGAAGAGGTTAGCGATCCTCTACAGCAACTCGTTCCTACTACTTTACCATAAACAAACCTTCTTGGAAGGAGCCAAGAGGGAGATCAATAATAATAATAATAATAATAATAATAAAAAGAATTATTAACATATTAGAAATTAACCAATAAATAAAACAATTGAATTAAGACTACTGAATGAGATAAGATGGTTTATTCTGGTGTTTCATATCATCTCACACACACATAAAGAAAACAGGTATTGCTGAAGTGACAAGGAAAGAAAGAATTTAATCAGTGTGAGGTCGGACTGAGCGTGCCCAGGGCCGTGGGAGTCAGGGAAACGGAACAGTCCCAAGAAGCACAACAACTCGCTGGCTGCCCCCTCTACAATCCCACCCCCTTTGCAACACAACCATAACACAAAATGACAACATAACAGCACTTCTTATGATAGAAGAGCCCATGTCAAGTCCATGTCATTGGTGTGTGTGTGTGTGTACACAAGTGAGCAGAGATTGTCTTGGGGCAGGGTGGTGTGGTGGGTAGTATCTCTTAAGAAAACAACTGCTGTTTAGCTAGGCCTGTGGTGTACCAGCAATGACAGAAGACAGATAGACAGTGAAGCAAGCAGGAAGTGAAAGAAGCGTGAGAGGAGAGAGCGGAGACCGCCTGAGGTGCCAGACTGCTCTGACAGCACGCTAACGCTGCTGTGTGCAGGCCAGTGTTGATGAGTTGGTGTCAGGGAGGCATATCGGAGACACACACAGAGGAGCTGATAAACAGAGAGTTGTCCGCATGCCAGGGGGTCAAAGGGCAAGGTCAAGGCTAATGACAGGAAGAAGTTAGCTCTGAGCACTGATAACACCTCACTCTCTCTTTCAAATACACACTCAGACTCACACACACACAGATACACACAGATACACACACACACACACACACACACACACACACACACACACACACAGCTTGCAACATCACGCAGCTTCAACATCAACGTCGGGTTCACGTTCACACCTTGGGCACAAGCTGTCTCTCGCACATGTAAACACACACAGTCAAGTCCCACCCAACTGCATGTGTACACATACACATACACACTCTAACATTCTTCCTGTCATAGGGCTGCTTCTTGATAATCACCCCTTTGCCTGTAATCTTCCCCTCAAAAGCCCTTCCCTTCACAAAGGACATCAAACACAAATTACACGTCCCTTTTCGTGCGTACGCGTTACAGTGCGACAAAGAAAAAACATTTACTACAGAAATCTCTCTCTCTCACACCCACACACACACTTTCTCTCTTTCCCTCAACTGCCCTCATACACGCACAATCCTCCTGTGAATCCAGAGCAGAGGATTCAACTATGACGCCCATAGACCAGATTCACAAGATTTCACTATGGTGGCAACAACGGCGGCAGCCGCGTTTGAATATCTCAAGTGGCGTCAGAGTACGGAGCTCGCTGTGCTCTCTCCATCGGTCACGCCGCCTCCATGTCAACAAGCCGAGTGCCTCCGGAGGCACTGAATGCAACTTATGCTTTGGCCTCTTTCTAACAACGTGACCTACAAGCCTGTCTCTGAGCGTGTGCCTGTTAAAAATAAACCAGCCACTGGCCCCAGTGACAAGCAGCCCACCAACCACCTACATAGAGAATGAGAGAGAGAGAGAGAGAGAGAGAGAGAGAGGGGCACTAAGAGAAAAAGAGCAATCGCAGCCTGGCGCACAAGTGCCAGGGCTGGAGGGGGTGCAAGGTCACACACACTGTGATTGAGTGATCACGCATTGTGCAATGGAGTGTGTTAGCAAGAGTAGAAAAGGAGTATACTGTCAAAGGCCCAGTGCAAATGCCCATGTCTGCACAGTTCAAAGTACAAATCACACTTCCGTCCTTAAACAATAGGCCCCGGGGATCTTACCTGACACCCTTGCATGCGGGGAGGTGTTATGCGCCAAGGGGGAACAAATACTTAAAGGGGTTCTCGTCTTGGGCTCGGCAGCTGGTACTGATTCAATATCAATGCACTGAACTGGGCATGAGGCTCCAGTCTGGCATCTCATAACATACAGCACCACATATGCCATTAGAACCCTGACCTGACACAGAAGAACTTTTTGAGAACCACGACCCATTCTCATCTACTGCGACAAGTGAAGGAGGGTGAGGAGAGGAGAGGAGGGTAGCTGCCCACTTAAGTGCACCATGTCACATGACCAGTCCCCCAGCAGCCACCTGTTACATAACAACCCCCATTTACACACCCCACAAGAAGGACAAAACAACCACAAAAAAATACTGGCAACGAGCCTTTTCCTTGTTATTGTTGTTGTTCCTCAGGCCTCAACTTCACTAGCGTTAAATCTTCTGACGCCGTCTGGGTGACTGGAGCAGAAAGAGACGGATATTTTGTGACAGCTCTAAGTGAGCCATCAGAACGTTTTATGTTCAATTTGTTTTATTGGGCAAATTCTGGTGAAAGCCTGGCAGTGGCAAAGTTGATCACAAAATTAAAGTTGAAAACGTGAAGTTGCGCAGAGAATGGAAAAAAAATGCAGACTCGTAAGCGCAAGATGCTACCGTCACACAACAGTCTCAACTGAAAAACCCCTTTCTGCATAAACTATATTTCCGTGTTCCTTTTCTTCTCTGGCTAGAAAAGGAACACGGAACTCTGGCTGGTACTACTTGACCATGAAACAGAACAGGAAATTATTTGTCGTCAAGGTTACCTTTGTTCATAATAACAAAAGTGTCACCAATGAAAAGAACATAAAAAAAGAACAAAACATGGTGACAATAGTGTGGCTTATAGAGCGTCTCAGCCTTGTATTAATTGACAGTGATTCAACCACAAACAAAAAAACAAAACAAACACAACACTAAGAAGCAGTGCTATAAGTTAAGGCCAAACAGAGGCACACAGTATCCTCCCCGTTTTCTGCACCTCTTCTGGGGTCTGGCAGGCCACATCCATCTCACCACCCACTTGCCTCTGCAGCAGGCATAGGCCTGTGTTTGTGTGCTCTTACACATTTGTGTTTGTGGCTGCCTCTGGCAACACAATCAAACAGGGGATGAAGAGGGTGGGTAGAGTACACAGAAACACATACACACCACCTCATCTCTATTCTAAACATGGCAATGATTTCTCCGGTTGGTGGCGTGGTGTGTGTGTGTGTGTGCTTTAGGAGCTGTATAAGGTATAGCACATGGTAATCACACACACCACTCCCATGTGCACTTCTGCACGTTACTCCAGATCCCGGAGTGGAGAATCCAGTCCGGAGCACAGCGGCAGCCCCTGATCCACCCTCAACCTTAACCAATGTGTTTGCTAGCTGCAGAAGGTAGCCATTCAATGGCCTCTCCCAGCTCTGAAGAGGAGAAGCTCGGCATTAACCCTTTGTGCGTTGTAGTGCTGGAAAGAAGAGGCCAATTGAAAGAGAGAACTAGGAAGCAACAGAGAAAAAGGAAAGAAAAGGAGGTGGGAGAAGTAGGGAGAGAATTATGGCGGGCACAGGCAACAGAGCCCACTGCAAAGAGAGTAGACACACACACACACACACACACACACACACACACACACACACACGCTGCTCCTCCTCCTCCTCCTCCTCCATTACCAGGGCCTGAGTGCACACTACATTCCAGCAGCAGATATGGAAACAAGACTACGGAGCGTGGCAAGGAACAGGAGAATCTGCCGCAGGTATTCTTCAATTTCCTCCTCCTTTTCAAAGTCTCAGAGGAGCCCACAGTAGCACGTGCGCTTGCCAACGTTCATCAGACGACGCTACAGTCGACACTGCGGCTCTGCGTGCTTATTTTTGTTGTTGTGTTCAAGTCTGCATTTTCTGGACATCTTGTCCACGTTCCCAAGATTCAAACACATGTGCACAACATGCACAAATAGAAACTTGTGGGAAAATAAATAAGCTGCAGGTTTAGTTGTTTTTGCAGCCATGCTCATTACAGCCTGGATAATACACTTTGTTGCCCGAGGCTAGATTTGAAATGAACCGTCTTTTAAGTTAATATTAAAATTGCCGGTAACTGCACATGGAGATTAGTCAGTGACGCTGCTCTTGTTTTTGCAATGGCAAGCTCACTTTGTCTTCTGCTACAGTCTAAATCCTATACATCCTTTTACAGTGATTCACTTTTGCCTAAAGCCCCAAATCACTCTCACACAGCCAGGATCCTGATTGTTTAGCCCAGCTCTAGCCAAGGGAACAGGAAGAGAATCTTCAACAAGAAAAGGTAATACCAAATCCATTTCCTGAAACACTTGATTTTCAAGGAGTCCAACAAGGAATAAGTGCTGTGATGTGTTAAGCAAAAACCTTCATGAAATGTCATGATTAATGTTTTGCTGTTGTTGTTATTACTGTACATCCTTCGAAAGATTAAACAAATGTGTCATGACCAATTGCTGGAAAAAGACACTCTTTGACCATTAGTATATTTGTAGTTCCTTGTGTTAGCGTCTTTTAGGCTCGACTGGTTATCTGAGCTGCAATATCAAAATTTGGTTCAGCACACTTTCCTTCAGAGAGTCTCCACGTCTTTACACAGAGCCAGGTAACAAAGTTTGGTTTTAGCACAGGCTTACAGTCTGAAACCACACTGTAAAAATGACCGCCAAAAGAGCAACAGAGCAATCAGTTATCTGCTCACTGAAGCACTTTACATAATTGATCAAAGAGCTGAGCAAACCTGTAACTGAGGCAAAGAGGGTGAGAGTGGAACTAAAGAGAGTGAGAGGCAGAGCAAAGCATTGGGGCAGTTTGGACTCCATCTCTCCCATCGGTGTCAGGTCCGTGAGCAACACAGCCAACAATGAGTTCTTCTGATGGGGTGGGTTAAAAATGCACTTGTCCCCTCTTCTGTGTGTTTTTTTTCCCCTTTTTTATCTTGAAATTGGCAGCCTTGGACGACCCCAGTAAGGCATGAGAACCCGCTGACAAGCCATCTCACATTCCACAGCCAGTGGGCTGATGTGTTGCTGGTCACAGGTTGAAGGGAATGGGGAGGAAGGAAGAGTTAGGAAGCATAGAGAGACCATGCCTACACATTTTCCTTCAAACATGCACATGCCTCAAGGGCCAGGTGGTGCTCCCATCCCCCTAACGACCAACCTACCACATCCCACCCCACACCAAGTACAGAGGCATGAAAATGCTCTCTTAGGATAATTCAGGGTAAATTTGTGCGGCTATGCCCAGTGAATACAACCTCAGTCAGTACGTTTACACTTACTAAGAGAAAATTGAATTATTACCTTAGTCTGGCTAAAATCAAACCTTTAAAATGCATGTATCCACCTTATTCAGGCTGATATTGAACCAAACCGGCCTAGTCATAATCAAGCTAAGACACCTGCATAATGCAATCCCGATGAAATCCCATTTCTCTCAGCAGGCAGGCAGGCAGCAGGTAAGATTGGACCGACATCCCTCTCAAATGACGAAGACAAGGAGGTCGGTAAACGGGCTCTTGTAACAACAACGATTACTGGCAACAACTGCTGGCCTTTGCAGCAGGTACAGCTTGTCTCATGTGCAAAACAATCAAAAGTAAAGAATGTACAAAATACACCTACAGTGCTGTAGTGTTGGCCATCGCTTTGCTCGTACTTCCCATCAAATATCCCTAGTCTTCAAACTTATGTTGGAAGTTTGTGGTTTAGCATCTAGCATCTTTGTTTTAGCCACAAAAGTCATTTTTTTGTTCTCTGCCTGTAGCACCAGGCTGGTAGAAACACTAACGGGAGTATATCGTCACCTCCTGTCAAGAAGTCAAACGCTCTTTGGTCAATAATTGGATTTTCTTCCCACGCATGTACGCTCAGATTACTTGGATACCCCTGTTAAATCATTAGCTCCGTTACTGCCAATGGTTGGATTTAGATGTGCATGTACACGTACTGACTGATCTCCGTAGTATGAGCTTATGTACAAAACAGCCATGCTGACAGAGAGAAAAAATTTTACTTCTGTCCCAAAAGCTAGCAAACCATCATCATATGATGTGACTGCGATTACTTACTGAATGAGAATGACAGAGAGAGTCGTGAGGATCTCAAGAGTATGTTTTTGTTGCAGTTTTGTGGCCTATTTTGAAGAATTTTTTGCCTTTATTCTGATAGGACAGGAGAGAGTGACGGGGAAGGAATGGGAGAGAGAGATGGGAAAGGATCGGGAAATTAACTGAAGCCAGGTCCTTGTGTTTATGATATGACACCTTGGCCCACTGAGTCATGCCCCGCCCCCCTTAAATGGCTTTTTTTCTTTTCACAACTCTCTTGTGACACCATGGTTTACCTCAAGGTCTTAATTCTGCAGAAGTGACTAGTACATGCTGTAAGGATGGCATTCCAACAAGGAAGAATGCAGACAGAAAACCCTATTCTATCGTCTATTCATCTCTCTAGCAGAACTGTATCACAGGGGCTCATACAGTGAACACCACCAAAATTAAGGAGTGTCGTGCCAGAATGCATGCAGGTGCAAGCCAAACAAGGTGCAGAGGAGGCCCCCTGAGCCTGTACATTTAGAGAGATTAATTCCCCGTCACACTATAGTTGCCTCATCACCCAACAGAGTAATTCAAACAGTGACTATGCAGGGCAGCCCAACAGGACCTAACAGATAAAAAATAAACAAGTCGGCTCATTCATGTCAATCATTGTGTCTCAGGAAAAAAAGAATCCAACTGTAGTCATTCCCCTAAATGTTAACAGTGACAAAGAAACTTAATTGGCCACTGGAATAAGTCTTTAAGGATTATGTAAAGGCACCACAAAGTGTCAGTGGGGGGGGGCTTTTCTGGTCACTCTGGAATTCTCAAGACCCGAAGTGCCTGCATGCGATTTCAAGGTCTGTGCCTCTCGCGGTCTCTGGCGCGAGAGGGACCCCTCTATAAAGTCACGTTCAGTCCTTCACTCATAAGATAACACAACTCAAAGACCTTTTGCGAATGCCAAATGGAATGTGGTGGAGCGCTGGTTGGCAATTTAAATTCCATGCGCGTGACGGGGCAGTGTGCCGTCGCTTATAAATAAAAGGGAGGAGAAGAGAGAGAGAGAGAGAGAAAGAAAGAAAGAAAGAAAGAAAGAAAGAAAGAAAGAGAAAGAGAAAGAGAGAGAGAGAGAGAGAGAGAGGAAAAAAAAAAAAAACTAAAACTAACGAGAGCTGGCAAGTTGTATATCAGGGTACAGGAGCTGCTGCCAATGATTCTCCCTGTTCCGCTGATCAAAAGATGATTTTTTTTTCAAAGCTGTAAAATGACTTAGAAAAACAATAATCACAGTTTACAACCTCAGAACAGCAGAGCGCTTGTTTGGTTCCCACTCCTCACTTCTCAACACTGCCTGAGGAAGAGTTTGTTTGGTTCCCACTCCTCACTTCTCAACACTGCCTGAGGAAGAGTTTGCTTCTATTTGCATTTCTTACTCTTGTTTTGCTTTTCTTATTTATAAATCTGCATTAAATATCACAGACAGACAGACAAGGACAGCATGGCTTCCATTCCAGCTACTTCTGTCTCAGACAGAATGTACATTACACATTAATGTACTTTACCATCAAAAGAATGACCTCAAATACATTCAGTACATTCCAACCAACGCTAACTTCCAGGCAGACATTTCCCTAACTTCAGATAAAGAAACAGAGGGTCAGACACTTTGCTAACTGCTTACAGCATGACTCAAGGCATAGATGTCTGAGTTCATCTTTCGATAAGCAATGCTAGGGCAACTGATAGTTAAAGATTGGCAAGTGATGAAGGCACTTAATGGTGAGAAAAGTGTAGACAACCTCTGAGTTCCTCGTCACTTGATCACCAACACAGTGCTGTCTCGCTGAAGTTGTGAAGTCCAAGTCGTAGACCTTGCTACACTAGAACTTACTGGGGAATGTAAAAAGTGGTAGACCATGTGCAAATTGAAGTTGGGTAGCATGGCCTAAAATTTATATCACAGAGTAATGTGAAGAATGGAATGAGTCGCCTAGTCTACAGCATGATAAATGGATGCATCAGGTAGGGCCTACCTAGCAGCCTCCACTGATATGGCAGTAAAGTAAAAATTCCTACCTGTTTGCAAATTCATATTGTTTATAATGTACAGCCTTTGTTTTACACCTCACGCACAAACTGAATGTCCCTCATCCATTTTTACCCCTCTTGTTTTCCCTCACTCATTCACCTTAAGTACAATTTCACAGCTCTTGCCACTGACACTGACAGACAATGTAAGATAAGTTTATAAAAACAGATGAATTAGCTATCGAGTGCATTCACTACAGTATACACCAAAGCCAGAGACAGGTGAGGCAACATTATGAGAGAACTAAAAATTGTAGGCCATCACTACACTGTCAGGTATTAAATTAACCCATTTCAATGGCAAAGCTTACAAGCTGAATGAAACCACAATCACCCACTCATTTCCCGACACTTGACTTAATGTAATTTCGTCTGCTTGTTTTTCAGACAAGGTGACAACAGTATATTGCTGCAGATGCAGAAGTCCAAAGCTTGACAAACTGCTTATGATCGATTCAACTATCAAGAATTTATTTTGAATGCTATTGCACAGTGTGGTGGGTGGGTGAGTGTGGTGGGGGTGTTTGGTTGCAAGAGGGGTGCAGTACTCTGGCTGGGGTGATCTTCTCTGTTCATTTCCCTGGCAACAGCACGTGGCCAGCCCTTGACGCAGAGGGAGCAAGGACGGGCAGATCCCAGTGCCTGCAGCCTCGGTAAACACTTTCATTAGCCTGCCAGCCAGCCATAATGAAGCCAAAACACAAACAGCGCAGTGAGTCATCGTGTTGTTGTTGTTTTTTCCCCCCCTCCTAAAAAGGTAGAGGCACACTCCTTATAAATGACTGGATATCCAATTTACCCAACACGCTCTACACCGTTCAGATACATACGCGCACACACACACACGGACACACAGCTTTCACAAGTTCTGATGAAGTAGAATGGAGGGAGCGAAGTTAGATCAGCGTGACGCACGTGTTGAAAGAAGTCAATAACACACCTGGTCCCTCATTTCTCCATTATGAGAAACACCAGCTCTCTCGGCCCTCCGCCTTTCCGACTCGTCACTCTCCTTCCCAGGCACTCCCTCCATCAGCTCCTCCTGTTCGTCATGCTCTATTCTGACTAATGCTTTAGCATCACACACACACACACACACACACAAACAAAACACTATGCACCTGCCTAAACTCAAGACTAGTTTGTCTGGTGAGAAAGTAACTGTAAGAGGCTTGTAGTTGAGTAAGGATATGATGACGCATTTTGTTAGGGCTCTGCTTAAGAGGTTATACGAGCTGTAGGCAATAGCTACATTCCCATCCCCAAAACTCTCTGGGTCACCAGCTGGTCAAATTCCTCACAGAGCACAGGAGAGATAATACTGACATCCTCTTCTTAAAAAAACCTACACACTGAAGCTTTGCGGACTATAAAAGCCTCAATACAAACGTCACCCCATACTTTCTCCCATTCCGCATCAGTCCCTCTGCCACCATCATCTCATTTCCTCGATATAAAACATTTCATGAAATGAAACAGCATTTCAGAGCTATGCCACTGAATCTCCATCTTGAACATTTAACTTACCATCAATCTGTTTGAAATCATGCTTGTGGGCAGTCTCTTTGTAACAGCTTGAGAGAGAGAGAGCGAGAGAGACAGAGGGACTGTGTGTGTGTGTGTGTGTGTGTGTGTGTGTGTGTGTGTGTGTGTGTGTGGTGTGTGTGTGTGTGTGTGAGTGAGTGGGAGAGACAGAGAGGGTGTGTGTATGTGCAAGTTTAAGGCAGTGAAGAAATGCTTGTCTGCTGAGGTTTAATGAATGCCTTGCATGTCTGGGATTCCAGAGGCAGGGCAGGGGCAGAACAGCGACCGGCCGGCCGGCTGACCGTCCGAGAGCAGCTTACACTCCCTGCTCCTGTGAGCTGGCCTGCCAGAGCTATGAGGTCAGCAACACAGCTGCACCAGCAGAGCCAGCGACTAGGGGAGTGGTGGCGGCAGCAGCAGGAGCAGCAGCAAAGCGCTACTAAGCCAGCAAGCCCATCCTAAACACACAGCTGAAGAGGAAGAGCAGAAAGACTATGACAGAAGATGGAAACATTCCTTAATTTGCTTAATGCCCCTTTGAATTAAACTAACTCTGCGCCGTGACCTACTGAAAGCTCTTCATTTAATTACCTCACCTTTGCCAAGGCTAGCCCAAGGCTTTAGAGGGACAAAAACACCAAAAAAGGCAGGCGTGCGCACGAACGCACGAACACACACACACACACACAATATAAAATCTTTTTGTCGCCTAATGTGTGGACATCTAACATCTAAGCATGACAATGAATCGATGAAACAGGATTTTAGTTACACTGATTGGCCTTGCTGCCAAGCAGGATAAAGAACGCATGTCTGTCTTCAAAGAGCCGAGTCTGAAGGCAATCCAAAAGGCTGGGACATGCGATGAAAAGAAATCAAATCTTGCCTGTACTTTGGCATATGTAATGCACATGTAGTGCATGATACCATTTCTGCCCACACTAGTGCTGATAACAGACAAGTGTAGTAGAAGTATTCGTGAAACTCAATACAACAGAGGCAATACAAAAACGTGAGCAGTATGATTGAGATGCACACCAGGCATGTGTGGGACAGTGGCAATGACGGTGGGGTGGTGCAGCAGGGCTATGCTGCCTGCATGGTCACTACTGTCTTGCTTAACAGAAGCTTGACAGCCATTTGTTGGAGACTGACTGGCTTATACACTATTAATCACACGTGGACCAAAGAATGTTAATTGGTACTGATAGTACATCCCCTGTGTGAAAGCATTATTGATTGATGGCAAATGCGCAGGAAAGGACTGCGTGGCGAGGCGAGGTGAATAACAGAGAGCAGGAAAACGGGTGAGCCCACTGACCATCCTGGACTCGATGCCGTCCCTCTTGAGGAGTGTGTGAAAACAAATGTGTCCGGTTCTGCATGGCGGAAAGCATTGGTGGGGGTGACGTGTTCTGGAGCTGTTTCGGCGTCTGTATATATCTATTTCTGAAGTCCTCCGGTGGCCAGGTCTCTCCGGGTCCAGGTCTGTGTTCCTGTCAAGGAAGGGCCATGAGTGTATGTTTGGGGGTTGTGCTGGCTTGATTTCAAGAGGTGTGGTCACTGTGTGGAGGCCCATGGATCGCTCCCCAAGGGCCAATTTACCAGCGGCAAGGCGGAAGTTGTCACACAATTCGGGGAAGCAATCGGGGATGGTCGTTCTGTGAAGTTTGGCAACAGCCATTGTTCCCGTTGAGCTTGAATTGGAACCGAAGTTTCCTCTAGTGTTTAAGCATGTGAGCAGCCAAAGGGGGGTCAAAAAGCCAGAGCATCCCTACACACACACACACACACACACACACATACAGACACACACACAGCCATCCCCTGCTTCCCACCCCACCCCACACGCTGTCCTCAAATAGTGACCCAGCCTTCCGCTGGGAATGACCTATTCGTGCATGACCAGTGCGAACAAAGCAGTGTTACTAACAGTTACCTAGCAGCAGAAAACAATGGTCACCACCCATCAGAATACTGACACATGCACTCACAGCGTACATACTGATCACATGCAAGCCCTGGGCCTGGCTGCGTGTCATCGTGCAAACAACTCAAACAGTCCTGGCGGCTCTGTGTGTCTGTGCCGGATGAGGCCACAAGTGTGACGTCCAGGGGTTTAAATTTGGACTTTGACAAAACAGCTCAAACAAAAACCCTCGCAAAAGGTCCTACTCACATTCACTCACACACAGGTTGCACAGGATCTGACCATAATGTGATAATATACAACACGGGCTAGTAGCTCAGAACTATACTACTACTACTAATATTATTGGACCCGATTCAGTTCAATGTAGAAACAGTTAAGGATGAACTGGACAGATCAAATTAGAGAGAGACAGACAGAAATAAATAAATAAAAAAATGGAGATTGATGATGAGATGAATGAACAAATGTACGAGAAGAGAAAGACAGATGAGGAGGGATAGATACGGTTTGGCAAAAATGTAATGCCGCCTAATTTAATTTACTCGGCATACATCCACACTGAAACCGGATAAAAGATGTGTACGAATATGCCCTTTCTTGCTCTATAGTCAGCCTTGCTCATGTTCTTTTCCTTTTGTTTGCCCCCCCAACTCTCTCACTTTCTCCCACTCAATCCTCTCCCTCTCAGGCGTTCAGTTCTCCCCCCCTCCCCTTTTCTTCTTCTTTTCAGCTGATGCTTCTAATCTCCCGTGAGAGTGTGTAACGTAATGGAAATCACTTTAAAATGTGTGTAAAATTTAAAGCTGCTGGGGGAGGCTCTGGTTCATTCATGGCTGGTAGAGGCTCATGGAGGCTTGCACAGAAGCCGGTGCCGTCTCTGAGCTCCGAGAACTGGGGACCGACAAGCCCGCGGAGCCACAGAGTGATGCAAAAACAATACAAACAAGGGCCTGGAACTGGGCCAGGGGTTTATCTTGGCTCATTCTGCATGACTCAATATGCTGTCCAGCGTGGCTGCACGTTAGCACACAATATTGCTCACTCACTCACTCTCTCTCTCTAACTCACACACACTCTCTCACACACACACACACACCTTCCTCTGTTTAACACAATCTAGATCAGCAAACAACCAAGTCCCTCCACCTGCCCAATCTGGACCACTTTCTGTCCAAGCGACGCACTTCCATATGTCAGTCTAAGTTGGACTGAAGGCCTGTAACTGAATAATAAAAAAAAGGGAGCAGATTGGTCTAGCATAACAACTCAATCTGCAGAGTAGGCTAGAACTTTGGACAATGCTGGTGCTGTATTCACAAACCCCTACATGTAGTGGAAACTCAGCAGATATACTGAGGCTAAAGGAGCACTGCCATTTCTAGAGGTAAGCCAAAAATGAAATGAAAAACTGTCCTGATGGAAACTTGCAAATCCAAACACCACCTCACCCTTGCAGCACTTAAAAAAAAAAAAAAAGAGAGATTAGCTGCTGATGTAGCATATTCATCGCTTTCAATCTCTCCTCTGACAGCAGCCCCAAGGCTTTCTTCTTTGTCTCCAAAACCGACAAGGCATGATGCCAGACTTTCTCTCTCCCAGTTCACCGCCACTGTTATCTCTCAGTCTCAGTCTCCCTCTTCCCTCTCCTTACCAAGGAACCCTGATGTATATTTGTGAACATTCAGATGGACATTGACAGTTTCGGCTCAGAACTACTAACTATCTTAGCACTCTGGAGTACAAGAAGAGCTATGTGAGGTAGTTTTGGTTGTGACGTCAATAGGGATACCCTGCTACTGTGCAGGGGTTTGCCGTAAAAATGCATGTTGATGATAAGCTTAGGACATCTTTTCTTCAATATGGATAGACTAAAGCAGGCCACTAAATCCAGTCAGTCCATTATCAGAAACATATTAATTACTAATAATTACTACAAATGACCTGCAACAGCTCATTCACTCTAGCACCTGCATCGTCCAGCTGCACCCTCAACGTCACACAACAACATAGTAACTGACTGTGACTGAAGTGGCAAAGAAAAAAATGTCATTTTAAGACAACAAATGAGGAAAATGGCCAGCTTGCCAATAAAGATCCAAGTGGAAATTCTGTTGAATTGCAAAAGTACTGATCAAGACAGAGAACACTATTTACCTCTTTTACTAAAAGGTGCAGTCTGTAGCATCACTCACTTTAATTCTTTTTTTTCTAGTATGGTTACAAATGAAGCTAAAAACATTCAAAACATTTGCCTAATCATATTCATAAGTTTAGTTTGTACAGGTCACAAAATGATGCCTTCAAAAATAATTGGTATCTAATAACATAAAGTAGTCATGAAGAATGAAGAATGATGAAAGAGAAACTGACTCCTTGGCAAGTGGATGTCGCATGTTGTGATGCATAGCTGAAAAAGGTTAAGACTAATCTAATAAGCCCTGCTTAACAAGTGCATCACCACAGGCCTGCCGAGCTAATGAACTAGCCCAATGTGCTAGTGTTTAGCTTCAGCGCTAGTAAAACTGGCTAATGAGCTAATCTTGGAAGACTTAGGCCACATTTTCCGTTAGGAAACAAGGCAAAGGAAATGCTTTCATAAGGTCCTGATATAAAACAAACAGGGACGTCTGTTTACAAAATATATACAGCAAAACCTGCGATTACTGCTGTCACTGTCATCTGTTGCTCACACAACTGTGGCTCACTACTATGGCGCCAGAAGGGATCAGATCTCCAGCCAATGCAAATGTTGGCTAAAACTGAACAATAACACTTCAACAAACCTTTAGTGCCATCAGCTGAATTTGCGGCGCCTTCATTTGAACAGTCACAATATAATGTTGTTTTTTTCTGTGGCAGTTAGGCGTCACAATTCTGATGTAATACAGGCACGCAAATTGTCATCGTTTTAATCAAGGTGACACTGTAATTTAAATTTCAAACTGAAGACAAAAAAGAACTGGACAACAATAAAGCCTATGAAAAACATTATGTCTGTGGGATCCTCTTGGAGTACTTGGTTGATCATAAATGAGCTCAACACAGAAGCTAATTTCAAATTGTTGCATCGGTTGATGAAGTGCCATTTATAATAGGCCTTGCATAGGCAGCTTAGGTTACTTCAGAAGTGTTCAGCTGGTGTTGCAACAGTAAACCTTTCTTACGACTACAAAACTCATCTATAGAGCACAGTCAACATATTGCATGCCAAATTGGAAGATTAGGCATGAAATTTACTCAGACACCACCACCACCTTAATGTGATGGCTGGGTTGTTTTCACCACATAAACCCTCAGCTTGAGTCTGTGTTCTGCGGCTTGACAAGTCATTCGTTGCAAAAGGCCGCACAGGAGTCCAAACCACAGAGCCTCCAGCAGCAGCAGCACAACACCACCACCGCCACCACCACCAGCAGCAGCAGCAGACCACAAGCAGGCCCAGCTTGGGAAAGGAGAAGCACATCCCATCCCAACCCAGCCCAACCCAGCCCAGCCCCCCCCACTTAAGCTGCCTGCAAGTCACGTCTACATTTCTCTTCTCCTCTGAACACTCAGGGCTCCAAATGAAAACATATGTAATAAAGATCCATATACACACAGACCCTTTTTCTCTCTCCCTCTCCTCTCTCAACTTCTCTCTCACACAGACACACACAAACACAAACACACACACACACAAACACAAACACAAACAAAAAACCCAAACACAAACACAACCCTTTCTCTTCAATGTTGCTTCCTTATCAAATTCTGCAGTCCAGTCACACTCACATGACCGATATGAGCTAGCATGTGAGAGGAACTGTTTACTGGGGGGCAGGAAATTGTCATCACCCACGGCTCCCCCCATCCTAAACGCCACCCACCACTCCCATCCAACTCTGATGCAAACAACTGAGGAACGATTAGGTAGCAAGTCAAAACAACTTCAATAAGGAACTGCAGTTCTTCACTTTTATCATCGACATTCATGCACACGGCATCAAACAGGGCTGCTCCATACACAGTACTTCCACCACTTCACAATTTAAAACATTATATTAGCTAGTTCGCTAGAGTTAACTTGCTAACATCTATGTAGAAACTGGCAGCTGCCTGACATGAAATAAAGTTAATTTTCTCCAAATCTGAACAGCAACAACTAACGCTATTAGCCTTGAAACAATGCCAAACACTTATGGATTATTACAGATGAAACTACAAAGCCCTCAATAACTCCAGAAAGACGCAACGACCAATTTATTGTTAAAATTCCACGTGTCACATTCACTTCCGTGCAACGAAGCTCAGGAAGTAAACAAATATTGGTGCCCCAGCCTCCTGCTCCACTTCAACCCTCTCTAATGGCACAATGTTCTTAAAAGCAGTGCTGTAGTTCAAATTCATGGCTTGGAATATTTTATTTGACAAGGAATAACTGAACTACGTTCAAAGCTGACCGGACCTCACAGTCAATGTTGATTCTCCCACACATAGTGTAAACCTGCGATGGCCCCCTCAGAACAATCAGTGGCCAGCTGTCTGTTCATGTCACGTTTTAGTATTCGGCTCTGTACGGATAGAACCTGGCCAAAGCAGGTACGAAAAATCGTAACAGGTACCGTTGAGTAGAGTAGTGCTAAAACTGTGTAGTGGAAATGGGGCAAAAACAAATTCAGCTCTGACCCTGGAATCTTACATGTGTGGTGTCACACAAAAATGACAAAAGGAAAAAAATTAACAAGCTGATAATCAGAACTAGGGATGCATCAATCTGTCTTTTTCAGTTTCAATACAGATACCAATTCCAATACCTAAGTTTTGCATATTGATCAATGCTTGATACCTATCCAATACCACTGTTGAATTAATAAACTGCGTAACAGCTCTACGCCACCATAGGACAGATGTGGAAGAAACTGAAGGTGTTGGCCATGACAAAATGTAAGAAAATAGCAAATATCAATGTAATTAGTATTATTTAAGGTATTTGTTATTAAAACAGCAAGTGTGCATCACCAATGTCATTGCATTGTACTGACTGTTTGTGGGCCTGGGTCTAATTAGGTGGCTGTCACTAAAATCTGTGTAAACTAAATGTGACCCCAGTGGAACTGCAGGTTTAATGTTCCATGCAAGGTGCTGCTGGGGATCTGTGTGGCTTAGGGATGTTGATGCATTTCATTATGTTTTCCATGACATCAGTTAAAATAACTTTACTTGAGGAGAATCTACTGGATTATACTATACTATACTATACATATATTGTAGCCTATGTCTTGCAATGATTTGTGATTTTGGTGAGCAAACATCAGTTAAATAGTTCAGAGAGGAGTCATCTAGGTATAGGCCTAAAAATGTGTTGGTTGCTCATTTAAACCTGCAGTAAACTTTCCATCATTTCAAATATACAGATTTGTCATCTTCAGAAAATATATGTATCTTTGACCTACACCTGCACCTATTGCTGTTGCCTGGCTATTGTATGTCACGGTATCCAGCAAAATTTTACACTTGTTGTTGGCATATGCCCAAGTCTAAGTGAACAAACTGGCTGAAGGATTTGCTGAATATTCCAATACACAATCCATCGATATTGTCAATACTGGGATCATATCCAATCCCAACATCTGATCAATGCATTCCAATTCTACTCAGAAGAGTAATTTTCCAGCAATCATCAATGTCAGGAGGCAGTAAATTGTTTCAGCAAGGCAGAGAAACTCATAGCCAAGAAGATGGGATTTACACTTTTTTGTAATTGCTTGTGTAAGTGTAAGTGTGTGTGTGTGTGTCCAAGACCATGCCTCATACCGCAGACACAGGAGGCCAAACTAACAGTTAAAAGAACAGTTACATGATTTGTGCTGGCCTAGTTGCGTAAGAGGGCAGACTCCTCATTGATCTGCGAAATTCTTCTGAGTGTTTAAACTTGAGCCAAAACTACCACCACCGCTGCTGCTGCTGCTGGTGCCCTTCAAGAGACCCATAGGGACTGGGGCCTTCTGCCACCTTGTTAGACACGTTCACAAACATCATTTTCATCCAGGAGATGTACAGTGTCATAAAGGCACAGACTCCCCCTGTTGCACAGGCTAGGCTAGGTGGAGTATGTTTGTGTACACATACACACATGCACATGCACACACACGTACACTCACACACATATCACACACACAGGCACAGGCACAGGCACAGACACAGGGTACTGTGTCATACTCAGGGGTAGAGTTCAAGCTTAGCTGACACACAAACTTGGTTTACATTCTCTGAGCAGATCACATTTAGTATCCTTTCAGAGCTGAGCCAATGCCAGCCCAGAACTTGGCGCTCGTTCTGTTAAACACACTTAAAAGCATACACTAATCTCCACTCATAAAACACACATTGCCAAAAATCTGTCTCTCCTTCAAAATAGAATGAGGTGGACCTATGGAACATATCCTCAAAGAGCCATCCTCCATCACAAAACAATGACAGGACAGCATTAGAAAGAGAGGGGAATTCTAAAATGTCATAGGGCATAGGCCTACAGCTCACATGCTAAAATTGAATAAAACAACAGTATACAAACAGAATAGCATTTCGATTACAGCCACGGAAAAAGAGAGCTAAAGGAAATGGGTGTCACTTACTGCGCTGACAATGGCGTAGGCTCCAGCAGCGTTCGCTGAAGTGCATGTTGATGGTGGTCAGTGGGCAGGTGGTCTTTCCCTTAACCGTGCCAGGGCAGACATCGCCGCACTCACGCTCGTTTTTGTTGGCCACTATGTAGTTGTCCTCCACTGAATCCAGCACCTTGGACCAGTCCAGCGTGGCCAGGTAGCACAGGTCCGGGTTCTTCTCCACGCGCACGGCGCCACGTGTGATGTTGGTCAGACTGTGCAGACCGATCTCCTTCAGCTGCAGCATCTCGAAGAGCACGAGCGCATAGTTGAAGAACAGGTTGTTGCCGCGGATGACCGTCAGGTTGGGGAAAAGTTCGCTCAGGCTCTCCAGGCCGTAGACACGGAAGAGCAGCAGGTAGTCGGTGACCATAGTGAGTTTGGGGAAGCTGAGGCCACGGAAGTCCTCCGGCTTGGTTCTGAACATGAGCAGGATCTTCAGATGGCCCTCAATCACCGTGCAGTTCTCTAGTAACGCCAGGTCTGTTGTGTTGTTCCGGATGTCCATGCTGGAGCAGACTGGAGGAAGGGACAGCAGAAGGGATGCAAGGAAAGAAGCAGGAAAAAGAATTGAGCCTAGTAATAGTAATAGACTAGTATGTTTTAGAAAACAAAATGAAGCACTTGAATTTGGCAAGTAGAGCCCTCTGCATATTTCTGGCAACGCCAAGACACCAGTCAGAAAAAAAGTAGCCTACTACAAAAATTACTACAACAGTGTACTCCTCATGGACTTGTATAAATGTCAACAAAACACACACAGGAAGTTTCATGTCAATTGACCAAAGTCTGGCCAAGATGCAAATCACTTCCTTTTATATGGCAAATTCAAAATTGTCTTTCCAACACAACTTATCCAAATTAAATGTAATAGGTTGTGTTGGAAAGACAGTCTTCAATTCGTTTTTTTTCCAACTTTTGATAATCTATACCAAATTTGGTTAAGATTCAATTCACTTTGTGTCATCTGAAAACTTTATAAGGCCTCTGGTTAAATCTAATTTGGTGGCTACATAAATTTAGTCAACATGTTAGGATGTTGTGACCTGTCAGTTTGGTGTCATTTTCCATTTACCACCATACTATCACTTCGCTTCATTAGGCTACAAATCATCTACAACACACAGGTGGTGTGTGTTGTAGACACTGACACCCCAGCCACACACACACATACACACACACACACACCCCTCCAGCCTGGAGTCAAGTCCTTTTCTCTGCCTGTGGGTGGCTACTTGTATAGTCTGTCCTGTCCCCTCTAGTCCCTGAAGCAGCTTGCTGGCATGTGATGTAATGAGGGTAACGACGGCAATAAAGCCTCCCTCCTGCGGCTCCAGCATTCCTGCCTGGGCCCAGCAGTTAGCAACACTGGTGGAGTGGACCACCAGGCCAGCAGCCACATGGGACCACACCAGACTCCATAGACAGACTACTCGACACCACAACTCTATATCAGAAGTCAATACTACATTTGTTGGCTATTCATGCTTCATATCAGATCTATAGATTGTGCTTTCACTAGAGCAGATTAGAGAAGGCTACTTTACAAACAACCCGAAAAAAAAAAAATACTTTAGCGGTCCCTCGCTGTTATGCAAGAACTTTTTAAATGCGTCTAAAATGTGCCTAAGCCTGTACATATGATCTAAGAAACCTAGATGCTCAGACACTGAAATATGCCTTTTTAGGTACTCTGCCATGCCAAAACAATGACATTGACAACAATTAAACACATACAAAGCAGGGACTCTCTATGGTCCATGAGGAAAAGAGGACAGTTCCCCCTTAAGGGGGGTGATGAATCCCGCTGCGCTTGATCACTGGTTCCCACGTTGGTTGACGTGAATCATACGCATGAATGAAGACCCAATAATGTGGAACTTTGATACAGGTTCAGTGCCCTACAAGAGAGCTGGCTTTGCGCAGCGAACACCGAGGGCAGGGGGGCCTGTTACAGCCACAAAGCCTGTGTATGTAGACATACACATGCGCGCGCGCACGCCCACAAGCGCACAAACACGCACACGCACAAACACAAATACACACACACACAGACCCCTCCATGTTCACAAACAAGTACAAACACATGGCTGCCTTGCAGCAAACGGTGCATTTACAGCTATAGCAGGGGTAACCCTGCTACGGAGGATTACAGAACGATCTGAGAGTTTGGGGCAAGTCCTGGAAAAACTGTGAAGCAGTGGAAAGCTGAACCAAGCCTTTGAGAGCATTGAATCTGACTCCCCCCGCACTCACTCTGTCTTTCTCCCTCTTAATAACAAAAAAGCATGCACACGCGTGCACGCAAGCACGCACCCATATTTGCCATCAGTAGGCCTATATAGTTTTGGCCGGAAGATTATTTTTAGCACCACATTGCCAATTGAGAATCTAATACTCTTCACAGGGACAGTGAGCAGCACTTTTACACTTAAGATCTGCACAGGAGCTGCAACATACATGACAAACAGCCAGAGAAATCTGAGAAATCTGAAGTCTGACAGCAGAAAGTGAGTAGTGTCTTTTATGAGATACCAAGACAAGGACTTACTAAACACAGAAGGCTATAATGCAGTCTATTATAATATAAATTATTTGTTAAGAGTTCAAGAGGAAGAGAAGGAAGAGACTGATTTTTAAATTTCTGTACAAAGCTCTGAGCTGAACTTGAGATCTATCAATTTGCCTTGATATATGAAATGGTAGCGAACTCTGTTGCCAATCCTTCAGATGATGGAAAATTCCTGAACATTTCCTTGGCATTTGACTGATTTTACTTTTTTTAATTCAGAGACTGAGCATTAAAACTATTCAGACACTGAGCATTAAAATGTTATATTTTGTGTGACATTTATTTGTGAGACTAAAAAACTAACCGTTTTGTATTTTTTTAAGTGCTGAGACTAGAGGTAAAGAGAGAAAGATAGACGGGTGGTTAAGTGGCGAGGATACCGACAGAAAAAGAAAGAAAGAAAGAAAGAAAGAGAAAGAGATTGGTAGCCATAGGGGATATATCCCTGTGCAGGAGGCTAACCCTTTTATATATAAAAAAAATTGTCCTGGTGTGAAAAGTCCTGGACAACTTTGGTCATCTATGGCCACATAAGCTATATACAGGGAGGAGGCTGCATGGTCCTGGAAGATAAGGCTAAAATGAAAAGTGAAAGATCATTATGAGACCTCACAGAAAGCAACACAACTCTTTTGTGGTGTTTACTCAAGCATCAACAGTGGGCCATTTCCTCCAGCAATATCATTTGTTAAAACAGTGGAGGCTGCAAAACATGTTTGCAGCACAGAATTAGAACATTTCATATGATTTCATTTCCTGTGTCGAGGATAATTGGCCCATACAAATTAAAAACAAGAAACATTTTTTTCCCCTCACTGAGCTTGACTACTGACTTGTTGTATTCATTGATGTGACATTTGCAACAAAATTTGCTACTTTGATACACTAAGCACACACCAACTTCTCTAATCTTTAAGTAATCGGCCTAATGATAGGCCTAATGTTGAATTGGCATCAGGAAAAGGGTTGCTCTAATTGACTAGTTTGCCAACCTGATGCCAAGAAGCACAGTGTAACCCTCAGATATCCCCATAAGGTGGCACAATCCTGATGGGCAGTGCTTCATCTCTGGATGACAAATAACAGATTTTTTTGCATTTTACTAAATTCATAAATTCGTGCAACATGTGGATACGTACACAAGCCAAAAGACAGGAACCTGCAATAATAATCTCTGAAGAGCCATGCTGACGGATGAGGTAATATGACTTCAGACAAAGGCAACTGTGTGACAATGCAAAAGTGCTTCGTCTTCGGCCAATGCCGAGTCTGTAAAACAACCGTAAAATGTCATACTGTATAAAGACATCTCATCTAAGCAGGCGGCTGCACGTAACTATTAGTGTTTTCTACCTTCTGCTAAAGAAAAAATCTTTGTAGAAGTACAGCACAGTAACGTGCTGGAGTCCACTAGTTTATTTCTACTAACATTGAAAGAAGCATTAAGAGGACTTGGAAAGACAAAGAACAGAACTACAAAAACACTGCTGCCATTGTGATAACAGTTGCCAGGTCAGCAGTCTTGTTGAAATCTGACAAAAACAAATTATTTAAAATGAAACAAACTGTTATGAGTAATGAGGTGCACTGCGGACACTTTGTGAGGGGTTAAACAGAACTGCAAGGTGCAACTGCTACAGGCTTACTGCTATCTAGGACTGATCTGGTCTACATACAAAGATGATGATTTAGTGGTTCGCCTGCAAACCAGCTGTCCTGCCCCTTCATTTCCCCATACATGAGGTTGCATTATAATGCCCCAATCACCTCACTGTCACTGTGTCTCAGAGTGCTCGAGTTAATTAAACTGAGCGAAAAACAAAGAGCCTCACTTTGATTGACAGGTATTCATCAGTGACCTCCTTCAGTTCTCCAGGACATCAAATATTATGATAACACTTCCTCTAATTCCTCTTCAGCTGTGCAAATCATAAGAGCCTCATAGATACCAATGTACCCAGACACTCCCAAACACAGAGGCTATTGTTAAACTGTAAACTACCACCAGCACGCAAAATACTTCATAGCAAACAGTTCTCAAAGTGCGATCAAAGGAGTCAAAACCTGACAGTACCTTCCCTACCACCCTCACCTTCCCCCCACCAAATATAATTTTAACAGCCTCCCTTAAAAGGACCTTACTGTTTCATATCATTGTGCCACATCATAAAAGGCACACAATACAAAGCCACAAGAATACAGGGGCTCGTTCGCTTACACTTGCCTGTGGGACGTAGATGGGACAACACTGTAAATCAGGTATTGCCACAGGGCAAGTTTAAATGACACGACTCGGACATGAGTGACAAAACCAGGAGGCCTAGACAGCAGGCGGGAGATTTTTTTTTCCCCCCACAAGGCAGCAGTGGCTCCAGTGACAGAAGGACATTTCTTTCATGACCCCCCAAGCACAACAGGAGCATCAACCTGACATTGTTCAAATCTCTGCTCTCTCATATGAAAAATAAACGAGAGCGTTTCTGAAACGTTTTTAATCTGTTAGATGTAAAAGGTCCTCCTGCAGGGAAAGAGAAGCACTTTCTGACCACAGATCATGACAAATCCACCAAGCACGACAGATGCGATGCATGGGAATTTCTCTGTGAGAGTTGGTTGGCTGGTTGGTTAAACTAAAAGGGCTTCAACGGAGGCCCCAAAATAGTTTCACTCTTCCCTACAGCAGTTCACTCATGAGCCTGAGAGGAACAAGAAGGGGGCCAGCTTCGCAATTACACAACTTGTTTATGTTCAATCTGCCCTCTGAATCTCGCACAGACTGGCTGGATGATATTACCCAATCACTTCTCTTACAGTTTTAATGAAAAGGTTGGCATACACCCTTGGGTGTTTTTTTTTTTTTTGGCCGATATGTTAATAGGCTATGAACATCTGTATCTTAAAAGAATAGTATTATCATGGGCTACTGAATCCTAATGTACTGGCTGACAAAGGGAATCTGCAAGATATCAAATCTAGCAGTGCGCATGGACCTACTGGCAGGGCTGGCAGCTCCTTGAATAGCAAAGACAGCCCAAGCACACATTCAAACAACAATTACAGTGCTGCCACGAGCAAAACGTAAGACCTAGGCAACATGAAAAGCAAAATAGCTAATGACTTCACCTGAAAGAGGATTCAGTGAGAAAGCCCCCTTCAAAGTTTTCAATGGCATACTGTAAAGGTAACTGACACCAACTGCACAAGACTAAACACGTGGGTCTCTCCATGGTGATACCCAGTTTGATGTAAAACAACCTAGATTCTTTGATGTCAGTGGCCATAATAGAATGAGTACTGACAGGTCAAGTCATTTTGAAAGGAGAAAACATAACCAACCAGGAGGGGGAACTTAATTCGCGCTCAAAAGTTCCTTCCTCATCCCCACCCATACCCCATACAAGTCACATGTGCAGGATAAACATTGTAAGTTTCCAATAATGATCCAATATCCTGCCGCTAAGATGAGGCCAAAGGCAATAATAACTGAACTGAATATACGCCAACATTTCTCTAAGATCATAACATGGCCAAGTGTGTCAGAAGCATGGCTATATTTATTTATCTTGCCTATTTCAAGAGCAGTCTACAAGCCAAGACAACTGCAAGAAAGACTTTGTTGAGAAAGACCAAAGTATAAAATATCAACCAAAGTAGAAAAGACCAAAATAGAAAACAGTACATCTAATTCTTCATTAACAGCTTGCCACAACTGTAAACAAACACTTAGTGCCAAAAAGGAATCTATTTTAATGTTCTATAGGCTAGCCTATGCATTGAAAACTCAATTAACACATCCCATCACTATGAATGAAGCAACCTGATGCAGTCCACCCTTCAGACCTAGGTCAAAAAATCTGGCTTGTTTCAAGTAAAAAGTGTAAGTTAATATCTTTGGAATGAAATACCCTATCATACATAATTTAAGCTGCAAGAAAGCAAAATTTCAGCCTCATATTAGAATGTTTTGTCACATGACGTATTTCCTGTGTAATGAATTTTTGTAAATAAATTTAAACGTGGGAGAAAGACAAATCAAATCAACGGTATAGAGACTTCAGCAAAAATACTCATGGATAAGCCTGACAATTTCTAGCAATCAGTTACCACATCACCAGAATGTAGAAAACTTTAGGCTGTTGCCTCTTGGAAAACCTATGTATGGTAACATAACATAAAATTCAGGCATTGCATTTAAAACGAGTCAGCGAATGATTAAGACAATTAATTAGTAAATTAATCTTTTACAGAGATTATATCAACACTTACCTTCTCCATTTGTTGACTGACAACTCCATAAAATGCAGACAGACGCCACCAAAACAATCAAAGTCCGAAGCCGCATTCTGACTCCTGTAGATATGTACTAGCTGTCCAGTGCGTTGAGGATCAATTAATGGACAATCCGAAAAGAGTTGCGTCTAATTCAGTTTGTTTATTAAAACAACGACATATGGCTGATAAAAGTCCTGTCACCCCCCAAAATGGGCGGAGAAGAAAGTCCAACGTGTTCAATTCTCCAGCATTCAGCTAGTTTGCTACCTAGCTAGCTAAACTCGTTGATATGAAAATATTGTTTAGCTAACGTTTGCTGACTGCTTTAACTACATAAATCTAAGGATTCAAAATACCCATATATTTGTGAGAGAATATATGCAGGCAACATCGTGAAATAATGTCAGTCAGTCTGTCGTTTAAAGTAGCTGAATCAGTTCGGTTGTGTTTTCTGAAATCCTCGTTTCCTCGAGAAAAATCCGTAACGTTAGCAGGCTTGTAGCAGCTTGTAGGCTGTAGCGAATCAGATCAGGACTGTCTATACAGCTAGCAAGCTAGTCCTGTTAGCTGTGCTGCTAGCTAGCTAGGTGGCTCCTCACACAGGCCAAAATAAAGTTATTTTTTCTCACAGCCTGAGAGCAAGCCTTTTGAATTCGTCCTGTTTCTAAAGGAGTTAAAATTACTAAATTCAGGCAATCGTAAACATGGTCTCACAATGTCAGCTATATTTCCGTGCCTAATGAATTAATCTTGGCCAGTTGTTCTTCTAAGGTCCTGCTGACAACTTGGCCCGTGTAATGTTAACGTTAGCTTGCAAGCGTGGCGTAGTAAATTCACGGGTCAATGCGCTTTGCGTGCTGCAGAGGTCTGACCATAATGTACTATACTACACTCCCTTATATAAACAGTAAAGTTCATAACAATAGTGCGACAAATAGATGAGTAGCAATAACTAAAGTCCACCGTCGGGCGTTCTACGTGCACGAAGAGAAGGCCATCCCCGTGTTGCTGGCTCAACGCTGTGCTGAGATTTCAGCCAGGCGTCCACCTCAATGCTTTACTTCTCGTCGGAGCTACGTGGTTAGCAAGCCATTCTGTAATTCTTATCTAAACTAAGTGCTTCGTCTAGGCGGTAATTAAATAGTGTCTTCTGCTACAAACTGCAAATTCACTAAGACGAGAATACACACGGAATAAAACGAATAATATTCCCCCCCTACATAAGAGGTAGCTACGTTAGAAGATTGACATGCCCCGTCTCTCCAAGGATCCCCTTTCCTGTCTTTGCGCCAGTAAACAAGACCTGCCAGCGAGCCAGACGAGGGTTGAGGGGAAATATGGACTGGATTATGCCTGAGTAGGAGGTTGGCATACTCAGAGCGGTGGAGATCCAAATCAGGCGTACATCCGACGGCCATTGAAAGCATTGATCATAACTTTTAAATGAAAGACTTTTTGTGGTTAACAAAAAAAGCTAACATACCCTATAATCTGATAAATTAATTGTTGGCAAAATACAGCAGTGCCCAATTTTCTGGTTTAGCATAGCTGCTTGCAAAGGCAAATAATGGCAAATTTAAGGGAAAAAAATCTGTAATGCAAGATATCACGTAATTTTGCGATGCTGATTTTTAATATTTGTTTACCAAGCTTAATTAGTTTTTTTTAATTATTAAGATAGCCTCGCTCTAGTAGGCCGCCCGTGGGTAATACATTATAGCTGGACACTCAAGTAAAATAATTTCTCCATAAAGTTGATATACTTGGAAACTTTTTTATTTTTTTGGTTTACAACTTTTCAGAAAGTTTGTTTGTTATGTAAATTAGGCTCTGTGTCCATTTGCATACACTTCTTTTATTTTATTAAGATAGTAGAGGTGTATGCCTATGGGGGTGGATTCAGATATGGATATGCCACCTCTTTTAATCACTCCATAAACGTAAAAATTCTGCCAGGCTAGCAGCCTTTAAAATAGACCTATCCATTTCTATCATGTTTTTCCAACCAAAAGTGATATAAATTAAGCTTTCAGGAAGGCATGGCAGTGCTAGATTCAGCACTGCAGTTAAACGTCTGCTGACAGTGCAAAGTGTTCAGGAGTAGGCCATACCTGGCTTAGCACTGCTGCATGTGATGGGCAAAGAGGCAACAACATAAGAGCCTGGAACCAAAATATAAAAACTGAGCTTTTAATAATAGGTCCTGGTCCACGTCTGATAATTTCCATGGGTTGAGAGCTTAAAATAAGTTAACAGCACATTTGTCCAAGAAAGAAATAGCAAGTGTTGGAAATACACAATGTGATGGCCAGAATGTACTGTTATGCAGAACATACTATACTAGACCTAATATTTGATGGCCATGTCAGTCACTACGAATAATTTACACAGTCCGGTAGATGGATGTTGAAATACATCTAACACATACAAGAGATATAAGGAGGACATTTTAGGGACTGTTTGTTTTAAAGATTTTCAAATTAATGAGCAATTCATTGATAGATTAACATGTGTCAGTTTGAATTTGGCTAATCAAGTAGAGCCAGATTCTCTGGACTGTTTTTTCCCCCTATTCTCTGTGTTCATATGGAATGTCATAACTGACGTTCCCATGCACCCGGCCATAAGGAATGTCAACCCAAGGGTGTCAATCGAAAGCACGTACAGCCTACATCTGTGTCCAGTGAAGATGACATCAGCAAATCCCATACACACTGGCTGAAGCAAATGAAGTGCTAGAATCAATAATCCCATGAGAGGATTTCTCAGTCTTACTGCAGCATAACATGGAGGTGCATTTGCTGATGCAGCTGAAGGCAGAAAAGATGTCAATGTGTTGCTGACGACCCATTTATCTAAGAAAGAGCATAATCTTTTCATTTTTCAAACCAGCATAGAGAATAATGGGACATGGTTGGGTATAGAAAAACATCTGTTTGATATTGTTAAATATTTCTTAGATGTTTGCATACCTGTCTGGATAGGGAGGTACATTTTTTAGTGGCTCCAACTGTGACAGAAAACAGATAAAAGAAAAAAGGAGGGCAACAAACACAGCAAGCAATCCATGCAGGCCGATCATTCAAATACTGTGCAATGTCAGAAGATCTCCATGGCAACAGAAAGCAGAATCCAAAAAATAATTTGTTTCGTCACCATCCTGCAAATGATTTAATTGAAAGCAACAGGATTTCATCTATCAGTTTAATGGCCACCTGCATGGGACACTAACTGTTCTTCTGAACATGTGGATAAAGCTGAATCTTGCAAAATAGTTTCAAATATTTGTCCACCTGTCCTACAACATTATGCCTTTTTACTGACCCTGGACCCAACACATATGATTTGTCTTTTTTTTATAGTTCAATCACTACATGCGCATTTCTCCTGTAATCTCCTTTTAAAACAAACGTTTCCTGTGTGTTGAGGAGGCCTAAGTTGAAAGTGCAGCCCTTGAATTTGTCATTTTGCACAGTGTATGACAGACATCGGAAAGCCTGTGCCACACTTTTGATTTTGTTGTCTCAGTTCTGGAAGGGAAAACATTAGAAAAACAAGCAGTGGAATGCCGGAGGTAATGCCTTCCTTTTGTAAAATGGGTTACACACCCATCCCAGGTTACCGGTCAAACCATGTGCCTGGATGCCTGGGACTTGGGGGGGGGGGTTGAAATATACATATAGATCATGGGAAAGAAGCCTTTACAGGAGGTTCAGGAAGATACCCTTTCACATGGAGGAGGCTGACAGAATAACAATGGAGTTCATCAGGGATTCACTCGAAGGTTCCTCCAAGCGTCATTATCGAGAATGTAAATACATGGGCTGGGGACGATGCTGAATGTACTGATTTTATCTGCCAGGCTTCCTCTTTGTCGACTTCCCTTTTCACAGAGCCGGGGACACAGAACAAGGATGTCATCGTCCTGAAACAGATTATTTCCCGTTCCAAATCCATCAAATTACGTAAAACAAAGCACATATCCTCTGAAACCCTGTTGGAAAACATCAGCTGCGGTTTGATACATAGAATGGGTTAGCCACCAAACTTTGAATGTATGGCACGTGAATACACTGATTGCTAACACTAAATACATCTTCATGTATGTCAATTTTACAGCATTAGGTTTATTGGTCTCATGAAATGGCATCATAAAACGGCCACTATTCCACACATTCAAATGTGATTGAGCAGTGGACTTATTTGAATGTAATTTTCTGAGATGCAAATTTTGGAAAGATTACATGCACAAGAATTAGACCTAAGTGTTTTCCTCTGCTTGCTCTAGGGCAGGTTTAAAAGAATATTTGCATTACACCATATCTTTAGCTTGCCTTCTGTCATGCATTTATCATGGTACATGCCTGCTATAGCCCTGTACCTCATAGTCATAAACATGAATGAGGTGTCATGTTTATAACAGGCTTGTGTCACCCTTATGTAGACCCCTTCAAATAAATTGTTACCGTGGTTTCTTTTCCAGAGGCAAAGAGTCGGGTTTGTTCTGAAATCAGTCAGCATTGCTTAAAGCTTTTAAAGCTATAATTTGCATGTAATATTGACTTGCCCAGGTATCAGCCATATTGTGACCACTGTTTCAACATTACACTATTAAACTATTACACCCTATCCTGGATTTAAAAGGTTTACCCTTGCCAAACCCACACATAGGTCTAAGTATAACCAGGATGCCAAGGCCTAAGGACAGCTGGACAGGTTTGTCCCTGTTTTTTAATCAGCTTTTTCTCTTTGTGCTTGCATAGTGTTTGTGTGCATTAGAGTGTAAGACCAAATTTGCCCATCCTGGTGACAAAAGGGGGAGGTCACTATGTTATGAATATGTTATGCACTACAATGATCGTGGACAGGTACACTGCTGCCACGTCAGTTATACTGGCAGTTGGATTAAGTGGTTTATAAAGTTTGTGCCTCTTCGCTAAGACCCCTCACCAAGCCTCCCCCTGCTAACATGGGCACATGTTTGTCATGTTACTACAACATATGTATGTTGTGCATAAACCTAACCTGAATTACTCAGATGATTAAGAGATTATATCATCTGCTAATTTCAGGATTGTATAACAGCGAGACTGAGCATTATGAAGATTAGTGTCATACAAATCAAGCGATTACTTCAGTCCCTTATGCTTCATATGCTATATATATCATTTACTTAATATTCATTTAAGTTCCATCATAGTTTAATGGAACCAGATAATAAAATCGAGACATTGGCATTACCTTACATATCCTTTATGGTGACAGATGTAAAGAACTGATTCAAGTATATTATCACCTGCATTGTATCAAGCACTGTGAGAATATTTGGGTATACAATTGCACTGCACACATTGGTATACAAATACAAATTACTGCTCTTCATGGTCTTGTGGCATTTAAAAATTGTGTGGACTGCACAACTTTTATTGGCAACAAAAAAATGCTGAGACCTCGCAAAATGCAATTACATTTATAGAAAAAAAAGATTAGAGATTTTCAGAATTTCAGAATGAAATGTCCCATTCTTGTCCAAGATCTTTTTTGATGCACTATGAGGTACAATTTTAGCACCTGGAATCATCTATTGAGCTATGTTGCATGCACAGAATGCAGATCAGGTTGACATAATCATGTTAATTAGCTGTGAAATCACCTTTACACCTTTACATCTTTTGGGGGGAATGGGGTTGTATATTACATACGTAATATTCATGGTTAGCAATTAATTTAGATTTGCATTGACATTCTCATATTTCCTAAGTTACAAAAAACAAAAAATGTTTGACCATTATACCAGTACTTTTACACCCTCCAGGAGATGTAAGATTGAGGGCACACTTGTGCAAGAGCCTTAGTACATGAAAATATACAAAACAATGGTGCCCCCTACTGTCCACTGTTACTGGGAACAGCCAATCATGCAGAGTCTGCATAGAAGCAAATGGCCATGGTGACAGTGTATTTTCTTCAGTGGGTGAATCTTGAAAAAAATCAAGCAAACAATTGCAAGGTAGAGGTGTAGTGGGGATTTGGCGGTACATTTTCATGATGCAGGCTAATTGCAAAGAAAGTCAAACACACACCTTCAAAGCCTACGTCGATAGTATCACTGCATGTGATTATGGTCATCCTATAATGTTAAGTTGCAATTGTTTATGACAATAGAGGGCTTATTTGAGAGATTTGCTAGACATGAACACATATAATGTTATAAATAAATGTCTAATGTTAATAAATGAGAAATACATAAATGATCTGTTCCAAGAAGTGGGGAGACTTCGTAACCCTGCGTAACGGCCACTACACCCTTGGGCAAAATGTTTAAAACACGTAGCTTACAACAAACTTCAGAAAATGTCAAGAAAGCCTGGAAAAAATTCACAGTCAGAATGGAAAATGGTGCCTATATCACATCTACAGATTTAATAGAGAATTGTTGTTTGCACTTGTCGCCTTCCCCAAAACTTTGTTGCAGTCACTCAGTCCACCACCAAATTCAATTTCATCTGATACTTGTAACTATGCTGCCAACTGAAAATGTAGTGAAGTAAATGTATGTAATTAACTCAGGAAATGTAGTGAAGTAAAAGTAAAAGCTAACAGATTCAACAAGTACAGTTGTATAGTATTTTTACTTAATTACTATACATCTCTGGTGCTCAATTACATTTCATCTTTGGATAATAAAAAGAAAAAATACTCCCCAAAAAAGCGTATTTCCTTTGTACAATATCAACAGTTGCCTATGAATTATACTTTGTATGTGGACCACTCTGGTCCTCTACCTTATGTGTGCAAACAGAATGAAGGACTGATATTTTGGATAAAAGCTTTGAAAGTAAGTGTTACATAACACAGCATAGCTGTGAGTTTTATGCATTGATGAGAGGGCTTCACATTCAAAAATAGCTTCCCAGTATATGTAAAAGTTTTGGCTGCATGTGTTTTAATTACAGAAGTCTAGTCTATTCTACAGTAGTCTTCATGGTGAAGTTTAAGTTATGTTTAAGTTATGTTCATGGTTGAAAGATTTTATTTGAGCAGCCACACATATTTCCTAAGACTTGAGCTACAACCTTAACCTTCACACATCATGAATATTTACATTAAATTCATAATGGTGGATCAAATGGGACTGGAATGTATACGTTGGTTGAGCGTATTAAACTGCACAAGCTGACAAGTATACAGTATTTAAAAAAATATAATTTTGAAGTGATCAGCTTTGAAGACATAAGCCTGCACACGGAGCACAGAAGCCCAAACTAGGGGAGAATCACTAAAAATACAGTATTACCATGAGGTTGTACCAACAGATGAGTACTGGTGGTTATGTTCTTGCTCTTTACTGTCATGTGTGCTTCACATTTGTAATTTGTATTAGTCGTCTCTTGCAGTACTGTACTTTACAGTGTATCCCTAATAATTTTGTTTGTTGCATGACCTCACAACCCCCTAGCAACATTTCCAAATGAGCCTTTAGATGGTGACTTCAGGGGTTTTTATGAAAATAACTGGTCCAATTTAAACTAACACATAACCATCAAAAATGTAATGGCGAACTTTGTTTGGAGTGCATGTTTAGGCCATTCACATAATCACATTTTGAGTTTCTGTGATGAGAAAGAAAACTAAATATACTAGGAAAAAATGGCCTCTATGGCTGAACCATATTCATCAATTACACCATGCTCATAAATCATTTTGTTGGCCTGTGTAAATTCCTGATGTTACTACACAGTCGCCCGTCTACTTGCTGAAAGGTTTTCACTACGAAGGACTGACGGAAGTCCACTCATGTCATGATAAATGTTACACTGAGTGTTTAAAAAAACAGACCTGCCATGTGCACATTTTCTACTCCAGTGACGCAGGGCCGGACCAGAGGGATTTTAATCAAAAGTTGTCTCTTTGTGGTATCTTGTAGCGTTTTGCTTTGCATAGACTAGACTAATTTTCATATTGATACCGGTATAGCTGCTTTAGTGTTCATATAGCTAGCAGATAGCTATAGTATTCATCAGCTACGGAACACAGCTCAAGAGGCAGAGCGTGGCTCATGCATTCTATAGGATTAGATGCTCATTTCTCATTCAAACATTTAAAGCATTCACTAAACGTTACTCCTGATTTCCCCTGATAATGGAATCACAACATGCAATATCATGACTATTAATTCTCTTCTGCATTTTGATGAAAAAAAAAAAAAAAAAAAAAAAAAAAAGACAGACAATTCCTTGCATTGTCAAAGCACAATACATAGAGCAGGTCAAGGAGCAATTAACTCACAGCAATAGGCACGAATTATAGGTCAATGTCATTAAATTTTAATAAATAGTTTGTCATTAGATTCCCAATATTTACAACATGTTCACAACTTCCAACGTGTTCCTGCTATTCAAGAGTTTAGATAAACTTAGGCACAAAGAAAGGTCTGCTTTTTCTTTCTTTTTTTCTCTTTTTGGGCCACAAACCAGACAGTCTGAGAGGATAGCAGGCAAGAATGTCCAGTTGTATTAAAAAAAAAAAAAAAAACAAGTCCATATCCCCTTTAACACAGCATTTTTCTAGCTTCTGCATGTTAAAATGTATTAAAGTGAGCACAAATCTGTGGTTTCATTTTTTTTTCAATGATAATGCTTTCTGTAACATTCAACAAAAAATTCAGGGTGAATATCAATTAAGTATCAAATCAGGCCACAAAATGTTATTTCCAATGTGTTAAGCACAAATGAGCAACACACGGTCCACCCAAAACTGCACTATTTGTTTTCTCATTAATGTTGTCATTGATTTGGAAAAGGAAAATGGCACCAACAATGCATAAAAATGTATTAAAACAAAAAAATCACAAAAATTAAACAGAATATACAAAACAACAAAAACAAGCATGGCACAAAACCATATAAAACAAAACAAACAAACAAACGTTGTCTAGTCAGGTGTGTTACCAACCGCAGTGTTTGTGATGTAGCTATGCAAGCTATTTCAATGCACTTGAGGTTTAACGTAGGAAAGTCAATTGTTCAAATATACACCGACAGTTTAAATACAGTAATCGAAATGTCACTTCTATCCAAAGACAGAGCACAGAGCATCTTGGAAGCCGATTACATACAAGTCTTTGAAATGGTTAATTGTCTACTTGAAATACCACAATTGCAGATTTATCATACCACAGAATACGTAACCTTTTACACCCTACTGCAGCAGCATGTGGATGTGGATACTCCTTCATCCAGTTAAATGATCCGTTGAGGCTTACTGACATTAGTGGTCACGATGATAAAAAAAAACTATGATGGGAGGCCTGTTGGCTTGTGACAGGAAATGCCAATTCCTCTGGCCTAAAACTGAATGCATGGCTGAAGAAGACACACAGATACATGTCTGAAGGCCCAGAGGGCAGGGAGAAGAGTTTGTGGAGGTGGACACGAACAGGACTAAAGAGTAAGCGAGCTCCGATGGGAGCGATATACATCAACAATTACACACCCTTTTCAGAGCACAAGTCTTCATTCGGGCTAGGTAATATCAACATGAATGCAATTAAAAGGCAACTTCTCCTTTTAAATAAAAGCATTTGACACAGCTATCCTCAGAGGAGAACAGACACATATGACCAAACTGGCATTTCATTCAGTGTCTGAGAGAGCGAGAGTGATAGAGAGGGAGAAAGAGAGAGAAAGAAAGAGAGACAGACAGACATGGGGCAAGAGGGGTAGCAGTTCAGTTTTGACAAATTTAACGCAATAGTCCAATCAACCCATAGTCCTGCTGTTTGGAATTGCTAGGTGCCATCAGACTAGAAAATTTTGGGCGAAACAGCCTGAATATGCAAAGTGCAAGCTAACGCTAACTGAATGGGGCATAGGAAAACAAAACTCAAAACAGCTTCCTTGCCCCTATCAGTTAGCATTGGCTGTCGTTTTACTAGTCAGTCTACACTATAAAATTTTCTTGTTGTCATTCCTACAAACAGCATTCGGCAACCCTGAACAACAGGGCTATGGGTTGACCAACTCCAGACTATTGTTTTGACCTGACCTGACCAGTGGTGTAGTAAAAGAGTATAACTCAAATCTCCAAGTTGTTTGTATCAAATAGACTGAACTCTCACAGTATAAAATTGTATCTATAGTGTGCTCTACTATACTGCTTGGAAGAAAATAATAATAATATATATTCCGCAGGATATGAACCATTTCTCCTCCAACATCAGCACCACCGATCCTATGAAATGTTAATACCAAAACACAATGTGGCAGGTGACTCACAACCTGTCGCTACAATGGAGTCTGGGCAACAAACGGTAACATCACTGTATGGTCTGTGGGTCTATTTAAAAAAAAAAAAAAAAGAAAAAAAAGAAAAAAAAGAAAAACCTTGAGGGTGAGAAAAAAAGCAAAAAACAATAGAACAACCACAAAAGTCTATCTTTAACTTATGTAGATAACCTTTGACTGAAGTACATAACTTCAGCCTCTGCGGGTGTCTCTTTGACACCCACATCCTGGTGGCCGCAAGGCCAAGGGCACATCCTTATGGTCCCACAGCAATGAGCCACGTGAGCCGAAGTCCCTGGCTCACCTGCTGCTGCTGATCTGTCCAGCCTCCTTGTTCCCTGCACTGGAGCTCACAGCACCAGCGCTCTGTCCACGCAACTTAGCTCGGAGGCGGCTGAGTACAGGCCCACTGGAGTCCAAGGGAGTCTCTGGTCAGAACAAAAGTGCTCTCCATGAGCCAGGTTGAGAGGTGGGGTGAGAGAAGGAGACAGGAGTGTATGTGGGGTGTGTGTGTGTGTATGTGTGTGCATGCGTGCGTGTGTTGGCGGGAGGGTAGATGGTAGACGTGAGGACTAGTGGATGGAGGGCTGGGTTGGGTGTTCTCTTCTCTCTTGGCCTGAGAATTGCCCTTCCCGTCCCACCCTTAACAAAAAAAAAAATAAAGCACCCAACACTTCACATCTATCCACTCCAAAAACCCTTAATTCCTTTACAACCACCACAACCACAACCACCAGCCTGTGGGGTTGTGTGTGGGGTGTGTGGGTAGCTGGGGTTATACACAGCTGTCCTCTAGCAATGGTTCCTTGCCCTCGCAGACGCCACCCTGCGGGGCATGCCCGTGGCTCTGGGCGCCATTGTTGTGCTTCTTGTAGCCGCCAGGCCTAAGGTTCAGGCCATTGTGCTCGGGAATGAAGAGTGCCACCAGCAGGGAGAGCAGCACGGAGCATGCGCCAAACAGGAAGGGAGGCCCCGGGATTATGGCGCTCTGGTGGGGGTGAGACAGGAAAGCCAAAGCATGAAACCAACACAGCTATACACAACGAGCCAAGCAGAGAATTTAGCCAGCATACCAATTAAGTTATACTGAATCAATTGTAGATACAGGCAAGTGGCACAGCATGCTTATTTCTATAGATGTTTAAAAATATTATGGAGTTTCAACCTTATCGGTTTGGTGTTATATAAAACCAAACTGACATTTCCCCCCAGATCTTTTGTAAGAGAACACACAGAATTCACCAATTTCTCACTAAGATCAAATCACGGTCCTCACCTCGTCAGTGGGGTTGGCCATGTTGGGCTTAGTCCCCTTCTCAGGGCTCTCTGCTGGGTCCATCTCATTGAGCTCCACGTGGAACAGGTAGAACACAAAGCCATAAAGTGCAGGGCCCAGGCCGTTGCACAAGCCCCGGATGCCTGTTATCATCCCCTGGACCACACCTGGAGAGGACAAACACACACGGGCTGCGTCATTCACCTCTCCTATCTGAGTTGCTCTGTAGGCTAGTAAACCGGGGCCAGAGCTAATGAGGTTTCAAGCTAAGTGTTGGTTTTGATTCTGCATGCGTGGTCTTTACAGGATGTGTTCTCTGTTCCGCTGGTTGGTGGGCTGCGGTAGTCAGGTACTGCGATATTGCTTGCTGAGTCATGGCTGCTGGTGTGTGTGTGTGTGTGTGTGTGTGTGTTATGCTCTTGGTCATTTAGTGTCCAGCATGGTATAACACGTGGCTGATGGGAGAATTCAGGGTTTGAGGATCCAGTAGATGGTCTTGGTGTTACTATGCATATGTGCGTATGTGTGTGTGTGTGTGTGTGTGTGTGCATGCGTGTGTGTGTATGATCTAACCTTGCTGGTCTGGGTCTGCGTTACGGGACACAATGGCACTGATGGCAGGGAATGTGATGCTAGACATGGCTGCAACGGCCCCAGCTGCCCACATCATCCTGAGAGAGAGGGAGAGAAGGAGAAGAGGGGAAGGAGGTTACTTTTCAATCTTTTTCTCAATCTTTTTTGTTAAAATCCATCTTAACTGTTCAAACCACTATAACCTAGTGAACTGATTGATACTGTACCACTTGTATGTTTAAGTTAATTTTGATTAAAAGGGCATATAAACAAACCTCTATTGTTCACCAGAGACCAACCAGCAATGCACTATTTCTATTGTTCACATCAGAGCACCCCAGCAATGCACTATTTCAATAGTTCACATTAGAACACCCCAGCAATGCACTATTTCAAAAGTTCACATCAGAGCGCCCCTCAATGCACTATTTCTATGGTTCACATTAGAACACCCCTCTGTTTAAAAAATAAAAATAAATAAATAAAAAGCTCATAACACATCTCAAGTGTTAGTAAGGTCTATGACAACATTCATGTTGACTCCCTAGTTGTATAGCATTAATGCCATTGAGTGCTAAGAGGAGGATATCACTCAGTGGCTAAAACATAACCTAAACTCACACAGGCAAGCCAAGCCAAACCAGACAGAAACGGACATACCCATCACAAAAACACAAAAGTGAGAGAAAAAAACAGCTCCAGTGATTAGGAAGGAATACTCCCACCAGTAACTTCTCTTCTATCATTATTTGTACAAATTTATTGCACCAGCATTGACAATGGGCGTCTATTGGAGCACAATGGTCTATGAAAACTCTAATAAAACAGTAGTAATAAAATACTACTGCAGCTAATGAGTGCAGAGGAATTCCACACCATGAATCTCATCACCACTCAAGACCACCATTTGCAATTCTGGCAGGCAGAAAACTTGTACACTCAAGAGACTAAACTCCAGGAGTGCTGCTCCTAAAAGCAGGGAGAGACGAGACTCACCAGGGCTGGGAGCCGAATCCATACCAGGCTAGCTGCAGGATCTGAAACCCCAGACCTAGGAGAATAGTGTTCTTATTCCCTATGGATCTCATCAGGATTCCCAACACCACCGTCTGGAGGGCAACACAATACAGCTTTAGCACTACATCACTGGTGGACACTCACACAATTACAAAATACTGTGTATTTAACTAACTCACACACACACACACACACACCAAGAGGGAAAGTCTCCCAAGGTACCAAACGCACCTGAGCCAAGATAGAGAGGATTCCCACCACAGCAATAAAGGCAGCAACTGTTTCTGAGGAGAAGCCGATGACCTACAGGACACAATACAGGGACCACAGGGATCAGCCTCAAGCTCCTTAACTGGGCACTAATCATCAAATCAAATCATATCTTAAAATTAAGCACATAACAAGAGATAATATGATGTAGTACACAATAGATCATACATCATAAAACACATCTACCACATTTGTTTCACACTTTAATTTATTAGCAATATATTTGTTTGAACGCACTAAAGTGTCATGAATAACATATAAGAGAACTTTAAAATACATATGAAACTTCTTTAAAAAAAGAACCCCATCTGCGCACTTTGACAGGCATGTGAAATGTGTCAGGACGGAGAAAGAATAAGAAGGTCTTGAGGTGTGGCTTGTAACACTCTCCAACTTGATTTGAAGACTGACATGACCACCACAGGGCCAACCAATGGCCCAATGAGTTCCTAAGCACAAAACAGTATAGAGTGCGTTGTGCCTAGGCCTGTCTGAGCTAGATAGGAGAACAGGCTAAAATTGTTTAACATGGTGTACAATGGGTCACATCCTGCCTACACATTCATAGCGGTTATAACGTAGGCTACCATGCATTATGATAAGGTCCCACGTATATACTCAGGTAATGCTCTTTTCAGCCAGAAATCAAGACCCCTGTCCCACAATCTACACATGATGGTCAATAACAAAATTACTGTTGTGTATGCATCCAAGTGTGCTTTTGTGAATCCTGTACTTTTGTCAATTGTGTGCTGTTAATTTGCCTGTGCCTAAGGGCTTGACCCTACACATATAAATGCCTATACATATAAATGAATACTTTGATTGACCTGGCAAAACATGTAGCTAACTCAATACCACACAACGGTGGATCAGCATACACACAAGGATGCTCTCAGCAGATGAAGCTGTTTCCAGTGACCCTTTCCATGAAACTTCTAAAAATCACAAGACAACAAGCTATGATATGAAGCCAACCTCCCAGCATCGTGTTTTCATCGTGTGTCAAATAAAACGCTACTCAGAAGATTTCTGCATTGTTGCACTGTGTTAACAAATTAGCAAAGTTATTTGGCACTGCTGCTTGTTCTCACTGCATGATTTCCACGACACGGTAGCCATGCGTACTGCCTGCTAGGGGGCTAAATTAGTGCAACTATGTTAAAATTTAGGCGTAAGGGGACTTATGTGCAAGTGTGTGTGTGTGTGTGTGTAAGCCTCTGTTTGTTTGTGCCTTGTTTGAGCTTCACCTGTCGGAGATAGAGGAAGAAGCTGGAGTATTGGCCAGCCTCAGGGAGATAGGACAGGAAGACTGTGATGCAGATAAGGAGAACAGTGGAGTCCTGACCAACCTTCCGCAGCGACTGCATAGAGCAGAGAGACAAAATGAGAGTCAGAAAGATAAACTTTGTTTAAGAAAGTTAACACTGTGTCTATTTGAAATCATGCATCACATTCTGAGGGACCTTAGCAGTTATTCTAACAAAAGCCTCCTCCCTCTCTTCCTCACGCCTAACCAACCACACCACCTTAGTGACTGTTAGGAAAGCCACCCAGGTGCATGCTACTCACAGCAAAGGGATCAGCTTGCTCCCAGGAGATGGGCGCCCCCCATGAGGCGGGCCTCATCTTCTCGGGCAGGGACTCTGGTACAGCCACCAGGATGAAGCAGATGTCCAATAGGGCGATGGCTGTGGCCAGGATCACCACCAGTGTGTCACCGTACGCTTGCGATAGGTATGCGCCAATGGCCGGACTTGTCACCAGGCTGGCCGCAAACGTGGCCGATACCTACAGGGGCCCAGGAAGACCAAACAGGCCAGACAAAATTCACACAACAATTTAAAATGTCTTGCATACACTATGTACAGTATTAGGCATGAGGATTTTCATTCACAAGAAAAACGGTCCAATATCATTATAGCTGCTAAAACAACTGATAAAGCAATCTAGTTGGAAGTCACACGCAAATGGAAAGCTTGTACATTTGTTGTCGTTTCTGATTGCCACCAGTATACTTCTGTCAAATCTTTTTAACCAATACAATTATATTTTGAATGGCACCACCCTAATTAATACCCTTAGTATGACGATCAGAACTTTAAATAATGTTTCTCACATTTCCTATTTCAGGTTAAGCCAAAAAAAAAAAAAAAGTCCAGAAAAAAATGTTGCCATAGGAGGTTATACGTGTTGTGGATGCATTATACTGTAGGTGCCACTTGTTGCCAAAATCTACTCAGTTTCACTAAGAGGAGTACAGCTACGTAGAGTCAGACGACAGCCGAGTGTGGCCTTCAGCTCACCAAACCATAGGCAGTGCTCCTCTCGTGCTCCTGTGTGATGTCCGCTACATATGCAAAGATGACGGAGAAAGTGACGGCGAACACGCCGGACATGGAGATGACAGCAAAGTACCACCTGTGGAGACATATTAAATACGTCATCAGATCAAATACACCACTTACACACTCTGGATTTTAATCAGTCTTCCTGTTTACATTACAAAGGCCTTGTTACAAAAAAGCAATTAATTAACACTAATTAACACTGCATTAAGTAATATACTCATTCATAATAATTATTCATACATCATACTAAATCATTAGTAAGTATAATACATTTAGAGGAGTAAAAGTACCAGTTTTATATACTGTATCACATGAGACTTAGCCAGTGTGCAACAGAGGCTAAAATTAACTGTGCAGAAAGAATGTTTTCACTGCTACTAGAGGTAGGAAAATATCAACTGCTTTTTAAAATAGTTTGGGTCTCCTTATCAGGATGATCAAGACGCTTTTCAAGAACTGTGCAGCATGTGTGCGTTTATGTGTGTATGTGTGTTACTCACCAGGGACTGATCTTCATGAGGGGGATGGGAGCACATGTGAAGAAGACCGTGAGCAGCAGGAAGGACTTGCGGCCCCACACATCTGAGAGTGCCCCAATCAGCGGAGCACTCAGGAAGGACAGCAGACCCTGACACAAAGGAGGGTACCATTAAAATAAACAAATATGTAAATAATAATAATAACTTAAGTAATGTTACAGATCACCGACTATTGGACCATAATCACATGTCAATTTAGACAAAGGAGTTAAACTGATCTTGACTGATCTGAACAGAGCACTGCAAGCTACAAACGTGTACATGTCTCACATCATTAATCACTCCCAATTATCATACACATCATCATACCATTCCCCATTTCAAATGCTATACCCTGTCTGTGTAAAAGGAAGAGAGCAGTAGTGTTTCACTGAGGTTAAAACAATAGTCTGGAGTGAATCAACCCATAGCCCTATTGCTCAAGGTTGTTGAGTGCTGTCAGTGGGTATGAGAATGAGAGAATTTGGTACAACGTAGACTGAATAGTTGTGTATGACACCCTTTCTATGAAACATCTAAACATCCTAGACAACAGTCTTACCTAAAGTCTACATCTGTCATGTTTCCTTAACAGATTTCTGCTTCAGCACATCAATGCAACATGTAATTCTTTTGCAAATGTCAGCGTCACTGCTGGTTCTCTCTAAAAAATCCACCTTTGTTTTGTTAATCCACTAGTACTGGACTAAACACGGTGTTAAATTAGCATAATATCTTCCCCAGCTAACTAAATTGGCATTCGTTTCTGCTGATGATACAAAAGCATTGCGTACACAGCATCAAACAAATTAGATCCCTTGGTGTTAACAGGTCCTGTCCAACATGACTAAGGAGAACAGCAGTTTGTGGGAGGCAATGGCTGCTTATCAAAGAAAAATCCATGGCCTACTGGCAGAGGTCTGATGGGGTAAAAGCTCTTATCTGTTCACATGAGAGCGAGTGGGTGAGAGCTTGGTTATCTTACCTTGACTCCATGAATAAGGCCATTCATCAGGAATGTGTGGTGAGGGAATGTCTGATGTAAAACCTGAAACAACGGAGATGACAAAATAGATTGATCTACTGAATAAATACTTATCCATTACAGATGTACTTACCACCAACAAATTATTCCCATGTTCCATGGTCTCCTTAATTTCCCAATGAACAGATCAACTGTGCAGATCATAGGCCAATAGAAGCTAAATATGAGAGCGCACAACCGTCAAGGCCTGAAGCATCACACAATGTAGCTAACGTCAAGTTGCTTTAAAAGTACAGAAACACAGGAACACTCCAGGACCAGGTTAATGATCCTCTAGGCAGCAAGGGTCACTTTCACTAAACACACACAGACAAAGTCAAGTGTTTCCACTAACATGAAACTGAACACTGTGCTGTGTTCAGAGATAAAGCAAAATGGTTTAAATAAAGCATTCTGAACATCATCAGTGTCTGATCTTTTCTCTTGTTAGCAAGGGATTAGGGTCATTCAAAAGCAAAATTTAAGGCCGGTTTTCATTGCCAGCATTTAGAGCTTCACATACATCTGCGGATGTACTGTGCAGGAAACAACCCCATCAAGTTTCTTCCAGTAACCTAATTAACTTAACTGTTAAGGGGTAGGTTGTTCTCAGTGGTCTGCAGCAGTGTTTCCCATTTGAAAGTTGACTACAAGCATCATTTATGAAGTAAGGCAAGACTGCCAGACTTCCAGAATTTACACAGACAGAGATAAATGCATCATAGCCTGGTTGACATTTAGGTTATTGTGATAACACACACTACAACTCACATTACTAGGCTGTAATATAGGCTGTAACTACTCAGGGTTTTTAGAGCATATTAATTCATCTGGTAATAACCAGATGAAATAGTCATTTATCGCCGCTTAGTGGGAGGGTCCTGCGAATTTCCTGCGGTGGAGACCAGCAGAGTAATGAGTTGTCAAAAGTACAATCACCACCTGCTACAGTGATTTAAAAAATTAATACAGATTTTTTTTTTTTAACAGAGAGGAGAAACTGGAATTTACAACTCATGTGTGCAACCAAAATGAAGAGTTTTAAAGCAATGGAACCACTGACGATCCTTTACATGAAGCGCACACAAGATTTTCCTTTAAACGACTAGCCTATGAAGTGCAGAGAAAGAGAGTAAAAACTAAACAAAACAAAACAATGAATGATTGAAATACATGGGAGAGCACACCTTGCAGTATAGGTGTTAACACACATCTGTTGATCATCTGATTTCATGACGAAAAAGGAGACGACAGTTTTAAGATGCTTGTGAGAAACTGACAATCCAGAGCGTGTGTGTCTGGTGATGGGATGGGTATGGGTGTCGGTGTGGGTGTGGGTGTGTTGGTGGGGATCAGCAACCACTCTATTCTAGCTGCCAAAACACAGCACGTTAACAACACAGGACAAAAAAGAGGGACAGATAGAGAGACAAACATGAACAGAGTGTGAGAAACAGGAAGTGGAAGCTGAGAGACAGATAAATTAAGAAGAACGCTGATAGGTTATAGCAAGACTCCTCTGTTATTCATCTTGAGTAATGATGGAGCTTTAGGTCTAATTTGTGGATAGATATTAAGCTTCCAAGTTCTCTAAAAACCACTCAGTCAATCTGAACACTCTGAATAAGACAGGAACCAGATGGCAAGCTCCAGACTGTCAGCACAAGAGGATACACATCAGTCCGGCACAAACACAGGACATTTCCCACCTCCGTCCAAGGAATAAATGGATGGAGCTCCTGACAATAGACTTGTTTGATGTTGCTCTAATATTGCCTGAGCCATTAGCAGCACGAAAGCTCCTGCCAACACGCCTCGTTTTTTCATCAACAACTGCCCCTCCCTTGTGCGTTATGGAGCCCTCTCCATTTGATTAGGATTCAATTATTCATAGGCCTTAGTGAGACCACATTCATGACTCCAAATGGGCAGAGGGGGGAAATGAGCTGGTCCTGATGCCCTGGTTTGAAGCAGAGCTGGCAGCATGACGTGGGCAGCAGCTGACAGTGGGGCAGCTCTGGCCCAGACAAGGTCTCAAGGTCTGCAAGCATTGTAAGCCTGAGTACTTTGTATTCTTATGAAAAACTTATGATTTTCAGGTAATTTCCTGAGACAACATTGCAAAAATTAAATGAGCATGTTCTGGCAACATACATAAAAATAAAATGAACGTTCTTAAGATCAATAATAGAGAACATGCATAAATGCTTGATCTGTCATTATTGGGAAACTGGCCCTAGCTGAGCACTGTTTGAGAGCAAGAAACAGACAGGTGGGATGTAAGTGTGTGTAAGTGTGTGTGTGTGTGTGTGTGTGTGTGTGTGTGTAGGTAGGTGTTTGTGGCAGTGAGGCAGCCTAGTTCATCTATCTGACAAGAAAGGGGAAGTAACTGCCGAGGGAGTGAGACTATGTGTTTTTTTTTTTTTACCGTGAGCATGGGAGTGGTAAGCAGGCCCCAAGCGAAGAACTCCAGGAAGATGACCACCACCGCATGATACACGCTGGGTTCGCCAATCCCCTGCGGCTAGGGCACAGAAAAAGATCAAAAGTTAGCAACAGACCTGTGACGCAATAAGATCAAACATTTCACATATTCAGCAGGCCTCCCTGACAAAGTGTCACAATAGAGCAAGCATCACTTGGGCTGTTTGAAGTCCTCAGGGAAAAGGTATGAGGATACTGTTAACTGTAAACAATGACACAGACTTACACAAAAGTAGGACAGACTGCTCTCCAGACTCAAACACAAAGAGAGGAGGGTTTTTGCTAGTGTTTTTTTTTTTCCCCAAATGTGAGCAATATAAGAAGCAGGGCTCAGGTGTGGTGTGGCACAGCAACAAAACAAACACATATTCCTACCACCATGATCATTGCCTGCTACTGATCACAGACATGACTGAGCAGGTATTTTGTGTGCTTAAGGACTGGCTCCTTTCCAAGTCTGTTTGAAAAGGAGCACCTGCAGACCCTCTTGCACTGTGGATTCATACATGGATCCCAGCGTCCTCAGGTTTTGGTTCACATTTATACATGTAATGAATTTATGTTAACATATGTGTTTAGTGTGCTTTGCAACTTAATCAAAAAATGTAAAGCCTCACTAAGCCATTTCAAGAGTAAAGCTACCACTGCACATTTGAATATCAAAGCAGTTGATGGTACACTATGCATACAACTGCAGTTCAGCCTTGCTATGTGGAGTGTTGTTAAGTCTTATTACCAATGGCTCGAATGAATGACCCAACCATCATTTGACTTTGATCAACCATTTAATCAGGTTTTTTCAGACAGCCAAGAAAAAAATGTAACATTTAACCACTGGTGGCAATGAAAATGCACTTCGTGTAACCTAATGACCGTTTTCATTTAATAAGGCATGCGGACACAAAATTCACATACATTTTAACAGATTTGAATAATGAGAAGATCGTGGTAGTATGCTTAACGTTATGCAGCTTGTTTGACACAATATAACATTAAGCTAACGTTACAATGTTATGCTTCGTTCTGTCCCACTTTTTCAATGTTGGACTCTTATTCTACAGTAATTTTATGCTGGAATATGGCCTAAAATTTAATTTACACAGGCAAATAACACTACCATCCGTAAAAGCTTCAGTGACGGGTCGATTTACGTAACCAGTGCTGTAAGGTGGTTAGCAAACCGATGGGTGTAAGCCATAAGCTAGCCAAGTTGGATTTCACGAACAGGTGTTAACCACAACTCTACAAACGTATTCACGAAGCTGAGATAGACACAACGCTGCTTCTGAACCAGTCGGCCTAACGTTACCTCCAGTGTGATTTTGAGGACACCTGAAGAAGTCCACTTTCAACTGACTTGACTGAATTGTAACTGAGTGTCTTCGAGCTAACACATTAATATAGGTCCATTCAGCGAGTCAGCTAGGATAACGTACCCATTTGCTAAGAAACACACCCTGGATGCCTATTGGACAGCTTGCTCAGTAAACACTGGAGAGTGCTTTATATTTTTTACTATAATGCAAGAACCGCTTCTATCAAGGAAGAACAAATAAATGTGAAACCCAAAATGGAAAAAATGAGTCCCCTTAGGTTAAAATTTCTGCTGTCAGCTGCTATAAACCCCACTTTGGCAACGTTGGCCAGGGTTAGCTAGGTAGCCAGCAAAACGTTAGAGCTACGCGTTAATTAGGCTAACTTGCAAGCTTCGGGCACATATTGTTAGCTGGCATATGGACAACAGGGCTGTAAGGTCAGCATGATTATTCGAGACATGTCCAAATGTATCTGACTTTCTAACGTCGTCATTTATGCTTACAACAACCGACTCAGAGTAACAGTCGATTAGCCAGCTGGCAACAGCAAGCTAACGTGCTAAATCGTCTAACGTTAGCCATCATGACAATCTAACCAATACGCCTATTTTCCTAGCTAAAACAAGAAATGCTAACATTAGTTGATAGCTTGCTAACAGTGAGGAAAATAAATATTTAACTCACACTGCCTCCATCTTTTATTATAATTTTCTTAGCCAGAAGAATGCTGCGGTTCAGCCGCTTTTTCTTCTTTTTCTCTCCAGTCATCGTTAACTTATATCCATTCTCGTTGTCAGAGTTGGACCTGTGTGGTGATCCTTAAAAATAACACTTTGCTAACCTGCAAATACTCCACCGTTAGCACGCTAGGTAAATGATTGCTCGCACATCCCCACCTCACTCTGACCCGTCTTCCTGAATAAAAACCCCGCCTATTTATTTAAAATAATGAGCTGATTGGTAAATATTTTGAGGAAGTTGGACACACATTTCATGCGATTGGCGCATGGTAATTTTCGTGCATTTATTCATATAATTTAGTTTGATCATTTGACAGAGAATGCATATGGAATCCTTATCAAAATTCGTGAACAGAAATTTGAGAAGATTTTAGCAGAGAAGTCAGGATCTTTGATTTCAGTCCTAGATTCGACCACATTGTCAGCCAAAATTATTCCAGAAATTGTTTATGGAAATTGTTCCACAAGTAAGATCTATTTTCGCCTATTGTTTTCATAGTTTTATAGGCTACTAGTATATCATGCTCTATTCTATTAATGCAACGGGATTATAGGATAGAAATGTCATATTCAGAGAATTTTCATTTATCACTACTCCTGACATGGTGAAGCAATTAAGAATGTAGAGCCATTTTTGTCTTTTGTCAGTGGGCTTCATTCATACGTGAAACAGCATGCTTGCACGAAGACAGCTTTGTGTGTGATCAATTCGACCTGTCAGTCTGGTCCCTGTCTAGTGATCCACTCGTTGCTTTCTGAGACACAAAGCAAGTAATATTTCTTCCTGTATGTTTTGTGCCAATGTATTCTGCATGTCTTTTATTAGTAGCATTTTAGAAAGGTAGACTAATATATTTTCTTTAAAAATGTATTCATTACAGGCTTATAGGCTATTGCACTTATGCGTGTGCTTGATTGAGTTTTTGTTTAAGAATTTGTCTTGTTATAAACAAACCAACAACAACAAAAATTCACATTCATGAATCAGGTTCTTAAAATGATCCTACATTTACCCTCATGATTACCTTTCACATAATGTACATCTCCATAATCAGTTCCATGACATGAGAACGGAATGTAACAGGTGCACAACATGTAGGCTATTAGAACTCCTCTTGGTGGTGCTTTAAAATGGTTTTGAAAACCATTTCCAGTGTGTCCAACATGTAGTTGAGAAACTGTCAAATGCTGTCATCACAGCAAACCTGCCTTAAACAAATACTTAACATTTATCATTGTTTTATTGCTGTGTGAAGGACTTTGCTCTGAAATTTTACTTTATTTTTGTAGATCACAGATACAGCTAGATGAACAGACAGCAGAAGGAATGTAACTGTGCTGTCATTCTCTCGTCTGCTGCTGGTAGACTTTCGGATCTGTCGAGGGCACATGTGCAGGGCTTTTATGGTCTTGAAACAACAGTAAAAACAGTTTACAAACATTGTGCCAGCTGACGAAAAATCACTTTTCTAAAAATCCAGATTGACAAAATACACATGCACACACAAACACACACACTCTTGTGGGCACATGTAAAATGATAATGACATATCATACCTATACCCTTCACTGTCAACTTCTTCTAATATCAAATATTTTAAAAAAAAATCCTGATGGAAATTGGCAAATTGGGTAAAAAAATGATTCACTGATACCTTTTCAAGTTACTGATTCATGTATTGTTAAGGAACATTGAGTGACAAGCTGTTTACCTGTCACACATAGACTCACACCAAATATCAAGTACAATATATACCATAATATACAAAAATGTAGATGAAAAATGATGTATATACAATTTAATATTACTTTCCTGGGTAAACAATCTGAAAACATAAAGTATATTCGTAAAAAAAAAAAAAGATCATATCATAACACAGGAACAGTTGCTGATTTGGGGAATAATTCTACCGCTACTCCCTAAACAGTGGTGTTTATCACCATACTCCCACCACATTTCCTTTGAGGTGTTCATGGTACAGTATTTGTGATGGGCTGAGTTTCTAGTCCAAGTCCACTGTGACCATGCAATCAGTGTACAATATGAAAATTTAGAAACTTCGACTTTCTGTATGCCACCTGTTCCATGAGAAAAGCCTGATCCAGTTGACAACATATTCATTCATGGGGCTGCATTGGTCTTCATGAGGTCCTAGTTTAACTACTCTTTCTGAAGTGTTCATGTTCACAACAGTCAAAAGCTTTTCACCTCCCTGACAAAACAGCTGGAATTTCTGGAATCCGAAATTAGCCTGCTCAAACCAAATGGACATGGTTAGACAAGGCAGAGAGCAACGAGAAGTGCCGAAAAAGGCAGTGTTTACTAGGGACATCATTACAATGACAACTATTCCAAAAACATGTGATTTAGTAACTACACACAGTGTTTTAGTGTTTTCACTGACTCTGTCCTTAGCTATACATCATCATCTATGTAGGGAATGTCAAGGTCTGAGAAGTGCCTGCTGACTTTTGGGCTTTGACCTTGGCCACTAGGACTACACGAGGAGGGAAGACCATCTGTACTGCCATCTTGGTCTGGAATGACATGTAAAGACTGAGTTCCATCTCTGTGTAGAGATGGGGACTTCTTCTTGGCATCAGAGGAGTGCCTGATGTCTGATTTTAGTTTAATCATTTCTGGAGTGCCCTCTGTCCGCTGCTTGTTTGAGCATGGGTTCATCTTTCCTGCAGCACAGAAAAATGTCCTTAAGTGGCATCTTGACTTTAAAACAGTGGACAAACCGCAGGAGAAGCATTAAGCCTATGAACAAGCAATGGGCCTCATTTACCAACTGTTCTTGCCAAAAATTTTCTTAAACCCCACTTGCACAGTTTTCAAGAAGATTTGTTTTTACAACTGTTTTCTTATCTGGTACATGTTCATACATAAAAACAAAATCAACATACACTCAAGAGAACTTGAACCCTTGAGCAGTAAACTATGTGTGTGTGCATTTTTTTGCATTTCCATCATTGTTTTATCAGTTGTAAAATATTACAGGGCCTGAATATTTTTAATGGGACCTTAGGATAATATCAGGAAATTCTTAGGAAGATATTGGTGAATGAGGCCCAGTGTTCTCATGCATAAACTATCATGATGTTTGTTGCACCATGGAGCTTACTCATAAGTGTTTGTGGTTATGGTCTTAACCATGGAGTTAAATTAGCAAACTGATTTAGCTTTGTTATTGAATTGGACTTAAGACTCACATACATAAAACTGTTCAAGGTCAGTTAGCAGAATTAGTAGGGGTTAGAACCAAAAACTTGGAATTACCTTTCTACTGACCTTCTGAATCCAAGCTAAACCCTCTGTCGTCCCGCAGACTCTCTAGGCTAACAGTCGACTCTGAGTCCAGGTTGTCATCTGATTGTTCTTGGTCCAGTTCAGGCAGCCTGCAGGTCAGGTCATCCCTATGAAAGAGGGCAGAATGGCAGCATGAACCACAGAACATTTATTAAATAGTAGAAAACTACTATAGACCTACAAATTCATCTACTTACTTCTCTTGCTTGATTGACTTGATTCTTTCAATCAAGAGCTTCTCACAATCCATAGATAGTGAATCCATTTCAGATTTAGCTTTCTCATTGACCTGAAATTGATAATTGTAAGTTAAATCATCGGTTACCTAAAATCCAAATGCTAAAGCCAGTATGACATTAATAATTAAAACAAGGTAACTGCTGACAGACTTGACTTGCAAACAACAGCGCAACTGCCACTGCTAATTTACAATATCATAGTTTACAGAACGTTCTTGAGCATGAACATTCTTGGACATTATGTCAAACTAAACATGATGAAGCATGGGTCGATGCTGCCCAACTGTCTTTGCTACTCTGTGGTGAGACCTTTGAACTGCCATGTCGGCTTCTCGCTTTGTGTTTACCGTGTTCTGTCGCTTGAGCCTGAGCTGGCTCATGGCCAGAGCCTCTGCGACCTCCAGCTGCTGGATCTCCTCCATTTTGTCATTGTACCTCCTAACCTGCTCGCTTATCAGAATCTCCACACACCTGCATAAACCAGGACAATGTCAGGAACCCATGACAATAGATTTGTGTGTATGGTTGTAAAACATACAATGCATTCACACTGGCATTCAAGTATTCTGTATGTATTAGATTTCAATGTGTGTAGCTAGTACTCTGCAGATCCTGATCAGCGGCCAGCTACAGGTGACAAGCAAATGGTACATGCTACTGTGAAGGAGCTTACGTGGTGGTCTTGCCAATATCCTTCATGCTGAGAAACGGATCAGTTGAGTCAGGGCTGCGGAGAATGCAAGGTGCAAAAACGATGGCCAGAGAATTAATGGACATCCGGTTGTGCTCTTCCTCCCGAGCGACCCTGTTGAAAAGACACTGACTTGTATCAGAAAGCTTGCAACCACCTACTGTGTGATGGATAACATGTTTCAGGTGATTATGAGATCATATGATCCAGACCACGTTACAGAGGTATATATCAGTATATCAACCAAATAAGCCGTGTCACCTGACAAGATGGAAGATAAGTCGTTCAAGGGTGTTGTAGTGTGAATTGGGAAGTTCCTCTATCGTTCCATATATGGCACGTATCTGGTCTGGTTTGTCAGTCAGCTCTGTGTGAGAAATAACTTTCATATGACTTGCAAGATTTATAATTTTCAAACAGATATCTGAACGTGTTACAAAGCGTGTTCCTGTGTTGCCAGAAGTACACTCTTTAATTAAAAGAATACTCACACATCTAAAACATTAAATGACTTTCGGACATGGAAAAAGAGAAATGGCCACACATATAAATGTATTTCCGGTAAACTCTAAATGACCAAAACTGTACAGTGGATGTTAACGTAAAAATGTTTTGTCAGATGATGACTCACCTGAGGCATGCAGGAAGTCATTGTACAGGTTGTATGTCATGAGGGGGTCAGGTAACTCCCGAAGCCATCTTTTGATCAGTCCGGTGATGGTGTGGATGGGATAGTTCTCCAGATGGGCAGATTTAGGATCTAAAACAGATCACTCTTGTTAAAGTGATATGGAAGCTATCAATTCATGTAATTGTCTTCGGCTTGATGTCTGGTCAAATGGCTAAAAGGTTTTGGTGTGGGTACTGTGACGTAGTAGGCTACAGCACTTATGAATGGGCATGGATAATGTCTGTATCTCTTTTCCAGTCAATAAATGCTAAAAAAGTTAATAAGCCAATAGATCTTTTAAGAAAGTTTTTGTTGAAACTACTAAGTAAGGCAGTTTGGGTACAACAAGTTTGTCAACCTGCCCTTTACAGGACAATGTAAAAATGAAAATGACACAAAAAATAGTTTCCTGTAAAAGCATTACCTAAAAAGTGTGAAATTCCTACACATATTAATTGCTTTAGTGGGGAGGTTTTGTGACAAATGTGTTTCTCTATCCAACAGCAGGAGGTTAAGGACCACGTTAAGGTGTTTCACCAGAGTGCCTCACCTGTTTCCAGTATCTGATGCAGCTCCCGTCCTCGGCAGGCAGAGCCGGACTTGCGGTAGATGCCCTCTGTGTACAAGCCATGCATCTCAACATGCTGCAGAAGCATCTCTATGACGAAGGGCACTGGGGTGGTCTTGGTCAGGATGCAGATGTGCACTCCAAAATGCAGTGTGCCTGGCTCATTCTCGTTCTGTTTCAGGTGGTGAACAGGTAAAAGGGGACACATTAGATGTCTTGTGCAGAGGTTCTGCTTACTGTTGTTTATTGTGCAATCATTTAACATAACCACTGTGAATTCAACTGTTAAAAAATATCCTCTGAAGTTAAGAATGAGAACAAATATTAGGGCAAAGGTTTATTACACTACAGTTAACGTGATATTATACAGTATATTACTTAACATTTGGTAATATTCATAGCTAAAAGATACTACTCAAATTTATCATTGACTGGAATTTCTGAAATTCAGTTACTGCACTACTGTACTCTGAACATGTAAGCATAGGACTCACCTTCATTGAGGTGAGCCTTGAGCAATCTGTGATTATCTTGCTGAGGCATTTTTTGTGGCACACCATTTTACAAGCTGAAAGACATGAGAAATAGTCAGTGAACTTCACAGACTTCCAAACCACCAGCAAAAGGGTGACACTGGGAACTCACAGCTGCACATGCAGGCCTTCTCCATGCCCCAGATGTAGGAACCACACAAGTCACAGGTCTGCATGATGGTCACCTGGTAGGTGCTGAACAGGTGGTCCAGTGGGCTCTCCATTTGCTAAGATGGAGAATAGACATACAGTTCATTTTTCATTTTTCATTAAGAAGAATCACATATTTTTTTTAATCTATTGGTTTAATTTGTGTGTGTGTGTGTGTGTGTGTAATGTTTATTTACACATTTGTCTTTTTTCCTTTTCTCCTTGGACTTCTTGTTAAACTGAAATGAACAGCATGTAATCAATAAAACCACACACCAGTACATACCCACACACTACATAGCTTCATTATTTCATTCTTTGTTGGTTGGAAATAAAGCCTTTTAAATCACCTGAACTGGGTCAGCCACCTCCTTTTTCATCTCTCCACGGATAAATCCATCCAGGACCGACTGGAACAAATTCACCACCAGCTGGATTTCTGACTTGTTTGATCCTGCCAGACTGGACACTCTGCTCTCATATCCTTTCATCAAAGCTTTGTAGCCAATTTGGGGTTTCTGTAAAGTAAAGAGGTGCGAAAGTGCAGTTATGTACTTCACAACTATGACCTATGTTGTTGAGCACAACAAACATAAAAACTAAAGTTACTCTACCAATGTTCTTTACATTTCATCAATTTACATTTAAACATATTTTTTTACTTTCCCTTGTTCTTTTCACTATAACCAACCTAAAATTGGTTTGTTTTAGCTTTTTATTTGTTTTATATGGTTTGATATTATAAATATGGTGTCTTTTTTGTTCTGTGGTTGTCATGAAATAAATTTTATTCCCCATATACATAGCAATTACGATGATTACAATAAAGACTGACATTTACTCCTGCACTTGTCTGATAACACAAATGGCTGTTAGAGAGATAAAGCTTTGAGCAACTGAAAGTCCATATTGGCAAGGCCAGCTCACCGACACAGAGTACATGCTCTTGATCTGCTCTCTGAAGTGGTTTGTGGCAACGAGAAAGATGCGCTCAGTTTCTGAATGCTCCTTCCTTTGGGTGCGAAGATCATTCATCTACATTTGGAGAGAAGCCAGAAAATATCCATTATAATACTATTTAAATCATACAAGAAACCAAGATTACAGACTGGATTATACCTCAGTGTCCCTGTGGAGACAGAGCACCAACCTGGTTGCCAAGGAACTCATCAAGACTGCGTAGCTCGTTGCTGTCGGTTATCTCGCGGTCCAGGGAGGCATTCCACTGCTCTTGGACCCGAGTGGCTCGACTTATTTTGATGGTAAGGTTCCGTCGGGCACGGCTGACCTGGCCCGAAGGCTGATAGGAGCGAGGAGCATACGGAGAGGAGCCGGCTATGGGATTAAAAGTAGAAGTAGGCTGTGTAGGTGAATGTGTGTAAGTAAGTGTAAAGACACACTGTACATATTGGAGCAAGCAAGATTGTTCACACTGGATAAAAAGCAGTACCCAAACACTGGGGGTAGGAAGAGAATATACTTGAAATACAGGATTATTATAATGTTTAGTGAGAGTACAAAGAGGGGATGTAAACCAATAATACATGAACTACGTGAGATACTCTGGGATTATGAGAGATCAGAGTAGCATTGTGTAGTGTGAGGTGAACAGATTACCGTCTTCCCTCTCTGCAAATGTCTTTCCATCCTCTGGTGTCTGAACCCGTTTCTTTCTGAACTTACTGAAGAACCCACCTCTGAAGCACACAAGCAGAGGGTCATACTGTGTACAACAGACAACACTACATCTTATAGTATATCAGTTTCAGAGAGAGGGTTTCACATTGATTCTCACAGTATTTAATGATTAGATATGATGGACAGCAAGACTGTACCTCTCTGGGGTGGGTGGCTGAGAAGGAGTGCTGCTTTCACTACATCTTCTCTGAGTGCTGCTCTTAGACCCGTCCAGCTCTGCAGGCAACTGAAATTTCAGGAGACAAAACCACTCTTACAAAATAACCCTGCCTTTCTCAAACACTCTCAATTACTACAGCTGCCATCTATTTCAAAGAGAGAAATTGCATCATTAATAACTGAAGAGAAAGCAGATTGAGTCAACAGAACCCGAATGTCATCCCAGCGAGTTACTTGGTGTTAGATCCCCCAGCAAGCACTAAATACAGTTTTGACTGCAGGTTATCACAGCAGATCTCTGCAGTCATCACCAAAAGAGCAAAATAAACAACCAAACCACACCTGTACTGTCACCAAAACCACAGCACCACAGTCCTCCCCAGTTTCTCCTCCCATCCCAGAGAGCTTAATGGAATGGAATTGGAAAAATGGCTTCGGTAAAATAGGCCTATAACTCCCACTTTGACCTTTTTTGTTCTGCTTAATTACCAGCCTTTATTGAAGTGTTCCCCTCTGTTAATACACTAAATCAAAGATCTTTGATCAAATCTGTCCAACTAAAATGATCATTTTAAAAACAAATTTGACAAAAGTTCATTTCCAAAGGCCAAAGTGTAAGCAATTAACTGAAAGTTGTTCTTTGATGATTTGCATTTTATAACAGCAGCCAATGTTAACTTCCCACCTATATCACATATTTTGTGGAGAATTAGTGTATTACAAGCATTGATTGTAGTATGTGAGTGGTTATGACATTTGACTAAACTCCCACTATGAATACAATACTGTAGGATCCACACATCCTGAAAACAGACGTTTGGTTCTACTCATAAATGAAGTATCCACTGACTCTTAAATGGCCAGTGTTAAAGCGTAAGACACAAAATACACAGAAAGGCCATGTGCAGGCCTTTATATCTCTTTTGCCACAAAAAAGGTCAGTAGCCACAGCTATGAGAGGAGATGCCACTGTGCCGCTGTAAACACAGCTTAGAGAAACGGTCTGGAGCAAAAGCTGGTTTCCCTTGATGCTGATGCTGAACCATGCAAACGTCAGCTTCGTTTTTCACAGCCCTGGAATCCTGGGGTCACCATGTCCACATGCATGAGAAAGGTTTTTTTTTTTCCCTGAGCGTGCTGGTGGGTTCTTGTCACATGGGTACCTTAACCGGGGGGTTGTGGAGTATGGCGCCAACACTGGCACGAATGGGCACAGCGGGGCTGATGGGTGGCAGGGGAAAGCTCCAGTACTCAGCATCTTTTGGATCACTGCTCTTAAACATAAGCCCGCTGCGGGCTTGGGCAAGGCGGCGCTTGTGCTTCTGACGTTTACGGTACCGCACGGTTACCTACAGGGGGAGTTTTTCAACCGGTAGAAATTCGAGAAGCACAACAGACACCTGTGATGACTTATCACACTGTTATGGAATGGAGTGAAAGTGAAAGTTTCTCTTACGACATTAATTGTCAGTTTTTGTTGTCAATTTCATATAAGACCGTAACAGTTAAAGAAGCCTCATGCTGTTCATTTAACCTTATACAGTCCTGCTATGCTTTTAATCTATGTGAAAATACTAAGGTGCTATAGTGATGACATTCATCCCATCTCCTGCTTTCACACTGGGAATACGTCATTTGTTTGACAGTACAGAACAACACACAATAGGACACATATGGTAAAAGACTGGATACAGAATAACATCTAACAGCGGTTAAAACTGACAAGGTCAGATTGCAAACATACTGAAAATAAATACATGTCCTGTCCTATATCTTACAGGAAAAAACACAGTATTATAAACATGGCAGAGAAATTAAGACAGTTAATGCATGATACAGTACCTCTGCTGGAGAGCCTGAGCTGTCAGACTCTGAGGAACTGATTTTTGTCACATTATCCAGAGATACGGACTTTCCTGACCTGGAGTGGATAATAACATTAAACAAAATTATAAACAAAGCCAGTTGTGTGAATCCAGAATGACAGAGAGGTGTGGAAAACACAAAATGAAAAACCACTGAGAAAAGCCCCTCCACTAGTGCAGCTAAATGTTACTGATTTTCAATTAAGAACCTAACCTTACATCTTCCAACTTCCAACTTCCTCAAAAAACTAAAAATGTCTCACTGTAAGCCCTTTAGTCTCAGGTTCTCTGGTCGCCTGGGCTCTGGACTGCTTGTGACTTGCTGCCCCTCTTCGTTCCTGCGCTCCTTCCACTTCTCAGCCTTCTCCTTCATGGCGCTGTTGGTATATCGCTGCAGGGAGGAGGTGCCGTCCCAGTCGCCCTTCTTGGGTTTGGCGCTGCTGTCCAGGGGCAGGGAGAATGGGCGGCCGAGCGCCGGAGGAGGATGTCTCTCCTTGTCCTCCTCTCCCCTTTCCTCCGGCTCGAGGTCCTGTCCGTTAAGCTTTTGTTCATGACTCTTTGTGTCCTCTGATTCGGACAGTGGAGGAAGAGGCTTCTTTGGCTCCCCTTGGTTTTCACCTGAAGCTGCTGGCTTGGTCCCAGCGCTTTGCTCCTTGTCTCCCCTGTCTTCTTCGGACAAGGCCCTGTCAGATTGTAAAAAAAAAATACCAATCAGAATTCTCAATTTCAACACTGACATGCGTCCAGTCATAGCAGTGAGTTTATGGTTTTGAACACTACCTTCTGCGGTTGGCCAGCTTCTGCATCTTCTTGAAGCTCTCACGCCGGGACATGTACTCAGCCCGCTGGTGAGACTCACGCCACACCATCTGGATCAAACTGGCTGCCTTCCAGCGCCTCCTCTCGCTGAAGTTCCTCCAGGACCGCTGGGGTGAAAGAAAAGAGCTCAAATCTGTCCCAAAACCAGCCTCTCGCAGAATTTGCTGAACCTGGTTTTGCTCAAGGTTGCTTTGTGTCATGCCACTAATTGTGGCTATATAGGGTATAATAGGGTTGAGGCATTAGGTTCTGTACAGTGTTTTAAGGCAATGCTGCTATGCTATGTATTGTAAATTAAGATCAAACTGAATTGAACGGAATTGCTTTCAATTTTGTGCACAGATGACTAAAGTGATACCAAGAAAGTGGGTAATAAAAAAATGAAAAAAGCAAAGCCAAGCAACAATAAAACACCTGTAAGAGTATAGTGGCGTCTTTTTTGTAGAGGTAATGCTTGCGTGTTAGGCACGCGCGGAACCAGTGCTGCAGCAAGATGACGCTCCGCAGCACCTTCTCGTGGCGGATCTCCTGAAGCCTCAGATGTGCTGCCTCCTGCAGGAACACCTAGGGGAACACACGTAGAGTGAGGGATGGGAATATCTACGGGATAATGGCATTTAGTGGCTGAAGTTGATGCCTATTCAATCTATGGATGCGTTAGAGATGTTCAGTGAGAGTTTTGGTAACTGCTCTTGTAAAAGCATTGCCAGTAGAAGAGTTTGTTATTAGAAATTCATAACATTACAAAGACAATGGACCTTTTAGTTTAAGGTTTTTCAAGAACACACATTAATGACAATCATTTATGTTACTATATAACATAAGACACTAAACTATCAAAGCTTTGTTAGTGTACAACTGATTCAATGAATTAGAGATATACCTTTGTTTTCCCAATCTGATAGTAAGTCTCTTTACAACTCAGACTCTGAAGGAGGTTTGCAATGTCCTCTTTTGGTGATTCCACTTTCTTTGGCAGTAACACTTGAAACTGATTAATAAATTCCTGAACAGACAAAGAAATCACACATTTATCTGTCCTGTTCAGGTGATTATTAGTGTCAGTCCAGTATGCTTTCAGAAATCAAATGAAAGCTCTCATAAAGGGCCTCAGACATCCCCTAGGTACCTCAACAGTATACTTGGCCCCGTAGCCTGACCTCCTGATGCGAACAGTCTCCAGCATCCCGGTGTACCTGAGCTGACGTAACACTAGAGCTTCATCAAACTGCATCTGCAGCTGAAAACACACCCGAGGAGACACACATGTAAAGCCCGTGGGACAAATCAACTTCCAACATAAGTATGGTGCATATCTACAGTACAATAGTGACACAACAGATTTAATGGCAACCATCTCACATTATAGTAGTGCATTGAGTACATTGCAAAGCCTGTTTACCTTTTTAGCATTGGAGCGGATGCAACGCACAAAGAAAGGGTCTGCCTTCTTCAGGGTCTCGAGCAGCTTGCTTAGAGATGACTGTGGAGAGAAACACAGGGCAGGACAGTAGAGAGTGAAGGATGGGCCTTATTGATTTTTTCATTAGCATCCTATTAGGGCAACACAATACATCAAACACAACTGATCAGCGGTGCCAGTAGCCAATTAACTACTTGGGATGTTCTTACTTTGGGTGGTAAGTGGAGACATGCACAGTGATGCCTTAGAACAAAAACAGGATTTGGACAGGGGGTATTTCAGCCATGAGATGCAGCTAGAGTGTGTTCTACCTGAAATTGGGCACTGATACTTGGGGACTTCTTCTTCTTGTGTACGTGCAGCAGGGACCTGCTGACTTGATTATGAAGCGTCAGGCCCACAATGTGTTTGAGAGACTTGGAGTCAATAAGGTTCTGCAGGGAGTCCAATAGTGAGTGAGAGAGAGAGAGAGAGAGAGAGAGAGAGTTTTTTGTAAGATCTGTGGTATTAGCACTAACAGGTTGAGTTTCTCTCTGCTACAATATCATGTTTACCTTTGGGATGATCTGTTTGTATCTAGATCCTCTGTTCTTCCTGCAAATGTTTTGAGGGAAAAGTCATGACAATGGGTCACAAAGAGAGTAGCAATGCTCTGGAACAATTAAGACACTGTATGTTCTGTGTTCTGCAGTTTAACCATCCGGCAAGTAAATGCAGATACAATCACATAAAATGCTGAGCCATTCAAAGCACAAGTAAAATCCAATATGGAATACATTGTGGAAAGCCATGCAGTGGATTCGGGGGAGAGCCGGGGGTGGGGGGGCTTCGGACTCACTGAGAGAGGCGGCAAGGTTTCCTGAGAAACACAGTGGACTGACGTAGCTTGGGTGAAGTTTCTCCACCCTGCTCCAGCAGCCTAACAGAGCAGTGGATTTGGTCATGCAAGACCCTGATTCAACCCAGACCACAGAGGACAGTATTAGAGGACAGCATAGAGAGTGGAGTGATTAGACCATAGACACATAGAGCAATACAAGAGAAGACCATCAAGGAAGGGTGAGATGGATTATTCCACACAATTCCAGAGAAAATAACAATCACATTCCCAGAAAGTAAATTATAATGGTTGTTCAATTAATACTGAACAATCAAGTGTGATTCAGTGTAGACCCATAACCCATGCAATTTCTAGTACCCAACATGTGAAAAGATGCTATTATGGAAGGGATTATATGGTTAATAAATAAAACTATTACAGTCTAACACACACACATGGGTATACACATACACACACACACACACACACACACACACACACACACACACACCACACCACACCATACCACATTTTTAGAGGAAGAAGTAGAAAACACCTCTTACTAGCTAACATCCAGTTTAACTAGTTTGTTTGGCCAAGTCAACTCACTTCTTCTTCTCAAATGTGGCAAAAATGTCCTCAAACACCTCTAGGGGGAGCTCCTCTGAGCGATCAAATGAGAAGTCAATTATACAGCTTTGGCTGAAAATAACAGAAACAGAGGAAAAATAAAAGATGTATCATAGCTCAGTGTTACCGCCTATACACTCCAAACAAAGAAAATAAACAGTTATGCCATTCACCTGGTGTCTTAGATTTATGATAATATTTCAATGTTTTGGCTTAACATTTCACTCAGATTTCTGTCATTAGGCAGGCAGCATTGAGAGATGCTGTACACTTAATACTCAGCTGCAAAACCACAATGATGATTGCAAGGGGAAAAAATTATCTTGGTGGGAAACAGGAGATGACGTAATGATGCCTAGTGTGTAGGAGGCTAATGCTTAGTCACCTCACCTCATCATCCTCTCCAGTTGTGAGCTCCTCCGCTTTTCTACTTCACTAAGCGACTGGCGGGAGTAGCGCCGAACTTTACCTGCCAGGCACACAGTCAGACAAGCAGACCAGTCAAGTCAAGCCATAGGTCTTCCCTTAATTGAATGTTATGAGACTCTGCACCACCTCTCCCACAGCAGGTCATGGTAAAAAAAACACTGAATACAGATAATCTAGAAAGCTTTAGGGTTCACATGATCTTTTGTTACTTCATGGTCATAAGCAAGAACATTAAAAAGCAGAACTGCAACACCAGAAGCTGAAAAATAAACCCAGTTACACAGACAGGAGTAGACTGTTGAAAAATGTGACATGAATGACACAATCTTCAATAGCCTTCCATGTTGAGCATAAATTCTGGGCTGTGCATCACACGACTACATAGCAACAGTTCATCATAGAGAACAAGGCTATTTTCTGCTGTAAATGTATTTTTTTCTTTTAAAACACATTCTTCTAAGGCAACTGATTCCTTCAGCTCAGACTCAGTCAGGTACCTGGATGCTTTGTTGCCCAGCGCCTGCCGGCCTCATTGAAGGCTGCCAGGGTGCGTATAGTAGCCCTGAGGATCCCCCAGCGGAATACAGCCACAGGGTCTGTGCCAATCAGCTGCCGCAGGAAGCTCCGCTCACTGCTGCGCAACAGAGCGACTATGTCTGGCCGCATGTGGTCTGTGTTCTTCTCACGGAAGTCCTAAGAGTGTGCATTAAGAGGAATATACCACGCAACAGTTAGTACTTACATACATATATAAAGGTTGCTCTGGTAGCCTAGGCCAATTAAAGATACAGTATATTTTAGAGGAGAATCAATTCCCTCAACTGTTCCAGCACAGTGTTAACACTAAGCAACTAAGCAGCTAGCAGTCAGACCAATATATACCCTGTCTCTTCTGATGTACTGAAGTTACTGTGCAATTGCATATTTTTTCTACAAAAATATCACTTAGAGAAGTGACCTGTAGACAAGATAGGCTTATAGTGAACCCCTCACAATGAAACCGAAGTTTTTTTTAAAGCTCTGGCCAAGTAGCCTATGAATCTAGACGCACCCTAGCGGCAGCAAATAGTTTTGGTCAGCTGGTACGTCTAGCCACGCACCATAAAGTCTTACCAAGCCTTGGTAAGACCAATCATAACCCTCTATCTCTGTGGAAAGTTGTTTGGCGACTTTGGAGGAGCTAGACTTCGGCTTTTCTTTTTGAGTTAAAGTTGAGCAGAAAAAGGCATTTCGAAGAAGGACATAGGCTATTTGCTGTTTTGCTGACGTTGCTGTGATTGGTGGTAGCGCTATCCAGTTTGAAAGACAACTGCTGATTCTGCCCCTAGGATTGAGCCTGGTCTATTGGTCATGCCCAGACTATACATTTGTGATGTTATAGGATGGCTTGTCAGGCTGCTGGCCATGCTGAATGTGAATTTCAATGTTTAAACTGAAAAAATTGGGATCTACTACCTGTTCAGCCCCATAAATAGCTGTCCATTGAAAATCAAGTGATGGAAAACATATGATAACATTTAGTTCTATTGAAATTCATTACATAACTGAAAGACTACACACCACAGACCAAATCCAAATGTATTATGTACCTTGATCTGGTATTTGACTTTGCCAGCATAGTGCTTGATGATGAATGCAGGCTCCAGCACTGGAGTTGGCACAAAAGAGGGGTTCCCTTGATGCTGCTGCTTAAACTTGGCTAATAGTGTGTCATCTGTGGCATGGGGGAAGCTACAGCAAGAGCATAACAAAATCAGCTCAACACACCCACACATTCTGCTCACACACATACACACACACACACACACATTTGCACACACACCATTACCGCACTATCACTAACACCAGGATTGTAAGAGATACAGTAAAAAAAGCCTTACTTGCTCTCCTCATCCAGCAAGTGGAAGAGTCCAGTGGGCTTCTTACTGATGAGATGGATGCAGCCAATGTTGTCGTTATAATCAATGTTTTCCCACATGATGCCCTCTGCTTGATACTCGGCCTGTAACACAATACAGATGAAAGTAGCACCTTAATTGAGTCTTGTGTGTGTTTTTTCAAAAGGATGTCCCAGCTCCCAAGCCTGATGTCTGCCAGGCTGAGATCTCACCTGCTCAAGTGTGAAAATGTACTGATTGCAGTAATACTGAAGCTGTTCATTGGCATAGTTGATGCAAAACTGCTCAAAGCTGTTGATCGTGAAATCTTCAAATCCAAAGATGTCAAGCACCCCTATGGACAAACACTGTGACAAAAAATGGATAAGACATTGCAGGAAATTCTGGCCTATCACATACAAACCCATCAAATAAATTCCTGTTAACTAAATAAATCAAGGTCTGAACCTGAATGGACACCCCCACATCCTTCTTGTTGAGCAGTGCATGATTGATGCGCAGGACAATCCAGTCAAACAAGGAGCTGTACAGGGACTTTGCCATGGAGTCACGTGCAGTCACAGCCTAACAGGGGAAATTATTTTATTATATTAGCAACACTGGGGTTATTTGCATTAAAGGTGCATAGAGGGTGCTTAGCCACACCCTGTTTTTAAATGGTCAGTTTACTGACCATTTGAAAAGCCACATAGCTAAGATGACTTCCTAGCCTGTCCTAATTTGAAAACTGGGCAGAATCCAAAGTCCAAAATGCAAATTTAGCTGAGGTCACAACTATTGGTTACTGTAATAACAAAAGCAAGATTCTAAGACCAAACATCAGTGGGTCAAATCAGTAAACACCAATAAAATGTTGTGTATTTTCAAACGGTTAGATAAAATTCAAAAGGATCTGTTGTATTTTGCTAGATTTGCCATCTTTGCTCAGTGCCTGATTAGGGCCAAGCATATTTTTTTCTTTGCATCCAGAAATTAAAAAGTAGCATGTAGGGTTTCTCCTCTCTTTCCTTGACTGGCGGTGTAACGGACTGTTTCCTACCTCACTGAGGCTGTAGGGAAGGATTAGTGTGTCATTGGCAGTCATCGCTTTCCTCTTGGTCAGGGCCTTCACCAGGAGTTCCCTTTTCACCTTAAACCACATTAGAGAACATTACTTGCTGTGCAAGAGGGAGCTGGCCATTGCTGTGGTAATGTGCTTCTCATTTTGTTTTCATTTTTATCCTTACCAGAAAACAGACTACCATTTTATTTATTCAAGACCTTCTCAATTGTGAAACCCTAGAAACAAAAAAAAGACATGTGAACTGAAACTGCAGCACGGACAGCAGCAAGACGTCACTACCTTCAGCAGGTCAGACAGGGTAGCAAGGACATGAGGTGGGCCCACCCTCAGCCCCTCTCCATCCTCTGCAGGCTCATAGGTACATTGCCCAGGTACAGGATGGCTGACAGGACGGAGAATATCCTGTAGCAAACACAAAGCATCACTGGCTTCAGGACTTCATCCTACGTTAGGTCAAAGAATCTCTAACATGCAATACAAATTATTTTATATCTGATGTTAATAATTAACAGTTGAAAGCTGACTTTATAAAATCACAATAGGCATAATTCATCAGAAAAATGCTTGGTGGGGGCATGATGGATTGCAAAACAGCACAGAGCTGGTCTTCAGAGACAAAATTAAGCACACATGCAGACCCCTGAGGCAGCCCAGTGGTTGCTTAAATTCTTACAGCATTCTTGTCTTTTTAGGATTGGCAAGTCCCAACCTGACATACACTGAGGGAATGAAAAAAGGAATTCTACCATGGTTACTGAGACTGCTTATGGGGAACTGAGCAGTTTGTCATCAGAGCTCTGAGCATATGAAAAAAATTAACAGAAAAAGGCATGCTCCCTTTGTGTGCACAGGGTTATTTGTGATTTGTGATTATTTGTGATTGTAATTATTTTTGAATGCTCATAAGGCCAATACCATAGCTACCATAATAAGTTCTTCCTGTTTTTTTTTCCGTTTTTTTTGGTCATGGTAAAACGTACTGTTTTTTTGTGGCTGGTAGAAATCCCACCATCTCCATGGCCAGCTGAAGTCTCTTAAACTCATGTTTGTTCTCAGCTTTGTCCTCTGCCTGAAAGTTTTCCTGTGGCACAGTGATAAGATGAGGAAAGAGGGCTGCATGTGAGGTGCACAAACTAGATAGCCGGACAGATAGGGTGATTTAAAAAAATAGCCTGCTTATCAAACAAATCAAACAAAAACACATAACACATGGATTTGCATGTACTGACAGATCAGTGCAAAAAAAACTTCAAAGTGGGATTTATCAGGCACAAAATCAATTGCTAAAACGGATGCTGTTATCACTTGAAACCTCCAAACCTGTTTGAGGTAGAGGTAATCTTCAGGCTGCAACAGCTTGAATTCTTTTTGCTCCTCCCCAGTGGCTCCAAGCAACAGATAGTAAAAGACATGATAGTTCCTGGAGGTAAGAGGGATGGGAACATGATCACATGATCTCAGTTCACTGTTGGTTCAATTGCCATTAATTAAGTCCAACAGCAGTGGGGTTGTGTGTTATGGCTTAGCAAGGTCATCCTGAAAGACTTAAGTTCTTATCAACATATGCATCAAAAAAATATCATAAATCATACAATATCATGTTCTGGTACGCTGAACAGCATGAGTAGCAAGATGCAGAGTTTATACCTTTCACTCTTTTCCCGTGACACCAGACGGCATTTCTCCAGCAAGTACTTTTCAAAAACTGCCCTGCATGAAGAATTGAGTGCACAGAAATTCAGTTACCATGAGGACAGACATTAGTTTACTCAGTTTATTTGTAAATGGAATGTCTCCAGATATGGCAGATATGGAGTCATTATGTAAGTGTTTCAATCTAGTAGCACAGGTCTGTATATCTGAGGGGCCTGTCGCTGTCAGTGATCTGTCAGGAATACACTGGGGACAAAAGGAAGAATAGACAGGGTGTGCACTGAAGTCTCACCCTCTCACAACTCCACTCTCAGAGTAGTTCACTTGGATGAACTTCCCAAACCGACTGGAGTTGTTATTATGAGCTGTCTTTGCGTTCCCAAAAGCCTGTTTATAGAAAAAGGAGGGAAAGAATGCACAATTATTTATGATTTCTACACACAGAAAGAGAAAGCCTGACATTCCTTGAATAGCTGCGTGGCATTTAGCCTTCGTTTGAATGAGTGGAGATAAATATTAGTGTTTAGCTGGTGAACACAGAAAATGTAATAAGCTTACTTTAACAAAATAAAAATCACCGGTGAAACACTGGTGAAACTCAGTTAAACCAGTAAAAAAAGTGAACCTACTATAGAGTATGGGTTAAATACGGGGTTAAATAAATCAGGTAGCCTACTTTATGTCCAACTGGCCTTTTATGGTCTTTGAGCTGCATGTATTTTTCATATTTTAATATTTTAAATATTTAAAAAAATCATTTAGTCAAAATAGATTCATCTTTAATAAGGATGTGAACATTGTGTTTCAATCTTGTGAAATACAAAAAAGTGAACTGAAAACTGAAAAAAAGAGAACCCACTATGTAGGGCTATAAGTTGAAGTTCATATGAGAGCGCTCTGATAGTAAGCTATTAGGTCTGTAGGAGACGGAAAGTCATAATAATATATCAGGCAATGGGAATCCTGGGGTTATAGTCCACTCTCCTCCTTATGTAACATGACATGAGGTCAACAGACACCTGAGAATGACAGCTACTTTCACAGTCTAACTCTCTGCTCTTCTCCTTCCTTATCAGAGACGCTTGAGGATTCTGAGAACCTATCACATTATGTGAAATGTAATGAGTTCATTAAGCAACGCAAATAGAGCAGATCGCGGATACACATAACTTTCCATTAGTGTGTGCTTCCCAGGAACTTAGGGTAACCGTCAATACGAGTTCTGTGCTGTTGATCTAACAGCACCAACAGAGTGACAGGAACACTGCAGTGAGATTAGCAATTTAACTACACTAGGGATAAGACCTTGGATATACTGCTTCTCAAAGAGAAAGTGGGACACATGGAAGAGTAATGCTAGGTGTCGTGGGATATACACTGTTCTGACTATTGACAATGACTCATTTACACTAAATGGCTGTAGTTGAATATTTAACCGCTGATATTGACAGATTTTTGGGTCATGATTGCATTTGTCAACACAACACCAGCATTTCACAAGCCAGCATGGCTAAGCACTAAGAGCCTGGGACTTTTTACACCTTCCAGCGGTTGGCTTTTTGTTGAGTTCCCACACCTTATTTGACATCAAATTCAATTACTTTTGAAGGACTTTTCAGTTCCAGGTTCCTCAGATTCAAGGATCGGAACATGGCACAGTCTGAATTGAGGCTCAAAGTTAACTACTGTAAGAATACAGAGGGGTGAGGGTGCACTTCAAAGGGAGATATGGATTTGAAAGGTACGTCCATTAAAAAAAAGGTTTTACAATAACTTTGTATTTACAATATTTATTTACATTAAAATGATTTACAATAACAAAAGTGGCTTGCAATTCTAATCTGGTTTGATCAGCAGGGTAATTCTATAAACAAAACACTTTCAGTGATCTTTGTCTATTGTTTATTAAAATCTAAAGGCTCTTGAAATTTGTGTTTTATTTTAATTTTATTTAATTTAGTTAATTTTATTTCAAGAACTTAAGGGAATCCTGAGGCCTCTGGATGCTTGTGAATGAAAGGTGTCCTCTAAGAAGTGATCACATGACTTCATTCAACATTAAACCAAGCCATTAGAGAGAACAAGGCAGACACATATCAACCCAGTGCACACTTTAGTGGATAATGCCTACTCAGGAGCTGCCATTCTTGTCACAACAAGTTTGAGCTGAGCGTAATAATAAGGAAGTGCAGGTCTTCTCAGCAGTCCTGCGCATGCCTGTACTTTGGCTGCCAGGGAAAGAGTGTGTCACCCCCTCACTCCATTGCTTTTAAATACATGGAGTTTTCTTTCCTGCGCCTAAAAAAGTCATTCAGGTGCAGTCGTTCAAAAACAGCCTTCTGCATAAGAGAGAAGCAAGTATGGGAGAGAGACAGAGACAGAGACTTAGACAGGGCAAGATAAGGAACCAAAGTGATAAGGAACCCCACTGATATGGCTGTGAAATAGTGTACAATGGAAACTATGCTGGGTGTTGAGGTAGGTAGGTAGGTAGGTAGGTAGGTAGGTAGTAGGTACGTAGGAAGAAAGGGAGGGAGGGAGGTCAGGTGACCAGGAAGGGCCTGCCTCAGCTCGTTCCTGTTCCTCAGCTTTCTCTGGTATTCAGCAGCAGCCTCCTCCATGGTTAAGACCAACGCCCTGTATCTTTCTATACACAGCCAGAAGACTTACCATCACCCAGCCCAACCCCCTTATCCCAAAGTCATCACCCACTGCCAGCCAATCAGAGGCCATAATGATCTTACTTAGGAAAGGCCTTGCCGGTGTGGCCTCCAAGGTTTCCATTTCAGCATAACCGAACATCTGAAACAAGAGCTGTGACCAAAGACAGCATCACAACACACATCGCTGAGGAATTTTTGTTCTGCCATGTTTACCTTTTGTCCTGAAACATTGCTATCTCTTTGAAATGTTGTCATGGCAACCCCAACCCCAAACACCCTGTATTCATTTCAAGTTGACTTTCTTGTCAACCTAAGTATAACATTTTCAAACCAAGCAGTACGGCAAAGAAACCCTCAAGATTCATACATGATTTTCACATTTTACATCAAGTGTTTGGAAGTAGAAGCGACCGGCTGAATGAATTAGCATTTGGCTGATAGGTGGATTCAGCAGATTATGGTGTTAAATCACAGAAAAGAGGACAGTGAATGAAAAACAGCACTGATCAGCGTGCAAACAGTGTCAGCAGACTTGAGAGCTACCCCTGTGATGAAACAGTGGGCTCAGCTGAGAGTATATAGAAAGAATACAAAGTGCCAAAAATATACCTCAGACTTCCTGAAGAACAATACATTCAATTCTCCATTCAGTGGGAAAGGCTGCTGCTAGGCAAGACAAGGTCTCAAAATGGCAAATCTCTCCAGTTGTGTGTTTAGTCAAACAATGCAACTAGTCTCCACTGCCTCAATGAAACCCAGCTGGCTTAAGTAAAGTAAATCACCAAAGACCCAATGCACATGGGAACTACCCAAACTGACTCCACAAAACCCAACCTATTTTTTTAAAAATACTACTACTATCATGGGCAAAAGACTACAACACTGTTCTACATTAAACTAATGTATCATTCTCATTTTAGAAAAGTGATTTTAACATATGAGTTCTACAGCATTCATTTACTCCTTGACTACAGTAATACATCCACAATAAAGGCACTGGTAACCTGGATGTGAGTCGGATTTGGCAAGCACCTCTTATCTAGTTTTACCAGACTTGCTCACTTCATGAAGAGAGTCAGGCCTTGGTCTAATGAGAAACATCTCCAATCCAGCATCATAATGGGAATAGGCTAGGTGTTAACTTGCACATCATTGGTCCAGTCTTACCAACCACGTTGATCAGGAGTTCCAAATGTTACTTCCTACTTTGCCACAAACCATTGCAAATTATAAGGCCTAATAAACAGCATTGTTAGTGGGGAGACAATGTATTGTCCTTTCGCGTGTAAATGCACACATTCTTCTGACCACACATTCTACCATTTACCACTGTCCCTTACAAATGTCCCTCACACCCCTCTGATAAATGATAACAACCAATGATAATGATACTACTGTAAATGTATTAATAATAATAAATGATAATGCTAACAAATCTTGTAACCAAAGACATCAACTTGGATATAAAAAAAACAATACTGCCAACACATCAACACTGTTTCTGAAGTCCTTCAGTACTGACACTTTGATTTCCAAGGTCGTAATGACACTTTCATGGAACACTTCGCCAAAATGCCCTAAATGAGAAAGCCTCTGTGTTTGGACACAAGGAAAGACCAGGAGGGCTAGAGTGAGTTTATTTAGTTATGGCAGCACTGGTTTCAGGTCACTTTGCCACATAAGTAGCTTAAGTGCCAAGCAGTGCTAGAGTGCTAGAGAGAAAAATACTTTAAGGGGAAGCCAACAGGAACTTGTTGAACCTGTTCAGAGACAAAAAGAGTCTGGATAAATGGTGCCTGACTGTAGCAGACAAGTTTGTCGGGGTCCTTTATCGGTGTGGCCTTTAGTTGTCTCTTTAGAGAGTGAACCATAACAGTGGGTTACAGCAGCAAATGAAAATAACACACACAGGTATTGAAGGCCAAAAAGGGACTTAAGTCTGAGTGAATAAATTATCCAAAGCCTCTACTCTTTTAACTTTAGCAACATGACTGAAAACGAAACTACTAAACTGGCAAAACATTTACCAGCACTATGACAGATTGCACAGAAACTACACTGGCAGTAACAGTATGTCCATGAACCAGCAGAGTGTTACTGCAGCATAACAGCATAGCAGGCCCCTTTGTGAGCGAGTCACCCAGTCTGAACTGTCAGAGGGAAGGCTCAGTATTGCCCAATGTCATCACCCCATGTCTCCCTCATGTTAATTTGTCATGTGTTTACGCGACAGAGCTTTTAGCGGGGCTCCTTTGCTTTCTGAACGGAAGCCATGAGGGAAGTGTCCCTGACCATGTGATTAGAGGCTCAAAGCTTCCTTCATGGCTGTAGAAATCCTGCCCATGGGACCCTGACTGAGGCACAATACACAATGAGTGGAGTGTCGCTGCACAGCTTGTATGGTTCTTGCCACTTTGCAATGGCAGGGGTAAGAGGATTGCGCACCAATCTGGTGATTAACAATCAATAATCTGCCAAACCCTGCCCACATTGCGTGAAAGTGAACATTTCCTGGGTATATTTATAGCTTCTTTTTACTCCAAACATGTAATGTTAAATTCACATGGACCTATTTGTTTTCATTTGCAGGTATTAGGCTTCAATTTGCAGCTAGAAGGAAAAAAACTGTGGTGATCTGACTAAGGGTGAAATGATATACAGTATGCCTATGACTATCTGTGAAGATATTTGCTATAATAAGTGGTTACCTCATTTCCTGTTTTGTCATCAACATTACCACTTCTCAAACCTCTTTAACACTTCTTCAGCTAAAGCAACACTTAGACTGAAAAATCATACCAATCATACTGAAGCTAGTACCTATGTAGTCAAAGCAGGCCTGAAAGAGGCTTTATCTGTCAACACTCAACTTCTTCTGATATATGACCAGAAACCTTTTGGCCCTGACATTTGACTTCTCTTAGTAAACCTCTAGACCAACACAAGTGTGAGATGATCCATGAAAACCTCATCACCTTAAGCATATCCTAACCACACAGTGACAGATGTGAACCTGAAACAGAAGCATCTGAACCTGAACACTAGTGTTGTTTGTGTTGGGGATAGAGGAACCCTTTTCAGTGATTCTGTGTCAGTCATTACTTCACAAGATTCTCAGTGTATTGATGTCCTCTGCTTTCGTACATCAGCTGACAGAGTTGCTCTCTCTCTCTGTCTTGCCACATATGTTCCTCTGACTTAACAACTTGACCGTGTGAAATATCAGTGAGCATCAAAATTTTAAATGCACTCTTGAAACATGTCAGCTCCACCTGCCCACTCTAGCCCAAGTAACGTACCTCCAGCACAGGGCCTGCCCCGAGGATGATCCTCTCCACTCCGCTGGTGAGGCCCTTCTGGCTCAGAGCAGTCAAGCAGTGGATGAGGAAATTGGTGCTTTGGGTCTTCCCTGAGCCGCTCTCACCCGAGATGATGACGGACTGGTTGACGCGCCTCTTCAGCATGGTGTAGAAGGCTGCGTCTGCAACAGCAAACACATGTGGCGGCAGCTTGCCCAGTGGCTGTTTCTCATACATCTTGACAAATTTGGGGTTGTAGATGGGCAAGAACTTGAAGGGATTGATGGCGATGAGGATGTTGCTGGCGTACGTGTAGATCTTCTCCTTGTGGAAACGGCTGCGCAACGTGTCCAGGATGCTCGTCTCGGTCAGGAGGGGCAGGTTGCAGAGGTCGTCGTAGTCGTCCTGCTGCGGTGGGAGGAAGCCTCGGCTAAGGAGCCCCCTTTCTGCACACTCAGAGGCCAAGAGACCGTATGGGATGGAGCCATCACAATGACCCTCCTGCAGCGCAAAGAAGTAGCCCTCACCCTGTGGATGCTGATCCTGTGCCTTCCTAGGCCATAGAAGAAGTCTCTGCACAGGCAGGTCACTAGGCTGCAGGATCCATTCCTCCCCACCACAGTCTCTCACCTCCACCAGGACATATGGCTTGGATGTGTCTAGGCCAAAGATGGCTCTAGCGTTCTTGATGACCGTAGCAGCAGTGACTGACCTGGGGACATTGAGGGTGCAGCACGGAGCATTTTCAATTGATAGTCGTGGGTAGATCTGTAGAACGAAGGTCGTTTCCTCATCTTGGTGGGTTGACCTTTCGTCATCTGTTACACTCATCCTGACAGACGAAGGCACACATCAGCATTCCGCAGTCTACTCCACCAACATGTGGTTTAACCTTCCACAGGGGGAAGAGAGAGAAACAAAGATTGAGAGAGAGGAATGAATAGACAACTCTTTAATTAGTATATAGCATCATGAAAAGAACCACGTTAGTCAACGGTTTATTAAACAATGTTTACCCACATTTTAAATCGACCAAAGTTTCTTTTCATTAAGTTACATTACGTGGAATTGTCCACTGAAGTAAGGCTATCTGCATCTATGTATCATACGTAAGATAAGGGGTATGACTAACGTCCATTATTTTATTTACATTACAAATGGTACACTTTACACTGACACCACCTGCATGAGCAGCAGGGGGAGACCTTAATTGAGCGCGCATGTCGTTACATGTTGAGGAAAGCAGCACAGCAAGGTCCGCACAACCTAGACTACCAATCGCCAATTCACCAATTTGGTGATCATTCTGAAATGTATAGGCCTACAATGCATGCGCACTCAGGGAAAATGTCAGTTTACAATAACCTGCTCTGAACGTAATGAAACGCAAATGGAGTGAAATCATATAGGCTAGCCTAAATCCCCCCAAAACAATCAAGGTTAACATAAAACGGCTTTATCTAAAACTTACCTAATTTCATTTTTCCCCCAGTGAAGTCTTGGTTTCAGTTCAGGGCCACGACAGTAAAATCCAGCGCCGTTTAACCAAAACAATGTATTCACCTGTGCTACTGTAGAGGTATGGGCAATGATCAGACTGGATTGAATTCAACGTTTACTGAAACAGCGCTTTAGTAAACTACGACTGCACATTCACTCAAAAGTCTTCCGCTTTAAGCCTGACTATTTTCATAAATATAATCCTAATTAGCATTAAAGTAACGTACACAAAGTTGTCGATTTCAATTTTTGACTGGCTGTACTTCCTTTCTCTAAGCAACTTCGCCCAGCCGTCCTCCGTCGAGTGGGTGTTGCTGCTAGGCCCTTCCCTTCCCCATATTCAGAATGCATCTTTGCTGCCACACATCTGCAAGAGCTATCAGCCTGACCTAGTGGGGTAATGATTCATTAAATTCAAAGCCAGCGTATTCCATGGGCTTGGTAGGCCCAGAAACAGCAACAGCGTGTTTTTTTTCTTGTGTAGGCCTATTTGACTTGATTAATGTATCAAATCAATTTGTGCATTTAACTCCTCGTTTGCACAACAGTATTGATGGGAAACGTATTGATGCACGGTGGTCATACTGTGAATATAGCAGTTTTCTTAAGAAAATACACAAGGCTGCCGCTTTTTTTCTGTTTGACATATAGGCCTGTCAAAGTTGCACATATAAACTAAGCTGAACTTGTAGTTTTAACCTGCAATATAGAGTGTATCTGTATTTAGGTGACCGTTTTTTTTTTGTTTGTTTGTTTTTTTTAAATAATTTTAAATAATTTATAACAAATTTTCCCCCAAACGGTGTGAGGAAAGTAAGGAAGTAAATTTCTTTGCTGTTGGGGGCTGTTAGCCATACAAGCCACACATGGTCCTTTTATTTACTGCTGTGAATTGATGTCAATGGAAACTCCAATTGAGGTAACTGAAATGTTCTTGTCATGTTTTACTTGGCTGATGCTTTTTTTCCCACCAGAGCGACATAAAACAAACAAAAAAAACACCCCATAAATACTTCGCTAAACTTAAATATACAAAAAAAACATTAACAATATCAATAATAGCGTTTCACCCCCCCCCCCCCCTTCGCCCGCCCCCCCAAAAAACATTAAATTGAATGTACAGTTTAATCTACTAGGTTAAAAAAAAAAAACAGATTACACTACACAATAAATTAGTAAAACATCATACTAAGAATGTTATACAAATAAATAAAAGAGAAAAATTAAACCAGAAATAAACAAGTGTGGTCATTTCTGATGTCTGAGGTGCAAACAGGAGAAAAAGACATGTTTTTAGAAGGAAGTGTATATAGGCAGCAGATATCTAACAAAGCATTGAAAACTGAGAAGTGTATGGCTTTCCTCTGTCTTCATATTGACTGCCAAATAGGCCTGCTGGTCTTTCCCTTCTGATGTTAAATCAATTTCTCTGTCTTAATATCCTCAGAAATCTCATTGTGCTGCCACACACACTATCACTGACTCTCAATCACTCATGTTCTCCTCTGCTGGAAACCGCCCAGTGAGGCTTTATGGGAAGACTCAAACAAGCCTGAAGTTAGGGGATGACCAGTCATTCTAAAATCTCATTGTGACACTTTGCATGCTACATCAGTTCTTCGCAACTGCTAAAGCTAAACAACAATGTTTACTCAGTGACTCTTCTCTCTTTTGCTGTTTCCAAAATGGAACACTGTTGCACGACTTGTTGCATATGAGCCTGGGAAGTGTAGGGAGATTTCTTTTGCATTTACCAAAAGAAAATACCAAATTATGTTTTGCAAGATGACGGCTCTATTCTGTAAACTGAGCAGTCCATAAAATCAGTGCGCATTCTTTCAGAAAAAAAATCACATGGCACTCAGTGGCACATCTCAGGCTCCATAATAACATGTGTTGTACAGCACTGTGTCATTTCAGAAACAGCCTGTCTTTACCTACATCTTCTTGTTCTTTCTCTTCTTCCTCCTCTGCTACTTCTTCTTCCTCTTCTTCTCCTTAAAAAGCAACAGCTGTCACTATCTGCTGGTTAGTCTAGTATGAATAATTTGGTCAATCTCTAGTTGTACTGACCCTATTATGGAACAGAATCATTGTCAGAACCATTCAAGTAATTATGGTGGTAATGGTTGAAGGCATCGATGCACATCTTCAGCATTGTGCACTAGTTCTGCTGTGCTGTGTTCCCCTTTATCCCCAGCAGAGGTCACTGTGGTTCTTGGTAAGATTTCATAGTACCACGTGGTCGTGCCCTGCATCAGGCCACACCATCATGTGGAAAACAGGATCTCATTTCCATCCTCTCAAAACCACTGTGCTTAATGCAGCTGGTTGCACCAGCGCATGTTCATGTCTTGTGTATTCTATAATGGTTTATTGTAACTTGCCAAGTCCAGAGAATGTCTGGATTAATGTGAACACCATAAGCTGTAGGATTGTGGCTATTTTCCATGACATTAATGTGGCACAGGTATGGATCCAGTTGTCCTCTTGGCACCAAAGAGATGGAACAACATGGTCAGTCCACTAAGACCTTGGAACATTCTAGTTCCATATGAAAGCACTGAATGTGAAAAACACATTTGTTCCACAAGTGCATGGACAACCCTTTTAATTCAGTCATTTACAAAATAACAATTACACCACAAAAAACTATGAAATCTCTGAGTAATTTGAGTTTAAGACATGTTTTTCTTTTACTTGTAAGGTATGGGGCTGAGTAACTAGAAGTCAAACATCAGCTCTACCGAGGTACAAATAAACTGGCATATGCTCTACTTGCCTAACAGACGGTCAATATTGCAACACGACTGAATGAATATCTTAACTTGTGACAAATTTTAGGTATACTTAGATCTCTGTGCTTTGTGTTGGAGTCCTGGCAGGAAACAAGATTTCAACAGCTTCGCTTCTCTAAACAAACAACTGGTTTCCAGGGGAACCACCTCCGTAACTTAGCAACATACAAATATCAATAAGGAAATACCCATCATATGACATATAGATATGGTTTAAACCATCATGGTGTTTCAATTCAGATTTCCAATCTAAAGTAGAGAATTCCAGTCTAAACCAGAGCTCCTCAACAAGGGATCCTCAGAGTTGCACATGCACAGCTGCCAACCACATTATTTTCTGGCCCTGTTTAATAAGCAGCAACGTGTTGTGTGATACAGCAGATGTCCCTCCACCTTGTCTCTGTCAATATAGGCCGCTTGGTCTGAAAAAAAAAACACTGAAGACCTCAGGTTAACCGTTTGGACATTGCTAAAAGGACATAATAATGAACCATTGTCTACGGAGAGGGTACTACCACTTCACAAAAATCTCTGAGTTTTTATATGATTTGGTTTAGGCTACAATCTACGCAAAGGTTTTCAAGACTTTCATGACTCAACTAGGACTTCATGATCAGGACCCATTAATATTCAGATGCTGCCTATAGACTAGGCAGGTATTTGAGACATAGAGATCCAACACAATGGTTTCTGGCTTACAGTGTTTCCACAGTTGAACTGTGAATTTGAAGAAAAAATGTAGGCGTGTGGGAGTGTGGCGGCACACGGTGTGCATGAAGAAATGTAAATAACGGCGCAGATCTATGCCTAATTTGGTTTGAGATGGGCGTGTGCTGGACTTGGTAGTTTCCCTACTTTTTAGCAGGAGCGAAGTTGGAGCTAGTAGCCTACGCGAGTCGTGCCGCCCCAGGCATAGCCTTGTGCAAGTCAGAGGAGACCGCTGAGAACAACGGTAAGTCAAACAATTTAAATACACTTAATACACTTAAGGTTAGAGGCTTGTACAAGCACTCCGACATTCTCTAAAGCTCTAAAATAAGCTCACATCTTTCTTATTTATTTATTTGACAATGCCAGAGATTTCAGTAAACTTTTAATGTTAGGTTAATAGACTATAAAAAATAGTGTGGGTACAGCACAAGCACTCTCTTGGCGCATCCTGGGGCGTGTCAGGTCGACACGAGTGAGTCTCACTCACGAGAGAGAAAAAACATGTCTGTTAGATTATTATATACATGTAGGTCCCGGTAAGGGACGTTTATCTATTAGTACATCATACATACAGGTGGTTTTACAAATTTACAGAAAAATAAGGCAGGGAAACGTTGGACACGTGCGACGCACCCATTTAAGCCTTCTTGCATGCAGCTGTTCTGTTCATCTGTGAATAAATAAGATGCATAGTAATATGCTCGCATACTTTTAATAACTTTGCGCTTTTGAACAAACAAAACATTAGAATATCACTCGCCTCCACGTGATATGTTTCATTTAGCATACCTTGCTATATTGCGGTTTAGTTTAGACATTTAGTAAATAACTTTATGTAATGTTTTACTGTTGACATTTGATTGTCTATGCATATATACATAATTGCCGGAGTTTCGTCTGTAATAGATTTAATTTACATGTGTATGATCTTTCTAGCGTCTCATGTTTACCACCACCACCATCCTAAACTAGATTAGAGTAAAATCTGATTTGAGCTCGTGTAACAGCTTCCAACAACTGACTGCATCCTTGTCCAGACAGTCTCTCTCCAAACCTATGCGCTTGTGTTTTTAGGGGGAAAGGGAAATTCTCAACAGTCATTCAATTGTCTTGTTTTCTCATGCCTGGGCACTCCTGACATGGTCATAGTTCTAATTTAGTCTCTTAAATAATGGGAAATACTCTGTTTCAGGAACACACCCAAACACACACACACACACACATACACACACCTCCTTTCTAGACCATCCTCTGAAAGGACTTCAACATTAGTGGTCATCAATCAAATTAGAATGTCTCTTTCCATGTCATCAATGCATGGCTGGAAGGCACTGGAAGACTACATCACCTAGCCATGTTTGAGCCATCAGTGCGCTCATTAAAAAAAACAAAAAATGTGGCGGGGGTGATCGCTGTGTGAAGAACACTCAATCAAGACAATCAAGAAAGACAAATGAGGGGTAGGGGAAGCTTGAATGGAAAGGCAAAGGGTGGCTCCTGGCACCACTGACTCACTTTGCAGTTCGGGGGCAGCCACAACATCTGGGATAGATCAGCGAGTTGGAAAATGTGACCGAAAAGAGGGAAGGAGGGTGGAATGGCTGATGGGAGGGAGTACAGGCAGGAGAGTAGTGGCAGGAGGGGTGAAAAATGGGAGCGAGTTGAAGAGAGCAGAATGGGATATGGCTGTGACTCATAGCTTTGCTATTGCTGTCATGACTGTGTTTACGCGTGCACATCTATGGCTGGGGATAATGGGGACGGAGGAGGGGATAGGGTGTTCCCTAGGATGCTGCTTCTCTTGCTGTCCATATCTGGCTCTGGGTGTATCTCTCCCAGTCTGCCTGCGTTTGTTCTTTGTCACTACGTACCATTTCACCACCATCAAATCACAGGACACACACTTGCTCTCTCCCTTTTTAGCCTCCCTCTTTTCCTTTTATAGTAAGTGCACACCAGGCTGACAGTTGAACGTCTGATAGTGTTGGGCTGCTTATGAGTTGGGTGTAGGCTGTGGCCCAAATCTGAGCAGTAGGCAAAGCTTTGCCTGTATCGGTAGACCTCTGCTGGCTCATTTGTTGCCAATTTAAGACTGGCATCAGTGGTCGTTTGGTATCTTGGTCACTTCCCTGAAGTCAGCCCGGTGTGTGCACATTATTACTCTCTCTCCTCTCTGTCCTTCTCTCTCTCTCTCTGAATTTCTTTTTTTCATCACCCTCTCCCCTTCCTACCCCCACCCACCATACTCAGCTGATGAATTTGTAAGTGCCATGTTTGCATCTCAGTGTAAACTGTCCAAAATAGGGCCTCCACTCAATGTCGTCTGTGAAGAGGAGGGCTGTCTGAATAGACCTACTGTTAGCATATCTGGCCTCTCCTCCCACGGTTGTTGAGAGACTGAGAGACTGAAAGGAGTTTCCAAAGTGCTCCTCCCACCTGCTCTTGTCCATTTAACAAGGAGTGGATTTTTGTCCCGCAGGATGTTGACTCATAAATGGAGTCCCTTGCTTTTCTCTCAACATAGTACTTCATACTTTAGTGCTTTTTATCTGTTGCTGATTGTCTGTCTAATATATATAATGTTAATCGTTCTGTAAACAAATATCTGTCTTTACAATGAAATTCCATCCATGTTGATCTATGTGTTTTTTTTTCCTGTGTCTCTCTAGAAATTAGAAGACAACACCTAGGGCTATCCAGGACTTCTCCTGTGCTGTTATTGATCAAGAAAGCGAGTGATTGCAATCATGCCCGTGGTTGTGATGCACAGCTCACCACTGCTGTGGTCGCGCGTGCTGGCCATGCTGTTTGCCTGTGTGGCCTTCAGTGTGGCAATCCATGGTGCACTGGTGATGGGCTCATCAGCAGGTGACTGGTGCCTGTTCTGCTGGGGCCTCAGCTTCGCTGGCTCAGCGCTGGTGCTGCTGGTGGAGTTGTTCGGCTTGCAGGCACGTGCACCTGTCTCCTGGAAGAACTTCCCCATCACTTTTGCCTGCTACGCCTCACTCTTCTGCCTGTCCGCCTCCATCATCTTCCCGCTGTACTTCCTGAAGGGTGCCAGGTCACAATCCGAGTCGTACGACTACCGCATTGTCGCAGAGGTTTTCTCCTGCCTGGCAACCATCTCCTACCTGACGGAGGTGAGCATCAGCAAGGCACGACCCGGCGAGCTAGCCGGCTACATGGCAACGGTGCCCGGCCTGCTGAAGGTATGCGAGACCTTCGTGGCCTGCATCATCTTCGTGTTCGTCAGCGACCCCATCTCATATGACAACCCCGCAGCCATTAAGTGGTGTATGGCCGTGTACTGTATCTGCTTCATCCTGTCTGCTGTGATCATTGTTCTGTGCGTGTGCGAGTGCACCGGCTGCTTGCCCTTCCCCTTTGCACGCTTCCTGTCTGCCTACGCCTCTCTGGCCGTCCTGATGTACCTAACTGCCACCATCATCTGGCCCATTTTCAAGTTTGACAGGAAGCATGGAGGGACCTCCACGAGGCCCAGTTACTGTGGCTCCTCTCCGGGGCTGTGCCCGTTTGACAAGTTGATGGCCGTGGCTGTGCTCACAGGGGTGAACTTCATCCTGTACTTGGCTGATTTGATATACTCTGCCAGGCTAGTATTTGTCACTGTTTGAGTAAATGGAAAAGAGAGGAATGGAGAGAGAGAAAGAAAGAGAAAAGGTAGAGCTGAAAGTAAGAGGATGAGAAGAAGGTTATGACAGGCCAAGAAAAATCAGAGGAACTCAGTGATCACTGTTAATCCATGCTTTATAATTTATCAGTATTTTGTCAGTATAAGTTGCTCTTGCTTACATCATATGTATCAAAGAACTACACTGATCAGTAAGAAGTGTTATGAAACATGTGAAGCTGTAATGAAAGATGGCTTGGTACTTGATGTTTTATTTTTTTCAATTCCTTCAGTATTTCCGTGCAATGCAGGTCACAACAAAAAGACTTGAAAAAATGAAATAGTCAGTTGTCCGAACTTTATCTAAAACTGAGTGCCGATGCAAACAGTACTGTTAACAACGATTTGGGATCACTGCTACTTGATGTTTTATTTTTTTCAATTCTTTCAGTATTTTCATGCAATGCAAGTCACAACAAAAAGGCTTGAATAAATGAAATAATTAGTTGTCCGAACTTTACCGAAAACTGAGTGCCTACGCAAACAGTGCTGTTAACAACGATTTGGGATCAAGGCAGCCAAAAGGAGGCTGAATCCATTTTGTATTATTTCTGTCTGTTCAAATGGTGCTCATGTATATCAGTATGTATGCCCTTTAAAGCTCTGTGTTCAACTGCTGTGTTAAAAACGTAGTATTCCAACACAACACGTACAGTAAATTAATGTGCCTTTTATAACTTGATTGTAATTCTTCTTATTTGAAGTCCATCTTCACAAGAAATTTGAGAATTTGAGAAATTCGTCACATCATCAGTATAATCATGAAAGCTTGAATAATGTAGCCATGTTAAGTGTTTATGCATATGTAATGCTTTTTTTTTCATTAATGGTAACAACCAAAGTAGTGCATATATGCATAGATGAGGTTTTGAGATTTATTGCAGCATTTTGTATTGTACTTTTTGTAATTTTGTGATGAAGATGAGAGTATCACTAATGTTTACTCTTAAGAGACTGCCAGGCTTGAAAGCTGTGTCACAGTACAGTGCCTTTGTAATGTTTTGAGTGCAAGCCTGCTGCATCAAATTTATGGAAGAATTATGAATCACTATGGAATAAAAAATATTAATGCACAATTAGTGGTGATTCTGTCTTTTGTTCTTAATGCTCATCCTATGTGCTCTTTTTGATATAAATACACCTCTTAAGTTACACATATACACAGACACTCAGATACGCATGCATTTAAATTCACACACACAGCACACACACACATAGACATAGACTTCTCTATCTCTCCCTCTCTCTCTTTCTCTCTCTCTCACACACACACACACACACACACACACACAGTGTATTTCCTAATGGGAGGTGCAGGAAGGTGTGGCTACCAACACTACCCTTTTCAGCGCCCTCCTAAGGGTCCTCACCCCTCACTTGGCCATGGCGCAAACTCACAGGGTTCTGACCAGTGATGAGTTCTGCTGTCCCATATGCCTGGACCTTCTCAAAGATCCTGTTGCCATCCCCTGTGGGCACAGCTACTGTATGGGCTGCATCAGAGACTACTGGGCCAGCGACGGTGACATGGAGACAGTCAGCTGTCCTCAGTGCAGGCAGTCCTTCACGCCCAGGCCCATCCTGAAGCGTAACACACTCCTGGCTGAGATGGTGGAAAAGCTGAAGAGGACGCACCTCCAGCAGTCTGCCTCACCAGCCGCAGATGCTGCCTCCATCGCCACCTGTTCCACCACCTCCAGACCTCTGGTTGCGCCCTGCTCGGACATGCCGGTGGACGTGCTGTGCGACCTGTGCACCCGGAGCAAGCGCCAAGCCGTGAAATCGTGCCTGGTGTGCCTGGCCTCCTACTGCAAGCTGCACCTGCAGGCGCACTTCGAGTCGCCCGCGCTTAAGAGGCACAAGCTAGTGGAGGCCACCGCACAGCTGCAGGAGAAGATCTGCCCACACCACGACAAGCTGCTGGAGGTCTACTGCCGCTCTGATCAGAAGTGCGTCTGCGTCCTGTGTGTAATGGAGGAGCACAAGGGCCACGACACAGTCCCCGCAGCAGCGGAGAGCACCAAGAAACAGGTAGAGACATTTGAGCTGTGAACTTTCATGAAAGAAACATGAGAACATAACAATAATGTTATTGATTGTAATCTTTGGATATATAATCTTTTGACATGACCATAGAATGACTGAAAGACAGAGAGGTAAAAGACTTAGACTTTGGTCTTATGAGCTGAAAGTTAGTTCAGAGCTTAGACCTGATTTTGGAGTCTGCATAAAATTGGTCAGAAACGAGTGCAGTCACAAAAATGAAAATCAGAAACTAGTTGCCTTGAAACATTATCCATCCAGGGGGATAGTGACAAGACTTTCAAGGAAGGAATTAAAAAAATAAACACAGAAGAAGACAGCACAATCAGGAGATGAATGTTATTCTATTAGCCACAAAAAGTATTTGCAATTCCTCCCACCAAAAGATATGGACCAGAGTTCTGTTTTGATTGTGGGAGTAACTAGGGTGTCCGCCAGACAAACCCGTTCTCAAGAGTTCCAGCTGTCCAGTCAGTAGGAGTCTGAGGGGGAAATCACAGGCTAGCTGACTCATCCCCCTGTTCCAGATTCAAATGTCAACATGGTATTATCTATACCACATCCCCGTACCTCTTCCTCCATTTAAATGCTCAAGATGAATATCAACCACCCAGAGAACATCGGCCAGGATTTACCATTTAGCTGAATGCTGTGTGGCTGCTGCTTTGACTCTGTTCCTTGTTGAATATGCAAACTTGTCTCGGTTTTGTCTATTGCCAAGAGACCGTGTTCTGATAATCTGATGATGAATTTACATGAATGAGAACAGTACAACAATGCTGAATCTTGAATGCAAGTGTGGAGTAAAACACACCTATCAAAATCATGTACTAAGATCACTATGATGTACAAAGAGTTTTCACACAATACTACCCATCACTGCACCCAAGATTACATTTTTTTGTGATGTGTGAAAATTTTGTGAAATTTACATTTTTGCTATTACTTATTAATAGTGTGTGACATATTGGGTAACAGGGTTGTCTCTGTCTCAAGCAATTTAGGGTGTGTTCATTGTTCACTTGAATTGTGAAACACTGATTAAGTAACTGGGAGAAACACTTCATGACTTGTTGCCTCTAAAGCATAACAGGGGTGTTATAAGAAGACTGGTAATAAAAACACAAGATTTGTCAGCATAAACTGTTTCAAATTGCGATGGCACATCAGGAACTCTGTCATTTCCACCTTTAATTCCAACCTAATCCCTGACTGCTCTTAAGCAAAGAATCACCTTCTCATTGTTAGAGATAATTTGATTGCGCTGATACCTGACTCTTTGAGATATGGTTTGTCATAGCCAATACCTCTTTAACAGAGCTCATTTGACAAATTCTTTGTGAGATTGCCTGACAAGGTCAATAGTTCTTTGTGAGGTTGTTTAACTACAATGTTGATGTTCTTTGATCCGTGGATGCATCTTCTTGCAGAAGGAGCTGGGGACGGTGAGGAGGAAGTTTAAGCTGAGCATCCACTCCAGAGAGAAGGAGCTGCTGGAACTCCGACAGGCTGTGGACACTCTGAAGGTGAGAGGGACTTGTCTGGAACAGGCAAGGTGGAGAGGGAAGAGATCAAGGGGTGGAGTGAACATCCGCTGTCTCTCATTAATATATTACAAAATACGATGTGAAAACTGAGCCTTTACATGCACGCAAAAACATGCATGTGAGCACACACACACTCACAACCTCTCATTCCCATTTTTGCCATTCTGATTGGCTTGTAGGAATCTGCTCAAGGTGCAATGGAGACCAGCGACAGGATCTTCACGGAGCTGATCTCATCCATCGCTAGGCGGCATTCTGAGGTGCGAGAGCTCATCAAAGTGCAGGAGCAAGCTGCCACAGCTCTCCTGGCCCAGCTAGAGATGGACCTGGCCCAGCTCAGAAGCAGGACACACAGCTGGAGCTCCTGCTCCACACCGATGACCACATCCACTTCCTGCAGGTAATGAACGCATCAGATACTTCCTGTAAGTAACGCCAAAGACTTTAGGCTGATACACCCACTTCTTCCTGATGACGCCCACATATCACTGTGATATGCATGACATTGCATATAGTTGCATACAAGGACACAATATTACAATGTCAGTAAGGATACAATGTTACAAATCCCAGCATTCCTCTATTGCAATGAATAAATGAATGATTATTGAATTAGGCTATCCTTGATCAGGTGCTCAGAAGACTTGTTGAAGAGCATGTTCATTAGTGCAGCTTTAGGTGGCCCCTAATGATGTACACATGGGCAGCTTGACTATGAAAGGGTGTTGCTCTAATAACTGGAACATTATTGGAAAATAAACATACAGTTTTGTCCCTTTGATTTGTAATATTGTTCACTTGAAAATACTCCACCTACCCCCCCCACACACACACACGCACACACACACTAAATCCCCCAAACACGGGTGTTTCTCTTTGTCTCTCTCTCTCTCTCTCACACACACACACACACTCTTCCCGCTTTGCCTTGCTGTAGTGCTGCCAGTCTTTCTCTGCTCCCTCTGGTGTCATGGACCCGGCGAGCATACATACAGATCTATTGCTGGACTTTGGGAAGATGAACAGCGCTGTCTATGCCCTGAGGAAAAGACTTGAAGATATCCTCAAGGTGGAATGGCCAAAGATCACCAGGGCAGGTCAGTCATGAGTTTTATCCAAACAACATTTCGCAAAATTGCAAAATGTCTGTAACGATTCACAACAGATGCATTGTTAATGTAGCTGTTAATGTGTTTTTCTCCACAGCAAGCACTGTGAAATTTGTCCAGAGCCCAGAGCCCAATATCAGGCCAGAGTTCCTATACTGTGAGTCTATTGTAACTCTCTGGGACATGACATTTTCATTATACCTAACCAATGGGCTCTAGCCCAAATGACCAATTGGTAGACCACAAACAACGATGTCATTGTTAAGTCTCATTTGATGATTGGTGGAAAATATTTCTCTCTCTCTCTCCCTCCCTCTCCCTCTCTTGCTCTTTTTCCTTTTCCCTCCTTATCTCTCTACATTTTCTGCCTCCATGTATCTGTCCTAGACTCCTGTCCACTTAAATTAGACCCTAAAACAGCACACAAGGACCTCTGCCTGTCCCAGGACAACGAGGTGGTGACAGTGCGGAGCAGGGAGCACTCTTGCCCGGACCACCCCGAGCGCTTTGACTACTGGTGCCAGGTGCTGGCCACTGAGGGGCTGTCCGGGCGCTGCTATTGGGAGGCCGAATGGAGTGGGATGGGGGTGAACATGGCCGTAGCCTACAGAGACATGGAGAGAAAGGGCGAGGGAGGGGATTCGCACTTTGGGCACAACGACAGGTCCTGGAGCCTGTTCTGCTCACGGAAAGGCTATTCCTTCTGGCACAACAACGCGGTCACCAAGATCCCTGGCCCGTGCTCGTTCAAGATAGGCGTGTATTTGGACCACAGGGCCGGGACCCTGTCTTTCTACAGTGTGTCCGACACCATGAGCCTTCTGCATCGTGTGAAAGCAACATTCACCCAGGCCCTCTATCCTGGTTATGAATTTGCCTGCTACGGAGCTGCTGTGAAATTAAGTCAAATGGAATGAGCAAGCAGCACGTTAGTGGAAAGGAAATAGCCCAGTGAAAGAAATATTGAGATGTAAAAGTCAAGGTTTCACCCCAGTGCCGTGGTTTCTGCAGTGCTGTAGCATGAGTCATCTGCTTGTTGCTGAGAGTGGTTTGTTGTTTTCTGAAAATAGCAACCTGCCAGACGAACATGACAAATTAGAGGGAATGTTTACTGCTGAATACAACAGTGGAAGCAAGGCCAAAAATGTGCTTTTCAAGGGCCCGTCATGCAAACGTCCAGTACTACATGTCTGCTATCACATTTTGTATTTCTTGGGTGCCTTGCTCCCTCTGGCTAAGCTTACTAGTTGATATTTATGAGCGCTGGAGTTCGCAGTCCTCTCCTCCCATTAGTGCAGTGCAGGACCATTGTGAGTCAGCTGTCCTTTCCGTGACCCTACAGGGATTAGACCACTGAAAGCTTGCTCCACTAATATGTAGACAGGAAGCGTTGCTATACCAAAGACACCATGGCCTGCTGTACTGTTACTGATACTGCAATGTACATAATGTACAAAGGGAATGTAAGGTAGGTACTGTTTCACTAAGAGATAGTTCAGTAGTTCAGTCTTTTGAATTATGATGTGAATTATATTGGGCTTACTTACACTCCATATATAATGCTGACCTCACATACTTTCCCTGAGAGAGTTTTTGAATCATATGCTCTCTGATAACATAATTTTAAACAAAAACCCATGCTCAACTTCCTTGTACGGCTCTTTTGTTTGCTTTCCATCCATCTGGCTATTTCAGACAGCTCCCTCTGCTGGTTGTTAATAGACCTGCTTTACCAGAGCTGTGCCTGCTAGTCTCCTGAACAAGCAACACAACAGATGACAGACTTTCACTTGGACTTTGGAACCCACCTGTCCTATCTTTACCAGATCAGGGCCAGATACCAAAGTGATACATGAGCTTTATGACTGACTCCAGTCCATTACTGATGGGTTTCTGAAGGTGAAACAACAGCTTCTACAGCATCAGAAGCCATATCTACCTTTAAATATCATTAAATGACTTTATGTTGACTTGCACACATTCTCTACAATGTTTTAAGCATGCTTATTTCTAAAGGGCCTTATTAATTAAAGTCACTTGTTGACTAACTTGCTTACTTTTTCCGTTCTCTAAGGCATTATTGACAATCAGAGGCATACTATGTAAGATTTTCAGGATAACTTAACCAGTTTTGCAGTCACTTTTATGGTTAAATGACTCATAACAGGGTGAGTGAAGGCTCTCTTGGTTCCCCCTACAGTCTTTTGGTAAATTTTGCTGTATGCTTGTAAAATGCCAGCGTCACCCCGCTGAGGGATGAAACCGAGAGAACTCGTGTTTGAGCCTTATTGAATCATGGTTATTACCTTGCCAGTCTGGCTTGTCAGGCGACTGCCAGTTGACGTGACTCTTCAAAACATTAGCACTGCTGGTTACAATCCTTTAGTTTGTAAAAACAAACCCATGTTCAAGCAAGATTTAGAATGAGTTTGTACATTTAAAAAATGCAGGCAAATGTATGGGCAGCTTTGTTAAAAAATTTATAAGATGTAGGCATTTCTGTGTGTCCTTACATTACACACAGACACTCCCTCACACACATTCTCAGATTGTGCTGCACATTCAGAGGAAATGAATGAATGACTATTCCATGTGATTCATTCATACCTCTGACGCTGGCTAAAACTGGCTCAGGTTTGTGGCTTGGCTATGTGGCCAAACTATTGAAAAGCTAAAAGGCCTCATTGAACATAATTGGCAACATATATAAGGCATATATAAGGCACTTTTGATCTCTGGGATTTCTCTTATCAGTAGTTACAGAGTGGTTAAAGAAAAGCCACCATCACTCTTGGTTACCTGTAACAACACAGAGGGAGTCATATCAACCCTTATCATAGCCCCTGTTATTCTCCCTCTACATGCTGTCTTTGAGATCCGTTATGAGGAAACATGGCATTACTCTCCATTCCTATGCAAATAACACCTAGCTATATCTTTCCATGAAGCCTAAAAGCTGTACACCAATAACTAAACTTGGTGCCTGCCTCCAAGATATCAGTCTGGATGATGAGATGAGATGAGGATGTTAAAACTCTGATGTTATGATGGTAGGCCCTAGACAGCTGAATAGCAGCTTATTTCCCCACCAGAACTTACTCAGTGACCTTTCACTTTCATTTAACACAAGAGTGAAAGACCTCAGAGTAATCATTGACCAGGACCTCTCTCTGAATAGTCATGTTTCATATTTCAAAGACGTCCCTTTTCACCTATGTAATATCACTAAGGTTAAAAAGTTCCCATCCTCTGAAGATGACGAGGCTTGATTCCTGTAATGCTCTGTTCTCTGGGTGGAGTAATACCTGTATTAAAAACCTATAGCTAAAACAAAATGCAGCCTGAACACTTACTAGGACTAAAAAATATGATCATATGTCTCTTATTTTTGCTTCCTTATACTGGCTCCCTATTAAAAGTCGATTTTAAAATTCTCCTCCTAACCTATAAAGTTCTCCTTCCTAGAAGCCTTGTGACCTATCCCTTCTCACAATGACACTGTCAAAATGGACCCACTCAATGTAACCCCCATGATCAGTCTCACTCCTTGACTTTAACATTATGTCTGGCTGCTACTACATTGTCCAGCCAGAACTTTAGACAACCACATATGGCCTGACTACCATATAATGTTGTAAAACAATATTTTGGAATTATTATGATGCTCAGGCAAAACCATGGAGAAATTGTAGTCTATCACGGTAACTACTAACTGTACTTATCCTGCATGATTCCTGGCAGTTGACTTGCCCAAGGTTTCTTCCTAGAATGACTACCATAAGGAGGTTTTTCCTTGTCCCTGTTGCTCTAGGTTGCTCCTTATTAATGTCTATAAAGCGCCACGTGACCGCACTGTTGCCTGAAAATTGTGGGTTGGAATCCCTGAGGCCACCATTGTCCCTTGAGCAAGGCACTTAACTAGTTCCTCTAGGGAAACTGGTCCTGAACTAACTAATAACTGGCAAATGTAGATAAAAGCGACTGCTAAATGTATAAATATAATTAAATTTAACAATTTATTGGTGGTTCATTTGTATCTGCTTACGTGTTCTGAGTGTGTTTCTCAACCATTGCCTTGATTTGTTTTTTTCAAGTGATTCTCCCTCAGAATGAAGTAGCCTAGGCCTGTCTAACTATTCATCTTACTCATCACTTAGGCTCCTCACATGCTTGAGCAGGCATAACGATGAAGATGTCAGGGGACGTCTTAAAGTTAGCTACAAGTACAAACAAATCAGTTTCCTGTGTGTCATAGTTTTAGTACTGGCTATGATGAATGTAGCCTATTAGAAGCTGTTTATCAGAAATACCAGATTTTGTACGAATGTACAGACTTCTTGTGTAGGTCTAATTAAAAAACAAATCACCCGCTATTAACCCTCTTACAGTGATATCAGTTGTAAAAGCAGAAAAACCACTTATTGGAGATAAGATCACATGTTTTAGAAACGCAATAGCTTGACCTCTGAATAGGGGAAGGAAACTGAGGAAATGTTATGTTCACCCTTTCCCTGAGAAAGCAAGTGTTTTCATCAGGTTGTTGGAAAGTTACAAAAAATTAAATGTCAAGAAAGTAAATTGTAGTATGAAAGGATAATGGTAGGCTACTTAGATTTGGGTTGTCCAGTTATGCTTAGCCTACTTAAATACATAAACATCAATCAGCTTCGCAAGAACAGACTAACATGAACCCAATAATCTACACTGGTGAACAAAAACTAGAAGACAGAATTAGCCTTTACATTTGTAATAACCATCAAAGAAGAGAGAAAGAGAACCTCTTATATTCATAAAGGTCTTTTTTTTTAAAGGTGTTCTTATCTCTCTTTTCCCTTATCATCAGGAGAAATGTAATTGTGTAATGTGTCATTTAAATTGCACAGCTAACCATGTAATGCAGTACATTACATGATAAATTACATGTTAACTGTAACCACAAAAGCAAATCAAAGTGTCTCTGACAGTTTTTACTGAATAGCCATGGTACTATAATGCTAAAGACTAAGGTGACTTGACCTCTGAGATAAAACATCTGGGGACATTCCTAGCTCTACAGTCAATATTATTAAAATAAGTGTATGTTGTAAGATAAGACAAAGTGGCTTTTCTTGTATTTTACAGGGGACAGACCACCAAACTGGGGACAGTCCCCAGAAAATAAGACCAGGTGTCTGGCCACTATGCAAGACTAAACTTGATCCACATGTTTTCACCGACAGGCAGGGAGATCACCTATACATCGGTTTATTTCTGCTGAACAGATGACTCAAGCATTGTTGATTTTCTAGTGTACCCACTGAGTCAGTAATTCCATGTAAAAATATATTCAGGCCTAATTAAGACAGGAAGTGGGTGTGGTCTAACTTTAGATCCTGCTACTCAGTCAACCCTCAGATCAAAAGACATATGGCCACCAGGTGGCAGTGTTCACAAAGAATATTTAAAGTTACGCACCCGCTAAAATAAACCACGATGCGCATGCACTCAAACACACATAGGCCACCACACACAGGAAGAGCAATGCAATAACTGGCACCAATGTGTAAACAAGTGTTACAACGTTGATTTTATAATTTATTTAGCAAACAGGTTAAAAACATTAGTTCCCTTCAAATGTGCTGTCTCCAAGAGGAAGCCCTTTTTATACAAATATACTTACAACAGTGCCCCTGTATTTAAATTGAAATCCAACAGTGGAACAAGACCTGCAGTCCTTTCATATATTGCCATGTCTATGCAATATATAATACAAAATACAATGTAATAGGAATACTGTGTTATTATTAAATCACTAATGCAATTTGAATTGGGTTAGGATGAGGAGCTGTGGTCATCCTGGCCTGCTCTCCATGTGTGGACCAGACTGGAAAGATCTGATGTCTTCTCCAATAAACTCAGTGACTGCAAGGAAAAAAAACAATTCTTAACAACAGCAGACCACTCTTGAATCTTTAGGCACAATGTACTAAATAGTAAATTATTTAATTACTGGATTAATCAATACCTCTGTAATAAAACCTGTTTACTAATAACTCATACTATACACTTCAGGTGGGGCTAGAAAAGTTTTAACAACCTGCAATATCACATAACAATAAATAATTTAATTACACTTCACCAGGACATGCATGTGTCCGATGAAATGGTCAGGAACCACTCCTAGTTGACCTAAAATGCATTTCATCCTAGAACAATTTAATCTAATAGAGAAGCACAATTGTTAATCTCACCCTCCTCCAGTGTGATATGGTGCATGGAAGAGGAGCTGGCAAACTCCAGGGGTCCTTCCTGCATCTTCATGCCCCCAGCGGTCTCTCTGTCTGTGCCCGCCCGGCTCTGTGGCTCCCAGCCATCGTACTGGCTATAGGGGGGCGGAGGGTACAGGTCCTGAGAGGGGCCAGGGTTGGCCGGTGGGGATGGGCACGGGCACACCTCCTGGGGATAAGGGCAGCTGGGGTGGTAGGGCGAATGGGGCAGCGTGGGCAATGGGGGCAGTGGGGAGGTGGAGATGGGGCTGCTGGCAGGGAAGGGGCTGAGGGAGGAGGAGTGTGAGGGGGACGGTGAGGACGACAGGTACGGGGAGTCCAGCCAGGGTGAGGGCGAGGGCGAGGGAGGCTGGGGAACGCCTCGTGGGTAAAGGGGGGGCAGGAGCTCGGTGAAGCCCAACTCCAGACTCTCAAAGCTGGGCTGCCTCTCGGACAAGGCCCCCCTTCCTCCCCCACCTCCGCCCAAGCTCTCCTCCGGGCCCTCAGACTTGGCGCAGTACTCCTCTTGGTAGATTTGCCCTGAGTAAGAGAAGTCACTTGGATAAGGGGGCAGGTGAAAGCCAAGGGCTCGCTCGTCCATGGGCATGTCCCCTCTCAGGTGCAGGGCCCTGTCCGACACCCCTGAGCTCCCGAAGGGCCCGAGGCCCACACCCTCCAAAGGCAGCACTGAAGGATGAGACAGCAGCGGGTCCTCTTCTTTGAACATGGCTTCACACAGCACAGTAGGAAAACAAAACTGATTAGAAATTGAGCGTGTAGATTGAAGTCTACATGAATGAAACCATGCAAGGTAGAGCGAAAAAAAGGACAAATTACACAACACGACATACAAATTACAATAGTACAACTACAGGATGTTTCCAGTAACCAAACATAACCAAAGTTAAATGATCATGTTATTCTGACAGTGACAGGGTGTCAGGGTGACAGAATGGTGTTACTCACTTGGTAGATATTTGAAACAGTGGGTGCTGCTTCTTTTCCTCTTCCCATTTGACACGTACAAGCAGACAGGCACAGGGCGGCTCACTGATTGCTCACTGTAGGGTGGCACTCGCACACACAACAGGCACTGCCGCACAAACACAACCAAACATCCAGCACAGTAAAGCGGAGTTACCCTAAAGGCAAATCCCTCAGTCCACTCCATAAACCTGAGGCATTATAAAGTCAGCCTACAGAGAAGCAGGCCAGGAGCTTACACACCATTACACTGACATTATTTAACACAACCAGCAATACCACTGAAATCAAAGCAACTTTAGCTGTGTTCACAGCACAGATATAATTTTCAAAATAACAGCTTTCAAAAGCTTGAAGTGCTTAATATTTGTGGTGACATGGAAAAGGAAATAAATTCTCTACCTCGTTACTTTTATCATGATCTATGTGAGCCTCTTCTTCCCACTGGAGTTTTCCATCTGTAGCCCGTCCAGAAAGATACATTTTATACCGTAGAAAACTAAATTAAACACTGGGGATTATAACACACTGGAAAGTGACCACACACACACACACACACACACACTTTACCTGAACCTCTCTCCATAAAGAGCACACGGGAGGTAGGCAGGAAGTTGGAGCCACCAAGCAGCAGCTCCTCTCCCCCTTCCACGGAGCACGATGTCAGGCTCACTGACTCTACCACTGGGAGTTCCTGAGCCGAGCGCTGAGCTGAAGAGATGGGGAGAGAGAGAAAGTGGGATTTAGAAATACATACAAAGAATGAAAAGAAAGAGTGTGGAAGAGAGACAGAGGAAAGTGGAAGAAGAGAGAAAGAAGGACTGAAAGAGGGATAGAGGGATAGAGAGAATGAGGAAGAAAGACAGAGGAGAGAAAAAGAGACAGAGCAAGACAGAATGAGAAGTAGGAAAAGGGGGAAGTAAAAGCAGGGGAGTAAGGGAGAGAGAGGAGAAAGACAGAGAGCAGGGGGATTAGCTGTAAGATCATATCCAGCTGCAGTGGAGTGTGAACCAGATGAAGGTGAGTGAGGACAGTCATGATATCAGGTGAATGATTAGGTGCGCTGCAGCCCTGGAGAGGCCTGGAGGTCTCCTGCTCCGCCAAGGAACTGCTGGCTGCCGGGCCATGAGACGTGTGAGCAGCCTGAGACATGTTCTACAGGCTGGTCCGAGCTACTGCAGAGCCGCATGGAATCCCAAACATGCCGGCTGGAAAAGTTGGTGCTTTTTCTTCTGTTTCCAAAACGGCTCATCCAGTGTCGGCATTTGATTTTGTTGGACTGTGATGCAAGCAGGGGGCTGGCATCCCTGTCCACTCTACATCTCATTTTTAGTTTTCCCTCTGACCCCCCGTGCCAAAAGGGGGCACAACTGGGCAGCACTTGTGTTCTGAGAGGAATAAAGCACCTGGGCAAGCCCTCTGCTAGTCACTCTGACACTGGGAAGACTCAGGAAAACCGATGGGGTTCCTTTGAGTAGAGTCTGATTGCTCCCGATTCAAACAGCACCCATAAAACCTATGTTGAATTAGCAACTATCAATGAAACTAAAACTAATTTTATTATCTTGGTTGGTGATGAGGACCATGACATTTGAAGAACAGGGTGAAGCAAGATTAGAGCATACAAAATGGTACAATTGCTTGACATAATTTCACATTTTAGATGCTAAATGATCTGTTAAATCTGTTAAAGATGTTTGCTTTCTTCTTGTAAATAGCAAACCATCAAAAATACACCAATGACAACAGCCTGTAGCTAAATCATATCATTTGCAAACACAACTTTCCCATGGGTGAATAACAGAGTTATATACAGACATCATAAATCAGAGAGGATAAAAGAGACTGGCCAAACTTACAGCATTCGATTGGCAGAGACGCCACCTGCAAGGCGAGCACCCGTCCGGGTGGAGCTAGCGGTGGAGCCAGTGGAATGTGTGTACGGAAGACCAGACGAACGCGAGTATTCTTTCTCCCTACGTCAGTCTCTCCTTTCCTGAGCTCTATGTCAGAATTCCTCAGCTTTAGAATGCCTGCACAATCAATTCTAACAGAGGGAGAAATCATATAAAATGCGTTCAGATTCATTCAGATCTGACAATTACACCAGTGGCAATGGCATCTGTCCATTCATTAATGGATGTATACATTTATCAATCTGTCAGAAGTGTATATCATAATAATAAATTGTTGACATGCTATGTATCTAATTTTCAGTAAACATCCATCCGTCTATCTGTCTCTATATCCCTTACTCACAAAGCAGTCATGTTGGTCTCTGGATTGAGTGGGATGTCAAGTAGTTTAGTTCCAGCCTGAATACTCTCCTGGCTGGCAGTGCCGACCATTTTCCCTGTAACTCTAAAATGAAACAACAACATAGAAGAAAAATCATATATCAACATTTCAACACAAAGTTATGGATACTTCATCAGACAGACATGCGAAAGAGAGAGAGAGAAAGAAAGAGAGAGAGAGTGAGAGAGAGAGAGAGGGGTAGAGAGAAAGCAGGTGATCAGTGGACATGCCCACTGATACATACCGGTGAATCTGATAGAATGGGTGTGGTCGGATGGACCTGTCATCAGCAGTTCCTACAAACACCTGCAAGGAGAGAGGCTGCCTCTCTGTGTACCCAATAAGCTGAGTGACAGAGAGAGAGAGAGAGAGAGAGAGAGAGAGAGAGAGAGAGAAAGCAAAAGAGGAAAGGAGGGCAAGACAGGAACACAGAGACAGAGAGAAAGTGAGAGGTAGTCACATTATAATTCTTTCATTAAAATAATCCCATGCTGAAATAATCCCTTTTCAACCTTGACCACAGGGTGACCTCCTGGTGATGCTTTGACTGCACCCCGGCTGCCCTCTGTCTCATAGTGGGCACGATGATGTGGGCGGGGCTGTACTTCAATGCGCAGCTCGTACTGGTCGAACTGAGAGGGAAGCGGCCAATCAAGTGGAGGCAAAGCATTTGACCTGCCAAGACCAGGATCACAGGTCAGAATACATACTACTGAACTTTGTGTCTCGCTGAAACGGTTTCGTCTCCTTATGTAGATTGAAGCCCTGATGCTTTTGCACATATTTTGACACTCTACTGTAGATTTTCCAAATGTTTTATAGTGGGGGTGTGTGTGCGTGTATCACCTGAACAGAGGGCTGTGTGCACTAGCCCTGGTCCTGCCCCATCCCAGAGCAGGAGGCACAGACAGGTAGTTCATCCCCAGAGAAGGGGGCTCACGCCTCAGGCCTCGTGGCTCTGACAAAGGACATGGGGAACTCTGAGCAGGAGGACCATGGTCCTGCTCTAGCTCCCTGGAGGAGACCTGAACACACACACACACACACACACACACACACACACACACACACACACACACACACACACACCACACACAACACACACACACACACACACACACACACATCAAAGACAATAAATGAAAATAATAAATATTGCACTGTAAAGCCAAATAAGATGGCAACTTAGTACTAGTAAAGCACTAAGTTTCCAAGTACTAACACATGAAAAAGCAGCACGGACACACACACAGACACAGTATCACATCAGGATCATTCAAAGCACCACGGCTTTTTCAATATAGTTTCTAGGTGCCAGATGGTGAAGAGAGCTCACCTGCTCCAAGGAGGTCTTCCTCGTCTTCTGAGGGATGTTGAGTTCACAGCCACCACCTGAGACCTGGCTCTGGGGGTCCCCCTGTCCTGTCTCATGGGCTAAGGGGTGCTCCTCGGAGTAGCTGCTACGGCGTGAGGTGCACGGGGAGGCACAGGGGGAGTTCCTTCGCTTCTTCCCCCCAGGGGAGGTTGGGCGGGAGGAGGGCGACAGGCAGAAGTGGGACGTGGCCTCGTTTAGCTCCTCCTCCTCCGCCAGCAGCGAGTCACAGCTAGAGGCCGGGCTGAGCCAGCCACGGGAGGAGGGACTGGAGGCAGGGCTGGGGCTAAGTGAACCCGCCCCTGTCATGCCGTCACGGTAACAAAAGGGGTCCAACAGTGGCAGATAGAGGCGCTCCCTGTCCCAGCCACCACCAGTGTCCCAGTAACCTCCCCCGGCCAGCACAGAATCATCCTCAGGAGAGATGGTGGTGATCTGGATGCTGGGGCACTCAAGAACTCTGGACTCAGACACCTATGAGAGAGAGTGAATGAGAGATGAAGAAATAGAGAATAAAGAATTAAAAGGCAGACAGATGAAAAAGTAAGACAGCAAAAGGAGGTGAGAAAAGAGAGACATACAGAGCATCCACATTAACATTAAAACCAATTCACACCTCTTATATTTGCAAATTGCTACAGAGTGGAGCCTCAGACCTGTACGGATCTTGCAGGAAGGCTCTCGTACGTCCCACTGAACTCCCGCACCAGTGCTCTCCGTGGGGGTGGGGAATGCATTCCAGCCCTCTGACTGGTGGAGGTTGGGGGGGACGGGATGCCCAGTGGCTGGCCAACATGTGTAGAGGTATCTGTCACAAAACAAAAAATGAATTTTACTGCACATAAAGAATCTCCATCTATCAATCCATCACCAGTTATAAGCAAATTTCCATCCCCTGTCTAACCCTTCTTTAACCAGTTCATACTAAGCCAGTCTCTAGCATCTAGCAATTGTAGCAATTCAGATAGGGCCGGAGTTAGGCTGCCACTAGGAAGACCTACCTCCTGAGGGAGGTTGCTCAGCAGGGTCAGAAAATCAGAATTGGAATCAAAGTCAGAAAAATATCTATCTATCTATATATCTGTCTATCGATTGGTCTATCTGCCTGTCTGTCTAGGAGTGTGTGTAGTGGTGTAATGGAGACAACAAAATGATTGTAGAGCTGATTTATAAAACTGGGAGCAGAAACCAGTAACGTTGCCATTGTGTTTGCTCCAATAATTACCATCACTGCCTCAATAAATATCAGCAAGCAATGTTTACTAAGTAGCTAGGTAATAAAAACAATAGGCCTAGGGATTGGATGTGCCTTCTACACCGAATAAAATTGCTGTGGTTTTCTGCTACGGATGTGCTCCAACTGCATGGCAAAAGAAAAAAAAAAGTTTATGGGGAAGAGAAAAAATTGTTTATGGGTAAATGAAAGAACAATACCATTTTAACTAAAATATGAGAGACTGCCATTGTACCAAAAAAAAACACACAAAAGACCATTTCAAGATTCAGGGAGCTGCTGCATGCATCACAGTTTCCGAGCAGCGCTTAATAAATCTCTACCTGGCAAAACCACAACTCTGGAGCGTTCCCTCTACAGAGAGCTCAGTATTCCTTACTTGCGCTGCCGTGGTAATGCCAATGCAACATTCTGCACAGACTGCTCTCAATTGGCAGAGGCACTGGAGGGACTTTATCATGGTCATACATGCCAATACTGTATAGCCACAGTCATCAGCAGATTCAGCACAGTTTGATTGGCAGAGATGGCGGTAGGTAGCCGAGTTCACGTTAGATGAGACGCTTATGACAGAAGAGCACATGATGGTGTGCATCCGTACTGCTGATAATCAACAGACTGAGCGGGAAAGCAGAAGGATGAGAGATGATCAGCAACTGTCAAGCTGTGACCAATTTTACAAGATTGGTAGGGTAAAAAAGACAAGGAGCAGCAAGGAGCTAGAAAGCTTTAGCACCAGGAACAGCTTTGGCTGCAGTTTTCTTTTTAAACAGTGAAGTGACTGGTAGCAAACTTTTGTAAGTGGACTAAGATATCAGACTGGCTGGGTGCCAACTGCAACTGGGTCTGCCAAGTGATATACTGGATGTGGTAAAAACGGTATTGCCAGAAGAGATGCCGTTGTACGGATCTGCTGGTCAGCAGTGTCAAAACAGACAGAACAGCCAGACAGAAGACAGCAGAGGTATAAATGATGGCAAATGACAGACATCAGGAAGTGCCCTCAACCTGTTTGAAGTGTGTTCACAGTTACATGGTGCCAAAGAGCAGCGCTGATCAGCAGGAAATACTACCCAATAAAAGTGTATAGTGGCAGTGGCAGTGGCAGCATCCAGAAGTTTCTTTGGGAGGCTATATTGTACCATCTTGGTGTGCCAAGAGGCTGGAGGTGGGGGCTGGGTGTGCTGTGCTGTGCTACGCATGCATGTGTGCCACAAAGGGAAAGGAGAGGGTGAGGAGAGGAGAGGAAGGAGAAGAGAAGGGAGGAGAGGAGGCAGACTGGAGGGAGGTGTGTATGTGCGTGCTCAGTAAACACAGATTGAGGTTCAATCCAGATGGCAGCTGTTAACTCCACTCACACGCACAGCTGATTAAAACCACATTTTGTTAGGCCCTACACACATACACTGACACACAAGCATACACAAAGAGTTAGTGTGTGTGAGAGAGAGCTAGTAAGCAAGAAGAGATGGGACATGTTTAACATAATGTATAGGGGTCATTACTAATTTCTTTAGAGATGGGCAGGACAACTGAAAACAGATGAACGAACAGTCTACACTTTAAAAGAAGCATTACATTTGTAAAGCCTAGTACCACAGATTCCTAAAACAATTTGAACATCTCAAAAATTTATTTCCGAGCAGTCGTCACCATCTCTACAGTCACACTCTAACATGCCCCAATGCACCTATCCCCCCTCTCCACCCCATCCCCCGTCGGACACACATACAGACACATCACCACCACTATAATCATCATCATCATCGCTAAATGACCAATGTAAAATGTGCTGACCAGCGTTGCTGCTTGTTTCAAGATGCGCGGGGGCTCTCTCCGTCCTCTCCCCCACAGAGCTGGGGTCCCGGTCGGCGTTGCGCAGCGGGGATGGGCCGCGGGTCTGGTCCTCCTCAAACACCAACTTGAACTCGAACTCTCCCTCTTCCCAGCCCGATCCCGGCGCAGCCCCCATCCGCACAACAGGCAAATTAAAAGTCGTTAACAATTAAATTCCCCTCTCAATAGATGTTGAGAATTCAGAAAAACCGTCCCCACGACGAGTCCAAAAGTTATCCTGACACTCCGTAAAGAACCGAGATTAATTTTCCCTCGTCCTCTATCTGATTTGAATTTGATCTTGATTGTCCTCGATACGGAACACTATGAGCTGAATATTGGATTTGCGTAAAACATTTTCCTTATCACTCATATTGTACTGGCAGTTATCACTTATCTCTCTTTACATAACTTTTCCAATTGCTTTGTTCCAGACTTCTTGGCGGAGATAGAAAAAAACTTCAACTGATCCAATAATGTATTTTAGCGAAGTTTCACTCTCATTGCAAACAGTATAAGTTCACGTTATCGTCCAAATGGCGCTATCTTGATTCTGCGATGCTTGTCCGTCATTTTTAGGGCTATCCCTGCGTTTTCTCTATGGCGAAAAAGTTTCATCAAATTTCTTCGTCCTTTACCCTTAATTGCCTTTGGGTGGGTTCCCCTAGCCTGTCTGCTCCGTTACTGTATCCCCATAGGACATTCAGAACGTCAGTCAAAAAGACCCCCTCTCCTCAACACCACATTTCTCTACTACTTCCACACTTCCCATGCTTTGATTGGTTAGGGGCTGCAACCACATCTTTAAAATAATAACAAGAAAAAAAAATCGGCATACTGACCACAAGTATTCCCTCGTCATCTCCTTCTCTAGGAAAACCACATTTGAACTCCTAGATGATATAAGAATGTCCCAATGACAAGCCACAGCAAGACCATTTAAGAGAGGCGCACACTGGGTGTGCTAATAGGGGTTCTCCTGTCGAAATGTGGGGCTGCATTGTCATTAGGCCATTCAGTGCTTCACTGCAGCTTACTTAAGACACTGTTACTCCAAGGCAAACTATGGAGCACAGTACCTGGTGGACTTTACATCATGTCAGTGTGCCCCCTTATTCCTCTGTCATCCACTCGCTACCCCCCTCCCCAACTCCTTCCAAACCCTTCTCTACTTTGCCTTCATTCGTCCCTCCTCCTCGTACGCTCCCATGTTCGCCCCACCACCCCCCTTCCCCCTTCCCCCCTTGAAAGGATCTGTTTCTCATTATCCTCTGTAGTCTGCACTCTGTCCGAGACAGGAGACGAAAAACTTAAATAAACAGGCTACCCCCCACCCCCTCTTCTCCCCTACACTGCCCTCACCCGTCCCCCCTCACTATTCAGTTTACAATTCAATTTCTCACACATATGATCAGACACTATAACCAATACGTCCTCTTCCTCTATGCGTATTTGATTCAGGAGAATGTGGTCTGAAGGCTCCTGTTAAAACACACACCATCAAAAGCTGTAGTTTAATGTCTTGGTGAGGCAAGAATTTCTTCACAGGGATTAAAATGAGTATGAGTGGAGCAATATTCTCCGCCACAAAAAATAGCTGCTTCAGCTGTTTGTTCAAATTAAATGACAGGTGTGTTTATTTATTTGTCATTATAGACATCATTGAGGGTAGGACTTTGTTATGCTGGTATATTCCTCTATAAAGTTTCACAAGGAAGGAGCTTTCAGAGAGGACATAGGACATCTGTTTTGGGGCCTATATGAAGGAGGTTGTGCTGCCACCAAGCGGGCACTGAGGACCTTGCAGTTCCCACACAAGAAGTCCCTGACACACAAATGCAATACCAGAGTGGGAGGGGAGACTCAGAAATGGACACAATGCTTACTTGACTTCTCCTGCACATTACCTCACTTTTCATTGGTTTTTGTTGTTATCATTTTTTGTTGTGTGTGGTTTTATACCAGTGACTGACAGACCTCACAGGAACAGCTTTCAATCAAATATCTCTCAGTTTGGAAGAAATTGTATGAGCCATGAATTCCCTCGTAAAATATATATTTCACTGAATTCCTAGAACATTGTAACATTTCTTCTGAGAATGATGATGAAGAGGAACAGAATGGAATGGAATGGTCAGAGGGGTGGATCTACTGTACAGGGCCAAATGTCATCGCTTTTTGGCTCTGGTCCATGTTTATTTCAGCCTTAATTCTAGGCTCAACAGGGAATTGTGAGTGATGTCAGCAATGCAAAACTGACTCACAGGAGCTCAAGTCAGAACTTGAATCCACCATTCAGATAGATCCAAGGAGAGAACTCTCATTCATTCATGTGAGGTTTCTTTGCTTTGGTCTCTTCCTCATGGAAAACAGCTGAATGACATCTATATTGAGTGGCTATACTTAGGGTCCACACCATGGAATGACCAGGTATTTACTTGAAGCAGCCAACGTGAACAGGAAGTTTACTTATATGACATCTGAGAGGAAATCTGTTGCTAAGTTATCATGCTAATCACTGCTAGTCCCAAACACCTGGATGGGATGGAACCCTTCAGAGGAAGTGCCCATAACTGTGCATGTCTGCAGCTAGACAGACTGTTTGCCAACAACTGTTATTTTTGCCCCACCCACTGAAGGAATAATTGACATTCCTGGGCAGTATACAGTGCTTCCATAAGCAAGTACGTACTTGTAATTTCTGAGTGTTTCTGAAGTGTTCCGAGAAAAAAAAAAATGTATGACGGAGTTACTCGTGGAGAATGTATTTGGGAATGGGAACAATGATCGCAAGTAATAGATAAAGATATTTTCCCTTGCAGTTATACACATATGCAAACCAACATAAACAAACTGCACTCTATGAGACACACACACACACACACCACAGTCTGTATAATCATCCCATCATGTTCATGTTCCCACTAACACACACACACTTTTAATAGCTTTGTTTTATGAGTGTTTGGGGGGCATTTAACAAACAAGCTGACATGCTTAGGAAAAGAGAATGTTTTTCATGTGTCTTACAGGAATGCTGTAGACAAGAGTGTCCTACTGGTCAAACACCAATTAATGTGATTGAGAGACAGAAGGCTCAGGATGCGACAAAAAACACTAAGAGGGAGAGACAGAGGGGAATGAAAGAGAGAGAGAGAGAGAGAGAGAGAGAGAGCCACAAAGGGGTGGGACCAATCATACCTCTTTCTCAACACATAATGTTTCCTATGTGGCCAATGGCATCATTATAGACAAGTACAGACAAACTCACTGAGCATCAGAATGAAGACTGGAGTACAACCTGTTGTATCCAGACAATTTGAGTCCCACCCACAAGATATCACCCATTGAAAGAAGGAATATAACTGAGAAGGAAAGCACCAAGAAGGACAGCAATATACATACACATATACATACGACAACAAACGGAGAGAAGAGTCGAGGTGAACAGGGAGATTTCATCAATTATACCTGGTACTACCCTTTGATCTCCTTCATCAGCCAGCACTTTGGAGGTGAGACAATCACTTCATCATTCTCTCTCTGTCTCTTCTTCTCCTTCTCTCCTCCTCTCTTTCACTTTCACACAGACATATTTCCTGACTGCTTCCTCACTTTTGTTTACACTACTCTGTATACCCATGCTTCTAGCTCAAAATATTTGTTGTCATTTAATGGGAAAATCTTGCCCTTTTGTGGTTCAGTGTGTTCCTGTCTGTTTACATAACTATAATCCGAGTTCTCCTCTCTTGTGCTCTGATGCAAGACAGTGGAAATTGCCAAATGTTGTAACGATTAAATCAGGAGGATATGAATACATACCTACAGGATATGAATACACACAACACATGTTCCTATATTTCAATGTGCTTAACTATTGCACAATTCTTCTACAAACTATTGTGTGAACTCAGTTGTAAGCTGCCAACCTGTTCAATACCACAGCAGACCAGGGGTGTGGACCTGCTTACTTCAGTTTTTTGGAAATGTTCAATCACTGGGAGAATGAAAGCTTTGTTTATTACATGCAAAACAATGGGGGCAACACATGTATTAAAACTGAGTATATAGTTTTGTTCCACAAGAAGTTTATTGTATGTTTAAAATCAAATGTGCGCTGGCATGTTGTGGAGTTGGAAAAATCAGTGCTTCGGAGAAAATGACTAATGAAAGCCAGCTCGATACCTTGAACAAATGACCTGTTGAGACACGCAGCATGTTATAGCATGTTGCTTTTTCTGTGCCAGTTTTATTACTGAGAGGTTAACTGAATAGTTGCCTTGCTCCATCAACACGCAAATATTGCCTCAAGGTATAAACTCTACCGTCACTCATGACAGTATTTCATCAATACCATGTGTGTTTTTTCTGCTTCATGCTGTGGTTGGAAATGAATGACACACATTCAATGTACACATAGACATTCCTGTGTTTAGACACAAATATTTGTAAAGATAACTATATTTACTTTACTTTTGCTGTATCTTTCTACTACAGATGGCAAACATCTGCAACAAAACAGGAAATGTGTCCATGGAAGACCACAACCTTGTGAGCAACGACGGCTCAACCATTGTGGGTTCCATCATCCTCTCCCTTGTCTTCCTCACTGGTGTGCCAGGGAACCTTTTCATAATCTGGAGCATCCTGGCGCGCTCGCGTAAGCGCTCCATCACCACCTTGCTCATCCTTAACTTGGCGTGTGCTGATGGCTTCCTCATGGCCCTCACCATCTTCTTTGTGATATACCTGGCCAAGCAGAGCTGGATCTTCAGCAATTTCCTGTGCAGGACTCTGTTTTACTTGTGCAACGTCAACATGTACGCTTCCATCATGCTCATCACGTTAATGAGCCTCCACAGGCTGGTGGCGGTGGTGTGGCCCCATCATGTGAACATCTTCAACAAGAAACGAATTGCAATACGTGTGCTGGCTGGCCTTTGGATGTTCGTGCTGCTCTTGGCCCTGCCTGCCCTGATCTTCAGGAGGGTACAGACGAAAACAGATGACAGAGGATGTGAACGTTTTGTGTGCGCTCCAGATCATAGCTCCAAAATGGTGAGTAACTGGAAGAGATCAGTAAAAAAACAAGAGCTCCTTGTTGCTGTTGTTGCTGTTAGAGGACGGGGTGGGGGGGTAATTCCAGGTAGGTCATTGGTTTCTTGCAAGCTTATTGTCTGACCCCATGCCTTACTTATCCACAGAGCCTCTGTGTTCTTTGTTGTGTGATGATACAGGAGGTGTTCCAGTACACTTTTGAGACGGTGGTGGGGTTTCTAATGCCATATGCATTGATAGTGAGCAGCTATGTGTGCATCTTGCGGCGGCTGAAGAAGACCAAGTTTTATAGCAGAGTCCGCAGTGAAAATCTCATCCATGCCATTATTGTGGTCTTTGGGCTTTTCTGGCTTCCATACCATGTCATCAATATAGTACAGGTGAGAGTATTTACAAGTAATTACAGGTAATAATATTAAAAGTCCTATTGCATCAAGATTTCACTTTATGAGGTTTTTTAACATGGTCCCGCAGTGGCTAGAAATGGCGATAGGTGTAAAGCATGCCTTGGATATCCTGCTTTGCCTTTGAGAAAATGAAAGCTCAGATAGGTCAATCTGGAGGCTCAGTAGGTGACAGAGAAATCTGAGATGCAGATGTTTTTGCCGACACGCTTTTCTCGTTTTTTTTTCGTCTTTTCCCGTTTGATGTTTGTGATCCTCATTGCCTGTTAAGAACGATTGACGATTTTTGCTAACCTGGAGCTATGAAATAATTGATTATGCTATGAAGTAAATTATTTTGAATTAGGGTGTATTAATGTGCCTTTGTATACAGAGTCAAGAGAAAAGTGAAATTGTAGACACAAAAAGCCATAACGCCATCTAAACTTTTTTCAGTGGCCAGTAAAAATATTTTTTGGCTGGTAAATGGTCAGGCCTTACCTGCCATTGGCAGGTAGGTCAAAAAGGTCACAAACCCTACTGCATGTCTATGAGCCATTGCATACATTCACTATAACATTATAAATATATACATTAGCACATGGTAGAGTTCAAGGCCACTGCCCCACCCTCCACCTTGCCCCACCTCTCTTCTCCTCATTATCATTTAAAGCTGCAGACACAGAAATGGGTCGTCCTAGGCTCATTGTGGGACTGGTGTCTAAATGGCTGAATGTCAGGAAAGGGACTTCAGATACAGCATTAGGGGACCACTAAGGCCCATATAAAAGCTTACAAGATCAGCATGTCATGGGATCTTTAAGTTTTTGGATTCTTTGTAGCATTTTATCACACAACTGTCAAGATTTAATTGCATAAAGTATTTTAACATATTTTAATAGTCATGACACACTCAAGAATTAAAGTTTCATTTCTTTAAACCTTTGATTAAAGGTCAAATTTCTGTGCATTTGGCATATAAAACGGTCCTGAATCCTGAACCTGTACTGCTGTTCTGCTACTTTTTTTTTTTTGCAGAGCCAAGATGGAAATTGAGAATTGTGAATCATCAATTTCAAATTTGATCTTAAATTTAAAATGATTGAAATTAGTGAAATTAGCAAAATAATCAACTGCTGATATCAGATGCACTTCAATATCTTACAATTTGTCTTCTATACCAAGTGTAACTGCCAATGAAGACAAAAGTGTTTTGAGCTCCTCTGCTCCAGTTATGAACCATGGTGAAAAAGCTGTCTCTGATACCACGTATCATTAAAAGCTTAGCAGTACATTGAAAGCTTACTATTAATGTAATCCTCTGATCAATCTGGACAGGTTGTGGCTGCGCTGGGTCCAGAAGAGAGCCCCATCACATACAGGTAAACCCCTCCTCTCCCACCTTTGTTATATTGCTGTTCTCAGTGCACAAAGGCCCCATTGCATGCTGTATTGCAAATAGCAGTGCACAAAAGGGGATGGTACTGCAACAATTTCACTGCACTCTTGTTCAGACATAACTGGCATCAAGTGCATGTGTCATGCCTGTAAATACAGTTACTAACAGGGCCCACGTCTGCCTGTACCTTTGTCTAGCCTGGATCAAATCTGGAGATCCAGTCGTGCTGTGACATCCTCCCTGGCTTTCATCAGCAGCTGTGCCAACCCCATTCTGTACACATTTGCAGGAAGATCCTACATAAAAAACGATGGCCTGGGCTTTATGGCTCGCCTGTTTGAGGGGACTGCTCTGGACTCGGGCACAAGGAGGATGAAAAAAGACACGATGGGGCTGAAAACAACAGATTCCTCCACCAGTGCAGGGGGTCAGGGTGTGAGAAATGGAACTACTCAATAAAGTGTCTGTACATGTGTTCGTATGGAGCAAGACTTGTGGTCTACACTTGTGGCCCAATGACATTAGATTCACTCTGTTTGAACATCAGTACATCAGCCTGGAGCCCAGGCAGATCTCTGAGTACATTTATTCGGTCTGGGAGGACTGAGAACTGGTTTTGTGTCAGCTAGACATCAGAAGTGACTATTGTGCTTTTGCCATGTAGGATAGATTTTGATAGCCAGACTAGCGCTCTCTAATGCTTACACTCAATTTCTCATTTAGCTCCACCACTGCGTCAGGAATCTGTCCCGCAGGCTTGGGTTGGCACCGTCTCTGAGCTGTGCAGGCCAATCAGCGAACAGAGGGAGGTCTGAAAGCAATTCAAACGGTGCGCTCCAGCACAGGTTTCAGACACTTTGCACAAAGTGAAACCATGTAAAAGCATTTTCATCAAGATTAGATTGAGTTGAATAGAAATGTATGAATGAAATGGACATGTTCTCCTTAAAATATTTCTTCAGAGCAAATTTAATATTGTACCTATGTGTTTTATATACAATGTTTTGTATGACTATCTTTATCTAGATTCAACATAGGCCCACTATTGAATATTTCTACATTTCACAATAAAGATAATGTACAAATTTGTATTTGTAAGACATTAAAGCTTTTGCACACTCCTCTACTAACTACTCTGTCCAGGATAAAGTGTCAGACTATGGATGTTAAGTCTTTTTTGCTTGAGAGATTGGAAATATTGTGTTAGAGCTGAAAAGATTCTATGTCCTCAGGAGAAGTTTCAGTGCTTCCTTTCTAATCTCCTTCAGCATAGGATAGGCTAATGAAACATCCTTTGAGAAAATAAAAGTTGATGCCCCTTAAGTCCTTGTTCTCCAAAAACACCCTCTCATGATTAGACGGTTTAGAAGGGAATCAGATTCTCCTCACTCTGTAATTGTCCATTCTCTTACTAAATCACAGCCTTTCCTGACCTTCCCATACTTTTCCCAACAAAACTAACTGCATATAGAAAAACATGACAGAACATCCCAGATATTTTTCCTTCATCACTCTTAACTCATTTCCCGGCCTACTTAAACATCTTCTACAGTAATAGTGGGAATATGATTCTACTTCACTGATCTGCCCAGTTGAAAACCATAAATAGATTTAGCAGTGGACAACTTACCACCAAGCATAAATATAATCTAACAGGGCTTTCCTAGGTTACAACTCCATGTTGAAACAACCCGCAGTACGTGGCCAAATGTTGTTACATGTTGTATGTTGCACATAGCTAATAAAATCCTTTCACTTCAATGAGTTATGATCAGTTAATTTACAAAGCACACTTTTAAATCTACCTGTGGTTGATCAAAGAGCTTTTACTACATGAAATAATGACAAAATGATAAAGGATAGACCACAGGAAAGATTGACTAACAAAACTGAGAAATAAATAAACACCAATAACACAAGAGGACGTGCAACTTACAAAGCACGACACAGTAAATGTGCCTTCAACCTGTCTAAGGCATGTAATTGTTGGGGCTTATGCAAAATGGAGGCAGACTATTCCACAATTTGGGCTGTTAAAAGTAATTTTTTCAAGCTACAAGAGCAGGGATCTGTAATGTTTAATGAGCCAAGGACCCCTCAATTTATATTGTATGGACCACTTATTAGCTAAGGCTTAGCATAGCAGATCCCAAAGCTAAATGAATCACACTGAAATTAATGTGGCCTGTGGAGTCAAGCACTGCAAATAATTAATGTAATAATTATCAATAGACTACTGTCTATTGAATCTGAGAATTATTGTTTTGTAACAATTTTTTACATATATTTTTAAATAACACTTGAATATTTGATGTACCCCTCACAGTAACTCTGAGGAACCCCTGATGAATAGCCGCACTAACATGTTTTCTAGACAAGATCATTAGTCAATCATGGCAAGAACATAAGCATGGGTTATCAAGTGTTTTGCAAACAAAACTTCAGGAAGCATGCGAGAGATTTGTGATGCCATTCAAATTAATGACTAACTATTTTACATGAAAACATACAAGTCTTCCCACCAAAAGATGACTACCACTTTTATGTTAGAATAGCATGCAACTTTCGCCAGACGTTAAAAACTGGGTGAGTGCAGAACACTTCCAAAATCAGCTTAAACCAGGAAGGACTCTCAGGCCAAAGTCACTTCCCCATTTCAAGGGGTATAACCATCTACATTCAACGAGTTGATGCATTAAATAGTGCAAGGTAGTGACGACTTATTTTAATAAAATCTTTGTTGCTTTAATAGACAGAACTTCGTATCTTCACACTACCATTTCATATAGGCTAGTCGTTTATACATTTCCAGGAAAATAAAGACACCATCAACTGTTGTGCATGAAGTTCATATATATACATATATATTACATATAACAGTTCAACTGTTTTTGTCCTCAAATTACTTAAAAAAGGAAACCTCGGCAAAAGTTACGTCATTTCTCGACTTTATTAAAAAAATAACTCAAGCAGTTTGTTCCAGGAGCACCTCGAGGTTTCTGACAAGTTTACCTGCAAAATAAGAAAGCGACTTCAATATAACATTTTGATAACTTATCAAAGAAATGTTTGTAGCGACCCACTTCAGTGCATGTAAGTAATCATGGAATTTCAGGTGAAACACGGACTGACATGCAATTCATCACCAAAGGGTGCACAGCGAATTACTGCAACTAAAGCCAAGATCGATACGTACCTGAAAACGATGATTTTCGCAGCAGTTCTGAACTGCCCCTAAGAAACACACACAGAAACATTTCAGTTGGTAGCTATAACTACACAATCTGCTTTGAATTGAATATTGAAGACCTGATCAGTGCTGTGAAAACGTAGTCAAGACTCAGCTAAAACACGGAATCATGCGTATCATTTCGACAAAAGTTAACAAAAAGTCGGGACGCTAACGTTGATCGAAATGTCGGACATCAACGCATGTCGGGCCGACGCATAATACCACTTGACCATATTTGATGCACCATGCACCTGCTAAAGGATGCAAGGCACTTTTGGAAACCTTGCGCAATCGCTTACCGACGTTCACATAGTGCATAACAGTACCAACCATCGATGAGATTCAAACCTCAACTCACCTCAGCGTTTGATCCTTCCCACATCCAAAAAGATAACATGGATTCTTTGTCATCAGAACAGCGCTAACCTTGGCTAATTTTGTAGCACGCTAAAGCCTTGGCTTAACGTTACGTTTACATAAATGTATCTTTTAATTAACAACCCACTTCTCGTTGTTTTCCTGTATAATGCCCTCTACACACAAAGGATTGTTTAAATATCAAAATTTTGTTCAAAAGGTTGGTTTCTGAAGGAGCTATCTACCTTGTGGTCCGTCCAGGCCCCTTGCAGAGAAAGAAGAGACTGATAAAGTGCATGTCGTTGCATTTATCTCCTGATCAACCCACGTGTTTGTGTTTCCCGCTTCCGGTGTCGAATCGATTCTGTGTTGAAAAATATATTTAAAAACTGCTGTCATGACCTTGGATAGTCATAATAAACATTGACTTGATTACGTTGGTGCATGTGATTAAACTGGAAAGGACAAATGAAGGGAAACACTTTTAAGGCAATTTATTTATACACATTTTTTCTAGGTTTATGTATGGGTTAAAGGAACATTTCACTATAATAATAATAATAATTACAATGTCCAATTTGTAAGACAAAGATATTTTTTCATTCATTAAGTTCAATTTAATCAAATGAAGATTCAAATGTTTACATAACAACTGAATATGTGCCAACATGGCTTTATCAGACACTGTAACATTCGGCTACATGATTTAAGTTATTTATATTTGTTCTTTTTATTTAATCAAATAAATTAACAGTTTTTTTTTTTAATTTAGTATGATCAAACCTACAGACAATGTACTTATTCTAGCTCAGTGGTACATTCCCTTACTATCATGGCCCCTATGTTGGTCTAGTTCGAATACCGGGATGGCGTACTACGGAATTCGTTTTGGGTCAAATCTCAGGCAGGTAAACACGCTGGAAATTGAAGTCTCTGTTGAATTGAAGGAACAAAGGTATCGCAACATCAGGTTCGTTCGTCTGGAGCAGTAATGAAATCTTAATAGGTATGCAAACACACCTTCTCTTACTGTTTCATGATTTAGTGTTTATTTGTGTCCAGCGAAGACTTCGCAACTCAGGTCAACGTAGCTCGCTAGGTAACTACGCTAAGCAGCGAAGAAAATCAAGGACAATTGGGTTTATCAATTGAAATGAGTCCTTGGGTTAGGATAAAAATAGGCTAAACCACAAGAAGAGGATACTGATGAACACAGGAAAATTATGTGTACGCTCTAGTAATATTGTGACTATTGTAATTGTTCCATTATGCTGCCACCCAGTACAAATGTTTTGTAACTACACAAAGACGCATGCGCAAATTTACTGCATCGATGCGAGTGATGATGGGGAAGCTTTTTGCTTGAAGGTGGACAGCTTTTACGCGTTGTTTCATGTTACTTGATTTTTCTCATTGCTTACTCTTTAAATTTCTTGCACACATTAATTAGTCTTGTATGTGTAACTTCAAGGTGGAGGAACTGGATTTATCGGACGAGAACTCAGTAAATTGCTCAAGAGCAAGGGCCATGAAGTCACTCTCATTTCACGGCAACCAGGACCTGGGAAAATAACATGGGTAATAAAACTAAATGCATCTGCTCTGTGTGGCTGCCTCTCTCATTTGCAGTCATCTTTGTAGATTAACCAAGCAGCTGCTTATCAACAAACCTAATCTGTCAATATCAATATGGGGACATGTTCATCATTTAAACTGCTTTCAATTTAGGCTGATCTGGAGTCTGGTGGCTTACCACCTTGTGATGGTGCTGTTAATTTGTCTGGGGAGAATATCATGAACCCTCTGCGCTGGTAAGTGTGCTCCTCCAGCACTGGTGTCTGCTGCTTGTTTGAACAAACTGGTAATTTCACAGCACATGGCATTAACATCTTTTTTATTCAAACTCCTTGGCCACAGGTGGAATGAAAGTTATAAAAAGGACCTTTTTTCCAGTCGAATTGACACTACCAAATCTCTGGCCCAAGCTATTTCATCCTCTCCCTCTCCTCCCAAGACTTGGATTATTGTCACAGGTGTAGGTAAGTTGCCTGTATACACAGGTTGCATGTACTGTAAGCAGTAGTAGAAGAAGTACTGGAACTCAGTACTTAAGTAAAAGTACAAATAACCAGCAAAATATATACTCAAGTAAAAGTAGAACTACAACATCAACAGTTCCACTTAACGTTAAGTAAAAGTAATAAATACTTGCTTTTAAATGTACTTGAAGTACTAAAAGTAAAAGTACTGGTGAATTATGTTCTCTTAATGATCTATATTTCAATACAAAATAAAAAGATAGATAGATAGATAGATAGATAGACAGATAGATAGATAGGCCTATAGAATTAGCTCCCTGGCTGACTAGAACAAAATGGCATGGTCAAAATATTTGACCCCTTGCATGCAGTCAACAGTGGACATTTTGCATCCAAATGCTCCATCTCCATCCTCGTAGTTGTTGACAGCAGAGTTGAAAGTTTGTAAAGTGGAATAGGCTACACACAGTCACTCAGGTAACATTAGGCTTACCTACTGAAGATAATGCTAGTCAAACTGGGATGGAAATTCATACGAGTGGTGTAGCATGTTTTACAGCAACAATTTGATTACTTATTCAGATGAGAAGGCAAATACTCACACAGGATAAATGCATCAGGTTAACGCATAAGGTGTATCGTCCATAAAAAGACGCTAATTGATCTAGCTTGCAGCAAGCTGTAAGGCCTCACACAAACAATGTATCTGATCGGTTTAAACTTCCGAGACAGCCACGCAGCTTAGGAGACTTCAGCAAAACAGTGATAGCCTAATAAAATGTAACTGGACACATTTTAGAAATGTAGGGGAGTGAAAGTACAGATAATAGCTGCAAAATGTAGTAAAGTAAAAGTATTCATAATTAACATCACAACTCTTTTCAGCTTGTTACAGACCCAGCCTTGTAACTCAGTACTCAGAGGAAAGTGATTGGACGCCCTTTGACCTTCTGTCAAGACTTGTGAGTGAGTGGGAGGGTGCAGCAAAACTTCCTGATGACATCGCAAAGAACACTAGACAAGTGATTGTTAGACCAGGTAGGTTACATCCACCTAAGGATGACTAGCTGAAAAATACCTATGTTTGTGTCTACTTGTATTTAGTCAAAAGCATTAAGATAATTGCAAAGTCTTTCAAAGAGAGAGTGCAGTCTCTTTCTTGATATAAAGCTATCACATAGTGTGTGCTGCAGTCAAATCAAAATTAAATATTTGTTTCAAATGTTATGTTGATCACTGAGCTTTAATACCTTATGACCCTAAAATGTTATCCAGAATTATTCCTGTGACCACCTCCATTTATTGTCGTGAGACAGTGTAAGCTAAGTGTTAATGAACCTGCTACCTGAAAATCATGTTTATAGCATTTGAGTTCAAAAGTTCAGAAAGGTGTGAAAATTCTCATGCATAAGCAGATTTTAACAGACAGTTGCAAATAGTTTTTTTGCTGGCTTTTAGTTTGCAAAAGTTAGTGTACATTCATAGTTTGAGGACACTGTTGTCCATCAACACATGTGAAACTGGATGGAAGGTTATCGCTGAAATGGAATGGCTCTCACGAATTCATTCAAATTTTAGTTCAAGGAATCATGTTTGCCTCAAACATTTGTCACTTTTTTGCTGAATTTCAACACACTTCTGTTGTATAAATAAATCAGGCTTGTCTTGACCCATGCCTCTCTGCTGCCAGGTGCGGTGCTAGGCCGTAACGGTGGGGCCATGAAGCAGATGTTGACGCCTTTCTGGTTCGGTGTAGGAGGGCCCCTGGGCTCTGGACGCCAGCCCTTTCCCTGGATCCATGTCTCGGACCTGGCCGGCATAATTGCACATGCTCTGGAACCTGCCACCCAGCTTCCCTCCGACCAGCCGGTGGTGTTCAACGGTGTGGCGCCCACACAAAACAACAACTATGAGTTCACCAAGGAACTTGGCCGCATCATGCGGAGGCCCACAATTATTCCTGTTCCTGGGTTTGCCTTGGACTGCTTGCTTGGCTCTGAACGGGCTGTTATTCTCACACAGGGTCAAAAGGTTGTGCCTAAAAGGACCCTGGAGTCTGGCTTTCAGTACCAGTACCCGGACCTTACATCTGCCCTGCGAGAGATTGTGGGGGTTTAAGAAAGGACATGGAAACACAGATCCCATATAATATTCATTCACTGAATTTTGACTCTTTGCACATCAATCTCTTGCCAAGTTTAGTGAAATAAATCCTAATATACCTTATTCTTTCTGGGTTCTGTGAGCTTTATGAATTGATCAGATAATTTTATATAAAACTATGGTCAAGTGCTACTCATTATTATTACACAACTGATAACTAGAAGATGATGTCCAGAGGCCAATGATATCGTGGGGCACTCTGCAATACTAGGTTATACTAGCCAGGTCTGCTATTATAGTTCCCAACTCCTCTTTCTTTGTTGTGCCCTTTTAATGTTGAAATGTTCCAGAACAAAAACTAGCTAATGTACAAATCACGCCAATGTCTACAATACTCCTCATTTTTCTTTTAAAAACATACAGTGACAAATGATAGTGTCGAAGGTACAGTAAATAGTATTCTTATGCATTATCAATATTAATAGCACAATACCACCCTGAATCAATGCACAGGCACTAATTTTTTATGATATTGCTGATTATGACTATTCATTATCACTTTGAACACTAATATCAGTCTCGTCTTCAGTCAGGGTGACTGGAAGTCTGTCTCCCCAGTTGCTGCTCCGGGCACAACGGTATGTATCTCTGTGAGAAAGAGACACAAAGAAAAATGTTATGCTCTTGACACAGTGAGTAAAGCAGACAGGGACCATAAATGGGTTAGCCTGAATGCAAACAGCAAACCACTGACAGTAGGATAGTAGATAGATAGATTGAGATACTTTATCTATCCAGACGGAAATTAAGGATGCATGGACAACATGGCATCTTATTCATCATAGAGAAAGGAAATCAAAATGGGTAAAATTGAGAGATGCTGTGTAGTGGAGCAAGAGCATATGTGTGGTACACATTACTGGTCAAGGCCATAGGGAACTGACCCATGGTTTATTTAAATCTGATCCATACTGTGGATTGATTACATCTGAGATGAGACAAAAAGCTGTCAACGCTTTTTTTCGGTCACTGAAAGTAAACTGCCGCATCTTAAAAGCACCCCGACCATACCTGTTATGAAGTCGTGCTGTGACCACCAGCCGTTTGAGCTCTCCGGTGGGCAGCACAGCTGGCAGTGGACACGTCTGGGCCTTTTTATGACCGGCTCCGTCAGCCTAGCCCACTCCAACACTTCTGTCCCAGCCACTCTGTCCCCTTCTTCCACTGATGCCATCCTGGAGATGATCAGGTAGCTGAACTTCTCTTGGTGGCTTTGCTGGTTCTGAGGAGACATGGAGAGAGACAGAGGTTGGGGACACACAGGGAATACACAGGGACCACAATGTCAATAAAGAATTTCAATCAGTCAAGACAAAATGACAGTCTTAAGTGGCTGTTTTTTGTCTGTTCCTCTTGAAATGAAAATGGTGTTTTGGTTGCATTCACATGATGGTCAGCAATGACTTATGAATAAGACTTAAAGGGGAGCTCTGGCATGTATCTGGACATATACTACACTGTCAAAAGCTCTCTCATTTCTGAACAACTTTTCGTAACTTTTGTACCAAATGAAGTGCGTGAAGCCCTCTGACAACCACATTTCAACTGAAATGTGCGGGAGCTCCCCTTTAATAAATCATCACGAAGAAATTGCATACTCACTTTTGCCAGTGGAAGGGGAAAGTAGGTCTGTACAAAGTTGCATGGTACTGTTGGCCCTTCTACCATCTTTGGGCAGGGTAACGCATGAGTGCACTGCCAAATAAATAAATAAATAGCCCTGAGCCAATGTAACATTATTCTAAATCTAAACAAATAGCACAAATCTCCCAGGAAAGGTAAAGGTTAATTTAACATACCGGAGCCACCATTCAGATAGATCCAAGGAGAGAACTCTCATTCATTCATGTGAGGTTTCTTTGCTTTGGTCTCTTCCTCATGGAAAACAGCTGAATGACATCTATATTGAGTGGCTATACTTAGGGTCCACACCATGGAATGACCAGGTATTTACTTGAAGCAGCCAACGTGAACAGGTTTACTTATATGACATCTGAGAGGAAATCTGTTGCTAAGTTATCATGCTAATCACTGCTAGTCCCAAACACCTGGATGGGATGGAACCCTTCAGAGGAAGTGCCCATAACTGTGCATGTCTGCAGCTAGACAGACTGTTTGCCAACAACTGTTATTTTTGCCCCACCCACTGAAGGAATAATTGACATTCCTGGGCAGTATACAGTGCTTCCATAAGCGAGTACGTACTTGTAATTTCTGAGTGTTTCTGAAGTGTTCCGAGAAAAAAAAAATGTATGACGGAGTTACTCGTGGAGAATGTATTTGGGAATGGGAACAATGATCGCAAGTAATAGATAAAGATATTTTCCCTTGCAGTTATACACATATGCAAACCAACATAAACAAACTGCACTCTATGAGACACACACACACACACACCACAGTCTGTATAATCATCCCATCATGTTCATGTTCCCACTAACACACACACACTTTTAATAGCTTTGTTTTATGAGTGTTTGGGGGGCATTTCACAAACAAGCTGACATGCTTAGGAAAAGAGAATGTTTTTCATGTGTCTTACAGGAATGCTGTAGACAAGAGTGTCCTACTGGTCAAACACCAATTAATGTGATTGAGAGACAGAAGGCTCAGGATGCGACAAAAAACACTAATAGGGAGAGACAGAGGGGAATGAAAGAGAGAGAGAGAGAGAGAGAGCCACAAAGGGGTGGGACCAATCATACCTCTTTCTCAACACATAATGTTTCCTATGTGGCCAATGGCATCATTATAGACAAGTACAGACAAACTCACTGAGCATCAGAATGAAGACTGGAGTACAACCTGTTGTATCCAGACAATTTGAGTCCCACCCACAAGATATCACCCATTGAAAGAAGGAATATAACTGAGAAGGAAAGCACCAAGAAGGACAGCAATATACATACACATATACATACGACAACAAACGGAGAGAAGAGTCGAGGTGAACAGGGAGATTTCATCAATTATACCTGGTACTACCCTTTGATCTCCTTCATCAGCCAGCACTTTGGAGGTGAGACAATCACTTCATCATTCTCTCTCTGTCTCTTCTTCTCCTTCTCTCCTCCTCTCTTTCACTGTATCTTCATAAATAGACATATTTCCTGACTGCTTCCTCACTTTTGTTTACACTACTCTGTATACCCATGCTTCTAGCTCAAAATATTTGTTGTCATTTAATGGGAAAATCTTGCCCTTTTGTGTTCAGTGTGTTCCTGTCTGTTTACATAACTATAATCCGAGTTCTCCTCTCTTGTGCTCTGATGCAAGACAGTGGAAATTGCCAAATGTTGTAACGATTAAATCAGGAGGATATGAATACATACCTACAGGATATGAATACACACAACACATGTTCCTATATTTCAATGTGCTTAACTATTGCACAATTCTTCTACAAACTATTGTGTGAACTCAGTTGTAAGCTGCCAACCTGTTCAATACCACAGCAGACCAGGGGTGTGGACCTGCTTACTTCAGTTTTTTGGAAATGTTCAATCACTGGGAGAATGAAAGCTTTGTTTATTACATGCAAAACAATGGGGGCAACACATGTATTAAAACTGAGTATATAGTTTTGTTCCACAGAAGTTTATTGTATGTTTAAAATCAAATGTGCGCTGGCATGTTGTGGAGTTGGAAAAATCAGTGCTTCGGAGAAAATGACTAATGAAAGCCAGCTCGATACCTTGAACAAATGACCTGTTGAGACACGCAGCATGTTATAGCATGTTGCTTTTTCTGTGCCAGTTTTATTACTGAGAGGTTAAACTGAATAGTTGCCTTGCTCCATCAACATGCAAATATTGCCTCAAGGTATAAACTCTACCGTCACTCATGAATGAAATGAATGACACACATTCAATGTACACATAGACATTCCTGTGTATAGACACAAATATTTGTAAAGATAACTATATTTACTTTACTTTTGCTGAATCTTTCTACTACAGATGGCAAACATCTACAACAAACAGGAAATGTGTCCATGGAAGACCACAACCTTGTGAGCAACGACGGCTCAACCATTGTGGGTTCCATCATCCTCTCCCTTGTCTTCCTCACTGGTGTGCCAGGGAACCTTTTCATAATCTGGAGCATCCTGGCGCGCTCGCGTAAGCGCTCCATCACCACCTTGCTCATCCTTAACTTGGCGTGTGCTGATGGCTTCCTCATGGCCCTCACCATCTTCTTTGTGATATACCTGGCCAAGCAGAGCTGGATCTTCAGCAATTTCCTGTGCAGGACTCTGTTTTACTTGTGCAACGTCAACATGTACGCTTCCATCATGCTCATCACGTTAATGAGCCTCCACAGGCTGGTGGCGGTGGTGTGGCCCCATCATGTGAACATCTTCAACAAGAAACGAATTGCAATACGTGTGCTGGCTGGCCTTTGGATGTTCGTGCTGCTCTTGGCCCTGCCTGCCCTGATCTTCAGGAGGGTACAGACGAAAACAGATGACAGAGGATGTGAACGTTTTGTGTGCGCTCCAGATCATAGCTCCAAAATGGTGAGTAACTGGAAGAGATCAGTAAAAAAACAAGAGCTCCTTGTTGCTGTTGTTGCTGTTAGAGGACGGGGTGGGGGGGTAATTCCAGGTAGGTCATTGGTTTCTTGCAAGCTTATTGTCTGACCCCATGCCTTACTTATCCACAGAGCCACTGTGTTCTTTGTTGTGTGATGATACAGGAGGTGTTCCAGTACCACTTTTGAGACGGTGGTGGGGTTTCTATGCCATATGCATTGATAGTGAGCAGCTATGTGTGCATCTTGCGGCGGCTGAAGAAGACCAGAGTCCGCAGTGAAAATCTCATCCATGCCATTATTGTGGTCTTTGGGCTTTTCTGGCTTCCATACCATGTCATCAATATGGTACAGGTGAGAGTATTTACAAGTAATTACAGGTAATAATATTAAAAGTCCTATTGCATGAAGATTTCACTTTATGAGGTTTTTTTAACATGGTCCCGCAGTGGCTAGAAATGGCGATAGGTGTAAAGCATGCCTTGGATATCCTGCTTTGCCTTTGAGAAAATGAAAGCTCAGATAGGTCAATCTGGAGGCTCAGTAGGTGACAGAGAAGTCTGAGATGCAGATGTTTTTGCCGACACGCTTTTCTCGTTTTTTTTTCGTCTTTTCCCGTTTGATGTTTGTGATCCTCATTGCCTGTTAAGAACGATTGACGATTTTTGCTAACCTGGAGCTATGAAATAATTGATTATGCTATGAAGTAAATTATTTCGAATTAGGGTGTATTAATGTGCCTTTGTATACAGAGTCAAGAGAAAAGTGAAATTGTAGACACAAAAAGCCATAACGCCATCTAAACTTTTTTCAGTGGCCAGTAAAAATATTTTTTGGCTGGTAAATGGTCAGGCCTTACCTGCCATTGGCAAGTAGGTCAAAAAGGTCACAAACCCTACTGCATGTCTATGAGCCATTGCATACATTCACTATAACATTATAAATATATACATTAGCACATGGTAGAGTTCAAGGCCACTGCCCCACCCTCCACCTTGCCCCACCTCTCTTCTCCTCATTATCATTTAAAGCTGCAGACACAGAAATGGGTCGTCCTAGGCTCATTGTGGGACTGGTGTCTAAATGGCTGAATGTCAGGAAAGGGACTTCAGATACAGCATTAGGGGACCACTAAGGCCCATATAAAAGCTTACAAGATCAGCATGTCATGGGATCTTTAAGTTTTTGGATTCTTGTAGCATTTTATCACACAACTGTCAAGATTTAATTGCATAAAGTATTTTAACATATTTTAATACAGTCATGACACACTCAAGAATTAAAGTTTCATTTCTTTAAACCTTTGATTAAAGGTCAAATTTCTGTGCATTTGGCATATAAAACGGTCCTGAATCCTGAACCTGTACTGCTGTTCTGCTACTTGTTTTTTTTTTTTTTTGCAGAGCCAAGATGGAAATTGAGAATTGTGAATCATCAATTAATTTGTGAATTTGTGAATGAAATTAGTGAAATTAGCAAAATAATCAACTGCTGATATCAGATGCACTTCAATATCTTACAATTTGTCTTCTATACCAACTGTAATTGCCAATGAAGACAAAAGTGTTTTGAGCTCCTCTGCTCCAATTATGAACCATGGTGAAAAAGCTGTCTCTGATACCATGTATCATTAAAAGCTTAGCAGTACATTGAAAGCTTACTATTAAAGTAATCCTCTGATCAATCTGGACAGGTTGTGGCTGCGCTGGGTCCAGAAAATAGCCCCATCACAATCAGGTAAACCCCTCCTCTCCCACCTTTGTTATATTGCTGTTCTCAGTGCACAAAGGCCCCATTGCATGCTGTATTGCAAATAGTAGTGCACAAAAGGGGATGGTACTGCAACAATTTCACTGCACTCTTGTTCAGACATAACTGGCATCAAGTGCATGTGTCATGCCTGTAAATACAGTTACTAACAGGGCCCACGTCTGCCTGTACCTTTGTCTAGCCTGGATCAAATCTGGAGATCCAGTCGTGCTGTGACATCCTCCCTGGCTTTCATCAGCAGCTGTGCCAACCCCATTCTGTACACATTTGCAGGAAGATCCTACATGAAAACGATGGCCTGGGCTTTATGGCTCGCCTGTTTGAGGAGACTGCTCTGGACTCGGGCACAAGGAGGATGAAAAAAGACACAATGGGGCTGAAAACAACAGATTCCTCCACCAGTGCAGGGGGTCAGGGTGTGAGAGATGGAACTACTCAATAAAGTGTCTGTACATGTGTTCGTATGGAGCAAGACTTGTGGTCTACACTTGTGGCCCAATGACATTAGATTCACTCTGTTTGAATATCAGTACATTAGCCTGGAGCCCAGGCAGATCTCTGAGTACATTTATTCGGTCTGGGAGGACTGAGAACTGGTTTTGTGTCAGCTAGACATCAGAGGTGACTATTGTGCTTTTGCCATGTAGGATAGATTTTGATAGCCAGACTAGCGCTCTCTAATGCTTACACTCAATTTCTCATTTAGCTCCACCACTGCGTCAGGAATCTGTCCCGCAGGCTTGGGTTGGCACCGTCTCTGAGCTGTGCAGGCCAATCAGCGAACAGAGGGAGGGTCTGAAAGCAATTCAAACGGTGCGCTCCAGCACAGGTTTCAGACACTTTGCACAAAGTGAAACCATGTAAAAGCATTTTTCATCAAGATTAGATTGAGTTGAATAGAAATGTATGAATGAAATGGACATGTTCTCCTTAAAATATTTCTTCAGAGCAAATTTAATATTGTACCTATGTGTTTTATATACAATGTTTTCTTTATCTAGATTCAACATAGGCCCACTATTGAATATTTCTACATTTCACAATGAAAATAATGTACAAATTTGTATTTGTAAGACATTAAAGCTTTGCACACTCCTCTACTAACTACTCTGTCCAGGATAAAGTGTCAGACTATGGATGTTAAGTCTTTTTTGCTTGAGAGATTGGAAATATTGTGTTAGAGCTGAAAAGATTCTATGTCCTCAGGAGAAGTTTCAGTGCTTCCTTTCTAATCTCCTTCAGCATAGGACAGGCTAATGAAACATCCTTTGAGAAAATAAAAGTTGATGCCCCTTAAGTCCTTGTTCTCCAAAAACACCCTCTCATGATTAGACGGTTTAGAAGGGAATCAGATTCTCCTCACTCTGTAATTGTCCATTCTCTTACTAAATCACAGTCTTTCCTGACCTTCCCATACTTTTCCCAACAAAACTAACTGGATATAGAAAAACATGACAGAACATCCCAGATATTTTTCCTTCATCACTCTTAACTCATTTCCCCGGCCTACTTAAACATCTTCTACAGTAATAGTGGGAATATGATTCTACTTCACTGATCTGCCCAGCTGAAAACCATAAATAGATTTAGCAGTGGACAACTTACCACCAAGCATAAATATAATCTAACAGGGCTTTCTTAGGTTACAACTCCATGTTGAAACAACCCGCAGTACGTGGCCAAATGTTGTTACATGTTGTATGTTGCACATAGCTATTAAAATCCTTTCACTTCAATGAGTTATGATCAGTTAATTTACAAAGCACACTTTTAAATCTACCTGTGGTTGATCAAAGAGCTTTTACTACATGAAATAATGACAATAAAATGATAAAGGATAGACCACAGGAAAGATTGACTAACAAAACTGAGAAATAAATAAACACCAATAACACAAGAGGACATGCAATTTACAAAGCACGACACAATAAATGTGCCTTCAACCTGTCTAAGGCATGTAATTGTTGGGGCTTATGCAAAATGGAGGCAGACTATTCCACAATTTGGGCTGTTAAAAGTAATTTTTTCAAGCTACAAGAGCAGGGATCTGTAATGTTTAATGAGCCAAGGACCCCTCAATTTATATTGTATGGACCACTTATTAGCTAAGGCTTAGCATAGCAGATCCCAAAGCTAAATGAATCACACTGAAATGAATGTGGCCTGTGGTGTCAAGCACTTCAAATAATTAATGTAATAATTATCAATAGACTACTGTCTATTGAATCTGAGAATTATTGTTTTGTAACAATTTTTTACACATATTTTTAAATAACACTTGAATATTTGATGTACCCCTCACAGTAACTCTGAGGAACCCCTGATGAATAGCCGCACTAACATGTTTTCTAGACAAGATCATTAGTCAATCATGGCAAGAACATAAGCATGGGTTATCAAGTGTTTTGCAAACAAAACTTCAGGAAGCATGCGAGAGATTTGTGATGCCATTCAAATTAATGACTAACTATTTTACATGAAAACATACAAGTCTTCCCACCAAAAGATGACTACCACTTTTATGTTAGAATAGCATGCAACTTTCGCCAGACGTTAAAAACTGGGTGAGTGCAGAACACTTCCAAAATCAGCTTAAACCAGGAAGGACTCTCAGGCCAAAGTCACTTCCCCATTTCAAGGGGTATAACCATCTACATTCAACGAGTTGATGCATTAAATAGTGCAAGGTAGTGACGACTTATTTTAATAAAATCTTTGTTGCTTTAATAGACAGAACTTCGTATCTTCACACTACCATTTCATATAGGCTAGTCGTTTATACATTTCCAGGAAAATAAAGACACCATCAACTGTTGTGCATGAAGTTCATATATATACATATATATTACATATAACAGTTCAACTGTTTTTGTCCTCAAATTACTTAAAAAAGGAAACCTCGGCAAAAGTTACGTCATTTCTCGACTTTATTAAAAAAATAACTCAAGCAGTTTGTTCCAGGAGCACCTCGAGGTTTCTGACAAGTTTACCTGCAAAATAAGAAAGCGACTTCAATATAACATTTTGATAACTTATCAAAGAAATGTTTGTAGCGACCCACTTCAGTGCATGTAAGTAATCATGGAATTTCAGGTGAAACACGGACTGACATGCAATTCATCACCAAAGGGTGCACAGCGAATTACTGCAACTAAAGCCAAGATCGATACGTACCTGAAAACGATGATTTTCGCAGCAGTTCTGAACTGCCCCTAAGAAACACACACAGAAACATTTCAGTTGGTAGCTATAACTACACAATCTGCTTTGAATTGAATATTGAAGACCTGATCAGTGCTGTGAAAACGTAGTCAAGACTCAGCTAAAACACGGAATCATGCGTATCATTTCGACAAAAGTTAACAAAAAGTCGGGACGCTAACGTTGATCGAAATGTCGGACATCAACGCATGTCGGGCCGACGCATAATACCACTTGACCATATTTGATGCACCATGCACCTGCTAAAGGATGCAAGGCACTTTTGGAAACCTTGCGCAATCGCTTACCGACGTTCACATAGTGCATAACAGTACCAACCATCGATGAGATTCAAACCTCAACTCACCTCAGCGTTTGATCCTTCCCACATCCAAAAAGATAACATGGATTCTTTGTCATCAGAACAGCGCTAACCTTGGCTAATTTTGTAGCACGCTAAAGCCTTGGCTTAACGTTACGTTTACATAAATGTATCTTTTAATTAACAACCCACTTCTCGTTGTTTTCCTGTATAATGCCCTCTACACACAAAGGATTGTTTAAATATCAAAATTTTGTTCAAAAGGTTGGTTTCTGAAGGAGCTATCTACCTTGTGGTCCGTCCAGGCCCCTTGCAGAGAAAGAAGAGACTGATAAAGTGCATGTCGTTGCATTTATCTCCTGATCAACCCACGTGTTTGTGTTTCCCGCTTCCGGTGTCGAATCGATTCTGTGTTGAAAAATATATTTAAAAACTGCTGTCATGACCTTGGATAGTCATAATAAACATTGACTTGATTACGTTGGTGCATGTGATTAAACTGGAAAGGACAAATGAAGGGAAACACTTTTAAGGCAATTTATTTATACACATTTTTTCTAGGTTTATGTATGGGTTAAAGGAACATTTCACTATAATAATAATAATAATTAGAATGTCCAATTTGTAAGACAAAGATATTTTTTCATTCATTAAGTTCAATTTAATCAAATGAAGATTCAAATGTTTACATAACAACTGAATATGTGCCAACATGGCTTTATCAGACACTGTAACTTTCGGCTACATGATTTAAGTTATTTATATTTGTTCTTTTTATTTAATCAAATAAATTAACAGTTTTTTTTTTTAATTTAGTATGATCAAACCTACAGACAATGTACTTATTCTAGCTCAGTGGTACATTCCCTTACTATCATGGCCCCTATGTTGGTCTAGTTCGAATACCGGGATGGCGTACTACGGAATTCGTTTTGGGTCAAATCTCAGGCAGGTAAACACGCTGGAAATTGAAGTCTCTGTTGAATTGAAGGAACAAAGGTATCGCAACATCAGGTTCGTTCGTCTGGAGCAGTAATGAGAATCTTAATAGGTATGCAAACACACCTTCTCTTACTGTTTCATGATTTAGTGTTTATTTGTGTCCAGCGAAGACTTCGCAACTCAGGTCAACGTAGCTCGCTAGGTAACTACGCTAAGCAGCGAAGAAAATCAAGGACAATTGGGTTTATCAATTGAAATGAGTCCTTGGGTTAGGATAAAAATAGGCTAAACCACAAGAAGAGGATACTGATGAACACAGGAAAATTATGTGTACGCTCTAGTAATATTGTGACTATTGTAATTGTTCCATTATGCTGCCACCCAGTACAAATGTTTTGTAACTACACAAAGACGCATGCGCAAATTTACTGCATCGATGCGAGTGATGATGGGGAAGCTTTTTGCTTGAAGGTGGACAGCTTTTACGCGTTGTTTCATGTTACTTGATTTTTCTCATTGCTTACTCTTTAAATTTCTTGCACACATTAATTAGTCTTGTATGTGTAACTTCAAGGTGGAGGAACTGGATTTATCGGACGAGAACTCAGTAAATTGCTCAAGAGCAAGGGCCATGAAGTCACTCTCATTTCACGGCAACCAGGACCTGGGAAAATAACATGGGTAATAAAACTAAATGCATCTGCTCTGTGTGGCTGCCTCTCTCATTTGCAGTCATCTTTGTAGATTAACCAAGCAGCTGCTTATCAACAAACCTAATCTGTCAATATCAATATGGGGACATGTTCATCATTTAAACTGCTTTCAATTTAGGCTGATCTGGAGTCTGGTGGCTTACCACCTTGTGATGGTGCTGTTAATTTGTCTGGGGAGAATATCATGAACCCTCTGCGCTGGTAAGTGTGCTCCTCCAGCACTGGTGTCTGCTGCTTGTTTGAACAAACTGGTAATTTCACAGCACATGGCATTAACATCTTTTTTATTCAAACTCCTTGGCCACAGGTGGAATGAAAGTTATAAAAAGGACCTTTTTTCCAGTCGAATTGACACTACCAAATCTCTGGCCCAAGCTATTTCATCCTCTCCCTCTCCTCCCAAGACTTGGATTATTGTCACAGGTGTAGGTAAGTTGCCTGTATACACAGGTTGCATGTACTGTAAGCAGTAGTAGAAGAAGTACTGGAACTCAGTACTTAAGTAAAAGTACAAATAACCAGCAAAATATATACTCAAGTAAAAGTAGAACTACAACATCAACAGTTCCACTTAACGTTAAGTAAAAGTAATAAATACTTGCTTTTAAATGTACTTGAAGTACTAAAAGTAAAAGTACTGGTGAATTATGTTCTCTTAATGATCTATATTTCAATACAAAATAAAAAGATAGATAGATAGATAGATAGATAGACAGATAGATAGATAGGCCTATAGAATTAGCTCCCTGGCTGACTAGAACAAAATGGCATGGTCAAAATATTTGACCCCTTGCATGCAGTCAACAGTGGACATTTTGCATCCAAATGCATCTCCATCCTCGTAGTTGTTGACAGCAGAGTTGAAAGTTTGTAAAGTGGAATAGGCTACACACAGTCACTCAGGTAACATTAGGCTTACCTACTGAAGATAATGCTAGTCAAACTGGGATGGAAATTCATACGAGTGGTGTAGCATGTTTTACAGCAACAATTTGATTACTTATTCAGATGAGAAGGCAAATACTCACACAGGATAAATGCATCAGGTTAACGCATAAGGTGTATCGTCCATAAAAAGACGCTAATTGATCTAGCTTGCAGCAAGCTGTAAGGCCTCACACAAACAATGTATCTGATCGGTTTAAACTTCCGAGACAGCCACGCAGCTTAGGAGACTTCAGCAAAACAGTGATAGCCTAATAAAATGTAACTGGACACATTTTAGAAATGTAGGGGAGTGAAAGTACAGATAATAGCTGCAAAATGTAGTAAAGTAAAAGTATTCATAATTAACATCACAACTCTTTTCAGCTTGTTACAGACCCAGCCTTGTAACTCAGTACTCAGAGGAAAGTGATTGGACGCCCTTTGACCTTCTGTCAGACTTGTGAGTGAGTGGGAGGGTGCAGCAAAAACTTCCTGATGACATATCGCAAAGAACACTAGACAAGTGATTGTTAGACCAGGTAGGTTACATTCCACCTAAGGATGACTAGCTGAAAAATACCTATGTTTGTGTCTACTTGTATTTAGTCAAAAGCATTAAGATAATTGCAAAGTCTTTCAAAGAGAGAGTGCAGTCTCTTTCTTGATATAAAGCTATCACATAGTGTGTGCTGCAGTCAAATCAAAATTAAATATTTGTTTTCAAATGTTATGTTGATCACTGAGCTTTAATACCTTATGACCCTAAAAAAATGTTATCCAGAATTATTCCTGTGACCACCTCCATTTATTGTCGTGAGACAGTGTAAGCTAAGTGTTAATGAACCTGCTACCTGAAAATCATGTTTTATAGCATTTGAGTTCAAAAGTTCAGAAAGGTGTGAAAATTCTCAATGCATAAGCAGATTTTAACAGACAGTTGCAAATAGTTTTTTTGCTGGCTTTTAGTTTGCAAAGTTAGTGTACATTCATAGTTTGAGGACACTGTTGTCCATCCACACATGTGAAACTGGATGGAAGGTTATCGCTGAAATGGAATGGCTCTCACGATTCATTCAAATTTTAGTTCAAGGAATCATGTTTGCCTCAAACATTTGTCACTTTTTTGCTGAATTTCAACACACTTCTGTTGTATAAATAAATCAGGCTTGTCTTGACCCATGCCTCTCTGCTGCCAGGTGCGGTGCTAGGCCGTAACGGTGGGGCCATGAGCGATGTTGACGCCTTTCTGGTTCGGTGTAGGAGGGCCCCTGGGCTCTGGACGCCAGCCCTTTCCCTGGATCCATGTCTCGGACCTGGCCGGCATAATTGCACATGCTCTGAACCTGCCCCCAGCTTCCCTCCGACCAGCCGGTGGTGTTCAACGGTGTGGCGCCCACACAAAACAACAACTATGAGTTCACCAAGGAACTTGGCCGCATCATGCGGAGGCCCACAATTATTCCTGTTCCTGGGTTTGCCTTGGACTGCTTGCTTGGCTCTGAACGGGCTGTTATTCTCACACAGGGTCAAAAGGTTGTGCCTAAAAGGACCCTGGAGTCTGGCTTTCAGTACCAGTACCCGGACCTTACATCTGCCCTGCGAGAGATTGTGGGGGTTTAAGAAAGGACATGGAAACACAGATCCCATATAATATCATTCACTGAATTTTGACTCTTTGCACATCAATCTCTTGCCAAGTTTAGTGAAATAAATCCTAATATACCTTATTCTTTCTGGGTTCTGTGAGCTTTATGAATTGATCAGATAATTTATATAAAACTATGGTCAAGTGCTACTCATTATTATTACACAACTGATAACTAGAAGATGATGTCCAGAGGCCAATGATATCGTGGGGCACTCTGCAATACTAGGTTATACTAGCCAGGTCTGCTATTATAGTTCCCAACTCCTCTTTCTTTGTTGTGCCCTTTTAATGTTGAAATGTTCCAGAACAAAAACTAGCTAATGTACAAATCACGCCAATGTCTACAATACTCCTCATTTTTCTTTTAAAAACATACAGTGACAAATGATAGTGTCGAAGGTACAGTAAATAGTATTCTTATGCATTATCAATATTAATAGCACAATACCACCCTGAATCAATGCACAGGCACTAATTTTTTATGATATTGCTGATTATGACTATTCATTATCACTTTGAACACTAATATCAGTCTCGTCTTCAGTCAGGGTGACTGGAAGTCTGTCTCCCCAGTTGCTGCTCCGGGCACAACGGTATGTATCTCTGTGAGAAAGAGACACAAAGAAAAATGTTATGCTCTTGACACAGTGAGTAAAGCAGACAGGGACCATAAATGGGTTAGCCTGAATGCAAACAGCAAACCACTGACAGTAGGATAGATAGATTGAGATACTTTATCTATCCAGACGGAAATTAAGGATGCATGGACAACATGGCATCTTATTCATCATAGAGAAAGGAAATCAAAATGGGTAAAATTGAGAGATGCTGTGTAGTGGAGCAAGAGCATATGTGTGGTACACATTACTGGTCAAGGCCATAGGGAACTGACCCATGGTTTATTTAAATCTGATCCATACTGTGGATTGATTACATCTGAGATGAGACAAAAAGCTGTCAACGCTTTTTTTCGGTCACTGAAAGTAAACTGCCGCATCTTAAAAGCACCCCGACCATACCTGTTATGAAGTCGTGCTGTGACCACCAGCCGTTTGAGCTCTCCGGTGGGGCAGCACAGCTGGCAGTGGACACGTCTGGGCCTTTTTATGACCGGCTCCGTCAGCCTAGCCCACTCCAACACTTCTGTCCCAGCCACTCTGTCCCCTTCTTCCACTGATGCCATCCTGGAGATGATCAGGTAGCTGAACTTCTCTTGGTGGCTTTGCTGGTTCTGAGGAGACATGGAGAGAGACAGAGGTTGGGGACACACAGGGAATACACAGGGACCACAATGTCAATAAAGAATTTCAATCAGTCAAGACAAAATGACAGTCTTAAGTGGCTGTTTTTTGTCTGTTCCTCTTGAAATGAAAATGGTGTTTTGGTTGCATTCACATGATGGTCAGCAATGACTTATGAATAAGACTTAAAGGGGAGCTCTGGCATGTATCTGGACATATACTACACTGTCAAAAGCTCTCTCATTTCTGAACAACTTTTCGTAACTTTGTACCAAATGAAGTGCGTGAAGCCCTCTGACAACCACATTTCAACTGAAATGTGCGGGAGCTCCCCTTTAATAAATCATCACGAAGAAATTGCATACTCACTTTTGCCAGTGGAAGGGGAAAGTAGGTCTGTACAAAGTTGCATGGTACTGTTGGCCCTTCTACCATCTTTGGGCAGGGTAACGCATGAGTGCACTGCCAAATAAATAAATAAATAGCCCTGAGCCAATGTAACATTATTCTAAATCTAAACAAATAGCACAAATCTCCCAGGAAAGGTAAAGGTTAATTTAACATACCGGAGCCACCATTCAGATAGATCCAAGAGAGAACTCTCATTCATTCATGTGAGGTTTCTTTGCTTTGGTCTCTTCCTCATGGAAAACAGCTGAATGACATCTATATTGAGTGGCTATACTTAGGGTCCACACCATGGAATGACCAGGTATTTACTTGAAGCAGCCAACGTGAACAGGAAGTTTACTTATATGACATCTGAGAGGAAATCTGTTGCTAAGTTATCATGCTAATCACTGCTAGTCCCAAACACCTGGATGGGATGGAACCCTTCAGAGGAAGTGCCCATAACTGTGCATGTCTGCAGCTAGACAGACTGTTTGCCAACAACTGTTATTTTTGCCCCACCCACTGAAGGAATAATTGACATTCCTGGGCAGTATACAGTGCTTCCATAAGCGAGTACGTACTTGTAATTTCTGAGTGTTTCTGAAGTGTTCCGAGAAAAAAAAAAATGTATGACGGAGTTACTCGTGGAGAATGTATTTGGGAATGGGAACAATGATCGCAAGTAATAGATAAAGATATTTTTCCCTTGCAGTTATACACATATGCAAACCAACATAAACAAACTGCACTCTATGAGACACACACACACACACACCACAGTCTGTATAATCATCCCATCATGTTCATGTTCCCACTAACACACACACACTTTTAATAGCTTTGTTTTATGAGTGTTTGGGGGCATTTAACAAACAAGCTGACATGCTTAGGAAAAGAGAATGTTTTTCATGTGTCTTACAGGAATGCTGTAGACAAGAGTGTCCTACTGGTCAAACACCAATTAATGTGATTGAGAGACAGAAGGCTCAGGATGCGACAAAAAACACTAATAGGGAGAGACAGAGGGGAATGAAAGAGAGAGAGAGAGAGAGAGAGCCACAAAGGGGTGGGACCAATCATACCTCTTTCTCAACACATAATGTTTCCTATGTGGCCAATGGCATCATTATAGACAAGTACAGACAAACTCACTGAGCATCAGAATGAAGACTGGAGTACAACCTGTTGTATCCAGACAATTTGAGTCCCACCCACAAGATATCACCCATTGAAAGAAGGAATATAACTGAGAAGGAAAGCACCAAGAAGGACAGCAATATACATACACATATACATACGACAACAAACGGAGAGAAGAGTCGAGGTGAACAGGGAGATTTCATCAATTATACCTGGTACTACCCTTTGATCTCCTTCATCAGCCAGCACTTTGGAGGTGAGACAATCACTTCATCATTCTCTCTCTGTCTCTTCTTCTCCTTCTCTCCTCCTCTCTTTCACTGTATCTTCATAAATAGACATATTTCCTGACTGCTTCCTCACTTTTGTTTACACTACTCTGTATACCCATGCTTCTAGCTCAAAATATTTGTTGTCATTTAATGGGAAAATCTTGCCCTTTTGTGGTTCAGTGTGTTCCTGTCTGTTTACATAACTATAATCCGAGTTCTCCTCTCTTGTGCTCTGATGCAAGACAGTGGAAATTGCCAAATGTTGTAACGATTAAATCAGGAGGATATGAATACATACCTACAGGATATGAATACACACAACACATGTTCCTATATTTCAATGTGCTTAACTATTGCACAATTCTTCTACAAACTATTGTGTGAACTCAGTTGTAAGCTGCCAACCTGTTCAATACCACAGCAGACCAGGGGTGTGGACCTGCTTACTTCAGTTTTTTGGAAATGTTCAATCACTGGGAGAATGAAAGCTTTGTTTATTACATGCAAAACAATGGGGGCAACACATGTATTAAAACTGAGTAATATAGTTTTGTTCCACAAGAAGTTTATTGTATGTTTAAAATCAAATGTGCGCTGGCATGTTGTGGAGTTGGAAAAATCAGTGCTTCGGAGAAAATGACTAATGAAAGCCAGCTCGATACCTTGAACAAATGACCTGTTGAGACACGCAGCATGTTATAGCATGTTGCTTTTTCTGTGCCAGTTTTATTACTGAGAGGTTAACTGAATAGTTGCCTTGCTCCATCAACATGCAAATATTGCCTCAAGGTATAAACTCTACCGTCACTCATGAATGAAATGAATGACACACATTCAATGTACACATAGACATTCCTGTGTATAGACACAAATATTTGTAAAGATAACTATATTTACTTTACTTTTGCTGAATCTTTCTACTACAGATGGCAAACATCTACAACAAAACAGGAAATGTGTCCATGGAAGACCACAACCTTGTGAGCAACGACGGCTCAACCATTGTGGGTTCCATCATCCTCTCCCTTGTCTTCCTCACTGGTGTGCCAGGGAACCTTTTCATAATCTGGAGCATCCTGGCGCGCTCGCGTAAGCGCTCCATCACCACCTTGCTCATCCTTAACTTGGCGTGTGCTGATGGCTTCCTCATGGCCCTCACCATCTTCTTTGTGATATACCTGGCCAAGCAGAGCTGGATCTTCAGCAATTTCCTGTGCAGGACTCTGTTTTACTTGTGCAACGTCAACATGTACGCTTCCATCATGCTCATCACGTTAATGAGCCTCCACAGGCTGGTGGCGGTGGTGTGGCCCCATCATGTGAACATCTTCAACAAGAAACGAATTGCAATACGTGTGCTGGCTGGCCTTTGGATGTTCGTGCTGCTCTTGGCCCTGCCTGCCCTGATCTTCAGGAGGGTACAGACGAAAACAGATGACAGAGGATGTGAACGTTTTGTGTGCGCTCCAGATCATAGCTCCAAAATGGTGAGTAACTGGAAGAGATCAGTAAAAAAACAAGAGCTCCTTGTTGCTGTTGTTGCTGTTAGAGGACGGGGTGGGGGGGTAATTCCAGGTAGGTCATTGGTTTCTTGCAAGCTTATTGTCTGACCCCATGCCTTACTTATCCACAGAGCCACTGTGTTCTTTGTTGTGTGATGATACAGGAGGTGTTCCAGTACACTTTTGAGACGGTGGTGGGGTTTCTAATGCCATATGCATTGATAGTGAGCAGCTATGTGTGCATCTTGCGGCGGCTGAAGAAGACCAGAGTCCGCAGTGAAAATCTCATCCATGCCATTATTGTGGTCTTTGGGCTTTTCTGGCTTCCATACCATGTCATCAATATGGTACAGGTGAGAGTATTTACAAGTAATTACAGGTAATAATATTAAAAGTCCTATTGCATGAAGATTTCACTTTATGAGGTTTTTTAACATGGTCCCGCAGTGGCTAGAAATGGCGATAGGTGTAAAGCATGCCTTGGATATCCTGCTTTGCCTTTGAGAAAATGAAAGCTCAGATAGGTCAATCTGGAGGCTCAGTAGGTGACAGAGAAGTCTGAGATGCAGATGTTTTTGCCGACACGCTTTTCTCGTTTTTTTTTCGTCTTTTCCCGTTTGATGTTTGTGATCCTCATTGCCTGTTAAGAACGATTGACGATTTTTGCTAACCTGGAGCTATGAAATAATTGATTATGCTATGAAGTAAATTATTTCGAATTAGGGTGTATTAATGTGCCTTTGTATACAGAGTCAAGAGAAAAGTGAAATTGTAGACACAAAAAGCCATAACGCCATCTAAACTTTTTTCAGTGGCCAGTAAAAATATTTTTTGGCTGGTAAATGGTCAGGCCTTACCTGCCATTGGCAAGTAGGTCAAAAAGGTCACAAACCCTACTGCATGTCTATGAGCCATTGCATACATTCACTATAACATTATAAATATATACATTAGCACATGGTAGAGTTCAAGGCCACTGCCCCACCCTCCACCTTGCCCACCTCTCTTCTCCTCATTATCATTTAAAGCTGCAGACACAGAAATGGGTCGTCCTAGGCTCATTGTGGGACTGGTGTCTAAATGGCTGAATGTCAGGAAAGGGACTTCAGATACAGCATTAGGGGACCACTAAGGCCCATATAAAAGCTTACAAGATCAGCATGTCATGGGATCTTTAAGTTTTTGGATTCTTTGTAGCATTTTATCACACAACTGTCAAGATTTAATTGCATAAAGTATTTTAACATATTTAATACAGTCATGACACACTCAAGAATTAAAGTTTCATTTCTTTAAACCTTTGATTAAAGGTCAAATTTCTGTGCATTTGGCATATAAAACGGTCCTGAATCCTGAACCTGTACTGCTGTTCTGCTACTTGTTTTTTTTTTTTTTTGCAGAGCCAAGATGGAAATTGAGAATTGTGAATCATCAATTAATTTGTGAAATTTGTGAATGAAATTAGTGAAATTAGCAAAATAATCAACTGCTGATATCAGATGCACTTCAATATCTTACAATTTGTCTTCTATACCAACTGTAATTGCCAATGAAGACAAAAGTGTTTTGAGCTCCTCTGCTCCAATTATGAACCATGGTGAAAAAGCTGTCTCTGATACCATGTATCATTAAAAGCTTAGCAGTACATTGAAAGCTTACTATTAAAGTAATCCTCTGATCAATCTGGACAGGTTGTGGCTGCGCTGGGTCCAGAAAATAGCCCCATCACAATCAGGTAAACCCCTCCTCTCCCACCTTTGTTATATTGCTGTTCTCAGTGCACAAAGGCCCCATTGCATGCTGTATTGCAAATAGTAGTGCACAAAAGGGGATGGTACTGCAACAATTTCACTGCACTCTTGTTCAGACATAACTGGCATCAAGTGCATGTGTCATGCCTGTAAATACAGTTACTAACAGGGCCCACGTCTGCCTGTACCTTTGTCTAGCCTGGATCAAATCTGGAGATCCAGTCGTGCTGTGACATCCTCCCTGGCTTTCATCAGCAGCTGTGCCAACCCCATTCTGTACACATTTGCAGGAAGATCCTACATGAAAAACGATGGCCTGGGCTTTATGGCTCGCCTGTTTGAGGAGACTGCTCTGGACTCGGGCACAAGGAGGATGAAAAAAGACACAATGGGGCTGAAAACAACAGATTCCTCCACCAGTGCAGGGGGTCAGGGTGTGAGAGATGGAACTACTCAATAAAGTGTCTGTACATGTGTTCGTATGGAGCAAGACTTGTGGTCTACACTTGTGGCCCAATGACATTAGATTCACTCTGTTTGAATATCAGTACATTAGCCTGGAGCCCAGGCAGATCTCTGAGTACATTTATTCGGTCTGGGAGGACTGAGAACTGGTTTTGTGTCAGCTAGACATCAGAGGTGACTATTGTGCTTTTGCCATGTAGGATAGATTTTGATAGCCAGACTAGCGCTCTCTAATGCTTACACTCAATTTCTCATTTAGCTCCACCACTGCGTCAGGAATCTGTCCCGCAGGCTTGGGTTGGCACCGTCTCTGAGCTGTGCAGGCCAATCAGCGAACAGAGGGAGGTCTGAAAGCAATTCAAACGGTGCGCTCCAGCACAGGTTTCAGACACTTTGCACAAAGTGAAACCATGTAAAAGCATTTTCATCAAGATTAGATTGAGTTGAATAGAAATGTATGAATGAAATGGACATGTTCTCCTTAAAATATTTCTTCAGAGCAAATTTAATATTGTACCTATGTGTTTTATATACAATGTTTTCTTTATCTAGATTCAACATAGGCCCACTATTGAATATTTCTACATTTCACAATGAAATAATGTACAAATTTGTATTTGTAAGACATTAAAGCTTTTGCACACTCCTCTACTAACTACTCTGTCCAGGATAAAGTGTCAGACTATGGATGTTAAGTCTTTTTTGCTTGAGAGATTGGAAATATTGTGTTAGAGCTGAAAAGATTCTATGTCCTCAGGAGAAGTTTCAGTGCTTCCTTTCTAATCTCCTTCAGCATAGGACAGGCTAATGAAACATCCTTTGAGAAAATAAAAGTTGATGCCCCTTAAGTCCTTGTTCTCCAAAAACACCCTCTCATGATTAGACGGTTTAGAAGGGAATCAGATTCTCCTCACTCTGTAATTGTCCATTCTCTTACTAAATCACAGTCTTTCCTGACCTTCCCATACTTTTCCCAACAAAACTAACTGGATATAGAAAACATGACAGAACATCCCAGATATTTTTCCTTCATCACTCTTAACTCATTTCCCGGCCTACTTAAACATCTTCTACAGTAATAGTGGGAATATGATTCTACTTCACTGATCTGCCCAGCTGAAAACCATAAATAGATTTAGCAGTGGACAACTTACCACCAAGCATAAATATAATCTAACAGGGCTTTCTTAGGTTACAACTCCATGTTGAAACAACCCGCAGTACGTGGCCAAATGTTGTTACATGTTGTATGTTGCACATAGCTATTAAAATCCTTTCACTTCAATGAGTTATGATCAGTTAATTTACAAAGCACACTTTTAAATCTACCTGTGGTTGATCAAAGAGCTTTTACTACATGAAATAATGACAATAAAAGGATAAAGGATAGACCACAGGAAAGATTGACTAACAAAACTGAGAAATAAATAAACACCAATAACACAAGAGGACATGCAATTTACAAAGCACGACACAATAAATGTGCCTTCAACCTGTCTAAGGCATGTAATTGTTGGGGCTTATGCAAAATGGAGGCAGACTATTCCACAATTTGGGCTGTTAAAAGTAATTTTTTCAAGCTACAAGAGCAGGGATCTGTAATGTTTAATGAGCCAAGGACCCCTCAATTTATATTGTATGGACCACTTATTAGCTAAGGCTTAGCATAGCAGATCCCAAAGCTAAATGAATCACACTGAAATGAATGTGGCCTGTGGTGTCAAGCACTTCAAATAATTAATGTAATAATTATCAATAGACTACTGTCTATTGAATCTGAGAATTATTGTTTTGTAACAATTTTTTACACATATTTTTAAATAACACTTGAATATTTGATGTACCCCTCACAGTAACTCTGAGGAACCCCTGATGAATAGCTGCACTAACATGTTTTCTAGACAAGATCATTAGTCAATCATGGCAAGAACATAAGCATGGGTTATCAAGTGTTTTGCAAACAAAACTTCAGAAAGCATGCGAGAGATTTGTGATGCCATTCAAATTAATGACTAACTATTTTACATGAAAACATACAAGTCTTCCCACCAAAAGATGACTACCACTTTTATGTTAGAATAGCATGCAACTTTCGCCAGACGTTAAAAACTGGGTGAGTGCAGAACACTTCCAAATCAGCTTAAACCAGGAAGGACTCTCAGGCCAGTCACTTCCCCATTTCAAGGGGTATAACCATCTACATTCAACGAGTTGATGCATTAAATAGTGCAAGGTAGTGACGACTTATTTTAATAAAATCTTTGTTGCTTTAATAGACAGAACTTCGTATTTTCACACTACCATTTCATATAGGCTAGTCGTTTATACATTTCCAGGAAAATAAAGACACCATCAACTGTTGTGCATGAAGTTCATATATATACATATATATTACATATAACAGTTCAACTGTTTTTGTCCTCAAATTACATAAAAAAGGAAACCTCGGCAAAAGTTACGTCATTTCTCGACTTTATTAAAAAATAACTCAAGCAGTTTGTTCCAGGAGCACCTCGAGGTTTCTGACAAGTTTACCTGCAAAATAAGAAAGCGACTTCAATATAACATTTTGATAACTTATCAAAGAAATGTTTGTAGCGACCCACTTCAGTGCATGTAAGTAATCATGGAATTTCAGGTGAAACACGGACTGACATGCAATTCATCACCAAAGGGTGCACAGCGAATTACTGCAACTAAAGCCAAGATCGATACGTACCTGAAAACGATGATTTTCGCAGCAGTTCTGATAACTGCCCCTAAGAAACACACACAGAAACATTTCAGTTGGTAGCTATAACTACACAATCTGCTTTGAATTGAAGATTGAAGACCTGATCAGTGCTGTGAAAACGTAGTCAAGAGTCAGCTAAAACACGGAATCATGCGTATCATTTCGACAAAAGTTAACAAAAAGTCGGGACGCTAACGTTGATCGAAATGTCGGAGATCAACGCATGTCGAGCCGACGCATAATACCACTTGACCATATTTGATGCACCATGCACCTGCTAAAGGATGCAAGGCACTTTTGGAAACCTTGCGCAATCGCTTACCGACGTTCACATAGTGCATAACAGTACCAACCATCGATGAGATTCAAACCTCAACTCACCTCAGCGTTTGATCCTTCCCACATCCAAAAAGATAACATGGATTCTTTGTCATCAGAACAGCGCTAACCTTGGCTAATTTTGTAGCACGCTAAAGCCTTGGCTTAACGTTACGTTTACATTAATTTATCTTTTAATTAACAACCAACTTCTCGTTGTTTTCCTGTATAATGCCCTCTACACACAAAGGATTGTTTAAATATCAAAATGTTGTTCAAAAGGTTGGTTTCTGAAGGAGCTATCTACCTTGTGGTCCGTCCAGGCCCCTTGCAGAGAAAGAAGAGACTGATAAAGTGCATGTCGTTGCATTTATCTCCTGATCAACCCACGTGTTTGTGTTTCCCGCTTGCGGTGTCGAATCGATTCTGTGTTGAAAAATATATTTAAAAACTGCTGTCATGACCTTGGATAGTCATAATAAACATTGACTTGATTACGTTGGTGCATGTGATTAAACTGGAAAGGACAAATGAAGGGAAACACTTTTAAGGCAATTTATTTATACACATTTTTTCTAGGTTTATGTATGGGTTAAAGGAACATTTCACTATAATAATAATAATTAGAATGTCCAATTTGTAAGACAAAGATATTTTTTCATTCATTAAGTTCAATTTAATCAAATGAAGATTCAAATGTTTACATAACAACTGAATATGTGCCAGCATGGCTTTATCAGACACTGTAACTTTCGGCTACATGATTTAATTTATTTATATTTGTTCTTTTTATTTAATCAAATAAATGAACAGTTTTTTTTATTTAGTATGATCAAACCTACAGACAATGTACTTATTCTAGCTCAGTGGTACATTCCCTTACTATCATGGCCCCTATGTTGGTCTAGTTCAAATACCGGGATGACGTACTACGGAATTCGTTTTGGGTCAAATCTCAGGCAGGTAAACACGCTGGAAATTGAAGTCTCTGTTGAATTGAAGGAACAAAGGTATCGCAACACCAGGTTCGTTCGTCTGGAGCAGTAATGAGAATCTTAATAGGTATGCAAACACACCTTCTCTTACTGTTTCATGATTTAGTGTTTATTTGTGTCCAGCGAAGACTTCGCAACTCAGGTCAACGTAGCTCGCTAGGTAGCTACGCTAAGCAGCGAAGAAAATCAAGGACAATTGGGTTTATCAATTGAAATGAGTCCTTGGGTTAGGATAAAAATAGGCTAAACCACAAGAAGAGGATACTGATGAACACAGGAAAATTATGTGTACGCTCTAGTAATATTGTGACTATTGTAATTATTCCATTATGCTGCCACCCAGTACAAATGTTTTGTAACTACACAAAGACGCATGCGCAAATTTACTGCATCGATGCGAGTGATGATGGGGAAGCTTTTTGCTTGAAGGTGGACAGTTTTTACGCGTTGTTTCACGTTACTTGATTTTTCTCATTGCTTACTCTTTAAATTTCTTGCACACATTAATTAGTCTTGTATGTGTAACTTCAAGGTGGAGGAACTGGATTTATCGGACGAGAACTCAGTAAATTGCTCAAGAGCAAGGGCCATGAAGTCACTCTCATTTCACGGCAACCAGGACCTGGGAAAATAACATGGGTAAGAAAACTAAATGCATCTGCTCTGTGTGGCTGCCTCTCTCATTTGCAGTCATCTTTGTAGATTAACCAAGCAGCTGCTTATCAACAAACCTAATCTGTCAATATCAATATGGGGACATGTTCATCATTTAAACTTCAATTTAGGCTGATCTGGAGTCTGGTGGCTTACCACCTTGTGATGGTGCTGTTAATTTGTCTGGGGAGAATATCATGAACCCTCTGCGCTGGTAAGTGTGCTCCTCCAGCACTGGTGTCTGCTGCTTGTTTGAACAAACTGGTAATTTCACAGCACATGGCATTAACATCTTTTTATTCAAACTCCTTGGCCACAGGTGGAATGAAAGTTATAAAAAGGACCTTTTTTCCAGTCGAATTGACACTACCAAATCTCTGGCCCAAGCTATTTCATCCTCTCCCTCTCCTCCCAAGACTTGGATTATTGTCACAGGTGTAGGTAAGTTGCCTGTATACACAGGTTGCATGTACTGTAAGCAGTAGTAGAAGAAGTACTGGAACTCAGTACTTAAGTAAAAGTACAAATAACCAGCAAAATATATACTCAAGTAAAAGTAGAACTACAACATCAACAGTTCCACTTAACGTTAAGTAAAAGTAATAAATACTTGCTTTTAAATGTACTTGAAGTACTAAAAGTAAAAGTACTGGTGAATTATGTTCTCTTAATGATCTATATTTCAATACAAAATAAATAGATAGATAGATAGATAGATAGGCCTATAGAATTAGCTCCCTGGCTGACTAGAACAAAATGGCATGGTCAAAATATTTGACCCCTTGCATGCAGTCAATAGTGGACATTTTGCATCCAAATGCTTCATCTCCATCCTCGTAGTTGTTGACAGCAGAGTTGAAAGTTTGTAAAGTGGAATAGGCTACACACAGTCACTCAGGTAACATTAGGCTTACCTACTGAAGATAATGCTAGTCAAACTGGGATGGAAATTCATACGAGTGGTGTAGCATGTTTTACAGCAACAATTTGATTACTTATTCAGATGAGAAGGCAAATACTCACACAGGATAAATGCATCAGGTGAACGCATAAGGTGTATCGTCCATAAAAAGACGCTAATTGATCTAGCTTGCAGCAAGCTGTAAGGCCTCACACAAACAATGTATCTGATCGGTTTAAACTTCCGAGACAGCCACGCAGCTTAGGAGACTTCAGCAAAACAGTGATAGCCTAATAAAATGTAACTGGACACATTTTAGAAATGTAGGGGAGTGAAAGTACAGATAATAGCTGCAAAATGTAGTAAAGTAAAAGTATTCATAATTAACGTCACAACTCTTTCGGCTTGTTACAGACCCAGCCTTGTAACGCAGTACTCAGAGGAAAGTGATTGGACGCCCTTTGACCTTCTGTCAAGACTTGTGAGTGAGTGGGAGGGTGCAGCAAAACTTCCTGATGACATCGCAAGAACACTAGACAAGTGATTGTTAGACCAGGTAGGTTACATCCACCTAAGGATGACTAGCTGAAAAATACCTATGTTTGTGTCTACTTGTATTTAGTCAAAAGCATTAAGATAATTGCAAAGTCTTTCAAAGAGAGAGTGCAGTCTCTTTCTTGATATAAAGCTATCACATAGTGTGTCCTGCAGTCAAATCAAAATTAAATATTTGTTTCAAATGTTATGTTGATCACTGAGCTTTAATACCTTATGACCCTAAAATGTTATCCAGAATTATTTCTGTGACCACCTCCATTTATTGTCGTGAGACAGTGTAAGCTAAGTGTTAATGAAACTGCTACCTGACAATCATGTTTATAGCATTTGAGTTCAAAAGTTCAGAAAGGTGTGAAAATTCTCATGCATAAGCAGATTTTAACAGACAGTTGCAAATAGTTTTTTTTGCTGGCTTTTAGTTTGCAAAAGTTAGTGTACATTCATAGTTTGAGGACACTGTTGTCCATCAACACATGTGAAACTGGATGGAAGGTTATCGCTGAAATGGAATGGCTCTCACAAATTCATTCAAATTTTAGTTCAAGGAATCATGTTTGCCTCAAACATTTGTCACTTTTTTGCTGAATTTCAACACACTTCTGTTGTATAAATAAATCAGCCTTGTCTTGACCCATGCCTCTCTGCTGCCAGGTGCGGTGCTAGGCCGTAACGGTGGGGCCATGAAGCAGATGTTGACGCCTTTCTGGTTCGGCGTAGGAGGCCCTGGGCTCTGGACGCCAGCCCTTTCCCTAGATCCATGTCTCGGACCTGGCCGGCATAATTGCACATGCTCTGGAACCTGCCACCCAGCTTCCTCGACCAGCCGGTGGTGTTCAACGGTGTGGCGCCCACACAAAACAACAACTATGAGTTCACCAAGGAACTTGGCCGCATCATGCGGAGGCCCACAATTATTCCTGTTCCTGGGTTTGCCTTGGACTGCTTGCTTGGCTCTGAACGGGCTGTTATTCTCACACAGGGTCAAAAGGTTGTGCCTAAAAGGACCCTGGAGTCTGGCTTTCAGTACCAGTACCCGGACCTTACATCTGCCCTGCGAGAGATTGTGGGGGTTTAAGAAAGGACATGGAAACACAGATCCCATATAATATTCATTCACTGAATTTTGACTCTTTGCACATCAATCTCTTGCAAGTTTAGTGAAATAAATCCTTAAAATATAAAATATTTAAAATATACCTTATTCTTTCTGGGTTCTGTGAGCTTTATGAATTGATCAGATAATTTTATATAAAACTATGGTCAGGTGCTACTCATTATTATTACACAACTGATAACTAGAAGATGATGTCCAGAGCCAATGATATCGTGGGGCACTCTGCAATACTAGGTTATACTAGCCAGGTCTGCTATTATAGTTCCCAACTCCTCTTTCTTTGTTGTGCCCTTTTAATGTTGAAATGTTCCAGAACAAAAACTAGCTAATGTACAAATCACGCCAATGTCTACAATACTCCTCATTTTTCTTTTAAAAACATACAGTGACAAATGATAGTGTCGAAGGTACAGTAAATAGTATTCTTATGCATTATCAATATTAATAGCACAATACCACCCTGAATCAATGCACAGGCACTAATTTTTTATGATATTGCTGATTATGACTATTCATTATCACTTTGAACACTAATATCAGTCTCGTCTTCTGTCAGGGTGACTGGAAGTCTGTCTCCCCAGTTGCTGCTCCGGGCACAACGGTATGTATCTCTGTGAGAAAGAGACACAAAGAAAAATGTTATGCTCTTGACACAGTGAGTAAAGCAGACAGGGACCATAAATGGGTTAGCCTGAATGCAAACAGCAAACCACTGACAGTAGGATAGATAGATAGATAGATTGAGATACTTTATCTATCCAGACGGAAATTAAGGATGCATGGACAACATGGCATCTTATTCATCATAGAGAAAGGAGATCAAAATGGGTAAAATTGAGAGATGCTGTGTAGTGGAGCAAGAGCATATGTGTGGTACACATTACTGGTCAAGGCCATAGGGAACTGACCCATGGTTTATTTAAATCTGATCCATACTGTGGATGATTACATCTGAGATGAGACAAAAAGCTGTCAACGCTTTTTTTCGGTCACTGAAAGTAAACTGCCGCATCTTAAAAGCACCCCGACCATACCTGTTATGAAGTCGTGCTGTGACCACCAGCCGTTTGAGCTCTCCGGTGGGGCAGCACAGCTGGCAGTGGACACGTCTGGGCCTTTTTATGACCGGCTCCGTCAGCCTAGCCCACTCCAACACTTCTGTCCCAGCCACTCTGTCCCTTCTTCCACTGATGCCATCCTGGAGATGATCAGGTAGCTGAACTTCTCTTGGTGGCTTTGCTGGTTCTGAGGAGACATGGAGAGAGACAGAGGTTGGGGACACACAGGGAATACACAGGGACCACAATGTCAATAAAGAATTTCAATCAGTCAAGACAAAATGACAGTCTTAAGTGGCTGTTTTTTGTCTGTTCCTCTTGAAATGAAAATGGTGTTTTGGTTGCATTCACATGATGGTCAGCAATGACCTTATGAATAAGACTTAAAGGGGACTCTGGCATGTATCTGGACATATACTACACTGTCAAAAGCTCTCTCATTTCTGAACAACTTTTCGTAACTTTTGTACCAAATGAAGTGCGTGAAGCCCTCTGACAACCACATTTCAACTGAAATGTGCGGGAGCTCCCCTTTAATAAATCATCACGAAGAAATTGCATACTCACTTTTGCCAGTGGAAGGGGAAAGTAGGTCTGTACAAAGTTGCATGGTACTGTTGGCCCTTCTACCATCTTTGGGCAGGGTAACGCATGAGTGCACTGCCAAATAAATAAATAAATAGCCCTGAGCCAATGTAACATTATTCTAAATCTAAACAAATAGCACAAATCTCCCAGGAAAGGTAAAGGTTAATTTAACATACCGGAGCCACCATTCAGATAGATCCAAGGAGAGAACTCTCATTCATTCATGTGAGGTTTCTTTGCTTTGGTCTCTTCCTCATGGAAAACAGCTGAATGACATCTATATTGAGTGGCTATACTTAGGGTCCACACCATGGAATGACCAGGTATTTACTTGAAGCAGCCAACGTGAACAGGAAGTTTACTTATATGACATCTGAGAGGAAATCTGTTGCTAAGTTATCATGCTAATCACTGCTAGTCCCAAACACCTGGATGGGATGGAACCCTTCAGAGGAAGTGCCCATAACTGTGCATGTCTGCAGCTAGACAGACTGTTTGCCAACAACTGTTATTTTTGCCCCACCCACTGAAGGAATAATTGACATTCCTGGGCAGTATACAGTGCTTCCATAAGCGAGTACGTACTTGTAATTTCTGAGTGTTTCTGAAGTGTTCCGAGAAAAAAAAAAATGTATGACGGAGTTACTCGTGGAGAATGTATTTGGGAATGGGAACAATGATCGCAAGTAATAGATAAAGATATTTTCCCTTGCAGTTATACACATATGCAAACCAACATAAACAAACTGCACTCTATGAGACACACACACACACACACCACAGTCTGTATAATCATCCCATCATGTTCATGTTCCCACTAACACACACACACTTTTAATAGCTTTGTTTTATGAGTGTTTGGGGGGCATTTACAAACAAGCTGACATGCTTAGGAAAAGAGAATGTTTTTCATGTGTCTTACAGGAATGCTGTAGACAAGAGTGTCCTACTGGTCAAACACCAATTAATGTGATTGAGAGACAGAAGGCTCAGGATGCGACAAAAAACACTAATAGGGAGAGACAGAGGGGAATGAAAGAGAGAGAGAGAGAGAGAGAGCCACAAAGGGGTGGGACCAATCATACCTCTTTCTCAACACATAATGTTTCCTATGTGGCCAATGGCATCATTATAGACAAGTACAGACAAACTCACTGAGCATCAGAATGAAGACTGGAGTACAACCTGTTGTATCCAGACAATTTGAGTCCCACCCACAAGATATCACCCATTGAAAGAAGGAATATAACTGAGAAGGAAAGCACCAAGAAGGACAGCAATATACATACACATATACATACGACAACAAACGGAGAGAAGAGTCGAGGTGAACAGGGAGATTTCATCAATTATACCTGGTACTACCCTTTGATCTCCTTCATCAGCCAGCACTTTGGAGGTGAGACAATCACTTCATCATTCTCTCTCTGTCTCTTCTTCTCCTTCTCTCCTCCTCTCTTTCACTGTATCTTCATAAATAGACATATTTCCTGACTGCTTCCTCACTTTTGTTTACACTACTCTGTATACCCATGCTTCTAGCTCAAAATATTTGTTGTCATTTAATGGGAAAATCTTGCCCTTTTGTGGTTCAGTGTGTTCCTGTCTGTTTACATAACTATAATCCGAGTTCTCCTCTCTTGTGCTCTGATGCAAGACAGTGGAAATTGCCAAATGTTGTAACGATTAAATCAGGAGGATATGAATACATACCTACAGGATATGAATACACACAACACATGTTCCTATATTTCAATGTGCTTAACTATTGCACAATTCTTCTACAAACTATTGTGTGAACTCAGTTGTAAGCTGCCAACCTGTTCAATACCACAGCAGACCAGGGGTGTGGACCTGCTTACTTCAGTTTTTTGGAAATGTTCAATCACTGGGAGAATGAAAGCTTTGTTTATTACATGCAAAACAATGGGGGCAACACATGTATTAAAACTGAGTATATAGTTTTGTTCCACAAGAAGTTTATTGTATGTTTAAAATCAAATGTGCGCTGGCATGTTGTGGAGTTGGAAAAATCAGTGCTTCGGAGAAAATGACTAATGAAAGCCAGCTCGATACCTTGAACAAATGACCTGTTGAGACACGCAGCATGTTATAGCATGTTGCTTTTTCTGTGCCAGTTTTATTACTGAGAGGTTAACTGAATAGTTGCCTTGCTCCATCAACATGCAAATATTGCCTCAAGGTATAAACTCTACCGTCACTCATGAATGAAATGAATGACACACATTCAATGTACACATAGACATTCCTGTGTATAGACACAAATATTTGTAAAGATAACTATATTTACTTTACTTTTGCTGAATCTTTCTACTACAGATGGCAAACATCTACAACAAAACAGGAAATGTGTCCATGGAAGACCACAACCTTGTGAGCAACGACGGCTCAACCATTGTGGGTTCCATCATCCTCTCCCTTGTCTTCCTCACTGGTGTGCCAGGGAACCTTTTCATAATCTGGAGCATCCTGGCGCGCTCGCGTAAGCGCTCCATCACCACCTTGCTCATCCTTAACTTGGCGTGTGCTGATGGCTTCCTCATGGCCCTCACCATCTTCTTTGTGATATACCTGGCCAAGCAGAGCTGGATCTTCAGCAATTTCCTGTGCAGGACTCTGTTTTACTTGTGCAACGTCAACATGTACGCTTCCATCATGCTCATCACGTTAATGAGCCTCCACAGGCTGGTGGCGGTGGTGTGGCCCCATCATGTGAACATCTTCAACAAGAAACGAATTGCAATACGTGTGCTGGCTGGCCTTTGGATGTTCGTGCTGCTCTTGGCCCTGCCTGCCCTGATCTTCAGGAGGGTACAGACGAAAACAGATGACAGAGGATGTGAACGTTTTGGTGTGCGCTCCAGATCATAGCTCCAAAATGGTGAGTAACTGGAAGAGATCAGTAAAAAAACAAGAGCTCCTTGTTGCTGTTGTTGCTGTTAGAGGACGGGGTGGGGGGGTAATTCCAGGTAGGTCATTGGTTTCTTGCAAGCTTATTGTCTGACCCCATGCCTTACTTATCCACAGAGCCACTGTGTTCTTTGTTGTGTGATGATACAGGAGGTGTTCCAGTACACTTTTGAGACGGTGGTGGGGTTTCTAATGCCATATGCATTGATAGTGAGCAGCTATGTGTGCATCTTGCGGCGGCTGAAGAAGACCAGAGTCCGCAGTGAAAATCTCATCCATGCCATTATTGTGGTCTTTGGGCTTTTCTGGCTTCCATACCATGTCATCAATATGGTACAGGTGAGAGTATTTACAAGTAATTACAGGTAATAATATTAAAAGTCCTATTGCATGAAGATTTCACTTTATGAGGTTTTTTAACATGGTCCCGCAGTGGCTAGAAATGGCGATAGGTGTAAAGCATGCCTTGGATATCCTGCTTTGCCTTTGAGAAAATGAAAGCTCAGATAGGTCAATCTGGAGGCTCAGTAGGTGACAGAGAAGTCTGAGATGCAGATGTTTTTGCCGACACGCTTTTCTCGTTTTTTTTTCGTCTTTTCCCGTTTGATGTTTGTGATCCTCATTGCCTGTTAAGAACGATTGACGATTTTTGCTAACCTGGAGCTATGAAATAATTGATTATGCTATGAAGTAAATTATTTCGAATTAGGGTGTATTAATGTGCCTTTGTATACAGAGTCAAGAGAAAGTGAAATTGTAGACACAAAAAGCCATAACGCCATCTAAACTTTTTTCAGTGGCCAGTAAAAATATTTTTTGGCTGGTAAATGGTCAGGCCTTACCTGCCATTGGCAAGTAGGTCAAAAAGGTCACAAACCCTACTGCATGTCTATGAGCCATTGCATACATTCACTATAACATTATAAATATATACATTAGCACATGGTAGAGTTCAAGGCCACTGCCCCACCCTCCACCTTGCCCCACCTCTCTTCTCCTCATTATCATTTAAAGCTGCAGACACAGAAATGGGTCGTCCTAGGCTCATTGTGGGACTGGTGTCTAAATGGCTGAATGTCAGGAAAGGGACTTCAGATACAGCATTAGGGACCACTAAGGCCCATATAAAAGCTTACAAGATCAGCATGTCATGGGATCTTTAAGTTTTTGGATTCTTTGTAGCATTTTATCACACAACTGTCAAGATTTAATTGCATAAAGTATTTTAACATATTTTAATACAGTCATGACACACTCAAGAATTAAAGTTTCATTTCTTTAAACCTTTGATTAAAGGTCAAATTTCTGTGCATTTGGCATATAAAACGGTCCTGAATCCTGAACCTGTACTGCTGTTCTGCTACTTGTTTTTTTTTTTTTTGCAGAGCCAAGATGGAAATTGAGAATTGTGAATCATCAATTAATTTGTGAAATTTGTGAATGAAATTAGTGAAATTAGCAAAATAATCAACTGCTGATATCAGATGCACTTCAATATCTTACAATTTGTCTTCTATACCAACTGTAATTGCCAATGAAGACAAAAGTGTTTTGAGCTCCTCTGCTCCAATTATGAACCATGGTGAAAAAGCTGTCTCTGATACCATGTATCATTAAAAGCTTAGCAGTACATTGAAAGCTTACTATTAAAGTAATCCTCTGATCAATCTGGACAGGTTGTGGCTGCGCTGGGTCCAGAAAATAGCCCCATCACAATCAGGTAAACCCCTCCTCTCCCACCTTTGTTATATTGCTGTTCTCAGTGCACAAAGGCCCCATTGCATGCTGTATTGCAAATAGTAGTGCACAAAAGGGGATGGTACTGCAACAATTTCACTGCACTCTTGTTCAGACATAACTGGCATCAAGTGCATGTGTCATGCCTGTAAATACAGTTACTAACAGGGCCCACGTCTGCCTGTACCTTTGTCTAGCCTGGATCAAATCTGGAGATCCAGTCGTGCTGTGACATCCTCCCTGGCTTTCATCAGCAGCTGTGCCAACCCCATTCTGTACACATTTGCAGGAAGATCCTACATGAAAAACGATGGCCTGGGCTTTATGGCTCGCCTGTTTGAGGAGACTGCTCTGGACTCGGGCACAAGGAGGATGAAAAAAGACACAATGGGGCTGAAAACAACAGATTCCTCCACCAGTGCAGGGGGTCAGGGTGTGAGAGATGGAACTACTCAATAAAGTGTCTGTACATGTGTTCGTATGGAGCAAGACTTGTGGTCTACACTTGTGGCCCAATGACATTAGATTCACTCTGTTTGAATATCAGTACATTAGCCTGGAGCCCAGGCAGATCTCTGAGTACATTTATTCGGTCTGGGAGGACTGAGAACTGGTTTTGTGTCAGCTAGACATCAGAGGTGACTATTGTGCTTTTGCCATGTAGGATAGATTTTGATAGCCAGACTAGCGCTCTCTAATGCTTACACTCAATTTCTCATTTAGCTCCACCACTGCGTCAGGAATCTGTCCCGCAGGCTTGGGTTGGCACCGTCTCTGAGCTGTGCAGGCCAATCAGCGAACAGAGGGAGGTCTGAAAGCAATTCAAACGGTGCGCTCCAGCACAGGTTTCAGACACTTTGCACAAAGTGAAACCATGTAAAAGCATTTTCATCAAGATTAGATTGAGTTGAATAGAAATGTATGAATGAAATGGACATGTTCTCCTTAAAATATTTCTTCAGAGCAAATTTAATATTGTACCTATGTGTTTTATATACAATGTTTTCTTTATCTAGATTCAACATAGGCCCACTATTGAATATTTCTACATTTCACAATGAAAATAATGTACAAATTTGTATTTGTAAGACATTAAAGCTTTTGCACACTCCTCTACTAACTACTCTGTCCAGGATAAAGTGTCAGACTATGGATGTTAAGTCTTTTTTGCTTGAGAGATTGGAAATATTGTGTTAGAGCTGAAAAGATTCTATGTCCTCAGGAGAAGTTTCAGTGCTTCCTTTCTAATCTCCTTCAGCATAGGACAGGCTAATGAAACATCCTTTGAGAAAATAAAAGTTGACGCCCCTTAAGTCCTTGTTCTCCAAAAACACCCTCTCATGATTAGACGGTTTAGAAGGGAATCAGATTCTCCTCACTCTGTAATTGTCCATTCTCTTACTAAATCACAGTCTTTCCTGACCTTCCCATACTTTTCCCAACAAAACTAACTGGATATAGAAAAACATGACAGAACATCCCAGATATTTTTCCTTCATCACTCTTAACTCATTTCCCGGCCTACTTAAACATCTTCTACAGTAATAGTGGGAATATGATTCTACTTCACTGATCTGCCCAGCTGAAAACCATAAATAGATTTAGCAGTGGACAACTTACCACCAAGCATAAATATAATCTAACAGGGCTTTCTTAGGTTACAACTCCATGTTGAAACAACCCGCAGTACGTGGCCAAATGTTGTTACATGTTGTATGTTGCACATAGCTATTAAAATCCTTTCACTTCAATGAGTTATGATCAGTTAATTTACAAAGCACACTTTTAAATCTACCTGTGGTTGATCAAAGAGCTTTTACTACATGAAATAATGACAATAAAAGGATAAAGGATAGACCACAGGAAAGATTGACTAACAAAACTGAGAAATAAATAAACACCAATAACACAAGAGGACATGCAATTTACAAAGCACGACACAATAAATGTGCCTTCAACCTGTCTAAGGCATGTAATTGTTGGGGCTTATGCAAAATGGAGGCAGACTATTCCACAATTTGGGCTGTTAAAAGTAATTTTTTCAAGCTACAAGAGCAGGGATCTGTAATGTTTAATGAGCCAAGGACCCCTCAATTTATATTGTATGGACCACTTATTAGCTAAGGCTTAGCATAGCAGATCCCAAAGCTAAATGAATCACACTGAAATGAATGTGGCCTGTGGTGTCAAGCACTTCAAATAATTAATGTAATAATTATCAATAGACTACTGTCTATTGAATCTGAGAATTATTGTTTTGTAACAATTTTTTACACATATTTTTAAATAACACTTGAATATTTGATGTACCCCTCACAGTAACTCTGAGGAACCCCTGATGAATAGCTGCACTAACATGTTTTCTAGACAAGATCATTAGTCAATCATGGCAAGAACATAAGCATGGGTTATCAAGTGTTTTGCAAACAAAACTTCAGGAAGCATGCGAGAGATTTGTGATGCCATTCAAATTAATGACTAACTATTTTACATGAAAACATACAAGTCTTCCCACCAAAAGATGACTACCACTTTTATGTTAGAATAGCATGCAACTTTCGCCAGACGTTAAAAACTGGGTGAGTGCAGAACACTTCCAAAATCAGCTTAAACCAGGAAGGACTCTCAGGCCAGTCACTTCCCCATTTCAAGGGGTATAACCATCTACATTCAACGAGTTGATGCATTAAATAGTGCAAGGTAGTGACGACTTATTTTAATAAAATCTTTGTTGCTTTAATAGACAGAACTTCGTATTTTCACACTACCATTTCATATAGGCTAGTCGTTTATACATTTCCAGGAAAATAAAGACACCATCAACTGTTGTGCATGAAGTTCATATATATACATATATATTACATATAACAGTTCAACTGTTTTTGTCCTCAAATTACATAAAAAAGGAAACCTCGGCAAAAGTTACGTCATTTCTCGACTTTATTAAAAAATAACTCAAGCAGTTTGTTCCAGGAGCACCTCGAGGTTTCTGACAAGTTTACCTGCAAAATAAGAAAGCGACTTCAATATAACATTTTGATAACTTATCAAAGAAATGTTTGTAGCGACCCACTTCAGTGCATGTAAGTAATCATGGAATTTCAGGTGAAACACGGACTGACATGCAATTCATCACCAAAGGGTGCACAGCGAATTACTGCAACTAAAGCCAAGATCGATACGTACCTGAAAACGATGATTTTCGCAGCAGTTCTGATAACTGCCCCTAAGAAACACACACAGAAACATTTCAGTTGGTAGCTATAACTACACAATCTGCTTTGAATTGAAGATTGAAGACCTGATCAGTGCTGTGAAAACGTAGTCAAGAGTCAGCTAAAACACGGAATCATGCGTATCATTTCGACAAAAGTTAACAAAAAGTCGGGACGCTAACGTTGATCGAAATGTCGGAGATCAACGCATGTCGAGCCGACGCATAATACCACTTGACCATATTTGATGCACCATGCACCTGCTAAAGGATGCAAGGCACTTTTGGAAACCTTGCGCAATCGCTTACCGACGTTCACATAGTGCATAACAGTACCAACCATCGATGAGATTCAAACCTCAACTCACCTCAGCGTTTGATCCTTCCCACATCCAAAAAGATAACATGGATTCTTTGTCATCAGAACAGCGCTAACCTTGGCTAATTTTGTAGCACGCTAAAGCCTTGGCTTAACGTTACGTTTACATTAATTTATCTTTTAATTAACAACCAACTTCTCGTTGTTTTCCTGTATAATGCCCTCTACACACAAAGGATTGTTTAAATATCAAAATGTTGTTCAAAAGGTTGGTTTCTGAAGGAGCTATCTACCTTGTGGTCCGTCCAGGCCCCTTGCAGAGAAAGAAGAGACTGATAAAGTGCATGTCGTTGCATTTATCTCCTGATCAACCCACGTGTTTGTGTTTCCCGCTTGCGGTGTCGAATCGATTCTGTGTTGAAAAATATATTTAAAAACTGCTGTCATGACCTTGGATAGTCATAATAAACATTGACTTGATTACGTTGGTGCATGTGATTAAACTGGAAAGGACAAATGAAGGGAAACACTTTTAAGGCAATTTATTTATACACATTTTTTCTAGGTTTATGTATGGGTTAAAGGAACATTTCACTATAATAATAATAATTAGAATGTCCAATTTGTAAGACAAAGATATTTTTTCATTCATTAAGTTCAATTTAATCAAATGAAGATTCAAATGTTTACATAACAACTGAATATGTGCCAGCATGGCTTTATCAGACACTGTAACTTTCGGCTACATGATTTAATTTATTTATATTTGTTCTTTTTATTTAATCAAATAAATGAACAGTTTTTTTTATTTAGTATGATCAAACCTACAGACAATGTACTTATTCTAGCTCAGTGGTACATTCCCTTACTATCATGGCCCCTATGTTGGTCTAGTTCAAATACCGGGATGACGTACTACGGAATTCGTTTTGGGTCAAATCTCAGGCAGGTAAACACGCTGGAAATTGAAGTCTCTGTTGAATTGAAGGAACAAAGGTATCGCAACACCAGGTTCGTTCGTCTGGAGCAGTAATGAGAATCTTAATAGGTATGCAAACACACCTTCTCTTACTGTTTCATGATTTAGTGTTTATTTGTGTCCAGCGAAGACTTCGCAACTCAGGTCAACGTAGCTCGCTAGGTAGCTACGCTAAGCAGCGAAGAAAATCAAGGACAATTGGGTTTATCAATTGAAATGAGTCCTTGGGTTAGGATAAAAATAGGCTAAACCACAAGAAGAGGATACTGATGAACACAGGAAAATTATGTGTACGCTCTAGTAATATTGTGACTATTGTAATTATTCCATTATGCTGCCACCCAGTACAAATGTTTTGTAACTACACAAAGACGCATGCGCAAATTTACTGCATCGATGCGAGTGATGATGGGGAAGCTTTTTGCTTGAAGGTGGACAGTTTTTACGCGTTGTTTCACGTTACTTGATTTTTCTCATTGCTTACTCTTTAAATTTCTTGCACACATTAATTAGTCTTGTATGTGTAACTTCAAGGTGGAGGAACTGGATTTATCGGACGAGAACTCAGTAAATTGCTCAAGAGCAAGGGCCATGAAGTCACTCTCATTTCACGGCAACCAGGACCTGGGAAAATAACATGGGTAAGAAAACTAAATGCATCTGCTCTGTGTGGCTGCCTCTCTCATTTGCAGTCATCTTTGTAGATTAACCAAGCAGCTGCTTATCAACAAACCTAATCTGTCAATATCAATATGGGGACATGTTCATCATTTAAACTTCAATTTAGGCTGATCTGGAGTCTGGTGGCTTACCACCTTGTGATGGTGCTGTTAATTTGTCTGGGGAGAATATCATGAACCCTCTGCGCTGGTAAGTGTGCTCCTCCAGCACTGGTGTCTGCTGCTTGTTTGAACAAACTGGTAATTTCACAGCACATGGCATTAACATCTTTTTTATTCAAACTCCTTGGCCACAGGTGGAATGAAAGTTATAAAAAGGACCTTTTTTCCAGTCGAATTGACACTACCAAATCTCTGGCCCAAGCTATTTCATCCTCTCCCTCTCCTCCCAAGACTTGGATTATTGTCACAGGTGTAGGTAAGTTGCCTGTATACACAGGTTGCATGTACTGTAAGCAGTAGTAGAAGAAGTACTGGAACTCAGTACTTAAGTAAAAGTACAAATAACCAGCAAAATATATACTCAAGTAAAAGTAGAACTACAACATCAACAGTTCCACTTAACGTTAAGTAAAAGTAATAAATACTTGCTTTTAAATGTACTTGAAGTACTAAAAGTAAAAGTACTGGTGAATTATGTTCTCTTAATGATCTATATTTCAATACAAAATAAATAGATAGATAGATAGATAGATAGGCCTATAGAATTAGCTCCCTGGCTGACTAGAACAAAATGGCATGGTCAAAATATTTGACCCCTTGCATGCAGTCAATAGTGGACATTTTGCATCCAAATGCTTCATCTCCATCCTCGTAGTTGTTGACAGCAGAGTTGAAAGTTTGTAAAGTGGAATAGGCTACACACAGTCACTCAGGTAACATTAGGCTTACCTACTGAAGATAATGCTAGTCAAACTGGGATGGAAATTCATACGAGTGGTGTAGCATGTTTTACAGCAACAATTTGATTACTTATTCAGATGAGAAGGCAAATACTCACACAGGATAAATGCATCAGGTGAACGCATAAGGTGTATCGTCCATAAAAAGACGCTAATTGATCTAGCTTGCAGCAAGCTGTAAGGCCTCACACAAACAATGTATCTGATCGGTTTAAACTTCCGAGACAGCCACGCAGCTTAGGAGACTTCAGCAAAACAGTGATAGCCTAATAAAATGTAACTGGACACATTTTAGAAATGTAGGGGAGTGAAAGTACAGATAATAGCTGCAAAATGTAGTAAAGTAAAAGTATTCATAATTAACGTCACAACTCTTTTCGGCTTGTTACAGACCCAGCCTTGTAACGCAGTACTCAGAGGAAAGTGATTGGACGCCCTTTGACCTTCTGTCAAGACTTGTGAGTGAGTGGGAGGGTGCAGCAAAACTTCCTGATGACATCGCAAAGAACACTAGACAAGTGATTGTTAGACCAGGTAGGTTACATCCACCTAAGGATGACTAGCTGAAAAATACCTATGTTTGTGTCTACTTGTATTTAGTCAAAAGCATTAAGATAATTGCAAAGTCTTTCAAAGAGAGAGTGCAGTCTCTTTCTTGATATAAAGCTATCACATAGTGTGTCCTGCAGTCAAATCAAAATTAAATATTTGTTTCAAATGTTATGTTGATCACTGAGCTTTAATACCTTATGACCCTAAAATGTTATCCAGAATTATTTCTGTGACCACCTCCATTTATTGTCGTGAGACAGTGTAAGCTAAGTGTTAATGAAACTGCTACCTGACAATCATGTTTATAGCATTTGAGTTCAAAAGTTCAGAAAGGTGTGAAAATTCTCATGCATAAGCAGATTTTAACAGACAGTTGCAAATAGTTTTTTTTGCTGGCTTTTAGTTTGCAAAAGTTAGTGTACATTCATAGTTTGAGGACACTGTTGTCCATCAACACATGTGAAACTGGATGGAAGGTTATCGCTGAAATGGAATGGCTCTCACAAATTCATTCAAATTTTAGTTCAAGGAATCATGTTTGCCTCAAACATTTGTCACTTTTTTGCTGAATTTCAACACACTTCTGTTGTATAAATAAATCAGCCTTGTCTTGACCCATGCCTCTCTGCTGCCAGGTGCGGTGCTAGGCCGTAACGGTGGGGCCATGAAGCAGATGTTGACGCCTTTCTGGTTCGGCGTAGGAGGGCCCCTGGGCTCTGGACGCCAGCCCTTTCCCTAGATCCATGTCTCGGACCTGGCCGGCATAATTGCACATGCTCTGGAACCTGCCACCCAGCTTCCCTCCGACCAGCCGGTGGTGTTCAACGGTGTGGCGCCCACACAAAACAACAACTATGAGTTCACCAAGGAACTTGGCCGCATCATGCGGAGGCCCACAATTATTCCTGTTCCTGGGTTTGCCTTGGACTGCTTGCTTGGCTCTGAACGGGCTGTTATTCTCACACAGGGTCAAAAGGTTGTGCCTAAAAGGACCCTGGAGTCTGGCTTTCAGTACCAGTACCCGGACCTTACATCTGCCCTGCGAGAGATTGTGGGGGTTTAAGAAAGGACATGGAAACACAGATCCCATATAATATTCATTCACTGAATTTTGACTCTTTGCACATCAATCTCTTGCAAAGTTTAGTGAAATAAATCCTTAAAATATAAAATATTTAAAATATACCTTATTCTTTCTGGGTTCTGTGAGCTTTATGAATTGATCAGATAATTTTATATAAAACTATGGTCAGGTGCTACTCATTATTATTACACAACTGATAACTAGAAGATGATGTCCAGAGGCCAATGATATCGTGGGGCACTCTGCAATACTAGGTTATACTAGCCAGGTCTGCTATTATAGTTCCCAACTCCTCTTTCTTTGTTGTGCCCTTTTAATGTTGAAATGTTCCAGAACAAAAACTAGCTAATGTACAAATCACGCCAATGTCTACAATACTCCTCATTTTTCTTTTAAAAACATACAGTGACAAATGATAGTGTCGAAGGTACAGTAAATAGTATTCTTATGCATTATCAATATTAATAGCACAATACCACCCTGAATCAATGCACAGGCACTAATTTTTTATGATATTGCTGATTATGACTATTCATTATCACTTTGAACACTAATATCAGTCTCGTCTTCAGTCAGGGTGACTGGAAGTCTGTCTCCCCAGTTGCTGCTCCGGGCACAACGGTATGTATCTCTGTGAGAAAGAGACACAAAGAAAAATGTTATGCTCTTGACACAGTGAGTAAAGCAGACAGGGACCATAAATGGGTTAGCCTGAATGCAAACAGCAAACCACTGACAGTAGGATAGATAGATAGATAGATTGAGATACTTTATCTATCCAGACGGAAATTAAGGATGCATGGACAACATGGCATCTTATTCATCATAGAGAAAGGAAATCAAAATGGGTAAAATTGAGAGATGCTGTGTAGTGGAGCAAGAGCATATGTGTGGTACACATTACTGGTCAAGGCCATAGGGAACTGACCCATGGTTTATTTAAATCTGATCCATACTGTGGATTGATTACATCTGAGATGAGACAAAAAGCTGTCAACGCTTTTTTTCGGTCACTGAAAGTAAACTGCCGCATCTTAAAAGCACCCCGACCATACCTGTTATGAAGTCGTGCTGTGACCACCAGCCGTTTGAGCTCTCCGGTGGGGCAGCACAGCTGGCAGTGGACACGTCTGGGCCTTTTTATGACCGGCTCCGTCAGCCTAGCCCACTCCAACACTTCTGTCCCAGCCACTCTGTCCCCTTCTTCCACTGATGCCATCCTGGAGATGATCAGGTAGCTGAACTTCTCTTGGTGGCTTTGCTGGTTCTGAGGAGACATGGAGAGAGACAGAGGTTGGGGACACACAGGGAATACACAGGGACCACAATGTCAATAAAGAATTTCAATCAGTCAAGACAAAATGACAGTCTTAAGTGGCTGTTTTTTGTCTGTTCCTCTTGAAATGAAAATGGTGTTTTGGTTGCATTCACATGATGGTCAGCAATGACTTATGAATAAGACTTAAAGGGGAGCTCTGGCATGTATCTGGACATATACTACACTGTCAAAAGCTCTCTCATTTCTGAACAACTTTTCGTAACTTTTGTACCAAATGAAGTGCGTGAAGCCCTCTGACAACCACATTTCAACTGAAATGTGCGGGAGCTCCCCTTTAATAAATCATCACGAAGAAATTGCATACTCACTTTTGCCAGTGGAAGGGGAAAGTAGGTCTGTACAAAGTTGCATGGTACTGTTGGCCCTTCTACCATCTTTGGGCAGGGTAACGCATGAGTGCACTGCCAAATAAATAAATAAATAGCCCTGAGCCAATGTAACATTATTCTAAATCTAAACAAATAGCACAAATCTCCCAGGAAAGGTAAAGGTTAATTTAACATACCGGAGCAAACACAAATGGCTTTCTATGGTCATATACAACTTTATCTTCATTCTGAAAAAAGACAAACGTCCACCATTCTTTAGAACATGAAATAAATTCAAAAATCCTGTTGACGAGAAACCAAACAAAAGAGAATTGTTTTCCAGAAAGAGTATCTCCACTGTGGATTGCAAATGAAGAAATATAAAATATATCTGCCTGATTTAATATTGTATGTTTCAGTGATTCACTGAAATTCGGTTGATCAGAACTTTGCCCTTAACTTCCAGTACTGACCAGACATAAAAGAGCTTGAGAATGTAAGCACTACAATATATTTTCAACACCAGAAACATTTGAATGCATCTGAATAGCAAGACTTCTTTTCATGCACAATGGCTGTGAAATCAGACCTTCAGTATAGTGTTTCTGGCTTCCATGAGGATAGTGTGACCATCCATTGTGCCGTTTTCCACCAATACCTGAAGATTAGACAAAAAAGGAGAAGAAATTCAATTTTGGGCATGAACTACCTCATTAAACAAGTAAATATTTCTATGAACTGAACTGAAAAAAGTTAACTAGTAACTGCTTGGGTCTAGATAAAATCTTGTTAATATAGGGTTGGAGGTGGTAGTGATGGGCAGCTGATTGTGAAAAGGGTTAGTTTGAAAACATACAGAGAACATGCAGAGAAATACAGACTGTTTTCTTTGCATCAAAAAAGTAAGATTAACTGAATGTGATCTAGTTCTCAATTGAAATGGTTAACTAATAGTGATTTTATCCGTTCTGTCCTGTATGAACTGAACTAGTTCATATGTGGTATTACTTCCATAGCTTGTAAACAGACCAAACCATTAAGTGTCTAAGGGTTTGTATGTAAAAGAGTAAGTCACTTAACCAGATAAGAGCCAGTTTTCCTCCAGAGGGTGAGAACAGTATCTTGCCTCTCTTTGCTTGTTCCAAGCTCTGATAAAGCAAATGCCCCAACCACAAGATCAGACTGCACCTGTAATAAAAGTCAGGATTGAAAATATTTCTTGATTAGCAGATTTAAATCAAATATATTTCTATATTTGTTAGAATCACAAAAGCAGTTTAGGTGTCACCTTACCTTTGGGGAGACAGGAAGAAACTGACGAAAATAAACATTGTCAATGAAGGCTTTTCTGTGCTCATCTCCACCTTGCAGTTAAAAAACCAGTACAGTTTGGGTTACATTATGGTGCAAAGATTTGTTTAAGATTCGTCTAAGACATCAATATTTAACTGGGATATGATGTAATACCTCTCAGAAGTCGATCCGCCAGGTCATTCATAGCTCCAGAGCTGTCCACACAAACCATCTCGCTGAGCGAGTCTGCCCAGAGTGAGTGGGATGCCCTGCCAGGAACACACACACACGTCATAAATCATCCACTAAAGTATTGATACCGTCTTAGTTTTTAAAACATTTTCAGTAAATGTTACATAAATGATACAGCCAAAAACTTACCACACAACTGTTCCTAGCCCAGAACCAAAGTCCAAGAGAGAATGTGGTGAGAAGGAAGAATCACGCTTTTTTATCTACAGGACAAAGAATATCAGCACAAAAAATAAGTACTATTAGAATGTGAATTAGAATGTGTTTTTTAACACTGAAACACTGGCAGAAATTCTGAGTCCCCCCACCCCCCACAACACACCTCATGGAGAGCCCTCAGAACAGCTGCATATCCTCCTGCTAACCTTGAGGCCATGTACACCATGCCTAATGCCTCATCATATCTGCAAGAGTCAGGAAAACACATAGCCATACAAACAAACACAGTGGACATACAGAAAGCGCAATTACAACTTGGTGCCCAGGGAGGTGTAAAAGGCCACAGTACCTGAGAGGTGTCCAATGGTAGGTAGTTTTTCTCAAGTTATGTAAGACTCGTCTTTTTATTTGAGCTTCCAATTTGCTATCCTCCATTTCTGACTCAACAACAACAAAAAAAGCCACACACAATATATGGTTGGCAAAACTTACTCAGTTAAACTTGTTCAGAGATAAATATTTACATTTACATTTATGCATTTAGCAGATGCTTTTATCCAAAGCGACTTACAAAAGAGGATATCATTGTGCTGTAGCTTGAATGTTATCCTCTTTTGTAAGTCGCTTTGGATAAAAGCGTCTGCTAAATGCATACATGTAACTGTAAATATATATATATAACTGGGTAAGTCTTACAAACCATTAAAGCCACCATTTTATATTATTCCATGTATAAAATCAAACTAGAAGCAAAATTGTAAACTGAAAACAAAGCATTGCCAATGGTCTACATATGGCATGTATCAATGGTCTGACCTTGTTTAATATCTGTCTTTCCTGTGCAGACAAAACCAAGCTGATCTTAGCTAGTGTTTAGATACTCTACTACCTCACCTGTGGGATCCTTCTGTAAAGCACCCCGCAGAGCCTTCTCTAAGGCCATCGCCTTTGCTCTCAGTTGTGCATCCTCCACTTTTCGCTTCCTACTCCACAGGAAGTTAGTGAGATGCTGCGCTTTCTCCAACAGGTCACTGACCTGGGCATCTATCAGTGAAAGGAGTTCAGTGAAAGTGTAAACAAAAAGACAAGGCAACAAATTTCAGTTCTGAGTTTAAAGTGATCCCATGCTCTCATTTTCAGTGGGTGTTTGTGCAATAGACCAACAGCAATTAATGTTGTTTCACAGTGGATCTTACACACTTTTTATCATAAACAGAGCACTTCTCTGCAGCTCATCAGGCAGATGCTGAGCTTTAAGATTTGTCACTCCAGGGTGTTTCCTGTGAGGGCTGCCTTTCAAGAACTCTGTCTGCACCAGAGGTTGGGCTGATGCACTTTGAGCCTGGGGGGAAAAGGTGGGCAGAATCTTAAAATAACTGTTTTATATATATAATAATAACAATTGATTCAAAGGACAGATAACCAATAAATAATAATAACAGAACTTCTGGGGAGGAAAGGCGCATTATTTTGGGTTGGGAAATATTGAGCTAGTTAATAAATGGCAATTAAGTGCCAGTCTCGAGTTGAGTTCAAGATGACAGAACGTAGCAAAACATTTCAAACGTCACGCACAGGCATAAATGGGAACCTTGGCAAAATGTTTCAAAACGGTGCAACCCCTGAACTTGGTCTTGGTACATCAGACTCAATGGTCATAAAGAGGACGAAAATAACTAAATTTATGTCCTTACATTGATTTACTGCTATCAAATATTGCACAAACTGGGTATGAAATACTGCAGTTTACTGTAATTAAACTTCGTATGTAGTCCCTAAAAGACATTTTTGTCCCAGTGGTCATATTTAACCAATCACTGACGCCTGATTAACATTTACCACGCCCCTTCAGTTTTCCTTTCCCATATAGTCGTTTTTTTCCAGCATTAAGTCACAACTTATTTATTAAAACACTACTGTAGGCGAAGAACATTGCTGAGTACAGGGAAGCATCATTTTAGTTTTGTTTCATATAACAAATAACCCACCACTAGTAAGAAACCAAGAGCACTCTGTGGGCTATATAGCCACTTCAACACGCTGCTAAGTTCTCGGAGTGGGTAGAAGCTCACTGTAGAAGCCACATTCTGAGTACACTGTTACTCTATCACTGCGCTTCGGGGAAGGTCTGAGATTAGAGCCATTCGCTGTCCTTACAGGTCATCACTTGATTCAAGTGAGCGAGTGCACAGAGATCATGGGCCTACACGAGGGTTGTTAGCAGAAGACGTTGCTAGTTGCCGATACAGTGCACGAGCAATTGATGCCACCTCGTTGGCTTGGAACCGCTCGCGGCTAGCGATTGAGTTCGATGTGTGAGCTTGTGTACACCACTAGAACCCAATTCAGACTACTCTCTCTCCGCTCCTTTTGGGGGAGAGATATACGCTCAAACTAAAAAGGACGATCTTAAAATTAGAACTTACCCTGAATACAATTTTCCTTGGCGAAGCAGACTGGCACTGACTGCAACTCCTCAAAATTCTTATTGAAAGTGAAGACATATCCCGAACTATCTGCTTCAAAACATTAACTCAGCAAATGATTCAGAAATAAAGGTGGATATGTTTTCTGACAAAAAGCAGAATAAAACACGCAACATGCATATGACCCTATAGTGTTGGGACGTCGTGAAAATAGTTCCGTCCTGAAACGGATGTATAGGAACTATTATTGTTACTACTTGTAATCGTGTTGTAATGTTCGGAATAGTTTATAACAAATTGTGGGAAACACCAATATTGCGTTGGGTTTTAGTGATTTGTTTAAATAATGACAAAATGTCGTGTTACCATCTATATGAATGAATGACTTCTAAGAGCGTGATGTGACGTAATTTGCGCGCCTCTCCTGCTCGGTTGCATTGTCAGGAAGTTGAGTGCCACTACGGCTTTATTTTGTGCTGAATACGTATACACACAACAAATGCAATTATTGTGAATCGCTGGCATATTGTATCTTAAATATGAGGCGAACAAGAAGTTGCCGAGGAAAGAATGAAGGAAATGCACAGAAGGGGACCTCAAGTTCGTCAGGTATAAAGTTGTCAGCTTACAAACACGATCGGTCGGTTGATCTGGATTCTTTATTTGTGGATGAATTAAAATAAAAACATTACTTTTAAAACTGAGGATTCTTGTTGCCTAATCTGAATTCCTCGGTTGCTCGGTTCATATAGGCAATTGTTAATGAGCACTGAAAACCTGGTTCATTAGAAGTGTTTAGCATGATCAACCTCACATGACAGGTTAAGTGTTGTAGTCTATAATATGATAAATCCTGTACAATATTCATTATAGGCCTTTAGTGCCCTCTGAAGAGACCAGCACGCAAACAGTATTGACAATCTCTTCACAGCTGTATGGCAGTGGGAGGGGGATGATGGCCAGTGGGAACCTTACCCATCTGCAGTGTGTGCCCAGCTGGATGCAGCAGTCATGGCTGGGGAGACCTGTGTCACTTTGAACCATGTGCCTGGAGGACTCTATGAAGCTGATATTGTCAAGATGGTCCAGACCAACCTGGTTACCAAATACAAGAGGAGGATTTGTTCTCAGGCGGTTAAACCAGGTCAGGGGATGGCAAAGGCCAGCTGGTCTTATGGACGTTTGTGCCAGTGTATAGCCTATGTCTTGCTGCTGAATGATCTGACTAAGTGTTAACTCATTCCCCTTAGAGGCTCTTGATGGAGGTGATGCAGGCAATGGGAACCTTTTAGGTCATAGTATTGGCCAAATTAAAACAGAAGATGAAGAACAACCGGTGGCCAAAAAGAGACGGGGTGCAGGAGGGAGACAAAGATCCAGCAAGGAAGTACCTCCAAATGAAGGTGAAAATGAAACTAAAGGTGAGAACCATTACATGCAAGGCGTCTTATACACATAAAGACACACATGAAGTCATCCCTGATATAAAACCTAATATACTGTACATATGTCAAGTTCATATGTATATGTGAATGTGAATATGTGTATTTTTTCCCCCACAGAAGTAGTAAAGACTGTGGTTATGAAGGGAAAAGCCCCAGTGGATTCTGAATGTAAGGCCAAATTGGGAAAGGTACATATCTTTGCTACCCTCTGAAGTAAGATGGTACTGTCTTTCCTATAAATTATCTGCTCTTAGCCTGCTGAGCTTGAGTATTAAATGTCCATCTAGAGCGTTAGCTTGAACCAGTTTGACTGTTGATGTGACTGATTCTCATGCCTTATCTTTGTATGGTCCAAATGTGATAGGCCCATGTCTACAGTGAGGGAAATGACGTTTATGATGTAATGCTGAACCAGGTGGGTATAGAGACAAACATTTTAATGTCGTAACATTCTGCATGCATTCTGTTCTGCTCTCCGGAAAGGGTAATCAATTATGACAATATGTTTTTGCAAATATACTCCTCAGACCAATGTTCAGTTTAACAACAACAAATATTACTTGATCCAACTGTTGCAAGACGATAATGCCAAGGCTTACAGTGTGTGGATGAGATGGGGCAGGGGTGAGTAAACACACGAAGCAAGGAAGAGTAGTGATTTCTGTATGGAATGTTTGAGACTGCTGATTTCCACCTTTCCACCTTCACACTATTGTACTCTTTGTTTTCAGTTGGTAAAGTTGGACAGAACAGTTTAGTGTCATGTGGTGGTGATCTTGCCAAAGCTAAAGATGTCTTCAAGAAAAAGTAAGGGAATTGACTGTTATATACTGTATGTATTGAGTGTATTATGACACAGTTCATATGCTCGCTAACACAACTGGTCAATACACTGTTCACACTAATTATAACAGCCCTCTATGCCCTTATTTATTAATTTGTTAATTATTTATTAATTTATTTATTTCAGAGTAACAATGCAGAATACAGTCTCAAAAGTATTCTGCAAATATAACTTACATTGTCAAAAAATATTCTGCAAACGTAATTTACAATCTCAAAAAATATACTGTGAATACAGCATATAATCTCAAAAAAGTAAATCTCTCCTGCCCCACAACATCCTGTATGCTCTAATGTTTGACAGATTTTCTGACAAAACAAAGAATGAATGGGAAAACAAAGCAACTTTTCAGAAAGTCCCTGGAAAATATGACATGATATTTATGGACTACAGCACCAATGACAAGGCAAGATTTTAAGCAGATTTGGCACATTTTCTTTTTGCAGTACTTATTCTGAATGAATGTTTTGTCAGCATAGCCACAGCAGACTAAAATAATTAAATCACTCGTGTGATACTTTTCTTCTTGATCTAAGCATTTTAGATAAGGTTATGATGGCTACCAAATATGGTTAAAATATGAATAACTGTAGTAACCTATAACATACCCAGTTCACATACAAAGATGTGTTAGTAGTTAGTGAAGTTAGTAAATTAACAGGTCAGAGGACATTGCAGAGAACACTGAATGTTGGAGAGTTGTATTTACTATTGGTGATTGTTGTTAAGTTCAAAAGATTTGTCTGGACAAACTGACTATTAAGTGGTCTCAGTGAGCTGCTGTTCACAATGTACTTACCTTTTCCCCCTGATTCTGGGTGATCTTCACCCACAGGAGGAGGCTGAGGTGAAGGATGAACTGAGCGCTCCTGCCCAGAAAAAGATCTCCAGGTTGGACATCAAAGTGCAGTCTCTCCTGGAGCTCATATGCGACCTCAAAGCCATGGAGGAATGTGTGCTGGAAATGAAGTTTGATACCAAAAAGGCGCCACTTGGTATGTATTTAGGATGGGACAAAATATCAGAACAAGAACATATCATGGCATGTTTGGTTAGAGTACTTTTTGTGTGTGTGTATCTGATTCTGTGGTCTTTTGCACCACCTGTCTTATCCAGAGGTAAGATGAGCATGTGTTTTGAATACCACAGAGGTCAAATCCTTTTACTTCACACAGCTGTCCCCATGGCAAAAAAAGAGTTGCTATGCTACAGGTTTTGTTCCAGTACCTCCCTTGATGTTGAGATGACTGTAAAGTGTAGTAAATTGCAATGTTGTTCTATGGCTGTTGCCCTGTTACAGGTAAACTGACCCCAGAGCAGATTCGTGCTGGTTATGCATCTTTGAAGCGAATTGAGGACTGCTTGAAGAGGAAGGGAAACAACAAGGAACTCCTGGAGGCCTGCAACCAGTTCTACACCCGCATCCCCCATGACTTTGGGTAAAACAAAAGATGCCTTCACACAGATGGTTTTCGATTTGTGTTTAACTCAATAAAAGTGTGGAGATGTGACTTTCTGATGATTGATGATGTTTCTGTGAGTATCTATTCTTAAGTACGTGACTTAAGTGATCACAATCAACTCCTTAGGCTTCGCACTCCTCCCATTATCCGCACAGAGGAAGAGCTGAAGGAAAAAATAGCATTGCTAGAGGTAGGTCTTTGTAGGCTAGATTTTTTTAAATTTCATTCATAGCATGATTTTGTGTCAAATCAACAAGGTATTCATAAAATGTGAATCAATATGATGGTGAAATCCCAAATATGAGATCTTTGGGAATACCGTGTGTTATCAGGCTAGTCAGCTCTACTTCTGAATTGTAAAGCAAAGTTAAAGGGTTCCATACACACAGAAACAAATGTGTGGTCAGTTTGACACATTTCATTATGTCCCCTTGAAAAGAAATGTGACAAATTAATGCCGTGGGTGATTTAATCTGTCGGTAATCTGTTGGCCTATGAAATGAAATGAATTGAAAATGTGAAATGTCAAATTTAGCATTTTTTGGTAAAAAGTATTTCCATAAAGAACACAATCTACTGTTTAAATAATAATAGAAGATCTAACATTTTATTTCAGAAGGAAATTATAAAAGTGGAAAGGTGACGATGAAAGAATTGCCTAATGGCTGTAATATTTTGGATTTCTCCATTGTAGATTCTTCCGCCACAAATGAGGTGGGAGGTGCAGCTATAACCAATTGTGCCAGAGAATACCTGTTTGTGTCTTTTGAAGGGGACTATTTATTCTCATGATGGCCATCGTATGTCTGGTCACTCTTCCCGCTCTGTCTTTCTTGGCCCTTGTAGGCACTGGGTGACATTCAGATAGCAGTGAAGATGGTTCAGTCAAGCATCAACAATGAGGATCATCCTCTTGATAGACAGTACCATTCCCTCCACTGCCAACTGCAGCCTCTGTCTGCAGACAGCCAAGAATTCCAGGTGAAGTATGAGCCCTTCAGAGCACAGTTCAACACTGTTTTTGTCAGTAATTACAAAATCACGTGATCTGTGTGTTTTTGTCATGTCTGCAGACTTAAATCCTCTCTTTCTCACTCTCCTTTCATTATCCCTCTAATACAATCAGGTTATTGTCATCACGAAGCATTGTGACCTCCTCTGGTTATTCTTATTAATTTACTCTGCCCTTTACTAGCTGTGGTCATAGTGCTTCTCCCCTCTCTCTTTCCTTTGTCAATCAGGTGATTGAGAGATATCTGCAGTCCACTCATGCATCCACTCACAATGACTACACTATGACTGTGCTGGACATTTTTGCCGTGGACCGAGAGGGGGAGCGCAACAACTTCACTTCCCAGCTACACAACAGGTGCCGACCAGCCTTTGCAGATCTCTTACAATGCTAGAACCTAGCTTGGCCTCATTTCAGTTATGACAGTGGCATTATTCTCCATATTCTGTGTGTGTGTGGGGGGGGGGGGGTATGAATGTTTATTCATGTTTATGTGTGTATGTTTTGTACATGTAACTATGTGTGTTTGTTTGTTTTCTCTGTATGCACGTCTTTTTTTTTCCTGTGTAGGATGTTGTTGTGGCATGGCTCTCGTCTCTCCAACTGGGTGGGAATTTTGAGCCAGGGCCTAAGGGTTGCCCCTACAGAGGCCCCAGTCACTGGTTACATGGTAAGTGAGGGTGTGTGGGCTTTTTTTTTTTACAAGCCCAGAGCAAGAGTCATACTCTTGTACCTAACTTAGATGCTGTGTGACCACTCACTTCCTGTTTGTCTATTTAATTTGCCTCTAGTTTGGAAAGGGGATTTACTTTGCTGACATGTCATCAAAAAGCGCCAACTACTGCTTTACCAATCAGAAGAACAACATTGGAATCCTCTTGCTTAGTGAGGTGTGTACGAGTAAGGCCACATTTTGGAGTTTGTTTACATTTGTTTGGATTTCTCTTTACAACCACCTAATCCCTTGAGATACCAATTCTGTAATGTCAATGTTGTGGTGACAGGTTGCCCTGGGAGACAGTAACGAGCTTCTGAACGCTGATTATAATGCAAGCAGTCTGCCTCCAGGGAAACACAGTACTAAAGGCCTGGGGCAAACAGCTCCAGACCCAAGGAACTATGAAACACTGTAAGTCTTTCCCACAGTCTTGTCTGGTACTTTTCAGTCTCACCCCCACTCTTCTTTCTTTCTCTCTACCAAGTCTTGTGGTACCAGATATTCTGTGTGTGTTACAGTACACCATGACAACCATGAGAAACTTTGGTCTAATTTTGGTGGATGGGAGCTATTTTGTGATTTGCATTATACATTTGCCAATGTGCAGATGTCTTCCTAGAGAGTGTAAAGATTTTGTCTAGCCCTGTGAAACTCTCACTTACATTTACTTACCTACAGTTTGCTTAAGTTTTGATAACTAACTTCAATCCTGTTTGTTTGGTTGTTTTTTTGCTCTTCTCCCAGGAATGGTGTCACTGTACCTATGGGTCCTTGTGGGAAGACTGGTGTGGATCAGAGTGGAGGCTACAGTCTCCTGTACAATGAGTACATTGTATACAATCCTGCACAGACATGCATGAAATACCTCCTGAGAGTGAAGTTCAACTACGCATCACTGTGGTGAGACAGCTGTACCCACCCTGGAGAGTGGGAAAGACCGATGCCTTGAACGAAGAGTTAATAGCATCCTTATTCATCTTATAGACACTAAGTGCTTATCATTACTACTTGGGGATTGTGTATGGGAAGGTTTTAGAAAAAAAAGAGGTTAAAAAGATTTTTTTTATTACCTTATTACTTACCAATGTGTAATGGGTACATGTGAATTATTATTGTAATAAAATGGTTTGTCTTGGTATTCACATATATTTTGTTTTTGCTTGGACAGTGAAACCATATTAACATTTTGGTAACATCAGGGTGCCTTGTATATATTGTATATGAGTATGAATGTATGTATACTTGTGTGTGTATGTTTGCATACACATGCATATTTGTGTGCACTGTATATGATAATGTACTGTGTGTGTGTGTCTGTTCCAGACAGATGTGGTATGTATGTAATTTGTGCATTTTTTTTATTGTTTGGAACCCCCCCCAAACATCATCAGTATGTACAGAAAGATGTACATGACATCCAGGTAAATGACAAGGGCGCCGTACACGTACTCCTCTGGGCTGAGGCTATATTTCTCCCTGCCCATCACCAGCTGGCAGTCCACCACCAGAAACTGCAACAGAGAAATACAAGTGCACATGGATCAGTGGAGACACAAAAGAGGGACACCGTAATTGCATTAACTGTATTAAGCATATGTACTGCATGATGTAGTAGTGGTGACTAGTTGTTTTAGGTGGAGGTTCTTGTGTGTTCTAGTGTGGGAAAGAGGATGACTGCTCCCAGAATCTTCTCATTTGAATGACAGTTATAATCTTTAAACATATTTCAGCTCTAATAGGCTTGACTACAAAGAAGGTGTGAGCTGGGGAACATACCAGTGAAAATAGCAGAGCCCCAAGAAAACCGTAGAAGACGTGCAATATATATGTGTAGTAGAAAATACTGAAGAAGCCAAACATGAGAATGTTCGCTGATAGTGCAACTAGTATTCCACTGCAGATTGTGAAGTCCACTTTAGACTGGGTGACATACAAGAAGTGACACGTTCAGAATATGGTCAAAAAATATTGCACAGTTTAGACATATTGGTTGATAGATTTCAGATCCTACCTGAGCTGAGAAGATAATAATAGCAAAGACGGTGACCAAAGTTGAACCCATGGCAATGATCACTGCTGGAGTGTTGAAATGAGAGGCCACTGTGCCAACCATGTACGAAAGGCTCAGAGTGACCAAGCCCTGGGAGCCAGAGAGAATTAGTTGAGGAGTCACATTCAAACCAGAACACACAATTTCAGCGGTGAAAATGTATATTGAACACTTGAAACATTTTCAAAACAGATATTTCCGATTGGATTATTGACATAAGTTTTTTTTTTTACCAAACATTGGTAATAACCCCGAAGAACTTTAAACCTCCTAAATAATGTGTGATAAAGTAAAATGGCAGGGGGGAAGTATTGAACACACCAAGAAAAAAACAGTAAGCCATGGAACCAGAAGGTAAGGAACCAACTTTAATCTATAAGTAGTTCTGAGGGTAGTTATGCCTCCCATCAGTGCATTGAAATTTAAGCCCAGCTAGTACATTTTAGTATTATTTATTTATTTATTTTTTGCTACACTTCCTGTGTTGCACAGGAAGATCTCATGACTGGCAAAGGCAAAAGGCTCAGACACCGGAAACCCTATTAATGCTGATACATGCCAATAAAACTGTTTTTTAGACATATTTCAAAACTTCTCATACTTCTACTAAGCACCATTGAGGCCATTATCTGGAAACGGGAGGAACATCACTCCACTGTTAACAGGGCCTACGCAGGGTTTCTTGAAGGGTAACTATTCAGGAAGTAAAAAGAATAGTCAGAGTAGGTGAAGACCCAAGCACCACAAAGAGAGATTTCCAGAACTAGGAGGTAGCAGGTATATTTGTTACAGAGGAAACAATGTACTTCACAGTCATACCTCCTCGAAATCTTTCATATACATCCACAATCTGATCAAACTACAGTGTCACAGTATTTTATGGCTTGTTGTCAAAATGTGTGGGAAACTTTGAACAAGTTCAAATATGTTCTCTTCTTCAGGAATGGAGTCTTATGGGGTAAGCCCATATTGAGGCAATGGCGGTGTGTATTGTGGTGTGTATTGTCTTCCCTGTAACAAATGTTCCTGCTGCCTCCTAGCCACTGAGCTCTTTTTGAGATGTTCTTGGCTCTTGATCTACATGTCTATCTATCCCTCTGACTCCCTGAACAGAGAACTTGCAAGGAACTCCAGTGAGTGTCTGTTTGATGTAGAGTGATACTCCATCCACATGCAGATAATGACCCCAACTGGAGGGGTCAAAGGGGTCAGAGGTTTTGAAATACATCTGTGAACGGCTGGATTGATATGCACTTGCAACAATAAGGTGGCAGATGTGTTGGGAGAGCTCTTTGCCTTTACCACCATGTGACCTGTGCCACAGTCTTGTGCCACACCTCAGTATTGAAAAACTTTTTTGAGGCCCACCAAAATGTATTGACCTGGCTGTTTTATTATGCACAAGTTGGCTGTTTCTTACTTTTTAAATATTAGGTATTCATTTATAACATTATATTGAGTGCCCCCACTAAAAAATTCCCACTATACCTCTGCCGTTGACTGAAGCAAAAGTGAAACTGTTTTGTGGTTCTTTAGCTTAGTGTTGTTTGGTTAGGTTGGTGGAGGGGTTGAGATGTTTGCCAGTAAGTGGAACAAAAGTTCATGTGTTCTCTTTGATCCCCCAACCCCCACCCTAACCTACTGTTAACTGCTGTGACTCACCAGGCCAATCAGGTTCCAGGGATGAAAGCGGCTGAAGGATCTGCAGAGCAGCAGGCACAGAGACACCACGGTGAAGACAGCGTAGGAGCTGATCATTATCCAAATGTTGGTGTGTACATAGTCCCTCACCGTGCTGGAGAAAGTGAATACACACACCACGCTGAAGGTGAAGAGCAGCTGAAGAGTGACCATGCAGAACACCTGTCGAGCAAGAAGTAGAACGCACACGTCTTTTTCACAGTGACACAACACATTAGCACACAGTTCAGTTTGAGTAAGTTTGTCCACTTTGGGGTCAAACTGTTACTATAATGGGGCAGTGGTGGCGTAGTGGTTAAGAAACTTGGCTAGCATGCTAGTAGCCTGGAAATTGTTGGTTCGAATCATGGCTGTCGTTGTGCCCTTGAGCAAGGCACTTAACCCTAAGTTGCTCTCAGGGAAACTGGCCCTGATGTAATTGATAGTCGACAAATGTCGCTAAAAGCGCCTGCTAAAAGCATAAATGTAGGTGTATAATTTTCCATCATGCAGAGCCAGAAACCAGTGATTTAGCATAGCAGATGGATTATGAATTACAGATAGTAATTTGAAATGTGGAAAGCAATTGGACAAAGATACAGATTGACAGACAGACATTGGTGGTTGTACATTACCTTTCTTATGAAAGCCCGCCGGATGGATTTATTTTCAAAAGTTGTCACCTGAATGCCACAACCCTCAACCACTGGATGGAAAACAGGAAATGGTTTGTGTAAGTATGTAACTTGCTGTCACAGTTTTATATTTTACCACCACACCATACAGCCCTGTCATATACCCCCACACCAGAAGTGTAGTGGGTGTTTTTAGTGGGGGTACATGATACAATGTTATAAATGAATATTTACAAAGTGAGAAATAATTGACATTAATTATCTGTTCCAAAAAGCGGGGGGACTATGTATCCCTGTGTCCAATGCCCACTACAGTCTTTTCCCACACTGGGAATAGTGGTTCGTAACGCCATTACCTAGTTGTCCCTCTGTGGTACTTTGATAGCTAGGGGCAGGGTCTGGCTCCCAAGGATGGTGGGGCTCACTGGGAGAACTCTGTGGGTTGAATGATGGATCGAGAGTGTAGGCAGGCGGAGATGGCGTGTAGGGTGGAGGCTGTGCCATCTGCTGCTCCCCAGTACATGGTGAAGGTGAAAGCAAGAGGCTCGCCATGTCTCCATGTGCTTGCTTGACTTCAGGTGCTGAAGGAGGTTGCTCAACGTGTGCCATTCTGGGCTGGAATAAGGTAACTACAGAGATGAATATTCAATACACATAGAATCAATACATTCAAAGTTATTTCTTTGCTTGTCTTTCCACCATTGTGACTTACAGTAGCAGTGTTGCATGAATTACCCAAATTCCCACAATCTTTTCAGTTGAAACCAACACAGTTTAAATGACTCTTGGATTTAGTCATGCTCACTTTTCTCACTTGTCAAGCTTAGGGAGTGGTTTTGACTCCGGAGAGGCCAAAACAGGTGAACTTATGTCTGAGATCTGTTAACATATCAGTGATGCATAATGCTACTATGCAAATATCATGCTTTATCAACAGTATTTTTATATTTTCCATAACATAATTCAGCAACTCTTTTTGAGAACTCTTATTTCAAATTCTATTTGAGGAAATACTGAAATGTTATTGTTAATGAGGGTATCATTGTTAAGCAGTTTTGCTAGATGATTTTTTGTTTACTGTTCAATATATCCTCTCAATAAATACAATAAATTAATTGGATTTTAAATGGCTAGTTAGCCCACCTATACTTTTTTAGGAATCTTAATCAATAACTGCAAATTGACCTGTTCAATCAAGTGAAGATTAGGGGCAACAAAACTCACTTCTCAAAAGTTAATTTCAGAAATTACATGAATTCATACCTTTTCTCCTTTTAATTAGAGGCGATGACTTGTCAGTGCTGGAAAGAAGAATCTAACCCAAACCGTTTTTCTCATGGCAGTCTGTTGCATTTGCACTTCCTCAAACAACAATGTAAATGGAAAAAAAAAAAGGTTTTTGTGGTTGTATGTGAGAAGCATGTGATAGGTCAACATAAATTATGCTTTCCTTTCACACTCTGTGCTGCATTTGATCTAAAATCTGACACTGTGTGATCTTACTGATAGAAATTCTTGTTGTTTGTTCATTTTGTAGCCATTAGGGATTTTATTACCTGAGAAAAAACAGGTATTGGGATTGGGGGCATCTTGTGTTTGAAAAATAAAATTGTAAATCGGGCAAAACAAGTAGTGTATATGCAAAATACTGTATATACCATGTAGGACAACAGCATACATAGCCAACACATTCTGTAAACTGGCAATCCCGGCAGGCCAAGGAAATTTTCACTCAACATGTAGTTATTGGTGTAAAAATGTCCATAATGGCAAACTACCGTTTTATACAGACCTCAGACAGGAACTGATATTAGGGTTTTAGGTCCTTGTTAGGTTTCATTTTCACTATAACTATAATAGTAAAACAAACAGAAGTTACATTTACGTGTTACAACCAGTCACTGATTGTGAATGCACAATCCACAAACTTGTTATTGTGAAATTAGGCACTAGCAACTGTCACGGCAGTCTAACACCACTGACATTTGAAAACCACTCTAGATTACAAGATAACCTGAATGAGAAACACTTGGGGAAAAAAGGCTAAATATAGACATGCAAAATGAGAGGTAGGTAATGGTGTAGGTGGCGTAACTGAATGTTCTTCACCAATGGAGAAATTAAAGGAGAAATTCAGTGCGAATTAATCCATAACCCTGTTGTTTGAAGTCACTAAGTGCTGTCAGTAGCAAAAAGGACAAAAAACATTGATACAACATAGACCGAATAGTGAACTGGCAACTAACACTAGGTGAATGGGGCACAGTAACTTTCTGTCAGTTTCATTTCACTATCACTATAATAAATTACTTTAGTTACTGGGTTTCGTTATTCGGTCTATGTTGTATCAAATTATCTGGTTCTTTCTCCTACAAACAGCATTCAGTGATCTTGGGGCTATTGATTGATTCACACTGGATTTCTCTGTAAGGAAGCACTGCCCCCATTCATTTCAGTGGACCATGCTAGGCTGGCCACTAGCTATACCAATATAACCATAACTGGCTGTCACCATCTTTAAAGGTTTCTGATGCACAAAAATTTCACAAAAAGAAGAAAGACACTTCTGTGCCACCTCATACATAGCCACAAACTAGTTGTCACTGACAGGCTGATTCTCACGGCCTGGAAACTTCCAATCTACATACATACTGTAATACCATATCTGAAATGCATGGAAAAATGTGAAGAAACTGTAGCAAGACTGCAGCTAGATACTGAACAACTCACCACACGTTAGACACAAATTCTAATGATGGCACCAGTCCAGTTTATATTTTTGTCTGAATTAGCTAGCCCCGCAAATGGCAAAGACATGAATGGAACCAAACCTCCCCTCTTCAGTTCTAATACCTCCATGTTCTAATAATACATTATAATTGTAAGCACTCACAAACAATAACACTTCACACATTAAGCATATTTATTGTAAAAAATACATATAAAACACTCTTTCAGACATACAAAATATTTGGGCATAGAAACAGTAAATTGAACAAACAAGAGACAAAGGTATTTTGAATTGCCATACATATTTACAATATAATAAATAAATACTCAATTGTTCTTTAGCTGAGAGAAGGCAGATTGTCAATTCTTAGATATCGCCAATGTGATTTTTACAACAACCTCATTCATCAATATCATAAAAGTCATCAGACGCAATACAGATCACAGAGGACAAGCTCATACAAAGTCCTCAGGAACGTTAATCAACAATGCATTTCACTCTTAACAAAAGAGAAAAAAAACAAACAAACAAAAAAAACACCCTTGGAGTTAGTGATCCCCCAGGTTAGTACTTTAAAATAGTGAGGTATTGCACCACATCAATTAGGCTAAATGAAAACATTAAGGGAAACATTTTGAACCAGAAGATTCCACATTTTTTCTACAACATCCCCCCAGCAATAACAGCCTTCAACGGCAAAATATGTCTCACACTACCACTCAGTCTCTCTGTCCTTTCTCTCTCTAACACACACACACACACGCGCACACACACTTTTGGCTTTTCTCAGGTTCTCCAGCAGGAGAAAAACTGTAACATGCACAGGGTTGTCCTCTGGGGGCAGACCAGAGTATAGCACCTCTGAGTGCATCCTGAAGAGAGTACGCACGGCGAGAGGCAAGCAATGTAAGGATGAAGACAATGACAACAAGTAAGTTAAATCCCAGTGGGAATAAGATCAACGATAATGATGATGATGATGATAATAATAATAATAATAATAATACTTAGAAAACTTTTGCTTCAATGCTGCTCCTCCTCCATTCTGTGTCTCTTATGAAGTTCATGAAAGGCTGGAGTATTTTGAGGCAGACGCCAGGGTCCAGCAACTGGAGAAAAAAGCCACTACAGCACCCCCCCCCACACACACATCCCCTTGTAGGTTTCTGATGTCCACCCTCAGGGAAGAGCAGCTATGACTTGGTGCTAAAACATGGTGCAAACCCCTCTCTGCTGAACCAAACTGACTACAGGGTGGCAGCTGAGAGGACAAGCTTCTTTTCAGTTCACCACATACCAGAGTTAAAGGCTCAGAAGGGTGGTGGAAGGGGTGTGGGAACCACAGACCAACTGCCCTACTCCCATGCTCCTCATCTCCAGACATACTAAAGAAAATATCCACTCCAACCAAGAGGCAAGCTAAAGTGGACTGGAGTCGTGGGGACACTGGCACGCCCCATTGGTCTACCTCTGCTCACCTCTGCCTCTGAACCTCCCCCAGCACCATGTAAGGGTCTGTGGGTCTTTTCCCAGAGTATGCCCATGCCAATGAACCGAAAGCATCCTTGCCACTTGACCTTGGGTGTACTGGGATCCAGTACTGGGTCGTGAAACACAACCAAGCGAGTAACATTCTCAATCTCTACATTAAAAAAAGAACGCTGCGTGCAAGTCATTTTTGTAATTCAAACCATATGAAATGACAGTCCACTTAGGAAATGTGGTCTGGGTCGGTAAAAAAAAAAAAAAATTACACACACACACAAAACCCACCACCATCACCCACTAAAAATATTTGCCATATCCCTCCCTCCACCCACCCCATCCCACCCAACCTGTTGAGCAACTTTTTTTGGGGATCTCATTAAAAAAAAAAATAATTAAAAAAATCCTCCCAGTAGCGGCAAAGTCTCAGCATCATGCACAAAGAACAATGCCGTGCAAAATATTTACGCATACAACTCTCAACTCCACTGGGGTCCGTGTTGAGTTGACACTCACTCAAGGACACAGTCCTCTAGAAAACATTACATCAGATAAGTTCTACAGTGTGCATCTCACAAGCCACAGCCTGGCCTAAAATCACCCTCTGTGTATCTCAACCTCTTCAAAAGGGGAGATATCTCAGCAGTCTGATTGTAAGAGGTTATCTACTTGAACGCACATACCCACAGTTTTCATTTCAGTTACCTCTTCTTTTGTTTTGTTTTGCTGTCATATTGCAAGCTTTAGTCCTAGGAAAAGCAGGCCGAGAAGATGTCCAACCACCATTCCATCCCCCTTCCCCCTCAAAGCCTTCATTCCCTCCCAGCAAACACCTCTGGGGGGGGCAGGAAAAAAGTTCAGGGATTTCATAGCCAAGCCAGAAGGGAGTTGATTAAAGTGTCATGGGAGCAGAAATTTTCAGTGTCTAAAATAATGGAGCAAATCTTGTGTTTTTCTGGCTGCCCCATCATTTTTGTCCGTGATCTAGCCAGGAGTATAATCCTCTAAAAAAGAAAAAAAAAGACCCATTAACAATTTTCATCTATCATGTAGTGCTAAATGAAAAAGAGCACAAATTACCTTTTTTTAAGAAATAATGAAATAAAAACCAGACACACGCACACACACACACACCTGAATCAGCGATCGCAGAGAACAAAGGTCAATCAAAGGGGTGTTCGGGACAGCAGGGTTTCACCTTGCACCAGGAGTCAATGCAGCTGCAGGAAACAAGAGAAAAAAAATCCACTGTGGTGACACTTTTTGAGGAGGCCATTGGCCTCAGGAAAGCGAGGCTAACTACGACAAGTATTTCCTGCCTGCATGGAGATATGTTCAAGGTATACAAGTGTGTGTGCATGTGGCTGCTTACCTTTTATGATAAACACACAAGCAGGCCAGACGTGCAATGGTCTCACCCTGAAGCAGGTCTTCCAGGCATATGGAACATTCACCACTGTCCTTGGCCAGAACATCAGCTACAAAGCCACACAAATCACTCTGACCACATTGCACTTCAATGCCACACTACGAAAGCCTATCAGTGCTGTCAACATGTGTACATGTGCATCATCAGTTAGCACTGCTATAAAAACATACAAAGACCTGCGCCACTCTGTTTTCAATAATGCAAAAATCTAAAGGCTACTGAGTCACCACAGCAGCCAAATCACAGAACTTCACCTGTTCACGTTACACATACTTTTATCATGTAAAATTTTCATTGTCTGAATATCCAGAGATATGTGCATTACGTATAAGGTGGATTTAACACATACTGGCAACTAGGCTACAGTGGAGACCGATAGGACTTGTGTGACTTGCACTGTGCGGCTCAGTGGCAGTCATATTTGTCTGTCACTTTTGTCAATGCTGAACTCAGAAGTTGTCATCCCTGATACACATACCTATCTTGATAATATCTACTATGCATCGACCTGACCAAGTTGTAGGTCTTATTAATTCTGTTGAGATAAAAAAAAAATAACAGTAAGACTTCTAAACCCATTTACCATTAGACCCTTATTACCATAGCTTACATCAATCTATAATAGTTTTTGTGAGGTGGCCCGTCACCTGTGTTCCACTACAATGCCAGTCAATTTACCCAGTTACTTATTACTTTCCACAAAATCAGGGATTATACTGATGTGTTTTGTCTGTCTCCAAGTCACATACAGAAAGACACATTTATTGTGAAAAAATCAAAGATTTTATTTTTAGGCCATATCTCCCAGCTCTACATCTGAAACTTGAAGACAAAAGAGATTTAGCCAGGAGACAGATGGACTCACTATTGTATGGAAGAGGGGGAGAGGTGAGACAGCTCAACAGGTGTTCCTCAATCCTGCCTCCAGGGAATGGCTTGGAGCAGAACGGGCAACGGATTGCTGGGGAGAGGAAATAAAGACATGAGATCAAGAAAGGCATTTGCCATAATCTGTCAAACATTTTCCTTTAATATGTATTTTAGGAAGTAACATTATGACCACTAATAGGAAGATATGCTTTGTACAATGTTTGAAACCAATCTTTCAGGGTGAACATCAAATCATTGAAATGACCCAAGGTTGAACCTTGACCAATTATTATAGTAACATTATATTAGTCCTCCATCCGTCACCACAAGGGACACACAAATCCAGGCAGTAATGTTAGCAGGCCAGTGGGTTGGTTTACGAGAAACCATGTGGCCTAGTTCTGCAGGCTCACTGGACAGTGGCCAGCTCTGTTCATGTGAGTGAGTCCTTTGACCCATTTTCTACCCCTGCTTGGGAGCATCACTTAGTTGTCCCAAGAGAAAAATGAACTCTCACAGAAATAGTATGGACACTATGACAGACCGCTCCTCTTCCTAACCTTGCCATAAACCCATCTTTCACATAACCATTCATACCTGTTGTGTACTAGTTGCCTGCTGGTGACACTGTAAACAGTAGGCAATGGTGAATATGCAATCTTGTTAGGAATGTCAATGTGGTGTTGTAGAGGAGTCAATGTGTTCATTTTTGTGTTCAATGTGTTCAATTTCACATTTCCAATATGTGAAGGACTGCTGACCAGATTCAACAGCTACCCCCCTTCCCCCAAAAGCTGAAGGATTTCGGTTGTTAGCATGAATCCACGTGATGCGTAATTCAGATCATCTGGTCAAGAACCCCCACTGCATTAATCTTAACATTCAGCGTCGACACAATAGTCAATTTAGTATGGTGTTTTCAAGCAGGAGAATGCCCTCGTGTAACTTCGCTGACTACAAGTCAAAGGCGAGCTTTGTTCTGTAGTAGGACACGTCAAAACGTCTAAGAATTTTCTCTAGAATTGACATGGTTGTAAGTGACACAGAAATGGTAAACGGACACAAAACCACTCGCTGGGTAGCTAATACAACAAACATAGTGTATTTACACGTTGCACTGTCTGATCTGTTTTACTGCTGCAACAGGTCCTTTTTTAGGATGAAAATAAAATTTTTCAACAATTTGATCAACCTGATGGCGTACTTTAACCTTTAACACTGGGTTAAAGGTTGTGACTAAATTGACAATGTAAAAAAAAGACGCTTTGCGATGGAAATGTATTTGCGATACCCAACCCCTGTGGAAAGTAACGGTTACGTTAGATAATTTGACATCTAACTAGTGAACTAATTGTTCACTACCTGACAAGGCTAATAAGCAAGTAGCAAAACAATATGCTCAATAACTTTTCAGTAAACATGCCTTTATAACGCTAACAATCTAATATTACCCTGCTAGCGTTGTGTGGTCTAAGTGTCGCTCAGATGCCGTTAACAACTAAAACAATTCAGACAGTTTGACCCATTTAAAACTTGTCACTTTTATGTTCAAGATAAATATCATAATGGTTTCAACTTACTGCCGTGTCGATTGTTGACTCTGTAAAGCCCAATCCATGCCTCTGACACTGGACGTGAATGAGCACTTCTCACTCGTGCGGATCTAGCAGTGACATTGCGCCCAGAATTGTGTCGACCTCCAGGCAAGCGTTCGGAGAAAGTGCGGTGAGGCACGCGGCCTGTTCCCTCTCCAGCCATAGTTTCGTTGTTTATTGCGTCTGGGGGGCTGCCGTCGGCTTCATGGCTACCCACGCTATCGTCTGCTGGTGTGTTCTGACTAGTAAGTGACGGCGAGATGTGATGGTCAGCGGGGCTTCCATCAGCACTTGCCTGCCGCCCTGTATCCGAATCGCTTCCTTCCTCCGAACGGCTACGATTTGCTTCCGAATCATGCTCAAAACTACTAGAAAAATCAACCATAAGGCTTGTGGGCCTGTTGCTTCGCAGACGTCGACATGAGTCTCGTTTGAGTCCGTCTTTATCAAAACTAGTCGATACAGTCTCTTCTTGTAAACGACTGGATCTTGTACCCATCTCGCGCTGTAACGTTGTTAAATTTGCCAGCTAGTACGGTAGCTCAGCTGCGTACGACCTAACGTTAAGTGTGTTAAAAATAATACTTTAAATGTATGCGGGGCCTGAAATATACCGCCACAACCCTGAGATACACTAAGACTATACTGAAACAGATCGCGACGTGTATACGATTCTCACTGATTAACGGTCCTTCTTTATGTCTTCAACATTTCCTTTCTTTTGATGTGCCCTAGTCTCGCCCGCAGTGGCGGAAGTGCTTCTTGCTTAACTGGGATGTCTACGTCAAATGCCGGGTGAACTTTTGATCCAATCATGAAGGAGCCCATTGACTAGTTTAAAAAAGTGACAGGAGAGCTTTAGAAAATATCCATACCTCAGTATTTCTATGGAATTCCCCTATTATGAAGGCGCAAGGCCTGCCTATCTGGACTGTAGCCAGTGACATTAGTCATACCGTAGGCCTATTGACTTGAACAGTGGTCTTTAGTTTCTAAAAGAGAACGTCGGTGTGGCTAGAATCTATATACATGAAAAATGTGTCGGTATGTAGCCTAGGTCTAGCTTGGCCTACTTTTCCGGTCGGCTTGTAAAATAATTATCATTAGGGGTTGTGGGCCTACATTTTTCTATGAACTGTGAGCTGACCTTGATTTAAAAGTAGAACTTGAACTTGTCTACCGGTAGTTCTTATTTTTGTAGGATTCGGAATCAGAAGAAATCTGATACCAGATTAAATCTTGGTAGCAGTGTTACGGCCTTACTTGTGATAAACGGCTATAATTTACAGTTATAATTACCAGCTGACTATGAAGAAAGTTTATTTGCACAGAAATACTGCAAAAAAACTAATATAAATTGATAGTGTCAGTTTTAAATTGAAAGGGTGACAATAAGATCCATGTAACGCTTACCTATAAACGTGAATTCATCCCTTTTTTGTATATGAACTGAACTTTAAGTTCATCTGAAGTGTGAACTCACACAACACTGTCCACTAGATGGCAGAGGATTACCATGAAAAACTGAATGTAGGCTACGCTGAATCAGAAATTAACACTCTTAAGGCACAGTTTAAGATATTGTACGTAGGCTTTTACGATATGAGGCTGTAGTAGGCCGATGAAAAGTTTATCTAAAGAACAATACAAAGCATTCACATAGGCCATTAATATTAGAGTAAACAAAGCATAAATCTGTAATGATAACACAATGAGTAAGTGTACCACAAGTCCTGCATGTGTCCAATTCAGTCTTCTTTCACGTTGCCCACAGCACATATCCAGCAAATGTAGTGCATCCCTTAACATCATCATAGACCTTGCGACCTTTGGGCAAGTGAATGTACACAGTGTCTTTTGTCTCTAGCTGTAGCACAGCTGAACTGGACCCATATTCATGATTGTCCCCAGCACTCTGATGTTCAAGCACAGAAACCACAAGGTCTCTGTTTTTGTACAGGGCTGGGCCCATAAGATTCGAATTTCCAAATCCAAATGCAATAAAATTGAAATAGTAAACTCCATTCACTGGAGCAGTGAAGACTCCTGTGATAAACAAGAGCAGTCCAATAATCAGTGCTAATGCACACTTTAGTAAAGAATGACAAAGTGCGAGATTTATGTCATGCTCAAACCCCATTGTAGCTTAATTCCCATACTGGTCTGTCCATGCTGTCCACTGTGTAACTTCTGTTTAGGTGTTTGACTTTTTTTAGTATCACAGACTTGATTACATGTATGTAAACACTAAATTATTACCATCACTGAATGGTCCTGTGTCTCCTGTTTCCATGGTCATAAAGAGAGACTGAAAAGGCAACCTTTTTATTACCTGGGAAGATAAGAAATTGCACCAGTCTCTGAAATCTATTTTTACAATGGTGTTGTTAAATGAGGCAACACACTGGAGTGGAGCAGTGTGTGTCAGTTTGGTTTGGTTAAGGACATTTAGTGTATATGTGTGTATGCTTTCTTTACCTTCATTATTGCAATTTTGTAGTTTTTTTCTCTGGGTCTTCAGTGCAACTTACTCTGGTCTCCATGTTCCTAAGAACCTAGTTCATCTTGTATATCTATAGTCATTGTCATTGCAGAAGTTACATTCAGCCTTACAGCATATTTGCATTCAAATTGTACAATTGTATTAAATTACTATAGTATAACATTTGTTCAGATCAAAATCCAGTCTCACTCTTGCCCTGCATGGTACCCTTGTTTTGCTGTTTGAGTTCTAAAACCAGATTCTCAGTGGCTTTCAGCCATTCCTTCATGTTCTTCAGGCTCTCCACACCTGTGAGGAGACTGGTAATGTTTAAGTAAGGCTGCAGGATGACTTGAGCCTGTATCACACACGGCAGACCATTATTCAGATTTTACCATGGTTGCCTTATGTACAGTATGTAGCAATAAGCATGCATAAGGCAATAAAGGACACATGCAGTTCAGTTTAATGTAATCAGCCAATTCAATTTGTTGTACTAGGCTTACTTTCTGTGGTTACTTACTGACAATAACCTAGGTTACCTTGCTGTTTATTAGTTTAATGGATGTGTATAATTTATAGTTCTAACCGGATCTATTTCATAGGTGCCCTGATAGGTTACTACTCCATCAGTCATAAAATTTCTGTTTCCAGGAGATAAATTATACTGCAAACCTTCCACTTTTCTTTCAATCCTGAAACGCTCTTATTATTTTTACACATCTTTATATTCTTAACTTACTGTTCGTCATTAAATGAATTTAAACACTTCCATTGTTAAGTAAAACAATTAAAATGAAAACATTTATTATAAATACAAAACATTTTCATGAATACTCAGAACTCTAAGTGATGGGTGTCAACAATCAAGACCACAACGCTTATGGTGTTGTGGCGATTAAACCAAAATATTATCCTCTAAGGTACAGCTGCACCAGATACTGTAAATGATGACATAGATGCATAAGTGTAATAGATTTCTAAAAAGTGTAGCCACAATACAAACTGACTGCTCTAGATTTTTTTTACCCTTGAAGATGCAAATACATTTGTCTCTTGGCCTGGGTAAACCCAGATTCACCGTAGGCATTTGCTCTGCAGGTCCCATCTGGACACAAGCCCAATTGCTACCCATTTCCGAACCAGCGAAAACTCAGGAACCAATCATAACTGCTGTCCTATGGGACAGGTTTTATGTGACTGTTACTGTCTATGGTTAAATTATGTGCATTTTCCTTGGAAGTGAGTGAACAGCTACAATTAAAACCATAATTTTCATGAAAAATATATTTTTTGAATTTTTGTAAGAAAATACTTAAATACTTATTAATGATTAATTCTGGTCACACTACTAGAGATGGGAAGTCAATCACTCGTCTCTAAACCAAGTCTCAATCTATATTGAGGTGTCGTCTGGGTTTACCCACACTGTCTCATTTATATAAATTAGAGTTGATATCTGATAAGAGTTGATATTTGATAGAAAATAAACTAATGTCAAACATGGGTAAAACTGCATGTAAATTAATTTAAAGTAGATGTAACAGAACATTTTAATTAGTGCTGTGTACCATGTCAAATAGACATCAATAATCAATAAGTAATATGCAGAACATTATCCACCAAACTGCAATGGTCAAGCAAAGTTAAAAAAAAAAAAAAAATACTGCTGAACCATCATATATATCACTGATCGACATGAAGTTGTCAATTGTTGGCAACCCACCACATAACATACTTTTTTTACTTTTATCTCCAGTTGTTTCGCACATAATCACAGATCGAGAGTCAGATGTCTCAAATCTGTTCAATTCCTTGGCACTGTTTTGTGAAGCCTTCAATTCATGGGCAAAGAAACAAACCCATTTGGAATAAACAGCTTTCTGTCTCCTGATAGATGAAACTCATCTATAAAGATGACTGTCTCAAGTGCTCCAACTGACATTGTGTCATCATGTTTTCATACAATTCTGATTGACCCATCCACCTGCATTAAAGTCCAGTTTCAACATTTCCATGACCCACTCGTCCTTCCGTGCCCCTTCCATGAACTCTTCCAGTGATATCTGACCTAAAGTCAGAGACAAAGAGAGAGAGAGAGATGAAATAATTGAAAAACGCAGATGAAAAGAGTGATAGACAGAGTGGATGCAAACACAAGGTTGCTGAGTCAGAAAAAAAAGCACAGACAGAGAGAGAAATAGACAGGCAGGCAGATTGGGAGACTTATGGAGAGAAGTCTGCATGTTCATGTAATCAACCTAAATTGTAACCTTTCATGCTCTCTTCCTTACATAACATACACACACACACACTTAACTAATCTTTCTAATCCTCACCTTTACATTGAGACAACAGATTACTTACACCAGTCACTACCAGTCCTATACAATCAGACAAGAGGAAGGACTCAACACTCCACATTCACTCACCATCATGATTCTCATCAACAAGTTCAAATATTCTGTCACACATTTCAGTGGGCGTCATGCCAATATCTGTGTTCTTGGTCTTCATTTTGTAGATTATCTGCAAGAGGGAAAAATTGACATGATGTTAAGGTGTTCTATAAATAAACACTTTCTTACAACATATTGTTGCAAAGTTGCAAGGCTTGCTGAGCCCAAATATCTTCTCAGGGAAAAAATCTTTAAATGCTGTGCATGCCAGGCTAGGCTTACTAGGTTCTTTTGCCCTGACACTGAAAGAGTGTTAGAACCATTTAAGGTGAACAGCACTTTAATCTTCACAAGTAGGCGACACATATAGCATGTGTCTTAATGCAACCAATTTTACATAAGAGTTTAAAGGGCAGATGACTAAACTGACCTGACTTGACTTAACCTAACCTTACCTAACCACAGTCTATTTCATAATCTCATGAATTTATCTTAAAATCCTGAGGAAATATTTGTCATGATTTACTAAAATGTACCTGAATTTTAAAGCTCTGCATTAGGCTGAGATAAACTGAAAACTTGTACAAATTACTACTATATGAGCACTGTAAAGTGAGAGTGTGACTATTTAACATTTAACATTGATGTCTGTTTACTTACTTTGATGATGTGTCTGATTTCTTGACGGTCAAGGCGGCCATTCCCATCTTTATCGTACATTTTAAATGACCACTTGAGTCTGTCCTCCAGCTTTCCCCGGAGTACAAGATGCAACGCTGCTACATATTCCATGAAATCTAATTTGTTGTCCTGTCAGGTAAATAAAAACAGGAAAAAATTAATATTAAATGTGAAAGTCAACTTCAATACAGTTATATGGAATTTAAAACTGTCCTCTTACCCCGTTAGTGTCAAAGGAGTGGAATATTGTCTCAATGTAGATGCTTTCTTCTTCGCATGTGCTCTGTACTCCAAAGATCCGTTTAAACTCATGTAAGTGTAAGGCTCCACTTGGGCATTCCTTCATAAACATGATGCACAACTCCTGAATAAGTGCAAGGTCTACCTCCTCATGTTCAACACTGTCTCCTTGTCCCATTTTTTCCAGTATCTTGGTCAAATTTTTGAGTGAAAGAGGAAGAGTTGGAGAGGATGCAGGTCTCTGTGCACCAGCAGCAACACATTCACACTGACACCTCTAACCAACTGGCTTACATGGATAAATTAAAGTAGGCAGAAAAAGGTAACAGGGAGTTATTTTTAAAAGCCTGTTAAGCTGCTGTAGTTTGACCCTTGGTAACACTTATCTTCAGCTGTTCCCTTACTTAATCCAAATTAACCCAGTGTCCTAATCAGCCCCGAAGCATAGAGTGAATGATGTTAGTCAAAATGAAAATGAAGATTCATTTCATTTTAGATGTGTTTAAATGAGACTGCAATAATTAAAACAAGCACTTTGCATAGCCAGAACAAAATAAGGCAGCTCTGTTATGACTTTACCCAGTGTACCTCTGGTCCCACCCAGTGGCATTGGAGTTTTGCTCAAATTTACAGTGTATCACAAAAGTGAGTACATCATTCACATTTTTGCAAATATTCTATTATATCTTTTCCTGGGACAACACTACGGAAATGAAACTTTGAAACAACTTAAAGTAGTCAGCGTACAGCTTGTATAGCAGTATAAATTTAAAAGAGAGAATTTCTGTGATTTGAATTTAGCACTAAAAATAAACTGCACATTCAGAAATTGGTTACTAACCCACTCATTAATCAGTGCCAGAAAGGGCACCAAGGTCATCATACCTTGCATTTTAACCCAACATGACAGAGTCAAACCAATCTACATTCAGACACATAATCTTTGTAATCTCGCCAATGTGCAATACTATCCAAGTTTTACCATATTGGCCTGAATATAAGACAATCCTGAATATAAGACGACCCCACTTTTCCAGACTCATTTTTGGGGAAAAAAGAGAAAAACAAAACTTTTTTTGTAGACCAAATTTTGCCTTAAATAGTAAATTATTATTTTTTTTGAAATGCTGGTGAAAACTCATTGGAAAACCGTTTAAAAGTTAGCAAATGTTTTGATCATTACTATAAATTAAAGCATGAGATCAAGTTAATTAATGTGGATAAATTTGTCACTTTTAAATTGAATGAATAGTAAGCCACCATCTGAATGACAGTTTTCCATTAAAGTGCAAATAATACACTGTTGGCTATCTACAAAGCAGAAAGCCATATGCATTATCCATAATGGTCTGCACAGAGGCTACAGCCTTGCGTGTCAAAGGGACAAGCTGGCCCTGCCTGCAAGACACTCAAATATAACAATGATTCGCTTCTCTCATTTCCTTTGCACAGTGACTGATTTTCCACCTTTCTTTGCAATGGTAACAGGTGTTGGCATGTTGAAAAACACCAACGTTTGCTCAGTATTGCCTATCTGTATGAGTGAGTTTTCCTTAGTTTGATCATAGACTACTTCTGGAAAGACAGTTTCACCTCAATGTCTGTTTAGGCGCTGGGCAAGACTCATTCAGTCACGCCCTGACAGTCCATTGCGCCACATCGCAGACTTGTATTTCCGAATATGATATGAAGTACTGGCTTTGTGCGCTTTTAAACACCGTATCACGAATATTATAAAGACCCGGTCAAGGAATACTGATGTTCATGTAAACCCAGTCTTTCTTTTACACCACTCAAAGCTAATTTTGAGTTTGTTTAAGACAATCTCTTGCCTCTCCATCATGTGTGGCAGCTGCAGGCCAATGAGACTCTGCAGGTTCATTAGACACAAAAATAATTTCCCCTAATCCCATACTCATAACTTTTAGGTGCATAATTTCTCTTACAATGTAAATACTGAAAATATTAAAAATCAGCATGTTCATTTGAAAGTAGAACAACATCTACAAAGTTTAGATGTGTACTTTCTTTCTCTATGATGGCTTGTTGCTTGTGAATTACCAGTAAATACATCCTTCTCCAGGGGAGAATTGTTGAAGAAAGAGCTACTAAACAAAGATCAGGGAGTCTTCTCTTTCTTTTTGCTTTCTCTCTGTTCTGTGTGGTCCCTGGCATCTTGCTCGTATGTACCTTTGCTCTATATAATCCCTTGCTATTTGAATGGAGTGTATAGGGGAGTGTGATTAAGTGGATGCTGTCATAAGCCCTGTTATGGTTAAAGTGACCTGTGTGCACCTCTATGTGCTGCAACTGCTTGAACAAACATGATTCAGTTTGTTCACATTTGAATTATTGGGATAATGGGTGCGCCATGGCACCGTTGGCTATGTCCATACAAACCAGGGACCCCAAAACATAATTGTTTTTCATTTCTACTGTCAGGGTAAAATTTTTGTGTACTTTGTGTGCTGGTTCATATGATAGTTGAATGAACCATACTGAATCTGTTGTGCTTGTTTGGTGTAAGATTTGGGCTTGCAAAATGTTGCAAGATTAAATTAAAGGCAAGTTGTCTGTAAGAAGTTCCTTCATTTAACTGGTGACTCGCATAAATACAAACACTTTGGTACAACAACACAGCCAAAACGGTATGGCTTTAATACATTTCAGTACTATAACTATAGCTAATGGGCACTGCAACTTTTGCAACTATTTACACACTAACATGAGTGAATAAGTTTCTGGTTCTGGAAATCTTTAACCAAATTGTGAGGAAAAAAGAAAGAGAAATAAGCAAACGAATCAGTAAAGTAAAAATACTGGCAAAGATTTCTGTATGATCTGCTGTGATGAATGATGTGCAAAATGTGAAAATGTAATAGTGCAAAAAGAAAAAAGTGCTATAGACAAAAAAAGGATGATTCCAAGGGCCTGGCACTGACAGGGAGCCCTAGAGAACATTTTAATATTATAACCAATGTTTGGGGGGCCCAAAATAATTTTCTGTCATAGGGCCCAAAATTTCTAGCGGCACCACTGATCGGCACATCCTGGAGGTGCCAAATGCATGCTGGCAGTGCTTAGGGCTCTACATGCTGGTGCCTTGTAGTGCCCTCTACTGGACACTTTTGAGTACAATCCCTATTAAACTATTCAGGTCTATCCATCTAGGCATATCTTTCTATCTATCTGGTCTGTACTAAATGCCCAATTCCCCCATGCACTGTGCATTAAAATCTTTAGAAGTTTGAGTACAACTTGGAGCTGTTTTAATTGTAGGCCTATAAGATTCACCTCATTTCTTGAACTGGAAGATCACACTCCCAGATGAAACTCAAACTCATTTACATTGTTATCGTGTTAGAATTCCACAGACACAATGCAAGAACATCAAGGCTCAAACTCACATTGCAAATATTGAAAGACCACCACCACAATTTACTTTCCACAGGAATGTGGGAGCTGTATCATCTGCCGCACATTAGAGAAACAAAAAAAGCAATTCACATTCTATTAGGCTCCTATTCCAACTTGCACAAACTGCAAGGAGACATCGTTAGGACCTATGCATATTGGCCTACAGTTTTTCTCAATCACTTTGGTGCATTTCTCAGATCAGAGTTAAATTTCTCCTCCACATCAAGTCACTTCTGCACACCATAAAAGGAATTTCCTATATGTTAAGAGTTGAAACTGTTAGCATTTGCAAACTATCCATTATAATTTAGTTCAAATACATAGCTCTATGGTCAGTCTGGCACAAAAACTGCAGTAGATACAGTCAGAAGAGTACATTATGCAGTAATGAATCCTGACTGATTTTCCACAGTCTGAAACACAGTAATGTGTGTGTTCATTTCAATGTTTTCACAGTGAAATTTATTGTAAACAGAAAAACTGCAACCTTGTGCATTTCACTGGAAATTCTATAAACTGTTAGGCCTACTGACAACATTAGATCAATTTGACTTATATTTGTTTAAGGCCCTGTATTGCGGCAATGGCACACGAATCTCTCAAGTCATTGGTATAAAAAGACAGTATAGAGAAAGTAGGCCATACGTGTGGTGAGTATTTTACTAAACAAGGTAAGCGCTTCTAAGGGTTTCGCCGGTCATTCATAAACTGCTGTTGGCTGTTTGCGAGAAGTGCTTTGACAAATGCACTTAAGTGTTGTGCGAACTTTAATAGTGGTTCGAGAAATACACCAAATCGACTGGGAAAACGGTAATCAGACTGGAGAAAATTACAACTATCTTTTCCACTGAGAATTTTTTTTATACATGATCTGTCACTTTTCAAACTGTATATCAGGAAGACGGGAATTACGTCAACCTTTCAGCTGACTGCTAATGCCCAATCCCGTGGAGGACATTTCAGGAAGAGTTTTCTGTGCTAAGTGTTTGGTGTCCGTGGTTGGCTACAAGAACGCTCAGTACTCAGCGCACTCTCCTGTCTGTTATCGGAGACAGTGACAAACACACAGCGACGCATAGGCTGAGGTAGGCTACAAACCCCTTCAGTTACATACATGCAGCTGGTTTCAAATAGTAACTTAGGTCTTGTCTGAACACAATGTTGGCATGTCGTTTTCGATGAACATGAAATATCTTTGAAAAACTGGTAAGGTAGGTAACTAGTAATTATCGGACTCAAAGTCAGAGACTATTTCAGCTCGTTGCAAAATGTTTAGACATAGTCCTTGTATGTATGCGGGGACTGACAACTTGGCCCTTGTCTTGTTACGTTATCGTCTGCTGACATGAGTGGTGATTGATGTTTGGACTTCGCCTGACTCTTCACGCCCATACATTAACTGTGTGCAGAGCGCTACACCCATTTAACTAAAGCTAGAAACATCCACAACAAGTAGTTCTGTGTTTGTTCAACCCTAAGCTCTAGTCATACGTTGACAAAGTCCAACTGTCTTTTCTACTGTCTGATTCCTAGGTAGATATGAAGGCCCTTACTTTGATTCAGTCAGGCTTGGACCTTGACCAGCACTCTAGGGCTAGTCTCCACTCCAACTACGCACCTAATCTGCAGAACCGAATTCTAGCAGAGTCAAAGACCACTTTGTCCCAGTCCTTCACCAAGTCTCCATCATGGATGACCCAGACCTCCAGCCTGTCCTGCCCCTCCCTCCAGCCATCTAGGCTCACCTCCACTGTGTCCACATCTCCACTGCTGTCCTCTGCGGATCTCTGTGGCACCGCTTCCTCCGGCTGTTCCTCCTCTCACCTCCTCAGCACAGAGAACACTCTGCTGAAGAGAGACCCTCTCTTCTTCCCTCTCTCCTCCCTCACTTTCTTGCCTCCCAGCAATGACTCTGCCTTACAGTCCCCCTATCATGCCACCACTGAGAAGAAGCAGGAACAGCCAAGTGAAGATGAAATAGACAGATGCTGTAGCCCTACCGATATCACTAGCCAGGTATCTTTTGTGGAATCATGCCTCTGGCTTTGAATTCTAGCTTCTGTCATGGTTTAATTTGGCATACTTATTTATTATTCTGTCATGGTTTAATCTGGCACACTTATTTATTATTGTACCACTGTTGTTCAAACCATCTAAACCATAAGGAGTACTAGACTGTTGCATTGAATGCAGTTTGTTGTTGAATGTGATATTAAATTGCATTCTTGTCTTATATCGTAAAAAAATGTTATTGTATTTTTTTTTTTTACAACTGAGCTTTGGGTCAAATTGCACCAGTGCCATGAAAGTTTAAAACATAGCTACAAACAAATGCAAAAATCAAATAAGCAAACATTTACATCCCTTTGTCCGTTTGAAATATAAGGATTCTGAAATCGCAAGCATTGAGGATGAGGACCTTGAGCAGTCCTCAGACATACCTGTGGTTGATCTCGAATTGGCAGAGGAAGAGGAAGAGCAAATAATATCTCTTGATGAGGAGTTTGTAGTGAGAGAAGACCATGTTGACAGCCAGCTTGAAAATCTGAAGGATAAGAAGGTAAATCATACAGGACAGGGACACCCTGCCAAAATGTACATTCTTGCTTTTGTTGTTATATTGAACCGCCAAACCATATTTTACAGTTTTTGACAGTTTTGCAGTCTGTCACAGCATCAGCAATACTCAGTGTCAGTGTCATCACTGCTTTTTCTCACATGGTTATTCCACCAATCCTGTATCTATTGTGTGTGGTGTTCTGTGCTACAACTTCTCTTAGTACTACCTGCTGAATGCAGTTTGTGGCTCCCTGGTGACAAAGACCTGTGATCCTGGGACAGAAGATTGGAATAGCGAAGGGAAAGTTTGGACCAAAATCATGAACCTCTCAGAGGAAATCTCTAAGAAAGACCCTGAGTTTGTCCTCAAGGTGTGTTGGTTGGTTGGCTGGCTGGTCAGTCTTCGGAAGCTGCTTCTGCTTATCGTTTCCAAATAGGAAGCAGCATCTCTACATGCAGCATCTTAAGTATTTGAAAGTAGATGTTTGTCTGGTAACGTCAGAAATACAAATCCTTTGCTTTAAGATCGGTTGACCACATACATTATGTCCCCAGTGGTCTACCAAACATGTGTTTTTGTTTTAGAAACACAAAGTGTCCACAGGCAATAAGCACAACTATTATACAGTGTCAGCTGCCAAACACTGTACATTTATTCTGTATATTCTTACCGGATATGCCTGGAGGTTATGTTTACAGCTAGGATTGGTGTTAGAGTTTGAAACATGTATGTTACAGCTTCTTGTCCTTTGAACTGGTTCTCTGGTCAGGTGGCAGTGTACACCAGACAGGAACTGAACATTCGCATCACCGCCAACTTCCTGCTTGCTCTGGCTGCCCATCTGCCTGCTACGAAGCCGCACCTACGCCGCTACTTCTGTGCTGCCATACAGCTACCCTCTGATTGGCTGGAAGTGATAAGAATCTACTCAACTGTACGTCTGTGGATTATGAAACTCTGGTTAAAACGTGAAACTTGACTTTACTTATGTTACTTACATTATGACTGAAAGAGTTAGCTTGTTTTGTTTGTAGCTTTTAGAGCCAAACTTTTTTTTCAACTCATGGAATGGTTTATCTTGTCATTGCATCTCCAGTGTTTCAAGAAGTCTCTACCTTCATGTTTGAAGAAAAGCCTCACTGATAAATTCAAGCAGTTTAGTGAATATCAGTTGGCAAAGTACAACACGCGGAAACACAGGTGCAAGCACAACAAGAGGCCTAAACCCAAGGTAGACCACTGTGCTTGCTTGTTACTATAGAAACATGTTCAGACATGTCCAGATATAGCATGTTTTGCATACAAAGACAGAACAGTATTTGATGCCTGTATTGATGCCTTCCCACTGTAACTGTTTTCTCTAGGTGGTGTCAGATGAACAGTGGGCCAAATGGGCAGGCCTGGTGGGGTCGGACCCCAAGGCCCTGCAGAAATATGTGAGCATTTCCTTCTCATCATCTATCTGTCTATCTCTGCGTGTCTTGTCTGTTTATCGATCCATCTATCTCCTGTATAAAGAGTTATTAAAAAAGATGCCATAAGTTGCATGTAGTAGCACAGTGTTTGAGATCAGGCTATATAATAAAGTACTCTGTGTTGCCCCTTGTGCCACACCAGTTACAGACGGGTGCCCGAAAAGCAGTAGACAAGCAGCAGGACAAGTTCAGCCTGAAGAAGATGATTGAGCTTCTACACATCAAAGAACCTGCCGAACATGTCATGGCTGTTCTGGGAAAGAGGTGTGTCTGTGTTTGTATGGATTCAGTGTGTGGCTGTGTGGTTGTATTCTCACAGTTATCCATCTCAGACAAAGCACTGCTGACTGATACAGAACAGACACTTTACAATGAGAGCAAGAACATACTGTACATATAACAATGTAACAGGTGCACAATCTAAAAGCCAAGTTATCTAGTCCCTAAAGAGAAGTGAACATACTGTACTTGTTTACACAACTATAAAACTGGAAGTTTAAGGCTTTTAGTTGGCTTAAAAGGTAGTAAGACATGTTGGATTTATATTATGGACGTTGGCGTCAGCTATGCAAACTTGAAATGTTTTCGGTTTAAGTGTTATAAAATCCTTTTACTCATAAATAGCTACAGTTTTTTACGTCTCATACCTTCTGGGTAAAATAAATATCACCAGGTTGTGCTGGTCTGCGTCCCAGCTCTGCAACACATAGACATCATCAATATTATTCCACTTTTTTTTCCCCAATTCTCTGATCGTCTTCCTTTTCACATAAATTTCAAGTACTGGCTCCTGCGTTGTCTTCCGGATTTACGGTGTGGCCAGGTTAAAATGACAAAGGTTCAACAGAAGAGGTGATCATACCACCAAAATGTCCCACTCAACCTGATGATTTCGCTTTTTTAGAAAGCTTTGAGACGTAAACAATGTAAAATGCAAGGCAGTTTGCAAGGCCTACAAATGAAGGGAAGAGTGGACACAAATGCATGTGTGCATTCTCTTTTGCCACTTTTTTCATGAATCAGGTTGAAATATGTGATGGAGCTGAATAATTACCCAGTTGCTTATATGCCCTCTAATTTGTTTGTTCACAGGTACCCAGCAGACATTCAGGCTTTCTCTCGCAGTGGCCTGAATGGAACGTGGCAGAAGGAGTTGTCAGGGAAACGCATGAAGCTGAAGCAGCCAGACACCTGGGATCGTTTGCTTAGCCTGGAGGGCAACAAGGCTGCCACCTGGGAGAAACTGATTGGTAGGGAGCCACTGAAGTGCATCACATTGATCAGACTAGACTAGATTTTTATGTTTATGCTTATGTTATGGAATTTATATTTATATGGTATTTATAACGTTTTTGTCCATAGCTGTTTACAATGTCTAAATAGTTAAAAGCTGACATAATCATAATTGTAATAGTGATGATGACACCAATAATTCTAATTATAAATAATGTAATTAATAATAAGAATTGCTTTGTTTAATAAGTACACTATTTACATTGTGCTACTCTAATTGACCAAATGCATAGGGGACGGTATTGTATTGACGTTGTATTAAAGGTGGCAAATTCAAATTTGTGAAGTGCGGGAGGCTAGATTAATATCAGGTATAATTATTACGTATATTTTGTTGTACTAGTTTACTAGCCTAGGTACATGTAACCCTAACTAATAAGTTGGATGACAGCTCTCGATGTTCCTCAGACTGCCAGTTCAAAGTTTGTTCAACCAGGTCCCATTTAGAAAGCTAGCTTTGTAGCTTAGTTACAATTGTTTACCAATGTAGCATTGTACTGGAAATGATTGGATTGGCTTAAGTGGCTGGAAGATTCTTTCTAGTTCTCTTTCTGTCACTTTGTGAGGATCTAATCACATATGGTAAACTGCCCTCCATTGTTTCCGTCACAACTAGTAGTTTCAGAAGTGGCGATTCTTAATCAAGCAGACTGAACTGATGCATCCTGACATTTCTCCATGCCTCAGTATTTGATGTTTTTGTTGTTGTTTTAGATGGGAAGTTGCCTTTCATGGCCATGCTGAGGAATCTGAGGAACATAATCACTCAGGGCGTCAGTGAAAAGCATCATCAGAAGATCCTAGCTAGGCTCACATCCAAGGTGAACAGTACGCTCGACGCATTGCTTGACGCATAGTCACCATAAATTAACACATACATATTCTCTCAATCCTGCTCTCTTTCTCTCTCTCTCTTCCCATTCTCTCTTACACACATGTACAAACACACTTACACAGCTACACATCAATAACTGACATGTGTGTATAACCACACCTGACACCCAATCCTCTTATTAAAAGCAAGACTTAAAAGCAGACGCTGGTGGTTTTTGATTGTAGGCTGTTTTCAAACAATTCAAACATTGGTGTAAATAGAAAACGACGTCACAAGGAGCCATGTATAGTTTTAGTGTTCTTTGCGTTTTCAGCCCAATAACTTAAAGTGAGTGACTCCGGGGTTCTTAGGCAGATGCATTGAAAATGCTACTTTTAAAACATTTGAAAGTTTCGACATTGCATGACTCTTCAGGCACAGTATTATCAGGGTCTCTACACATAAACTTGGGCATAAAGAACATTGTTGGTGTACACAGAGTTTAATAGAACGTATGTTTCTGAAGACAGCATATCACCTATTCTGCAACTTTCTCTCGCTGCCATCTTGTATGAAAAATCAGAATAAAAGTCACCGAACCCAACATCAATGTAACACAAATTCCTATTAATCTGTCTCTGATTTAGTAGAGAAAAAATGGGGAGAGCTATTGCAAATTCAGCTTGCCATGAACTGCCAAGTAGGCTAATCGTGCATTCCCCCCTCAGCTCATTCACTTTCAGAGATGGACTTTTATTTTGACTTTTCATCTAAGATGGCTTCAAGGCTGCTAGTGACGTAATTTTCTCTTTACACCAATGTTTGAATCGTGCCAATGCAGTTGTGTTATACTTTAATACGGAATAAAATGAATAAAATGGATGAAATAGAAGAAGGAAAAAAGAAAATAAGACACGGCATACATTGTAGACTCTGCTCAAGAGCACCAGTACTGAAAAGCAGTTTAAGAGTGTGTGTGGGTGTGTGTGTGTGAGAGAGAGAGAGAGAGAGAGAGAGGAAAAGAGACCGTTGAAATGCCTGTTACTTGTTTTGTCCTTGCAGTCATCTGTAATCCAGAGCAGACAGTTCCCATTTCGTTTCCTATCTGCCTATAAGGTCATTCTGGAGCTCGGCAGTACAGGTAGGACACGCCTGGACCGTGTTAAAGTGTGAATGTATTACATATATACTGCTCAGCCATTCAAAGTCCAAAAATGACACTCCTGCTCATCTGAATTCATATGAGGTAATAAACTGTGGTTAATGGGAGAGTAGAGTCAGGAGCGCAAATGTGATGGATATAGTACACTGTACACACCGCGGACCATTCTGAAACTGAAACAGCACAGTAGTACTCTTTATCTGCAGCACAAAGAATGCTGTACAGGAAATGTGACTCTTATGAAAATGATAGTAGCCTGTGACATCAACACAGGCAATCACGTAAAAAAGACACAGTAAAGTAAGGTCTAATGTACTGTTAATGGCAATGAATGGTTGGTGCATGTTTTTTGCTTTTCTATTTTGGATAAAAATCATGCCCTGCATTTCATGCTTGATGTTCCTGTGGGTTATGCTCACAGGACTGCTCCATATGTATTGTTTGTACATTACACAATATGCATGAATGTGCGATGCAGATGTAAGTATTTGGTTGGTGGTTGGTGCTTATTCTCATCCCCTTTGTGTGTTAATGTATATTTATATATATCAAATATATCCAAAATGACATACAATACAGATAATACATTAACTGCAAGATGGCTAAAAATAATAATTAAAAAAAATCGCCTAAACAAAAAAAAGCCAAAACATTTAAGTAATAGTAGTAGTGCAGATGGCACTGCTAGTAGTAATACTATGGTAATCATACTCAATAGTATTAGACAGTATATTTATTTATTTATGTACTTTTTTAACATATATACATAGACAGACTCACAGTACAGAGTTGTAAGGAACTACAGTGTAAGGAAAAAACAAGATTAGTGTTGATATGTGGTTATCTTCCCTACAAAATCTAGTCCTTGTGTCCTTCCTGACTCTCTCCTGTTAGCCCTGACGCCACAGAAAGAGGTCCCGACTTCAGTTGAAATCCTGAAAAAGATTTTGAAGAAGATACCCAAGGCCAAGCGCTACAGGAGTCTGGACTGGGAGAACGCCAAACGCAAGAGACTCAGAGTGGCCCTTGGAGTACCTTTTGTTTACCGCATCTTCAAGATGAAGAATAAAGCAAGGTACTCAGTAGCCTCTCCACACTTAGATTATTATCACATTCAATTTTTATTAGAGGCTCATCACACTCTAATGTGACTGTTATAGATGTGAAAATAACATGTTAAGATAGAAATATCACTGGTTATATATATATATATATATATATATATATATAATCTGATCAGATTTCTAATCATATCAGTTATCAGTTAACTAGTTTTTTTATGCGTCAGTCAGCATTTTGCTAGTTAACTGACCAAGGTTAAACAGGTGTCCTTACAGGCCTGTGTGGACTTATGTGGACCTCTTTCATCTTATGCCTTGATCTGCAGCAAGCGGCATTATACAGACGAGCTGCTGGCTCGCTATAAAGTGGCGCTGGAGAAGGCTGTGCAGATCTCATGTCGCTACAACATCCCACCGCTACCAGGGCGCACGCTGGTCGTGTGCGATGCCAGTATGTCGCTCTGTCGTGGCCAGGACAAATATGACTTCTGCCTTCCTCCTGACCCTGAAAAGGAACAGGATGAGGATGAGGAACAGAAAAGAGCAATCTCAGTAAGGGGCCTACACATGAGTATCACCACACTGACAAGTGTCACTCTGTTGCTGCAGATTTCAAATTTCTGATATTGTCTGTTAGTGTGTGTGTGTGTGTTTGTATGCGTGCGTGCCTGTGCCTATGAAACATTTGTGTGTATTTGCATATGTGCATTGTGCAGATCCAGGAAGTTGGAGTACTATTGTCACTAATGGTTGCGAACTGCTGTGAGCATGCTCAGTATAGTCTTCAGATAAATAATTTTTTCAAAGAGGTGACGCTCCAGTCGGATGTGCTGTTGGAAAATGTCCGACCAGTCCTGAAACAGGTGCAGGTAAGGCTGCCTACAAGAATTTAAGTCTCTCATACTGGTATAATAACATGCAATGGAGAAATCTTGAGAAATAGAATGTGGTTCAGTTCTGATTAACTGATTGGCCTTGGTTTTTTTTTGTGGTGTAACTTAAGGTGCAGACGCCTTACTGGCATCACATACAAAAATTCATGTCTGCATGTCTGCATAAGACTCAGTTTTTTTTTCTCTCACAAAAATATAACCAGTACAGTCACTGAGGACTGTTCTCATTGCCTTCATGGGGTCTGCACTTGTCCTGTAGTTGAAATGACTGTGTGTATGGTATCTTTTAGGAGTTCAATGACATGGACTGGTCCGAGAAGGAACGGTGCAAGAACATCTTCACTGAAATGATCGCAGATAAGACTCACGTGAGTGATTTCATTATGAGTGACCGCAATAAAGACACCTGTGTGTACTCATCACTGTAGAGCCAGGCCTCAGCTCTGGCTAGAATAGATGTGATGTCTCACGTGTTATTGCCAATGCTATACTTGAAGAATTGGTCAGGCTTAGTTGTCATACTTTTATTATGATGCATGGAGATGTGGTCATGAAGAGAAATCTCAACTAGTATATCAGGAATGAAATGCAAATGAACAAGCCGTGAATACAGCGATCTTAACTTGATCTGTTGTTAATAAAATGCTCTCTTGTTTCCTAACAGGTCGACAACATAATTGTTTTTGCCTTACATTATTTCTTTTCATCAGAGGTTGATAATTACAAAAAGGAGATAAACAAGAATGCTCTAGTAGTGTTTATTGAGTTGACCAGGTTGGTACTATGCAGTTTTATGTATTAGTTGTGCAAACTATGAACTGAATTTTACTGGTTTTAGAACAACATCATATGTTCAATATGATGCCTATTTGAGCAATTTCAGTGTGAGCTTTATTTGCCAAACTGCCATCATTTTTCAACCAAATTTCTTTCTCCTTTAGTAACTCAGGGGATTACAAGACCTCAGACCGGAACTCTCTACAGCTTGTTGGCTTCAGTGAGCAAATCCTGAAGTAAGGAAAGTTTCTGTGTGTGTGGTTGATGCCATGACCAGTTCTACAAACTCTTTACCAGAATTCACAGTGCTCATGTTAACTTTTTCCCATTTTTATTTTTTTCCTCTGTGCAGGTTTATCTCGGAGAGAGGCTCCTCCAGGCTCCTTGATCATGTGGAGCACATGGACAAGCTGCATGGTGTCCCAGCCCCACCCCAAAGCAAGAGGGAGAGGGAGCAGGATGCAGATGTTCTCCCTCTCCCTCCGACCCCAAAACTCAGGTATTACCATCACCTCCTTCTCTGCACTCGGGATATCCTTTACCTGTTGCCAGATACCAGCTGAGTTTCAAATGCATCTAGTCCTGATCTGCACAGACAGTTCCAGGAGTCCCTAACCAAATCATGTCTGGATCAGAGACTTATATATGTCTATGGGCTTGTTTAGATGTATCTAGATGTTTTTATAAATGGATATTTTTTTATTCTTTTCTTCTTTTAAATGCATTTACACATGTCCACAGATTCCAGCATTTTGAAAAATCCCTACTTTGGAGGATGTTTTAAAAAAGATCTGTTTGAGGTTGCTAAATATTTGTTTATGTGTAAACGAAGGGCCCAAACGCATAAATAAATATCCATTTATTAAAAAAATCTAGATATGTGTAAACAAGTCTGTTTGACTTAAATAGTCATTAGGTTGTAAGTAGTACCGCTCATCTAAAAAAATTATTTTGAGGGAAAGTCTGCATAGTTCTAAAATTCCCATGGGGTAGGGATATCAGTTTATAGAAAAGGTTGACCATAATTAAAGCTCAGTGGGCCTTTCTCTTCTATGGCTATGTGGAAAGTGTTTTAGGTGATGGAAAAGAAACAAACAAAACCTAAAAATGATAATTTAAACAAAGGTGCGGTATCTCTTCCTTTCCCTTTCCACCCTGGTCAGGTGGCGTGGTGTGCGTGTCTTCATCTCCTCCACCTTCCGGGACATGCATGCAGAGCGGGACGTGCTGGTGCGCGCCGTCTTCCCTGAGCTTCGACGGCGTGCGGCCCCTCACGGCCTCCACCTGCAGGAGGTAGAGCTGCGCTGGGGCGTTACCGAGGAGGAGACAGCCCGCACTCTGGAGCACTGCCTCGGGGAGGTGTGTCGCAGCCAGCTGCTGCTGGGCCTCCTGGGGGAGCGGTATGGCATGGTGCCCCCACATCCCCACCTACCGGATATCCCTCAGTTTGACTGGGTGAGAGCTGAATTCATAAAGGGCATGAAAGTTTGGTGTGTGTGCTGCATATTTGAATGCTGTGTGTTTAAATGTATACTAGATATGAAAGTGTGTGGATATGGGGATGTGTGCGTGCATGTGTCTATGTTTATGTGGATATCTTTTATTTATGTTAGTATGTGTGTGTGTATGCGTGTGAGTGTGTTTTATTTAGGCCTGTATATGTAGGAATGTGCATTTATGAGAGGAAATTCTCCCCCCACAGATTAAATCAACGCCCCCTGGCCTGTCAGTCACAGAGATGGAAATCCGCCAGTTTCAGGCCCTGTGGCCGGACTCAGCCTGCAGCCGCATGCTCTTCTACTTCAGGTCCCCGCACCTATCCAGGTAAATAGCCAGTTTTTGATCTACTTTTTTCAGTTACACATAGGAAAAGATTCTCAGAACTCTCAGTTCTGTGTGTTTTCACAGCACTGTTTAAAACAGTCCATCTACCATTAATAATGTCCAAATCACAATGTTATTCAAAGCCCTTGAAGCCTTGAAGATTTAATGGCCATGAATCAGCCAATTACAAAGCTGACTGATGCCAGTTAACTTTGAGGGTTTAAGACTTAGGATTTATGGGAGATATCAGGATTCACTCAGTAACCCCTTGACTCTGTTCATCAATCCTGTTTTAATCAGGTCTGTGCCTGTTGCATGGAGGGCAGACTTTGCAGCTGAGTCTAAAGAGGCCGAATTCAAGATGGCTGACTTGAAGAGCAGGGTCCTCAGCAGTGGAGCTAAAGTAATGGAAAGGTGAGTGATACCCTACTCAGTGGCCTTCTATTCTCCATAGCCTTACATGATCTTGCACCTTCCGGTGCTGCCATAAGTAACATGTAACTGCTGGGCCTTCTTGTGTCTTTATCAGTTACCCATGTGAGTGGGGAGGTGTTGTGGATGGAATCCCCTATTTGAAGGGTCTTGAGGACTTTGGGAAGGCCGCTCTAGAGGATTTGTGGGACACACTGCAGAAGCTGTTCATTGAGGTTAAACTCCATGTAATTTGTTTTTATTTATTTAGAACTGACAAATACAGTATGTGCCATGTCTGACTGCTTTTTTGTAAAGATCATGTTATGAGACAAGGCCACTTTCCCAGTCCATGTAGGCTACAGGAAACTGAGCCATGCTTTCCATAATATATGAGATGTACCAGTTGCTGGAACAGATTGTGATATTTGTGCGTTGCTACTTTTCACAGGAAGTTGTTGAGACTGATGTCACTTGTGAGGTTAAGGAACAAGAGGTGCACCAGGAAGCACTGCAGAGGCAGTTTTATGGCCGTGGCAAGCTTGTTTCCACGGTAATGGAGAAAGTGAAGGAGACTCAGAAGAAAGGAGGGGTGCTGATGGTGGAAGGAGGTACTGGAACGGGCAAGACTATGTTAATGGTAAATACGCATACACGCATGCATGCATGCGCGCGCGCGCACACACACACACACACACACACACACACACACACACACACACACACACGATACACTCCACTGATTGGCTACTATAATAGCTGAATGAATCTCTTGAATATATCTCTTTGTGCTTTTACATCTTCAGGCCGGTTTAGCAAATGCACTCCAGAAATGTGAGGTCATGTCATACTCCACTGCTGCCAGCCAATCAGCACGCAGTGTGGAGAAATTGCTGGGATGTCTCATTCATTGGTTGAGAAAACAAAGAGCAGGAAATGAAGAGGAGAAGCAGACTTCCTCATCATCCTATAAGTAACTATCCTGAGAATGAGATCACAGCTTCTTACTGTGCTGACATTTGATCACAACATTAACTGCTACAGGATTATTTGTATATATGTAAGAAATGTGCAAGTGATGGTATATTATATCATGTAGTTCAAGTCCAGTTCTGCTCTTCTCAGTGTGTCTGCCAGAAGTAAATATCATTCACTGATCTGTCTCTGTTTTTCTGCTAAAGAGAGTTACTGGCAGAGTTTGACACTCTTCTCAGAGGTGTGAAAAAGGGTCAGTTGCTTGCCTTGTTGGTTGATGGGGCGGATCTTCTGCAGGATGCTCAAGGCAGATTAGTCTCTGACTGGATACCTCAGAATTTGCCTCAGGTTAGACCTCAACCTGGCATACTGTTTGGATTTAACATGGCTAAATGGACAGTCTGTGCTTGCGCAACTATATGCATTCTGTAAGAAATCACATTTTTTCCCTGACTGGAACCTCTTCTTTTTAGGGTGTATCTCTGGTCCTGAGTGTTACCACCAACTCAGCTCTCCAGCAAACTCTGCTCAAGAAAAAGGGTTCCATCTCTATTTCCCTGGGACAGCTGGCCCTGCCAGACCGAAAGGAGATTGTTCAGAAGGAGCTCAGTGTCTATGGAAAGAAACTCAGTGACTCTGCATTCAACAATCAGGTAATTTGCTTGCTCATTGATATGTCAAAGCCTTGGTCATCTGCATGTCAAATGTCCCTGTTCCTACTTCCATTTTGTTGCAACAATCTGAAGAAGCTGTCTGCTTCGGATTCCTCTGATAATGCAAGTGAAGCGGTCTTGTTTGAGCACCCGAAAACGCTAAGAAAAGAAAATGACGAGCCCTGGCTGCTGCTAATGTTAAACAGCGCGAATATCAAATTACAAGTGTTCTTAAACCTTGCTGTCTATGCGAGGCAGTGTGCTTTTACAAGGCAAAAGTGGGTGAAATGCTGTATGTGGAGTTGTGGAGTGGAGGACCTGCGTGTGGACGGAAATTGTTGTTGCAGATTCATATGAAAATATCCTAGTGTAAATGCGATGTAAATCACTGGTTCTCAAACTGGGGTCCGGGGACCCCCAGTGGTTCGCAGCACATTGCCAGGGCATCCATGAATAAGTCTGCTACAAAGTATAAACTTGTCTTATAGGGAGAAAAATACAAGGGATCAGAATAGAGCCCAATCGCATTGTGCTCATCACTCCCACCAGCATAACATTGGTGGCAATTGGCCTACGTGAAGCATTACATCAATGTGGCGAAACACTTTCCTCAGGCATTAACATAAATAACAATAATAATAATATTTGTTAGTTAAAAAATCTTTTTTTTAAATGCTCCTGCACTGTCAAGTTTTGTCAAATGAAATAACATGCCTATTTAAAACTGTTGTGGTATGAACAAAATAAATTCTTTCAGTGTCTGAAAGAAAAATTGGCTGTAATCTTATGTGGTTAAATTGTTGCTGCGATTATGAGGGGTCCTCGGCCCAATAAAGTTTGAGAACCCCTGATGTAAATCTTCCTGGGTCTGTACAATAACCTGTATAAGTTAGATGAAGTTAGATGTAAAAGGTCACAAAAAAACTTTGAAGGGGTCAGGAGTCACCAGGCTTGAACATGCAACCCTCCAGTTGTCAAATGACTCTCCCAACTCCTGAGCCTCCAACATCCACTGGGCTGGAAATGGAATTGGGCCTATATTTAAAAAACAAAGAACAACTAAGTTTTTTTTTTTTAGTAATTCTGCTTCAAAGATAATGGTTTCTAATCTGTTTTCTGTCCATTTTTTTTTTTTTACCAAATTAAGCTAGTCATTCCTCACAGTCCTCCGGTGCAGTGAAAAACCTCAGGTGTTCAACAGTAATGACTAACTGCATGTTCAATTCAATTGAGTTTTATTTATACAGTGCAAGAGATGATGACATTGGACAGATGCAAGCATATGTACTGTATGTGTGTGTTTGTTATTTCCTGCCTCCAGCTCCAGACCCTACTAATGAAGAAGGGTGCTGTCAGCCCTCTCTACCTGCACCACGCCTGTGAGGAGCTGAGGAGCTACGCCTCCTTCGAGAAGGTCAGATGGCTGCCTGTGCCTGCATACACTGACTGTGCGCGCACAGTTGTTACAGATGCAAGAGTTTATATACACCTATGTTGTAATTTCTGTAACAAATGCTATGCTATGGAGATGATCATATAGCATGACTTGCACTGAAGTTAGAATATTGTAGAATATTCTAGCAGATGGGAAATGTCATGTTATGGATGTGACAGAACATGAGCAAGTATAATATTATAAGTATTTTCCTCTTTTTTTCACATTACCTGTCCAGATAAAGCAAATCCTCAAATTTCATATAAATATTGGCATTTTATTGGTGTTGTGGATGTAGCAAAAAGTTTCAAATTTTTCATGTCTTAGCCCTCAGCTCGGAGACATGTTATACTCATTGCTATGATTGTATGTCTAACAGACTCTTGTTGTTGTTAATTGTTATCTATCTTACCAGATGAAAGATAGCTTGCAGACCCTTCCTCAGACTCTGTCTCAGCTGGTTCAGCACAGTCTGCTCCGGCTGGTGTCGCAGCATGGAGACTGGGCCCTAGGCTGGGCTCTCGGGGCCCTGGCTGTCAGCTCCAAAGGTACGTCATACGTCACAAACCATTTCCTGTATATTCCTAACGAGCCTGGAGCACATCAAGCCAATGGTTGGATGTCTGATGACACTGAGCTATGTGTGTGTATGATGATGAGAGCCTATGACACCAGTGTGGTGTCATCGGCAAAAGATCAGTTGCCCTAGTGGTTTTTTATTTTGCCAACCTGTTGCTGAGGTGTGCTGTACAATATATAATCATCAGCTATTCCCGAAGGGGATACAATCGCATAAGTCAGTCTAATAATGCATTTTTCTTTTTGCACAACTAAAAGACCTAACAACCAACAAGTGGATCACATGCATGTCTATCCACATCATTCAGGTGCAAAAACTTGTACATATTAGTTGGCCATGGACTGTAGTCTTTGTGGTCATTAGCCAAACATATATTTCTTTCATTCGTTTCTCTTTAAAATTGGTAATCTCTAGCCTGGCCTTGCCTTCCTAGCACTTCCGCTTCCGATTATCATCTCCCCACAGTGCTAGTCTGGATTTGATCCCATTGAACTCGTTGCCTCAGGAGGCATTTTAACCTGGCCAATCAGCGAACAAAGGGAAGCATTGTGAATACAGAGCTAGAATGCTATCAGTCAGACGCTGATCTAGTCCAGTCCAGTCATAAACACCTCAAGTAAGCAATTGAATCTCACTACTGAATGTTCAGACCCTCTGTACGAAACGAAAGTGTTGAATGAGGGTCTGGCTTTATACCAGGCTAGGTAATCTCCAGTCCCCGCTAAAGCACCTACTAATTATTATAATACTAATTATGACAGTAGTATGATATTTTTTCCATCCATATGACCTAACCATCTGGCTCTTGAATAGGGGTAAGTACAGCCAATGAAACGTTTTGCTATAGTTTACTAATTAAATGAGGTGTTAGGTCGCAACATAGCGCAACAGGCTTCTGAGGTAGATATCCTTTGTTCGGTGGGTGTGTCAGAAAAGTCACTTTATCAGCACTGATGTGCATTAAAAACCCGCTACATTAAAAAAAGACAGCGAGAACAGTATCCACCTTATGATGAATTATGTTGAATGATGAAAAAAATGTCAGTCGAAAAGAAAGTAATCCCTATGTATATATCAGGCTCGATATCTCTATATTTTAATCAGGCTCAGATATAAACACAAAACAAATAGCAAGTGATGACACTCTCAGCCTGCGCCTGTGCGCCTGTGCAAGCAACAAAGAGTTCAGCTCACCTCTGTTTGTGTTTGTATTAACTGTGTTTTATGCATCTTGAACTCGACCCAGGTCTGAGGGAGAGAGAGCTGTATGCTGTACTGAGCATGTGCAATGACGTCTCTCGCAATGAGGGGCAGGTGACCTGGCAAGAAGCACTTCAATGGGCCAGGCACTCACAGGATCGCATACCAATGGCAACCTTCACTCAAATGACAAGATGTCTGCAGAGGTATTGAACATGAAATTTTATATAATGCAAATAGAGTTGATATTGTCCAAAGGTGTGGAGGTGAAATGGACAAAATAAAATTAATGGAAAAAAGACAAACACTCAGTCATGGATGACGTGCTGTCCATTTGTTCTTTCATTTGTTGAAGCTATTTCTACCCCCCCCCCCCCCCCCGACACAATTTCACTGCATTTTTTACACTCAGTAACCATTTCTTTGTATCCTTGTTAGCTTTTCATAAACATTTTATTGAGTTGAGTTTGGTTTTTGCTAATTGTGTTGATGACACCCCACCAAAACTCTTGCTGGAGTTAAAAAGTCTTCTCTTGATGTCCTTCCACAGTCTTATTGATCCCTCCAACACTCACAACCCAGATGACTTTCTGACACTCTCTAATCCAGAGGTGATGTCCGCCTTTGAGCAGCTCTTCCTGTTAGGAGAGGAGGACCGAAGTAGAGCTCATCTCTTGCTCTCAGGTACCCAATTCATACACTATTTCACTTTACTTTAACTTTAAGGAGCTTATGCATCATCACAATTTCTATTACGTAAATCAGTGATTGCTGCAGTGTGTAAGCAAGTATATGCTGGAAAACCCTGATTCAGTGAATTGGAAAATATATATCGTTACATATCAACACATATGAATAGCATGCTCTCATAATTCTGTCTCTGTTGCGTGTGTGTGTGTGTGACCAAACAGCTCATCTGTGGGTGCGGGCAGACCCTCAAGGGAAGGACACCTTCGTGCACTGTGACTCTGATGCCCTCACCCACCTGCCATCTCACCTGGTCAGTGACCTGTTTGGCCTTTAGCCTTTGCTTTCTGACCTCAGTGAGGCTCCACTCGCTTAAACTGTGTCTGTGTCATGTCTCTGTCCAGAGGAGCTGTGGCCAGCAGGGAGCCTTGTCTTGCCTACTCTCTAATTTCTACTTCCTGTACGCCAATGTCAGGCTGGGACTCCTCCACCCCCTCTTGGAGACGTACGCTTTGTTCGGTGAGTCCTCTTTATCCTGTCATTGACTAGAGGGACATATGAATATAAGTTACCACATGATATTTTTTTTTTTAGTGAGATCTTAATCACAGTCTCCAGTATTTGCATGGAATAGTGATTATGATTGAAGATGAGGTGTGGAGGGAGGAGGGGGTTTTGATTGCATGGTATGCACTTACAGCTATATTGTGTGCCCTGTCTGCACCATAAATTGCTTTCGATACAAAGTGTTTACAGGAGACATTAATGTAAATCTTTTCTTGCTCCACCACACATGAAGACGGTGCCATGTCCGAGAACATGGAACACTGTCAGAGATTCTTAAAGCGGCAGGCGCCTCTGCTCTCCCAGTGGCCAGCTCTTTTCCTGCAGCAGGCTCTGAACGAATCAGACGGCTCTCCTGCACACATCTGGGCCAGCGGTGTTGTGGGTGGATGCAGAGGACGTGGAGCTCGTGTGGTGGAGTGGCTCAACAAAACAGAACTCACCAGGAGCAGGGAGACCATTGAAGCTGCAGGGTAATCTCTCTCTCCCCCTCACACACACATCTTTCTGATAGATCATCTCTCAATCATTTCTCAAACTAAATCAAATGTCTATGTTACAATTTGTAATGTAATTTTGTAGCTTTAGAAATTATTCCAATGAAAAAAATCTTCAAATATGCTTTATGGTTTAAGCCTACAGGAAAAGCCTCTAGTTTATGGTTTAAGGCTCTAGAACCAGTATATATTTTAATATAAGAGAATGTTTCAGGGTGAGCTTTGGATTTGGAGTGAAAGTAGATCAGTCTGTGTAACAAGTTGTTTTGGTTACTTGTACAAATAATGGTGACCTATGTGTAATGACCTGTGTATGGTCCTTGTCCAGTGTCCTGGTGTCAACATTCCAGTCTGAGCCCACCTGTGTGGTCGTGAGCCCAGGAGGCGATCTCATCACTGTGGGAACAACACAGGGGACTCTACACTTCTTTAGTGCCCAGACTGGACAGGTGCAGTTTAATTCATAAATGAAGCAAGCAAAACATTATATATCGGTGTCTGGCAGACGTATTGAAGTCTGCTCAGATACAAGGAACTTCATGATTTCTATGCAATGATGTCCTAGTGGAAAAGAGGTGCACTTTAATATGTCTGTAGCACATTTAAAGTATAGGAAAGTATATTTTGTCGAATAATGAACTTTGCTTACATGCACTTGAAATATTCTAAGTTTGTGTTTTTCCAAATATGTTTTTAAATGCACTGACAACACACTAGCATTGCATTAAAGTACACTTAAGCACAAGTACTTAAGCACAAGTTTTTGAAGTCTTAAGCAATGCCACCAAAGTGTCTCAAAAAAGTATCTTGAGTTGCCATTAAATGTCTAAAGAATATGGCAACGTTTTTTGAGTGTACTTAAAAACTACTGTTAAAGCACTGTACACTGAGTACATACAAAAGCATTTTAAAAAACACATTTCTAGACTCTAAGCACACTTTTGAAAAGTGCACTGTTCTGCACATCTTTTCCACCTGGGCGTGCTGATTGGTGCAGTATGATACTGTATAGAAGAGCTTTGTGTTGCTGTCTCATGCTCAGGAATTGAAGTCTCTGGTGAGCAGCAGTGATGGCATCTCGGGCTGTGTCTTCCTGAAGGAGGGGCTTCTCGGCTCCACCTCCTATGACGGACGGGTTGAGGTGTGGGACGTGCAGAGTGGGTGCAGGTGAGAGCTCATGAGATATCAGCTGCACATTCACAAACAAAAGGCTTGAGATGTTTTCTTAAAACTGCAATACAAACGCTTCAGATTGACTAAAATTATGTTGTTTTCTCCTTGCTTTGTTAAGGGTCACACATATTGAGGCCCATACCAATAGAATAACAGGAAGTGATGTCAGCCGAGACAGAAAACACCTGGCCACTGTTTCGTTAGATTTTGGTATTAAGGTGAGGCTCATACTGAGAACCATAAAATGACCAAATTCATGGATACAGAAGACCTTTTACCTTGATACTATGTTGTTTCCCATGCAGGTGTGGTCCTCTCCACAAGGTACATTGGTAGCCAGTTTGTGGAGTCCAAGCCCTCTGAATTGTGTGACCTTTGACCCAGAAGGGCAATGTATAGCTGTTGGCTGCTGGGATGGTTCAGTGCGTGTATGGAACTGGCTCAAGGAGACAAGTACAAAAGTAAGAGAGAGAGATAGAGCCACATTTGCTAGGAGCAGAATAGTCACAAATGGCTTGGCTGAGAAAGAAATTAGTTATGGAATGTACCATAGCTACAACTCGTAGAACTGTGATTTTTTTTTTTTTTTTTTTTTTTTAACTCTCTTTTTCCCTGTCCCCCCCTTTTTTCACTTCTCTCTCTCTCTCTCTCTCTCTCTCTCTCTCCCTCTCTTCCTCTCTCTCTGTATTTTCCAGACTTTGGTGGGCCATGGCCGTTCAGTGCGGAGCCTCTCCTTCTCCCCGTGTGGCTCTCAGCTGTGCTCGGGCTCTCTGTGCGGAGAGGTCCGGCTGTGGTCTGTGCCTGCCTCGGCTTGTGTGGGCTGCTTCCGGGCCCACAGTGGCCCGGCCCAGGTGCTCTCCTTCCTCCAGGAGGGCAGGCTGCTGCTCACTGCCGGATCAGACAGTACAGTGAGTAGAGTATTTGTTTCTCAAGCACACACAAATGCATGTATACACATGTTTTACTATTGCACTATTGCAATATATTTCCTCCCAATATATATCAATATGCTGCTATCAACGTTTTTTATAAATATACATATTTTATATATTTATGATATATATTTACCCCTTTCCTCCTCCTAAGGTTTTTTTACTTCTCCAAATTCTTATAGGTCCAACTGTGGTCAGGTGGTCTTGGGCGCTCAGTTGGAGTGTTAGATGGAGAGAGGGTGAGTTTTAAGGCTTTGCAGCCATCCATTTTGTGCTATGTCTTTGTTGATGATCTTTTCTCAGTAGGGTCAAATCTCATTGTCAGCAGACGTTGTCTAAGCGCACCCGGAGGCCGTCAAGACACAGAGCCACAGCTACAACTGCTGCTGCCCTCTCTGTAGCTGTTGCCAATGGTTACGCTGCTGTGGGGTACCATGGCGATGGTGTAAAACTATTTGATTTGAAGAAAGGTACAGTATGAATATGATTTGGTTTGGGTATTTTTTTTTTTTTGTATTGGTCTGTTTATTTGAGTGGTTGTTTTGTGTGTGTGTGTGTGTGTGTGTGTGTGCGTGTGTGTGTCAGTGACAGTGTAAAGTAACTGTGATATTAAGTGAACATTACTCAGACCCACCTCACTGCTCTACAGAAGAGAGTGTGTGGGTCAGTGAGGGCCTCCTGGTCTCCATCACCTGCCTGCTGTGGTTGGAGCCTCGGGAGTCCGGGATGCTGGTGGCGGGAGGTGGAGACCATCGTCTGCGAGTATGGAGAAGGAGGGGGCAGGGCGCAGCTAGCCTGGAACTCATGGGCACCTTTGGGTCCCAGAAGGGTTCCATCACCGCCCTGGCCCAGAACGACACCTACCTAGCCTCGGCCTCAGGTCTCTCTACCCACAATCCCCTGCTCATGTTATATTATATAAAGGTGTTCAGTCTGTTTATTCAACCATAGGAATATATATGCTTTCTAGGCACATACTTCTGATGGAAATTTCCAGTGAATTAAATATGCTACAAAGCAGTTATTCTTAATGACTTTTGAAGATAGCCTCTGATGAAAATAAATATTATCCAAATACATTAAACTGTTGCTGCCGTTTCTTCAAGTACTCTGTATTTCACTTGTTCTCAGATGACTTCACCATTGCCTTGTGGTCAGTGCGGGACGTGAGTGCTGAGCCTTGGGTCGCACCCAGCGAGATGTGCTTCCTCAGGGGTCATGGTGGCGGGGTCACCTGCCTGTCTCTCAGCCCTAGTGGGGAGGAGCTCCTGTCTGGAGGGAAAGACCAGGTACTGACTGAGAGGCTCTAGAGAACTGCTGTCCCGGGGCAGACTCAGACTCAGACTCGACTCAGGATGTGTCATTGAAATGTTACATTTTACAAATGTTTGTGGCCCTTTATGTGGCCACAAATCTAGCATGTCTCTTAATATGCCAGTATTAGGATGATGTTGGTGATGATGATTCTGATGATGGAGATTGTGCTGGTCTCCATAGGCGCTGCTGGTGTGGAACCTTGGCTCCACTCCTCCATCTCTCTCCCAGACTCTTCCCCACTGTCATGGGGACTGGATCACTGGCTGTGCCTGGACCTCTGATGGTGTGGTGAGTGGAACCATCTTCCCTGTGTCTTTCTCATTTTTACTGCTACTGTAATATTCTTTTTCTCGTGCCCCTATTACTAGAGATTTGAGGCTGTTGAATGCACTCTGTCCTATGCACACTACCACCACTGCACTATACAACGCTACACTCAGGAGAATCCTAACCCCTTGTACCCCTTCACCTCACCCCCCTCCACAGTTGAGCTGCTCCAGAGATGGTCGGTTGCGGGTTTGGGATGTTCAGACAGGGAGCTGTACTGCAGAGATGCTGGCCTCCTCGCCCCTCAACTCCCTTTGCTGTGCCGTGAGTCGCATGCACATTCAGCAACATTTTTGATGGCTGGTTTTAGTCATTGTTGTCTCTACTTTGTGTCTGATTACCTAGTGGTTGGGGTTTCTTCTCTGACTGACTGCCTGATCACTGGGGTTTTTAGCAATAGTTGTGTCTACCCTCAGGCGGACTACTGTATGGCTGGTTCTTCTGATGGCCTGTTGTTTGTGTGGAAGAGGGAGACGGGGATGAAGATCACCCAGATCCAGGCGCACCATTCCTGCATACACTACTGTACCACCCTCCCCAACACAGGTATGGACGACCGAGAATACATGACATCTCACCAGATCATACTCAAACCACACACATCATCACGCAAAGGCTTAGCTGGTTACAACTCAACACAGACATTTTGCTTTCTTTTAGATGAAAGCCAGAAGAACAGAGATGAGGAGCTGTTGGTTGCCACAAGCTCAGATGATGGCATGGTGAAACTTTGGCAGCCACTGCAGGTGAGGAGCTTTCTCTGCTGTTACCCATAAGCCCATGGAGAAACAGGAAATAGAAGTCGTGTTGGGTAGAGCAGAAAAAGTGAACACTATGATCATGTGATCTGACGTGATACATTTCAGTTTTGTACTTGTGAATCTCGTTTGCATTGTGATTTGCAGTAGCAGTTGTACTGCTTTAGTGTCAACTTACTCACTTTATCCCACTGTAGGTTCACCATCACAGCACGCTGCATGGTCATAGTGGAGGGGTGGAGGCAGCTGTGACCAGTCAGACAGGAGAACCAGCACTCTTTACTGTGTCTCAAGACCTCTCTCTTCGAACGTGGACTGTTACCACAGCTCTGGGTACCAGAACTAACAACATGTATCAACCTCCAAACCAAATATAACACTGACTGTTTATAGGCCAGTTAAAAGAACTTGCTTTGTAGTGGACTCTTTTTACAAAATGATGGCACATCTGGTATTATGGCCCTTTTCCACTGACTGGTACCAGTACCAGCTCAGCTCAACTCAACTCAACTTTTTTTGCTTTTTCATTACTAAAATCTGGTACTGGTTCCAGATACCTGGTACCATTCTTGGTACCACCTTTGTCGCGGTTACAAGTGAGTTGTACTGATACTACAGATAGTTTAGAGGTATAGCAACCAGTTTAATTAAATTATTATTTTATGCAGTGGAAAATGAAACATCCAAAACCAAACCGAGTAGAGTCAAGTCGTGTCAAGATGAGACCATCAGTGGAAAACTGACATTAGATGACACTAAGACTTGAGGAAAAGGGACTTCATTTTATTTTGTAGCAGTTGTAAGTGGTCTATATCATAACATATATCATAACAATGGCTTCTCTAAAGAAAATGGAAATAGAAATGATGTTTCAAATGATAAAACAAAATGCTGTTCATCGAATGCCTTGCAAAACCTCCTGAAAGTTATCACCAATTCCTGATTAACAAATATTTCCATGTATTTTGTCAGTCAGTATTTTAGCTGGCAACAGAATAGCATATTCCTGGAGACAAAACAAGTTATTTGTCTTCTGAAACAGAAAGCAGTAAATTGACATAGTATAAGAAGTGACCATGCTTCCTTGTGGGGGCTGTGATGTTTTTGTCTGCAGAGATCCCTGCGTGCCTGAAGGACTGTGTTACAGCCCTTTGCTTCCTCCATCAGGGCCAGCTGCTGGTGGTTGGCTATGGGTCAGGCAGAGTTGAGATCTGGCATAAAAATAAAGCCATACATTTCCATCAGGTAAGGTTTTGCTATTTTGTGGCTGAAGACTTTTCTTGTTAGAGGGTGTAGACTGATATTTGTGTTGGAAATATCTTCAGCTCTTCTCTATCAATTCACAGCATTTAGAGTATGTTTGCCTTTTCGTCAGATCAGAATTAGAAATGAGTTTATTGATTAGTGCATTTGTACATACAAGGAATTAGTCTTTATTTTGTGAAACAAAAAGGTTATGTGTACAAAACAGGCAAGAATAATCAAGCATGACAACCACAATACCCATTTATAAATCCTGTTCATGTATACCTGTGTCTGTCCGCAGGTGAGCGATCGTGGTGTGACCGCTTTCTGCAGCATGCCAGAGGACAGGCTTGCTGTGAGTACCTGGGATGGTTGGGTGCGCATCTGGAAAATCCATTGGGACTCCCAGCAGGAGTCAGCAAGGTGCGACGTGGACCACACCTGTTTACTATAACATCTTGAGCATGCGTTAGCACACATTATCAGTCAGTGGTCACACTCATGTGGTTAGTACAGTACGTGAGGCAGAAGTGTATATGATGTATCTAGTGCACTCTTGGAACAGTTGTTACTGCTTAACAGGTGATGAGTCACATGTGGTGCTGGTGTGTGCAGGTATAGACCCAGTTTCTCATTTTGGAGAAAGGCTGGTATTTGCAAAAGCCAATTTAATAATACCTGCCCTGCCCATTTTGTGTTCCCAAAGCAAACTTTTGATTGGCCTATTTGGTCACCTCTAAGACTGCACACATGTAAAAGACAGGTTGAGGATAGGCAATGGACTCAATTTGGTGAAAACAGATTGGTTTAGAAATGGACATTTCCACTTGGAATAAGCTGTCAGTCACATCTCATTGCAATAGGTTTGTTGACGTGGATTCTTCTGTCCATTGCAGCCTCAATTTAAGTATTGACATTCTCCTCTGTTTCTGCTTTTTCTGTTCCTATAGCATGAAGGAGTGTTTGTCCTCATACAAAATGGACAGCCCTATAAGGCATCTTCTTTTTTGTAACATGCTACTGGGAGTATTGCACTGTGGAAGAATCTGCAAGGTCGAGGAACCCGACAATTGTGGCAGCCAAATTTACAAGTAACCAATCAACACGTACTCGTATTCACTATGGAACGTAATATGTTGAAGTACTTCATGTAGACTTGGCAAAGGCTGGTCAGAAAAGGTCCAAGATCACCTTTGTGTAACTGTGCTATTTGTCTTTGGTTAAACAGCTGGGGCAATGGCCACCGTGTTCTTACTATGCTGGAAAACGATACCAAGACCTGCTGGATAGCTGGTGAACAAAGAGGGAACTTAAAACTTGGGTTTATTGTGAGTGCTACCAATGCATTGACTGAATAATCTTAGCAATCTCTCTTTATTTATTACTGACAATGCCACTGGAACCCATTCCCTGTTCCCCTGAGAGTAAGCTGTGGGTCAGTCTACTTTATATTCCCAGCACATCTTAAACAGTGACTTGGGAATTTTCTAAACAGTACATACATACATATATAAATGCTGTATATACATACATAGATACACATAAGTCCTCACACATACTGTACATACTGTGTATACGCACACAAACAAACACAAATACACACATGCACACATACAGACACACATATAGAATAGTACTCAACAATTCCTGAACCTGATGTTTTGAGTTGTGATGATGTAAGCTTCCTGAGCAGTCTCCACACTGTTCTCATTGTGTCTGTGTGTGTTAGCTATGCGTGAATCCAAGCAGTGTGCTGAACTCATGTTTCTGTGAGACTGAGTTCGAGTTTGAAGATGAGAACAAAAAGGACTGGATATCAGCCATCACCATGCAAGGAGGTGGGTTTCACCAGAGGAATTTGAGAATGAACAAAATGGTTACATATATGCGTTCCCAAATATTTTTAACTTTTTTGAGGATCATGAGGAGCTGTGAGGAAGGGTGGCAGAGCCATCAACAAAACCATACATTTATAATTTGACACTTTTATCACATGTAACACTTCAGTGACCAAAAAAAATTAGACACTGAAAATAGCCTTTTTATGAAAATAGCCTTTTCTTTTCAGACTTTCTGGTTTATGGAGATGTCAAGGGTGACTTGTGGTTCAAACAGTCACCTAACACAGATTCCTGGGACAATAGACCTGTAAGTAACCTTTCTCCCTGTACCAGGGTTGGGCTGTAAGGGTCATGAAATGACCAATGTTGAAGAAAAGGATTGTCTATGAAGGCGTCTGAGCGCATCATTAACTATCATGTCTTGTGTAAAGTTGTAGCTCTCTTCTTTGGAATTTCTGCTTCTTTGTCGTGCATTTGGGAGCCAACTACTGTGAGCACCATGACAGAAATGCTGCCCATGCTCAATATTTTGTCTTTGCATGTAGAATATAGATGAAGAAGCTGGTGAAGGGCCTTGTTTAAAATGGCTGGCTAGCATACCGCCGTCATCGACAAGAACAGCCAATGGACACCTGTGATGGTCTGGTCCCTGTTCTAGCGTAATGGCCATTGACCAACCTCTTGTTCAGTTCAGCCAAGTCCACTGCTTACGTTTTATTGATTCCGTGAGGTTTTAGTAGGCCTACTCTATGGTGTTCCTTCAGTGACGTATGGACAAGATTGTCCAAAAACATCATTATTACTATTATTATAAGTCCAGAATGCATTGCCTTAAGCAAGCCATAAAGCTAGCCAGTTATTTCAAACAAGCCCAAGATTAAGATGATTATGTTGATGATGATGATGAATCACTGGTTGCTTGACAGGCTCATAGTGACAGGATCACTGTGCTGAGACTGACTGAAAAGATGATCATATCGGCTTCGTATGACCGAACCATCAAACTGTGGGACAGACAGACCAAAAAACAGGCTAGTTTCATTTTCTCTGGTCTCCTATAACATTATCAGCCACTATTTTGTTCTCACCTGACTCCTATACACTTGATATTTGTGTGTGCGTGTGTGTGTGTAGGTTGGCATGTTTGTGTGTGACGGTCCCATCCATGCCCTTGAGTTGGCCCCTGAGGAGTCGAGAGAGATGGTGTGTGCAGATGGTCTGGGAAAACTTTACTTTCTGTCCTGGACGGAGTAATCATGCTTTTGTTTGAGTGAAATCTGTAAGCAGTATATCCAACTGAATGTAACCAACTTACTATCCTAAATATTGTTTTTTCTCTTGCCATGATAATCATATTTTTTGATACAGAAAAATGGAATAGAAAATTTTGCTTGACCTTGTTCATGTTACTCTTGATTATGTAATTCTCAAAGAATTCACAAATTGATTTACTCATATACTGTAGGTATAAAGTGCCTTTTATTTGATCCAAATAAATTAAACAAATGTTTTTGTTTCAATATTGTAGTTTTGCAATTGAAAATGCAATTGAATTCAGTAAAAACACTGTAAACAACAAGAAGAGCCACAACACCATGTGTGTGTTGTAGTAATGAAGAAGAAGCAGTAAACATGAGAGCATGATGTATTACTGTTTGACTGCATTTCATTATTGCAGTTTAATAGCCTGGAAACCAGACCCACTTTGAGAGTGGGGGGTTTGGCAATGAGTGATTGTCCTCGCATTGTAGAGGCTTAACTAACATGGCAGTTAAAGTGAAGTGAAATGGAAGCATTGAACTCATACCAAAACTCTGTGCGGTGAACACATTATTCATGTAAAGCTGTTATGATTCCACGCAGGGCTCACAATTAGCACTTGCCACCAGCCAAGTGCTGGTAAATTCTGAAGGTGGCTGGTAAATTTCAGACAATAAAATACTGATTTAACATTGAATGACAGGTGAATTTCACTATCCATCAGTGACGAGGCATTCACATTTATACACAATTACTTAATTTTGACCCCTGACTGTAGATATTTAATTTGAAGGAAAGCAGTTTAACCATAGACAGTAATTTATTGGTGGGGAATCATAATGGCTGCCTCATGCTGGACACACATACTTATGCACAGGATAGGCTGACTAACAGAATACAATTTCTCTGCACATCTTACACTTAATTTCTATTAATGTAACAATGCAATTTTAAACACTTTGAGTTTGTACGACTGCAACAACAATACTATCAGTTTTTTGCCTTGACTACCAGTACTTGTAACATTATTTGTATACAATTCAGAATGCTAATTCCAAAAGCTTTTCCCTATGAACCCAAAGTAATGAGAAAATCTGCCTGTGGATGTTTAAACATTAAACAGTGAACAAATACGCATGTACACAGCACTGCAGGTCATCAATGCCATGGTGATTCAGAACCGCCGTGTCTTCCATTGATCACACAGATTGGTTCAGATATTTTCATTACATTTTCTGTGGATAGACACATCAGCCCAACAGTAAGTTGATTGTTTTTTTCTGGAATCTAAAATAGTCTTCAAAAGGCTATTGTTTACAGTTTACTTTGTGTTCTACTTTGAACATTGAATGCAAGTCTATGCTGATACATATTATACCAATATTATGAGGGTGTAGATGGAGCCTCCAATACGAGTGATGAAATAGCTGAATGTATTACATACAGACCTATGCCACAGGTCTTAAAGGCATGTAGAACTTGATAAATTTGACTGTAGGTGTCTGAACTGTTCCCCGAATCCACTAGATGCCACTGTCCACAATGTATATCACAACTCTGCTGTTGCTATTGCTGAGCATTGGGATTCCTCACAGAAGCACAGCACAAGCACAAGAACCCCCAAGTTGTCCTGCCTTTGCTGGCATTCCGGGAACCCCTGGGCACAACGGCCTCCCTGGCAGAGATGGGAGAGATGGGAAAGATGGTAGAGTTGGAGCTCCTGGACCCAAGGGAGACACGGGAGATCCTGGTATGTGTGTGTGTGTGTGTGTGAGTGTGTGTGTTTGTGTTTGTGTGTGTGTGTGTGAGTGAGATAGTAAAGCATCTATGTCTAATGCATGAGCCTTTATATTGAATTGTAGTTAATATGTATGCAAGCTGATATCATGTTAATGAATACATCTATTGAGTTGTATTGTACATGTCAGAATCTCATGTTACAGTGCTACAGTTTATATTTTTACTCCACAGGGTTGGCAGTCCAAGGGCCTCCTGGTAAAATGGGGCCTATAGGTCACCCAGGTCCAATTGGGTCCAAAGGAGAGAAAGGAGATTTAGGTACAGATATCCTCATCATTAATTTTAAGTAATCTTTAACTTTTGTATTTAACACCATTATCTATGGGCATAATTGGAAATTTTCAACATTCAGGAGGACAAATTGATGCCAGTTTGGTGGCCACTTTACAGTCAGAAATCCAGAGTCTTAAGTCCAGACTGGAGACAATAGAGAGAGGTATGGCATGTGCTTCAGACAAAATATTAAAAGCATCTCTGAATACCTTTATAAAACACAAAACACTTTAACATTGTTCTTTATATATACTGTCTTTCAGCTTTAAGCTTCCAGGTCTTCAGAAAAATTGGACAGAAATATTATGTGTCTGATGGCACAGTAGGGAATTTCCCCAAAGCAGTTGAACTGTGCAGAGGTGTCAGTGGAACAGTTGTTTTGCCAAAGAGCAAAGAAGAAAATGAGGCTCTAGCGATGGTTCTTTCAGCACTGACTAAATCCCAGCACGCCTTTATCGGGGCAACAGACAAGAAGGCAGAGAGGCAGTTTGTGGACTTGGACCATAAGCCACTGATCTTTACCCCCTGGGCCTCCAGTGAGCCAAACAGCCGTAGTGGAGAGAAGAACTGTATCACAATTGGTCCCACAAAATTATGGCATGATTTTAGTTGTGATTCAAGACATTTAATAGTGTGTGAACTGAATTTGCCTAAATGATAATCTGTGTATATTATTGTTGATGGAATCGTCCACAGCCAGTGGAAGAAAATTGATCTCCAAGTGAGACACTGACAAGAAAATTTGTGGATGTGATGAGTATGTGCTGTATAACTGACATTTAAAGACCTCGCAGTATATGCATGGCAAACTTGCAAAACTTTAGGCTATCACAGAAGTCTTTAAAAGATGAAGTGTTCAGAATGCTATTAAAATATTCTGACCACATTAGTGTGAAGTGACAGACAGATGCAAAGAGATGAAGCAATACACCCCTTCTTGTTCTTGTCTGTAACTAATTTCAACTGTATCATGTCAATGGTTCAGATCTCCAGGAGTATTTTATAGTTGTAATTGATTGTTACAATCATTTCCTGAATATAAGCCGCATCATGTATAAACCATGTATAAGGTCAGTGTTGTTAAAAAAACAAAACCATTTATTGACCTCATCCTTGTATCAACCTCAGTTGACTAAACATTACCTATAGAATCACAATCAGACCAGATCAAGTAGAATGATGAAAAGAAATGTAATCCTGTATATAGCCTTCAACCATGTATAAACCTCTCAGATGAAGACCATTTACAAAATCCATGTATCAACCTCATTTAATAATCGGGAAATTACAGTAATGTAATTAGAATAGCAAACTGATCACAGAGGCCAGTTTAGTCAGTTTTATTTAATTTCAACATTCATACTGTTTATGCAAACAAGGATCTAAAAATCTCAATTTTACAATACAACAATACACACTTCTGATTTAGGCTACATGGCGTGGAGAAGGTGGCCACTAAAAGAGTTTCGTCTGTTCCCGTCGGTGTAAAGGCTCCTGCCAGCAGGCATCATTATGTACACCTTGTCTGACACATCCAAAACAAGAGTGACGGAATTAGTTGTTGTGTCTTCTGTGTCTTCTCCTCTAGGTACATTATCAGTGGCCGAGACCACCATTTCCCCATTCTTCATCAGCCTTGCCCCAGAGGCGGTGTTAGATGGGTTTCCCACCGGGTTAAAAATGACAAAGGTGAAAAAGTAGACCCCACTTACCGGCACTGTAAATATGCCTGTGAGAAACATATATGTAATATTTTACATTACTATTCTTTACAGAATGGGCAATCATGCTACTATGGTGTAGAGCTGAGTTCCTTACACATGCAATCAGCAAACAGCAAGTCTATTAAGAGTCAGTCAAAGGTGATTGATTACCTTTACTTGGATCATAGGCACTTCCAACATTTGTGATGACGTTGTCATATTTTAGTGTGTAATCTACTGCGAAAGGTCCGATAAATTCATGAGGTTGCAGAGTCTGTAGAGTGGCAGAAAATGCCACTGCAGGGAATAAAACAAAGAATAGGCCATTTACAAACATACAGTGATTTCAGTTCATTAAAAGGACACATTGTACTGTTTGCCTCGTGATTGTTACCGTTTGCCCTGGGACTGTATCAATGCTTTACGTAAAGGCCTTAGGCGACAGAACAATTTGCAATAGCTACCAAAAGGCAAACCAGGAGAAGGAAAACACAGGTTTGAAATGTGGAAGGATTTTGAGGTTTGGTCAGTGTGAATTTTGGTGACTTAACAGCTCAGCCCCTGACATTGCTAACAACCAGTATTTGAATTTGACACAAGGTTGTTCAACATTGAAGCCTGAGAGGAAAAATGTCTTTAAATATTTTCCAGATTATGCAACTGGGCTTCTTTTTTGGAGCTTGAAGCCGCTTCACCTTTTATCAAAAAGTCTTCTTCAGTTCTGACCTGATTATAGAGAACCAGGAGGTATATTTCTGGACCACTGTGGGTAGAGCTGTGATCTGTAAACCACACCCCTCATTACACCCCTCAAAACAGCCGTTTTACCCCCTGACATCCTACAAGAAGTCTCCAATTTTGTGAACAAGGCAAAGCTAATACAGCACATCAAGAGCAAAGAATGACAGTCCAGGAAGTTCACAACCCTCCAAAGCAGATCACACGGCACCACCCTAAGCTCCGCTCTGCCAGAACAAGAGCTGATGGAGACCACACCCCCAATGAGTCAGACCAACTGGGTGAAGAGGGAAGGCGCCAACATCCAATCTCACTTACCCGGAGGGAAGAGCACTTATATCTCTATGCAAGGACAAAAACTTCACCATGCTGCCAGCAGACAAAGGAAGATGCACAGTTGTGCTAAACACAACTGATTATCACTCCAAGGGGAATACCTTACCCAGTGAATTCTATGGGAGAGTAAGAAGACTGCCTACATCATTGACTGCCTACAAGCTTTGAAGAATGCTGAAGCATTTGACAAACGTATCTACTACTGACCCTACCAAGGGGAGACTGCTCCATGCATAAATGGTCTCCCAAAAATCCACAGAGAAGGGCTCCTCCTCAGACCTGTAGTGAGAAGCATCAACTCTGTCACCTCTAAACTCCTTGCAACAATTCTAGTGCCTCTGGTAGGACACACCCCCAGAACCTCGAATTCCATGGACTTCAACAAGATCAGAAAACTGAAACTGGACCTAGATGAAACCATGGTATCTTATGACGTCACATCTCCATTCACCTGTATCCCCTCAACAGAAGTAGTGAAGGCGGTTAGAAACAGACTGCAAATGACCAACTGTTTTACACTAGAACAACCTCACCTCAGACCAGATTTGCACTGTCTGAACTTTGCCTCATCACCACCTAAGTACAGCGGTGATTTCTACAGACAAAAGCATGGCTGTGCCATGGGCTCCCCAGTGTCAACCCTTGTAGCTAATGTTGACATGGAGGAGGTGGAGAGCCAAGCACTGACCTCATTTAAGGGAGTAACATCCAGCCATTGGTTTAGGTATGTGGATCACACTTGGTGTAGGATCAAAATCCAGGAAGTGGAGGCCTTCACTAAACACATCAACTCAGTCAACAGCTACATCAAGTTCATCAGAGAGGACACCAAAGATGGAAAACTACCATTTCTGGATTGTGAAGTACTTGTTGAGATTGATGGAGGCCTACTGTCAGGAAACCCACACACACCGACCAATACCTATTCTTTGACTCTCATCACCCATTGGAACACAAGCTGGGTGTCATTAAGACCTTACAACACCGGGCGGACACCATCTCATCCAAAACAGAGGGAAAAGAAAAGGAACATACACACATCTAACAGGCACTAAGAACTTGTGGCTAGCCCAACTGGGCATTCATCAAGACAAGGAAAAAAGACAAGGAAAACGAACCAAAACACAAACTGACAACAAGAAAAACAGCAGAAGAAATCACGTGGTGGTCCCCTACATATCTGGACTGTCTGAGAAACTAAAGAGAATCTTCAGCAAGCACAATGTCCCAGTCTACTTCAAACCTGGTAACACCTTCAGACAGAGACTGGTTTACCCCAAGGACAAAGCTCCAAGACACAACCTCAACAATGTGGTTTATGCGGTACAATGCTGTGAGGAGCGCCCAGATTTGTATCTTGGAGAAACTAAGCAACCACTTCACAGACACATGGCCCAACACAGGAGGGCGACATCATCAGGATTTAGCAGTACATCTACATCTAAAGAAGGGACACTCATTTCAAGACACTGATGTGCATACTTTGGACAAGGAAGACAGGTGGTTTGAGAGAAGGGTGAAGGAGGCCATCTATGTCCATCTGGAACAAGCCACTTTGAAAAGAGGAAGGGGCTGCGTCATCATCTATCTGCTATATATCATTCTGCCTTGAGAACCCATCCCCCACCCGTGGATGGTTTACAGATCACAGCTCCACTCACAGTGGTCCAGATATAAACCTCCTGGTTCTATACTATCAGGTCAGGGCGTGGTTGCCTGATAACAATGGATCATGCACTTATGCATGTTCCTTAAGATTGATCTTAAGAATGTTCATTTGGCTCTCCCATGTGTTTCCCAAACATGGTTGTAAAATGTTAATCTATGGATCACTCATAAATCTATGAGTGGTTTTATGATATTCTGAAACAACAATGTTTTTTGGAAATGTTTTCAGAGAACCTTAAGGTGTTTTTAAGAAGTCTAACTATTTAGGCTTAAGATGGTTGTGGGAAACCCGACCCAGAACTGAAGAAGCCTTTTGGATGAAAGGTGAAACATCTTCAACCTCAAAAAAAAGAAATCCAGTTGTATACTACTTAGCACTTTGGCCTCTGAGAGGGAAAAAAATCTATGTTGAATTTAACAAAGATTTACTGTTTAGAAGAGATGTGGCAGAAAAGAGGGATAGACAATATCACGTGGAAAGAAAGGAAGATGTTTTTTCTGCTATTTCTCACCAGCAGTCTTCAGACTCTTCTTGATAGATTCCAACTCTGTGTTCAAGGCTAAAAAAACATTTAACAGTCACTCATTTCATAATGACGTAAGCATTCATCCATGATCCACAATCATGTGTGTTTATTTTTCCTCCAATATACATTACCTTCATTTTGGCTCTTTAGATCTTTCACCTGGACAATTGTGAGTTCTAAGCGTTGTGCCAGAAGTTCCAGAAGAGTGGAACTGACCGCAGAGCCCGTGGCTAGTTGGATTTCTGTCACATAGACAGAGACCAAAAACACAAAAAGCTTTGGAAAAATCATCTTCTTTGCTGACCTCTTTTGAGTCTGTTAATGGCTTTCAGTGTTCCTGTGCCTTATAAATTCTAGTCTGGTTAATATTAACAGTCTGGTTAAAGACACACAAAAAATATTGATTATGCCTTCTTCCCGGAGAATATATTTTGCTGACCCATCCCTGATAAGGATGATTAACCCTCATACCCCCTCTTTTCAGTAAAATATCTCATGATTTCTTTACTCAAATATGGCATACTCCATATAAAAATAAAAAGGACATCCTTCCAATGGTGTATGGCATTCCTCTGTAGCCTATGATTAGCGGTTCTCGAGTAATCGAGATTTTTTTCTTGATGTTAAGGCTGGTGTAAGCCATATAAAAGCAGTATCACATCAAAGACTTTCAGATTTGGATAGCCTAGAATTACCCTGAAAATAGCCTAGAGCCCACTGGGTTGAAAAATCAGCTCTTCAAAATACATCTTCACTATCACTATGAAAACAATGAAGGAAAAAACAACCTTGAAGAGAAGCAAATTCATTTAGAAAAAAAGCAATGCATCATAAAAAAATAAATACACATTTTCCCACAATTGTTGACAAAAATACTGAAGATGAAATTAATAATATAAACAATATTATTATTAATAATAATTTTTATTATTAATAACAATAATAAATAATTTTCACATTTGCTTCAATGTAGTGAAAAAACTCTTCATAGTGTGTGCTCATGGGGCACTGGTCAAGGCCTTGGACTTGCAACTGAATGGTGACTGGTTTGATCCCCAACCAGCAGAAAAAATGTGGGTGGGGGATGTGATTGAACATTGCTCTCCAATGTCCACAGCCATAGCTTAAGTTCCAGTAAGGTACTTGAACCCTCACTGTTCCGGGATTATGTGTACGTACACTTACTGTGTGCAGAGACGCTTCTAAAGTCTGTTGGGGCCCTAGACAAAAAAATCACAGGGGGACCTTCTATCCAGTGTTGGTCACCATTTAGTTTTAAATAATCTGACATTACGAAAGTCTCCCAAAATATATAACTGATTGATTAACTAAATTGATTATTTAGTTAATAAAATTGAGCATGTATTAACTAAATATAGAGGCCACGTTCGCTGTTTCTTTCTGTTTATTGATCGGCCTACTATTTGCATTTGGGTCATTCCATGTCAATTTAGCCAATGCCCAAGTACTTAGGTCTCAAACAATGCTGAAAAAATCTATCCATGTTATCCAGGAGACACCCTGTATAGCCTAATTATTTTTATATATGCAGGGGGAGGATGGTACAAATCTTATGCAGCCTCTTTTTAATATCAAATATCAAAGGAAAACTGCAGTTTTGATAATGCAGTATAATACAGGATTTTTTTAATCTTGAACACCTCTCAGATTATGCAGTCCTTCATTTGTATGTATATCTAAACCAAATCAACAGAAGCCCTTCTCAAATACCAAGTAGGCCTACACAAAAAGAGCAACAAAAATACTAAGTGGTTTTCATTACAGATATATTTAAATGATGTATCCATTTATTGGCCTAAACTCACCATAGTGGAGAAAGGCATTTTGACCAAACAAAAAAAAAACTTATAGTAGCCCACCTACCTACTTCTGTCTTGACTGACATGGTGTGATTGGCACAGTACTACTGCTTTGAAAGCAAACCTGTGTGCTTTTTAAGTGCAGCAGATTCAGGGCAGAGTTTTACATATTTATCTATAACTTTCTATAAATGCATAGAATTTAACTCTATGGGCCCAATGGTATTTTGAGGGTAATTTCATTACTACTACCTTTACATTTAAGCTCTTAACTCAGTCATTATGAGGGCCATCTACATATGCTATGTCTGATTTTTTTCAGGGCAGTCTAAGCTATTCAAAGCTTGCAGTGTTTGAATATGATACTTTGACTAGTACTTGCATGCCTTACATCAGCTCTAGTATCAAGAAAAAAATATTCTATGTTATGATAAATATTTTTTCACATTTTTGCAGATATCTCTCCATAGGAAGCATGACAGTAGAAATATATTTTCATATTTGGACAGGGGTTTGTTTGGCGCAGCAACATAAGAATCATGACGGTATACTGTGTTCTGGTCCAGCAATATAAGAATCAGGATGGGATACCGTGGCCTGGTCCAGCAATATAAGAATCATGATGGGATAATGTGACTTATATAAAATATATATACTGATAATACTTTATTATTCTCTTACCTTATTTATATTTTATTGAAGAAGAATGGTGAGAAGAATGGTGGTGCAATAGACAAAAGTCTGCATCATAATTTTCTCAGTTTCTGGCCATGGCACTGAAATCACATTTCTTGCATGTGCCCTTGTTATATTACAGACAGGGGTCTGAGAACAACCTCTGATATGGAAAAGAAATTATTTATTTTTTGTTGGGGCGTAATGGGGGGGTTGGAGACTATGCATAAAATACATATATATATAATTCTGTTTATGTATATAATTATGTATATGTAATATATATTACACAGAGAAGAATTAGTGTGAGATGGATGCAGAGCTGTATTCATTTTCATGTAAATGAAAAAAAAAAATTCTCGTGAATGTTCACCACAGCGACTAGTGAGTAACACTATTCAAGTGGTGCAGTTTCATGTGATATGCGTATGCTATTTGTATGATTAAAACACCCAAGTAATCTAACAGGGAAGAATGGGTGTGTGAAATGGTGAATTTCGGAGTTGCTGGTGACACATCGCGACTTGGGGGCCCCAAGCAGTTGCCTGCCTTGTCTTTTGACAAACTGTGCCTCCTACTGTGTGTTCACTGTGTTCTGTGTTTGTTAAGAAATCATGAATGGGATAAGTTCAGGGGCCACATTTCCCACACAGGATCAAAACAGTATATTTACTTTACAAACACATAGGCTACCACACAATCACAACAGTTAACCTTTGCTGCTAAATATACATCAGCTACCAAAGTCCCTTATACTTCACCCAGAGTGATTCATACTGCCATAACTATAGCACATGCTGTCACACAGCAAGACTACATTGGCACCAACGAACATTGTACAGAAAAACACAAACAACTTGAAACAGTGCAAATCACATGTTGTGTAGTGCATGCATTTACCTATTGTTTAAGATAGATTACTGTTGTGTTGTTTTGAAAAACAAACAAACAAAAACAACTAGAAAAGCACTCGGAAAGTGCAGACCTTTGCCAAGGCAATATGGGGTCACAGACACAATACAAATTCCAGACAGTGTTCCAGATCCAAAATTTAGAGTTCCAAAATTTAACCATCTGTTCCTTGTCCTAATACTGATGTTATCCAAAAATGTCAGGGAAATCCGTGGAGTTCTTTTCAAGTTATTTTGTACACAAACAAACAGACAAATGCTAGCGGAAGGTAAAAAAAACCCACCTGGTTTAAGTAAATTAGTAAACTATCCATTTAAACAGATTTTTTAAATATAGAGCTTCCCTACAGTTACCCATTTACCTGTAACTAACATCAACATCCTAACTCCTCACCAATACATGTGGATTTGTTTTGCAAGCCATTGAGCCATGAGCAATTTAACCATAAAGATGACTATGTAGCTGGAAAATTAGCTAAAAAACATAATGAGCATAAAAAATATAATATATAAAACATAATATCTTGCCTAGTTGCCCTTTACAAAGTGACAATAGCCAGCTTTCCATTCAATTCAAATTTTAGATTTTTTTGTGAAAGTTTTTAGAATATTTGTGAAAGTTTGGCTGAAGAATATACACATCTGCACATATTTTCATCCATTTTGTGATGTGAATTAAAAATGCACATTAGGGAAGTATTTTGACCAGCTGTGCTCAAAATGTAATGTTGTCAGGACAGCATTTATGGATCGAGATACGACAAATGCAACTAAACCCATTTACATCCACTTATTCACATTATGTCCTTTGTGTGGAGAATGAATCTACCCTCTCAAGCAAAATCAATTTGTATTCACATCATAGGAGATTCATGCTTATTTGTTTCCAAGTGAGGATTTCTTATTCAAATAACTAAAATGTACAGTAACTTTACTTCTTTGCAAAATCTGCAAAAAATTGCAGTAGATGTACACTATTTTGAACACTGACAGAGAAATATTCATGAATTTTTGAGTGATTGAATGCAGTTTGTCTGACAGCAATGCAAAGTGTACACTGAGTGTGTTTACAAGATCATTAATACTCCAATATTAATTGGAATGTCATCATATTCTGAATCTGACACCATCATGTAAACTAAAACTTCACCCGATTAAGGTCATATTCATAATAATAATAATTGGATTAAGATATGTGGAGTATTCTGATCATATCACATTACTGAGGTGCATTCCAGACATTCCAAACACCTTATTCATTGCATCATTCATCCTTTTAGAATGGTTCAAATAGCCTGCTGTTGTTGTAAAAGAGTTAAGGATTTTGAAAGGGTAAATGAGTGTATACACTGTAAAATCCAACATTAGGGTTAACTTGCATTCAGTTAGTTTACTTTACTCACAGCCACAAATCTGTGCATTTAATGATTTTGGTAAAGTAACTGTTACTTTCAGGGGGAAAAAACACATTACTTTTCAATTAGACTAAGGTTAACTTGAATTAGACTGGTAACTTCAACAGTGACGTATTATTACCAAGAGGGGGCGCCATCACGTGCATTTCTTCAAGGACAATGATCACACCAAGACAATCGAAGAAGAGGAACCATTTGAACCAGAGACCTGTGGAACACGTAACGACGCAGGAGATAAAATTTTAATGCACCGGTAATTTTGTCATCTACGAATTCTTTGTAAAAACATTTAGAAGTTTAAAAACAAACGCCACACATCATTTGGATAGGTTTTATGGTAACCTGTTGGCAATAGCAGATAACAAAATACTCAAGTCTGATATGATAGTGAACGGTTGGCACTTGCCCGTTGCATGTTACATTAGCAAAGGCTTTATTGCTAAATTCCAATCAACCCCATACCAGACACGTGTTCTCGAAATAAGTAACAATGCCAGCTTTTATCGACGTGTTATTTTATGTGGCTTAAAATGACTGTTCAATTCATTTGGAAGTTTTTGTTCAAAATACCAGAGTCTATAATATTAGTCTTCTAATAATATTAGAAGATTGCCGTGCAGCTATGAAATGGATGGATCAGACTTTTTCTGTCAGAAGATGAGAGATAGTGGAGGCTGAAACACCAGTGGCAACATTGAAGGACCGTTGGCCAGCTCCGGTTACAAAAACACAGGTAAGTGTATCTATGTGATTTAAAATGTGTGTTGCCATTGCAGGCGTTTCGGATCACAGTGAGTGCTTTCTGAAGGGAAACTAACAAGCTTTGTTACAATAAGGAACTGCATAGCAAACTGGCACCTGAAGCTGATCAGTGGAGGCAAGTTACCTAAAAGTGGGCTCATTTGCTGAATTGCATAAATGAATTGCATAAATAGCCTACAATACCAAAACATAAAAGGTAGCCAAGTTGTCAAAGATTACAATATTAAAAATTGAACTGCACAAAAACCAAAATATAAAAATGACTCTTTGATAACTTCGCTACCTTTCATTTTAGACATCATATGCTATTATGCAAGTTATAGAGTTGTAAAATTGGCTTACAAACAACCATTTCTTCGGGGGTATGTCTGTGGAGATTCTCTTTCGTCCGGGTCATGTTGTCCAAAGAGTTTAATTGTAAGCAACTGGACCTCTTTGAGCTTGTAAGATGTTTCGCTCCTCATCCAAGAAGCTTCATCAGTTCTGGTCGATGTAGAGGGAAAGCTAGTCGTTTATACTTCTCTAGAGCCCTCCCTTCACATGTTGACATGGGAAACATGTTGAAGCTTGTTGGGTGAGAAGCTAAATGTTTTTCAAGCTCAAATAAGTCCAGTTGCTTAGAACAAAACTCTTTGGACATTTCTTCAGGAGATACAAGAAAACGGCACGCTTAGATGTTACCTTAAACTGTTACTTTCCCTAATGTATTTTTAGAGTTCCTTTCCTCACCTGCTGTATATTGATTGTTTTTCACAGGTGTTCTCAGAATTCAATAGAATTGCTGCCACCAGTTTGAATGACTTCTTTGATGCCCTTGATCGCTACACTCCCCGCTTTGTCAACATACTCAAATTAAAATGTGGTGTTGTTGGAGAGACTCTTCGTGGATTTTTAGGACAAATTGATTTAAAGGTGAGAAGTGTGTATGCTCTGTGTACTCTGATTGAATAGAATACCTGGAGCCGAAGTCAAAAGGGAAAGGAATGGCAGGCAAGGGGGCAATGGTGAAATTTTGAACATTTGATGTTGCAGTTGGTATAATGTAGTTAAGTGCAGTGAAATGCTGGAAAAGGGATTCCTGCCATGGCTTCAATAATGTATAATCTAATGTTACTGTATGTGTCATTGTTCACCTCTAGAAACAAGATGTGATGGCTCTACGCACTCTAATACTCCACGGCCTCCCAGTTCTTCTTGGTGATGACCCCAATGACTTTTACAACACCTGCTTGGTAGGTTTACAGGGGTGTAGTATAAGTAGCTGAAAATTGTCTTATGCTTCCAAATGTAATGTATTATTATTTTGATGCTATTGACATATCCAAAAGGATCATCTGCCAATGATTAAAGAATGTGGCACCCAGCTCTGTGTGGGGATCCCTACCACAAACCAGATCTTGTAATTATTCCAGAATTACATTGTGTTGCCACTGCTGAGACGCCCATTATAGGATTGCATTCAAAATTCAATCTTTGACCGTTTACCTCTATTTCACTTGAATGAAAAATATTTGGCAATGCACAATGACCTTTTCATGATTTTTCATTCAGGTCTACAGATCTTGACTCTAATGCTGTAGAAATAGTTTTTCAAACCTGCTCTTCATTTTTCAATTGGTGTACAGATAAAATAAGGCATCAGAAACTGCTAAATGTCAGCTTTTCCAAGGAATGTATTTGTGACTATAATTTTTAGATTTCACGATGTAAGCATTTTAAATGTGTCCCAAATTTGGTCATATTGGTCCATCCTGTGTTTAACTGTTACCATTGTGTTGCTATTTGTTTTACAGGATTCTGATGGTGATGACGTGTGGGCCAAAGTCTCCTTTGGGCTGCTGACGGTCATTGAAGAAGATGGCACACCGCCCAGTCCAAATATCATCCACCTGGAACCAGTTTCGACAGGCATCATAATTGAGGGTCTCGTCATGGATGACTTGAAAACGTTGCCGAGGCCTTTTGCCTTCTGTTTGGGTTATCATACGCACTTAACCTAGACTATCCGAAATCAATGAGAAACACATTAAACTTTGTTCAGCGGGTTGGGGAGGAATTACCTCCAAGACTGCAAAGTCTTAAAAACCTGCTACTAGGATCAAATCGGTCAACATTTTTGAGCATAGTTGTTGTTCAGCTGTTGTTCAGTTGATTTCAAAGCTAAAAGTTTAAAGAAGTTAGGGGAGGAAGTGGTGATTCTGTTACGTCCCTAATTTTTGGCAATGTTTACAAGCCCAAGTATGTTGTTCAGAGGCTAAATATTGCATGTGTTTTAAGTGGACAAGCCGCATGAACTATGCTGAAAATAAAGGCCTTTTTCTCCTGTAAAACTGGCTGTAACATGGAAAGTATAGATTTTCCCATAGTAGGATCGTCACATAGATCTTCACCTCTAATGCCAATTACATACACACACAAACTTGCACGAACACACAGCCACACCTTCACTGACACTCGCACTCCTCCTTGCATACAGTGTGAACATCAGTGATGAGCAACAGCACAACGTGTAGAGTATCTTCTGAGTAAACTTGATATTTTTTCCCAGCATTTTTTGAGACCGAAGTGAGGCGGCCTTGATTGAGTTTACATGGAATGACCGAGTTAAATGCTTTTATTTTTAGACATGTTCTGAATGAGAAAGTTTTGTTATGTTTGTCTTTTTCAAAGATTACAGATCTGCAGTAAATGTCATTATTGTAGAATAGAACCTGTTTTTTTATTCTTGCTAGTGTATGTAAATATTATTTACAGTACTTTCTCAATTCAAGGCAATTGGTTTCCATGGTTTTATCAAGTAAGATGAAATTACTCTTAAAGTAAAGGTTACTTCATATTTCAGGTTTGAGGAACTGACTGGTTAGTTGACACAACTTCACAATGCAAGTTCTATGAATTAAAATGAAACTAGACTTAACTTGCTATGTCTAGTTAGATGAAAGAGAATTTACTGTACACTACATGAGGAATAGCTTGTAAGCTCAGCTTTAGATTCACAATCCACTTTAGTCAAAATTTTCAAGGCAATCGGTTTCTTTAATTCATTAATAATAATGTAACAGGTTGAATGCCCAAGTAAATTTTCAGTAGTGGGTGGGATAGTAAGACAATACACTATTTAAGTAACTCCACGTGCAGTGGTAAAGAAGCAACGTTGAGTAACCCTAACTAGCACCACAGACATATCATGACAGTGGAGTTGTCTGGGGCAATAAAATTAATTGAAATAAAGAAATAATACAGACCTGCTGCCTGTTACATGTAGCCAAGAATCACACTTGGCTAATTATCATCATTATCTACTTGAATCTTTTCCTGGTGAAGTCACGTGGAGCAGTCTTCAAAATATGATCTAAACATTTGACATGAGATTGCTCTAAAGCAAAGAGTCAACACGAACTTCAATTAACTAATCCTGATTGCATCGTTTGCTATCCAAATGATTTTACAGTCCTCTTATCTCACCCAGAAGTTGACACAGCCTACAGTTCTGATAACCCAGTCAACAGTAGGCCTGTCAATAATAATAATCATATTCCAATCTACATTCTTCTGATCCCGTGAGGGAAATTTGGTCTCTGCATTTATTCCAATCGTGAATTAGTGAAACACACATAGCACACAGTGCTGCCTGCTATAGCTGCACCCGGGGAGTAGGTTAGGTGCCTTGCTAATGGGCACTTCAGTCTATAAGTTCATTTCAGATGACCTTTACCAAAAATACATATCCTAGGCTATTTTATACTTAAGATCTAATGAGTATAGTTTTTTATATAACTCTTTCAGTTAAACTTATTTTGAAAAAAGTAATACAGTTCCCACAAAGTTGAAATCTCTGGCATGATTGTCACTCGATTTTTTGTCCTAGAAGCATCTGTTGGACTATGTGTGGACAAAGAGTTACAGAGGTGAAATTGGATTGGTTAGGTTATGTTTTCTGTCAGTGCCAACCAAATAATAATCACTGCACATATTGGTATTAATTAATTAAAAGTGACATGAGCATACCCTAGGCTACATACAGTTTATTTACATTAATGTAAACTCATGAGTGAGTGGGCTAAATTCATTGTGTGTTTAAGATTTCCTATTCGAACACTTATTTAAAATGTACTTGTAAACGCTAAATTAATCCCAAGTATTAAAAGAACAGACTTTGAAGGAAGCTACCGCTCTAATATCAGTATAGCCTATTTCTGGCACCTATATAAAGGGAATTTCGACTTACTTGAAACTTAGCCTAATGAAAAATGTTTGCACCTATTGGAATAACAGTGCAGTAAAATATTTTTTAAAAAGCGAATAGAGATGGCTAATTCTCATTGTGAAATAAACTCACTTCCATAAGGTGACCTACTCATTTCACTGAACACCATTCTCACCTGTGCGTCTGTTTTTCCATATTTATTGTCGCAGAAGGAGCTGCCTGACATAAGAGGAACTGGGCGGGGTTTAAGAGAAAAAAAATGTAATCATAGACTGCTAGACCGAAACGCCAGGCATAAGGAACTGCGATTTCGTTCAAAATCACGATACGTATGATCTTTGTGTACTGAAAGTTAGCCAACATTTAGGTAGAGGGTTCATCCAGAATTGTAACATAGGCTGCTAGAGGGAGTTGATATGGTAAGTCAGCGCAACAAGTTTGGGTGATACATTTGGCAAAATTCGTGCGCTTCTGTCTGTGTAAATAAGTCATGAGTGCTAAGTTTTAAGGCAGCTAGACTTCAGTTAAAAACTGTGGCTTAACGTTAGTGCCCCATATGGCTATTTACTTTGTTTAATGTTAGTCATCATTGTCCTTAGGATTTTGGTCGATATGAAACGTTGGACTTGGAATGTGAAGAGGGCACAAAGACGGTGAGGAACCTCATAAACTGAAGTTAAACTTTTGGCAAGGACGTGACGTTTTGGGTGTACCCAGATAGCCTTTGGCAAAGAATTGTTTGATAGACATGTATGATTTCAGAACGCTAATATCCTGCCAAATGTCACTCCTTGCTGTTTTCTCAGGAGAAAAGTGGTGTGTTTAGTGGAATGTTCAAAAGGTCATCCAAAATCTCAGAAAGCCCATTACTTGAACAGGTAGGAGGACCAATTCTGTGTAACAGAATAACAGTGACAACACTGACCATATATTGTGATTGCAATTTATATTTCTCTGCCACATTTGCTGTATCCTTTTTTGCAGGAACAAAATGGTAATATTTCAAAAAGCAATGATGATCTCTCTGACAACAGTAGCTTGAAGGTAGGCCCATTCAAAGTAGTTTTCTACACTGTAATTGAATGTTCCATAATGTGGTTTCTAATCTAATGTGCCTAATTATTCACCTTCAGGAGAAAGCAGGGGTGTTTGGTGGAATGTTTAAGAAAAACACCAAACCATCACAGGTGGGCCTTTTAGATATGACTGCTCAATTATGACAGAAAATAGGCTAATCAAATGACAATACTTAAATTGCTATTACTAACATCAACCACAAACAAGTTTAAATTAAATTTTATATCATTCGTTTTCAGAGCAAATGGGCAAACGTTAGCACACAACTCAGCCATGTAGATTAGCCAATCAGATATACCACCCGTTTTAAGGGCACAGGGAGAAGGTGTAAATAGAAGGACTTTTACTTTCTGAAGCTGCGTTTTTCCACCTACGAAAATAAACATATTTTCATTATGTTGTTTTGATTTTGTTGTTGCTGTAAAGGTCAAAGCAGCAACATACAACACCACCAATCAGTTTTTAGCTGTTTTTTTGTATCATCTGAAAGGCATCAGCTGCATCTTTAAAAAAAATCTTTGGAAGGTTTAGCTGTGTTCTTTGAAAGTTGTCAGTCTTGGACAAAAACTTACTTACTCCTGTCTGTTACTGATGGAGGTAACGTTTGTTGCAGGATGGTTTATCAAACAAACTCTCAGCAAGCGAGGACAGTCTCAGTGATAATAATAACATCAAGGTAAGTTAAGGTCTCAGGTTCAGCTACACAACACAGCTATCTTTTGTAGAATTTTCCCAGTGATTTTTTTTTGCCCACAAGGAGAAAGGAAGTGTCTTCAGTGGAATTCTAAGGAAGGCTGCCAAACCATCAGATGATGATTCATCTGCACAAGTAAGTAGGCACACTATTTTGGCACACTATATTACATACAAGAGGTGTTGGTAAGGTGGAAAGCAAAATGGTTTTTCTCAGGTGACCTTATGGTGATTTTTTTTTTTTTTTTTTGCAGGCCATTCTTGGTGATAATCGTGAGCTGTCTGCCAGTAATGACAGTCTGTCTGACAAGGCAAACCCCAAGGTGAGTCCCTGTCGTTATTTTGTGGCCTGATAAATAACCACTTTCATACAAGACCACTGTGACAAAAGCATGTCATGTTTTTTGTCAGGAGAAAGGAGGAATGTTCAGTGGAATGTTCCGGAAACTTCCCAAGCCTTCTGGAAGTACAGCCCAGGTTAGTATTGTTGTTTCTGGTCTCTGTTATCCGTCTTCCATACTGTATGGATTGATATGATGTTTAACGTTACCTTCTTTAACAGGACTCCTTGGCTGTTGACAAAGATCTCTCTGCCAGCAATGACAGTCTCTCTGAGAGTAGCTCCAGTAAAGTGAGTGCGGGTGTCCATGCTAATTGCCAAGTGTTAATCTTAATTAAGTGTATTTTTTCCTCTTTTTTACAGCTTTTTTTGTTAACTTTTATTCATGATCTTGATATAAAATATCTCATTAAAGGATAAATCTGGCATGTTGAGTGGGATGTTCAAAAGGTCTCCAAAACCAACTCACAAGCGCACAGCATCACAGGTGAGAGTACTAAAAAGATGTTCACACCTTTTAACTAACTGATGACAAATAAGGATCACTTTAGTTGATATGAATGATAATGTCCACACCGCAAACATGAACAGCAAAGATGTGTATAACAATATTATTAGTAACACTTTCAACACTACTTTGTTTGTGATGTTTTATAATTTATGATATCTTATGTATTTTTGGAGCCAAGTGAACATTAATTATTACAGTTTTTTTCAATTGCAACAAACATTAACCCATACTTAAAATACTTTTTCTAAACTCTTAACACAGCTAAACATCTACATCACACGATTAGCCAAACAGTTAGTTTTCTTATCAAAAGCACATTTTGTTAAGAAAACACTTAGTCTCCATTTAAAAATACTAAAAACTTTTTTCTATACACACTAACACCATCAAAACACAGACAATCCTGCTCTAATTCTACATGTGCATGTGCAACACTAGCATGTGTTTTCTTTACACAGTGAACACGTAGTTAGTCATTGTAGACTAACTTTCAAAAAACTAACAAGTCATGGCTTTTCTGAAACTACATTAATTTTCATGTATTTCAAATCCATGACTTCATGGACTACATTGACTTCAAGCCCTGCTTTCGTTTACTTTACATTTCACTTTACAGTTTACGTAACTTTCTGTCTACTTTACCAATATATTTGTGGGAGTGTTTACAGTTGAGTGTGCAATAGATAGTTAGATAATTAATATTCTATAGAAATTCTTAAGGAAGTGTTGCAGATGCATATGCCTGCAGTTCCTTCCAGCTGCTAACATGCTTTTTTCCAGTCTGTAATCACTTTTTTCAAAACTCCATGTACAACAAACCATCAGTCTGTTGTCAACACCTGTCAACTTCTCCAATTGCAATTGAAAGTGGAGATGATCTGTCTATTTTTCCTTTTCTGTTTTTTTTTATTGTCTGTTCAGTGTTTTTCAAGAATTATCATCAATATAACCATTGCTGTTTTTATTGCTGAACAAAGGGTTTTGTATTGTTTTTAAGGATTTGGGCATTAGATTTCCATTTCTGGCATGGTGTGTGTAAGCATTGCAAATAAGACATAAAAGATTCATAATTTTGGTGTTGGGGTGATCTTGTGTATGTAAAGAAAATGTAAGCACTGTAGAAATGCATTCATTGACTGCATATAGTGAGAAAACAGCAAGAAATGTGTCAACTGTATGACTACAACAGACCCATGGGGTGCTAATTGTATTTAGAGTTTTGAAAGTAAGTTTTAGTAATTTTGTCAGTTGATGCTGACCCCTAGTTGCGGAGACCCTTATTTTGTTGTATCCTATAGGGACCTATGCAAAGTATAACACATCTGTTCATAATATTATGTTCTATGTCAGGATAATTTGCTCGATCAACGTGAGATATCTGCCAGCAATGACAGTCTCTCAGAAAACAGCAACCTTAAGGTAGGATCAGCCTGTCAAAAACTTTGACTTAATCCTAAATTTGGTTTATGTTATATGTGATGTAATGCGGATATAATGTAGTCACTTGTTCCATAATTCTAGTCTGGTGTGATGGGGAAAATTTTGAGGAATCCATTTCACTCCACTGCTCAGGTAACGTAACAGGAACAAGACTGTTCCCATTTAGCATCACTCTGTAGAGCCTTCGATTTATGGGTTTTCTCTGAAATGAGAGGTTTGGGTGACAGGTTTGGTTATTTTTGGTTGGTTTTGAAAGGACAAGGAGAAGACAGATAAGTCCTCAGATGCGAAGGCTTCACAATCGAAACAGGTGGGCATTTAGTGTTTATTCTGTGTTATCTCTATTTTAGTCATCGGGAGTAACTATGTAGGTCTCCTAATTTTTTTATTTTTCTGTTTCTATCCTGAAGGAGAAAGGATCAGATTCCGAGACAGAAGAGATGGGGGACACCAGACACTCTGCGCACAAACAGGTTAGGGAATTTGTGTGGTGTTTGAAATTAGATGCTGGTCTTTATTTTGCTGTGTTTTAATTTAACTTGCTTGATGTCTTTAGAATGCGCTGGTCGGCGCCATGTCAAAGCTGAATCCATTCCGCACTGCCAACAAGGTACAATGTCCGAGTACAAATTCACAGTATTAACTCATAGTAATTAAAAAAAAAATCTGATTTCTGCATGTGAAACATCATGAATTACTTGTTATTATAGATGGCTTAGTTTTATTTATTGTGTTCACCATATATCTTTACAAACATTGATATTATTCTATAGGAGGATAAAGAAGATATTCTAAAGGATGATGAAGCATCCTCTGGCAGTGAAATCCACACCCATCGCAAACAGGTGTGGCAGTGTTTAGACAGACAGCCTGTGCATGTACATATATACATGATACACATGTTCACATAAGTGTGTTTGAACGTGTGATTACATAGTTTTTATGCATTTTTTTTCCCTCATGTCAGAATGTTGTGGTTGGAGCTATAACAAAATTGAACCCGTTTCGCTCCGGTCCTAAAGTAATAAGCACTTTGTTGTTATCATGTGGTGATGGGATATGGTGTTGGTGGTGGTGGTGGTGGTGGTGGTGGTAGTGGTGGTCTTGGAAATGGCAAAGGTGCTGGGAATTTGGGGCTTTAGGCAGCATTAGACAAGTGACGAGGGGGTTTGTGACTTTGTGAGTATTGTTACCTGTTTGGTTTTGTGGGATAGACAAAAGTAGTCAATGCTGGAGAGGGAGGAATATCTTAATGATTACGTCTCACTCATTATCTATAGAAACTCAACACGGAGGTGGAATCTGATGAGCTAGAGCATGATAATGACAAAGTGAAAAAGGTATGTCCTTCATGTACCACACCCAGGTGAGAGAAAGAGAGAGAGAGAGAGAGAATGCATTGTGTGTAATTATGTCATGTATCACTATCAGATTTATCCAAGTCTGGACCAAGGAGAAGCCCGCACTGCTCTAGTCCCTCCCCGTCCCACTGACAAGGTAAGTACAGTCACACCATATGTCCTTTCTGTGAGGAGAAGACAGCAGAAGCTGAATGAGAATGTATATAGTCCAGATGTGATGCTGATCTGGGTCAGCTATAATTTGGGTCCTGTCTGGTACAGATCTGGTACCCTGGGTCGGCTGTAATATGGATCCTGTTTGGTGCAGATCCTGTAACCTGGGCCGGCTGTAATCTGTGTTGTGGTTGTGTTTCTGATTCTGTTCTGTTGTGATAAGGAGCGGAGCAACGCAGCCTCCAACAGCCAGCCAAAGAGGACAACAGCAGAGGGAAGTGAGGTAGCTAAGCACTGTACTTGTCGCTACTGCACAAGTTGTCTTTATGCATGCGTATGTGTGTTTGTTTGCCTTTTCTGTATGTCTGTGTTACTGTAACTGTGTGTGTGTGTGTGTGTGTCTGTGTCTTTCTTTTTTTCTATAATATGTTTGTTTAGCCAGATAGAGAACAGTGTGTAAGCTTCTTTGTCTTTGTCAGGTCAGTGGTAATATGACTCAGAGAGAGAACAAGAGCATAGCTGGACCTCCTATGGTTCCACCCAAACCAAAGGAGAAGGTGAGTCTAAAATAGCCTGGGCTCCAGAGCACATAAAATAGGCCCTTGTTTTTTCTTTTTTTTTGTATTATGTGTTGTCCTTGATGCGGTTTTGATTCATTCACGCACTCCAGGACCTGATGGCAAGAATGAAAGAGAGTGAGCTCAAGGACGAGCAGACTAAAAAACAACAGGTATACACAAACAGGTTATATGAAACCAAAGATCCAGAAAAAATATACCCTGCGAGCTTAGCCCCAGCAAAAGATTAGTCTTGAAAAAGTAACTCTAGACATCCTAGCTTTCAGTTGAAAGACCTTGCCACAAGGTCATTACATTCATATTTGTCCTGACCTTTATCCCCAGGGGCATTTATTTATATCGTATGTAAACTATTAGCCTAAATGATGTTTATATATTATTAGGTAAAAATGTGTGGTGGGACTTGATTAAAAAAAGAATCGAATTAATTCAAGGCTTTGTAATGAATTATTCTCAATTAATCGCATATCAATATTTTACACAAGAAGCATTTTTTCAATTTAACATTTTTCAAACATTTTTCAATTTAAATGGATTTTGGTATATGACTGAACAGTGGTGACTTTTTGTTGAACTCCCCGACTTGTGCTTCTGCCAATTTTCAGCATAGTGCCTGGTGGTCGTCTTCTGTAGTGTTAGGGCAACAGACTTAAGATGCCATTCCCTGGCAGTAATAATGTGTGCGATCACACCAACGTAATTTGTATTGCTTACCGAGGTCTAATGATCCCCAGTCACAGCACAGCACACAACACAGTTATATTATGGGTATACCAGGGAACTCGTGCAATGAGAAACATTCCGTGCTGTATGGAGTGCAAAAATAAATTGTGATTAAATGCGTTGTTTTCTTGTTGTGTTACTTTTTCTGTAATTAATTAATCATAATTAACATGATAAATCCCAGCCCTGGTAAAAATTTATTTTTGTTATTATTAATGGTAATGATCTGATCTGATTTCTCCTGTCAGGATGATGCTGTGGAAAGCTGTGATGAGGCCAGGCATAAGGGGGAGAAAGTTGTTCAGGTAAGGCTCATTTTCTCTGAGTGAGACTGAGTACCTTGGTCCTCCTTCAGAGCAGTGTGGTGAGGTGGACACTGTAAACTCTATCTAGCCCGAATCAAGAGAGTCTTATCAGTGTGATCATGCGTGATTGAATTAAAGATTCTCTGTCATATTTCTTCTTCATGTTTTCTTTCATACCCCGAAGAAGTCAAAGAAGTCTAAGAATCCATTGGGTCAGGTAGCAGCCAAGGTAAGGGGTTGTGCTTGAGTCATCGGAAAACCTTGCCTCAGTAATATCACAATATCCTTATATCATATATGGGCTAGCTTTAATATGATTCTCTTGCTTGTTAGCACAAAGTTTCAGCACTGAAGACTGAACAGGAAGAAGCATCTGGTAGTGACCATCTGGAGGTATCTTATTCTGCCCACAATATTTTTTTAGTCAGACGGGTATACATAAACTTGCATAACAGGGTTACATGAAACCAGAGATCCAGAAAAAATATACCCTGTGAGCTTAGCCCCAGCAAAAGATTAGTCTTGAAAAAGTAACTTTAGACATCCTAGCTTTCAGTTGAAAGACTTTGCCACAAGGTCATAAATTGTATTAATTCATATTTGTTCCAAACTTTATCCCTAGGGGCATTTATTCATATTGTATGTAAACTATTAGCCTAAATGATGTTTATATATTATTATGTAAAAATGTATTTTTGCTATTGTTATTAATGGTGGTGATCTGATTTTTCTGGACAGGATGATGCTATTGAGAGTTGTGATAAGGCCAGGCCCGAGGGGGAGGATGTTGTTCAGGTAAGGCTCATTTTCTCTGAGTGAGACTGAGCACATTGAGACTCCTTCAGCACAGTGACATGGGAACTTTGTCTAGGTGCACACTGTGATCTCTATCTAGCCCTAATCAAGAGAGTCTTATCAGTGTGATCATGCTTAAAGATTCTCCCTCATATTTCTTTTTCATATTTTCTTTCCTTAACCGTTTTTGCCAAATCTTGTGCTGAATATTTGCTGGTTACATTTGTCTTTTAGCCTGCCATGAAGAAGTCAAAGAAGCCTAGCAATCCATTCCTGGGTCAGGTAGCAGCCAAGGTAAGGGGTCGTGCTTGAGTCATCTGAAAACCTTGCAATATCATGATATCCCTATATCATATATGGGCTAGCTTTAATATGACTCTCTTGCTTGTTAGCACAAAGTTTCAGCATTGAAGACTGAACAGGAAGAAGCATCTGGTAGTGACCATCTGGAGGTATCTTATTCTGCCCACAATATTTCTTTAGTCCTTTCTGCTGTTGCAGTTGAGGAGTAATATTTATCCACAGTCAAAGGCCTGTGACACAATCGACCAAAAAGTGCCATTGACCTGGTTTGCTTATAATGCATTGACTCTTTATTGTTATTCTACGATATTATTGAATCAATCAATCTATATCAATCAGTCTATTTTGTAACTGAAGTTTTCACAGGATGAAAGTGATGATGGCCTTGAAGATAGGAAGGAGCTCACCACAGAGGAAAACAAATCAGAACAAGAGGTGTCCTCTACAAAAGTATGAAGTCATCTGAGGCTGAGTCACTCTTCTGATCTACCTCTCAATTTTACTGCATCTCATTCAATATCGCCACCATTTCTATTTTCAGAGGTACTGAATACGCATGTTGTTTTATTACATTTTCAGCCAAAGAAGAAGAAACCTAAGAAAGTGAAAAATCCATTCATGGCTCATGTAAAGGTATGAATATACTCTTTCAGTAGTTACCTATAGCTATATTTGGTTTACCGCCTTAGATATTAGTTAGTCTATGAATGCATGTATGTATAAAGCAACAGTTAGCCATTTTTGTTTCGCCAAGAAGGCCTAGGTAAAAACAAAAAAACATGAGTAAACACGGTAAAAAAATGAGTTACCATACTCAAACATGTTTTAAAAGAACCTTCACAACACAGTGTTGCTTGAAAAACAGTTGTGGGTGATTTCTGGTTGGTTCATTCTAACCACCAGGGTAAGAAGAAGATTGAAGAGAAGGAAGGAGCCCCAGGGCATGGCTCTGCTGAGGTATGCCTGTTGTTGTTTCTGTTCAGTGCAGGTTAAAAAAATGGCCATCTGTCATATGTGGACATGTGAATCCATTTCCTGTGGAAATTCACGGACCACTGCAGTACTTTTCCGTCTCATCTAAGTTGACATTTGATACAAGGTGGTTGTTTCACAGAGCCAAGCTATTCTGCTTTGAATGTATGCCTTAGTTATCTGAAATCTGCCCAAACCTGTTCTGGTACTTCCTCCCTTTGACTTGTGCAAAGATCATGTGTCTAAAGAGTACCAGTACCCAGAGTCTACATTACAGGGCATGGGTATGGCTGAGTTGTTAGAAGTTAATTGCAGTTAGTTAGTTAATTGAAGTTATATTGCTTTTGATAAAAGCGTCTGCAAAGTACCTATAAACAAGCACCCATAAACAAGCACCCATAAACATAAGCATCTTTTCATTAAATTTAATCATTTATGTCCATGAAGCCCAGATATTCATTCTTTACATGTCATGCATATACAGTAATAGTATTGCTGTGCAACTTGTAGCTATTAATTAAATATATTAAATCTACTAATTATAATTTGTCACACAAAAAAGGGCAATGGACAGAAGAAGTCACTTGTTGAACAGCTGGATGAGTACCGTTTTGATAAACCTGAGGAGAAAGAAGACAAGGTTTGTGATGCCATCTTTAGAATACAGAATAAAAGCCATGTTACATAGATAACATGTTTTAATGTTTGAAAATGTTATTGAAATTCTTTGTAGGATCTGGATGGCTTGATGGAGTGGTGGAATACAGTTGAACGTAAGCACGCCGTAGGCCCTTCAACGTCCTTGTTGTATACCAAACAGTTTGTCTGAAAGATCCAAATGTATTTTTTCTGTTTTACTTAATTCAGAATGGGAAGACATGCCACAGAATGAGGACATGACAGAGAAAGAAGAGGCAAAGTATGTAATCCCTCAGAAAATTAATCTTTCTTAGCACCCACTCCACCCTTTGTCGTCTCTTTGGTCTTTAAACCTTTGCCCATGTATGTTTGCCTCTTCTCATAGAGCCTTTGCTTTGACTGCTGAGAAAGTGCAGAAAGGCATTCGAGTCTTCAACAAGCTGTTCACTGAGCGGGCTGAGGGACTGTGGCAACATGTCATCGACCTGAATGCCATTGCAGATGGCCTTGACCGCTTCAACAAGAGGACCAAGATCGCCCAGATCACTGGGGGCTCGACAAGTGCCGTGGGGGGTGTTGCTACCATTGCCGGGCTGGCCCTGGCTCCCGTCACCTTTGGAACATCACTGATTGTGACTGCTGTGGGCCTGGGCGTGGCCACAGCAGGCGGACTGACCTCAGCCTCTGCTGGCATCTCCAACCAGGTGAACAACTCGTTTGACCGCAAGAAGGTGGAGCGCATTGTGGAGGACTACCAAGACAAGATAGGGGACCTCAACAAATGCATGAAGTTCATCAAGCAAGGGATTGAGAACCTGCGCAGGTTTGATCTCATCAAGTTAAAGAAGCATGCCTACAACCAAGACTTCCCCGCCCTGTCTACCAACATCTACGAGGATGGGGCCATGGCTGGCAAGGCTATTCTCATCAATGCAAATGAGATTATGCGTGTGGTGCAGATTGCCAATGTGGCTGGGAGTACAGCGGCAAGAGCTGTGCAGATTGCCAGTATGGCCACAGGTGTCCTGACGGGGCTCTTTGTGGGCATGGACATCTATTTCGTGGCCAAAGATTCTCGGGAGCTTAAGAAGGGGGCCAAGTCGGAGTTTGCCGCTAAGATCAGGGAGGTGGCAGAGCAGCTGCATGCTGGTTTGGTGGAGCTCAACAGTATCCGTGAGGAGCTGCAGTCCACCACCACCCCGGAGGGCAGAACTGAGAGCCCCCTGTCAGAGACTATAGACGATATCGATGAAATTGATGAAATCAAAAGTAAACTTAGGACTGTTCCTCCTGAGAGGAGGGACTATACAGATGACATTGATGAAATCAAGAGCAAACTTAAGAGCAACCCACCCCCGAGTACTGACGATGCTGATGATGACATTGACGAAATCAAGCGCAAGCTCAAAAGCAACCCGCCTCCGAGTACTGGCGATACTGACAACATCGATGAAATTAAGTGCAAGACTAAGAGCTGAGCTTCTTGGTTCCTACAGCACCGAACTCTGCAGACACTAAACATTCTCAAATTACTAAAACACTGCCTCAAAGTGAACAAAAAGAGGCTAGACCAAACCACATTTTCCATGATTCATTCTTTCCGTGATCCATATTATTTTGTAACACTCAATACTACTCCAGGCAATAGGCAAACTCACCCTCTAAACTCTCTAAGCTCTTTCAGGTTCTACCACTCCGCCCATGTGTGCTTAATGTGACTCTAGTAATCACAGACTATGCAAAAGCTATATTGGCACTTAACTGGCTATACTGAGCCAGCTGTTAAGCAAGTATGAAAATGCTGCACTTTGGAAGGTAAGAGACTTGCAGAGAAATCCACAGTTGTGGGGAACTGTGACACCTTTCAGGGATTTGGATTATTGCTAAGCATGATGTGGCCAAGATCTTTTAATTTAATGGATCATAATGTGGGAACCTTTAAGACTACCTTTGCCTTTTTATCTTCAGTTTTGTATTTGTTCTTCTGTTTGTCTAAACAAAGAATTGGACTGTTACAAACATGCTGTTTCATCAGGCTATTTTACCTACAGTAGCAGCAGTTTTTAAACTCGTATTGTTAAACACTACCTCTGTACTTCAGGAGTTTATGTAAAAATGTACTTAGTTCAAGGCACCATTAGGCTACTGAAATGACTATCAGTTATATATTCTATGTTATTGTTTTTTGTTTGTTTGTTTTCTTGCTTTTATTTATAGTGTAGTCTATAATAAAATCTGTAAATCTTCTGGAAATTCTGGAAATGTGTAAATAGGATTCTGGTTTTAGATCTCTGTACATATGTCCTTAACTGAATTTTATTTGTTTAAGCATCTGTGGTTTCATTCTCTTCCTAATGCAAGGTTAGACTTATTAAATAAAATATTCTATTTATTTGTCAGTGTTGTTGCTTGTCACTGAAAACTGACAAAGGTAGAAGTGCCTAATTTACAATGGGATGTATAAGTAGGATTTTAAATCAAAGGCAAGAGCAAACATAACTAGCCTGCTTGTGTTTGGCACTGCACCTAAGGGCTGCAATTTGGGGTCTTGCTGGATTGGTCTGACTGAAGTCTCTTGTCCCTCTTCATGAATAACGTTCAACTACATATGCATCATAGGACAGATTTCAGACTGAGACTAAGTATTTTTTGGCTAAGATCATAGTCACAATCAGAATATGTGCATAACAGCTGTTTTAAAGGAAGGTGGAGTAATGCAAGTAGGTGGTGCACACATTTAAAGGACGGAGATAACAGGCTGCAATTTGTTTGATGCAGTGCACAAAATGCAATGTATTGGCATGAAATTAATGCTAGTCATGTTTCTCAAAATCTTAAGTTAAATGCTACAAGATGAAGATCGCCACACCCCTTTATCCACAACCCTTAAAGGGATATTCCGGCAGATTTCAACATAGAAAGACAGAGGGGCCACTGCCCTTGGAGAACTGAACCTGGCTGCCTGTTGCGGGTTTTTCTCTACTACTTCCCCTCTGTGGCAGACAAAAAGCTGTTCTGGAAATCTGCCATGGAGCCTGCGAGCCTCATCCGAAGAATGTGGTAAAGGACAAGGCAGAGGCTGCACGGTATGCAAAGATTAAATCGCCTTAGGAAGAAAGAAGGGATTTGGCTGAAGCACTGCTTTGGAGCCATCCTGTGCAATGTTTTGTGCACAATGAGTTTGTGCCTAATGCAATCGCCAACTCTCTTAGCCAATACCACATCAGAGGAAATGCAGTCTTCAATGACACTTTCATTAGGTCCAGTGAGTCCAAGCGTTTTAGTGATGAACTCATAAGTCTGCATGCCTCCTTCAAGAACCAGGAAATAACGGGATGCTCATCAAAAAAGTTACATCAATACGCTCATGCCTAGCTAGGATTGCTGCCACATAAACATTAAGGTTTAAGATAGTTGGCTTCGCCAATTTTTACCATCTTATGTTTTTAAATGAGTTTTCATGATTCAGCTGGTTTGACCAATTTATGGCCACTCTTGCTGGTTTTGCTGGCCAGCTTCCACACCACCATAATCATGCTCCTCCAGCAGTGTCCAGTTTGACATGCTGGTGTGACCATCTAATCAAGCATGTCTAACTATTGGCCCAACCAACATCAAGGCTGAGGAAAAAAACAAAAACCAAAAAAACATCTTGACCAACATAGATTTTCCAGATTAAGGTATGTTTTAGCATGATTTTTGATGGTTAGTTAGTTTGACCAGATGATCACTATACAGTTTTACTGATTGTGCCAGCCACACCAGCATAACCAATTTAATAAGCTACCAGAATCAGTCATCAATCATTTAAAAACGGTGTGAAAAGGCCTGGAGATGTCCTTGAAAAGTCCTTATATTTGATGCAAAAGAAAGAGTGGGAACCTGGATATGCAAGAGAACCTGTATTAGCCTACACTGTAAAAAACACTTCACGCTGCATTTGGGTTTCATGGGAGGAATAAACTGTGAAAAACTGCGATGACACGGGAGTCAAGTAAACTGTGTTCCACCTATACAAAGACAACCACGCCCAACTCCCCGGTGACTTGACGAAAACACAAAACAGGGATGATGAGGCGTGATTACGGGGGAGTCCATCTGACTCTCAACACAAGAAAAAAAGCTTAAAGCCTCTTCCGAGTTTCGAATTGCATATTTTGGGAAAGCCTTCCGCGCGAGTTACGTATCATAACGTGTACATTTTAGCTGGAACATACTTGATACCTTATGGAGCCCACCGGGTTGTGAATTTTGCTGCACGTTAAACTGGATACATCTGTGATGGTCGAGTGTGGTTACATATTTGTAAGTTGTTCCAACCCAAAGTAATGATTTTAAGAGAACACCGAGTTATGCTGTTGTAACGTTACATTTTCGTTGTCTTATTTAGCGAAAAGAAAATTTGACAAACCACGGACAGAGTATGACCATGATTGTTCGTAGCCTACATATTTTCTTTCGAGTTTTTTTGGAACTGTTCAGTTTTGCTTAACGTTAAATAACCTTTTACTTATAAGAAACTACTTACTGTAGTGCTTTGATTTTGTCAGCAAGTTTCGGAGAGGACCGCTGTCTTTTTCGTTTGCTGTTATCTATGGAAGCCCATTTCCGCCAGTAAAAAAAGGTCATGAAAAGTCATAATTATGAGATGGGAAAGTCGAAATCATGAGCACCTTCAACACCTTCACCCAATAATTGTAGCAATTGTCAGTCACAATTCCATTAACCAACACTTTTGGTGCATCCATCAGTCACCCATGACACTGCCAGACATTTGCAGCTGCTGTTCAATGAGTGCTGCCACCTCAGCCACATAAGTTGTATTCTTCCGTCGCCAGAAATAAAAACCTCTCAAGGGTTACTTTTTATTTAGGTTTTAGTCTGTTTCCAACAGGAATGTTTTGATTAGTTTGCCATTTTTACGGAGCACTTCTACTTAAATAATGCGCTCTGATCTGTTTGCCAACAAGACAAAGCTCTAGCTCCACCAGGCACCTCCATCTGCGGAGCAGCGGTGTCCTCTTTTGCTGTGTGTGGCAGAGATGAAGTGGAGAGAAGCTGGAGCCAAGGCTGTGAAAGTGACGGTGAGACGTGGAGGAGTGGCGTAGATGATCTTTTACCCATGGCCCGAATGGGGGCCATGTGCTTGCATAAGACTCAAACCAAAACGTAGCATTTTTGACTGGAGTTTTCTTATTAGTCAGGTCAATTCAAGTAGGTTTTTATTGTTGTTTCAGCCATATACACAGTACATAGTGAGACGAGACAACGTTTCTAAACTGAAACTTGTTAAAACACAGTATGGACAAGACAGATACATAATAGTGCCTACATACACTATTGCGGGACTACACAGATTCACTCACCCACTCACACACACACTCACACACAACTACACACGCACGCGTGCTCTTGTACACATATGTACATACAGTACAACACAGCTATAAACAAGGCAGGTCAAGTTACGGGTGACCTAAAACAAACACGCTAGACAGGGCATGGCTTTTAGCAGAGCACTGTGGCTAGTGATGTGATTTGAAAACAGAAGACTGTTCTACATAAATATAAATAATAGCAGCAAGGCTAGTGGTATGATTTGTAAACAAAAGACTATTCTACATAAATATAAGTGATAGCAGCAAGAAAGTGCGGAGGGCATAAAGGTGCAGTGTGCTGTAACGCGCTGGTTTGCATCCTGAGTTACTAAGAAGTACAGTCCTATTGCACTACAGGTTGTTCAGCAGCCTGACTGCCTGCGGGAAGAAGCTCTTCCCCATTTTGGAGGTGCGGGCAGTGATACTGCGGAACCTTCTACCAGATAGTAGTAAGGTGAATAGTCCATGGGAGGGATGGGTAGTGTCTTTGACAATGTTCTTGGCTTTCCGCAGACAGCGGGTGCTGTAGATGTCTGAGAGGGGGGGCAGAGAGACTCCAGTGATCTTTTCTGCTGTCCTCACAATCCGCTGCAGGGCCTTACAGTCTGCAGCGGTGCAGTTGCCAAACCATGCTGTGATGGCGCCGCTGAGGATGCTTTCAGTCGTCCCTCTGTAGAAAGTTGTGAGGATGGAGGTTGGGAGATGGGCTTTACGCAGTCTTCTCAGAAAGTACAGACGCTGCTGTGCTTTCTTTGTGATGTGTGTGTTGTTGAGAGTCCATGAGAGGTCGTCAGTTATGTGTATGCCCAGAAACTTTGTGCTCTGGACAATCTGTACTGGAAGGTTGTTGATGCACAGTGGGATGTGTTTATGCAAAGTTCGTCTGAAGTCGATGACCAGTTCTTTTGTTTTGTCCACATTGAGGGACAGGTTGTTGTTGGTGCACCAGTTGCTGAGCTGAGCCACCTCCTCTCTGTACGGGGCCTCGTTGCCTCTGCTGATCAGACCCACCACGGTAGTGTCATCAGCAAACTTGATGATGTGGTTTGAGCTGTGCGTTGCCGCACAGTCATGGGTGAGGAGTGTGAACAGCAGCGGACTGAGCATGCAGCCTTGAGGTGCTCCTGTGTTCAGTATGGTTGTGCTGGAAGTCTTGCTCCTGATCCTGACTGCTTGTGGTCTGCCCACCAGGAAGTCCAGGATCCAGTTGCAGAGGGTTGTGTGCAGGCCGAGTTCACCTAATTTCGTTATCAGCTGCTGAGGGATGATGGTGTTGAATGCTGAGCTGAAGTCAATGAACAGAATCCTGACATATGCGTCCTTTTGGTCCAGATGAGAGAGAGCCAGGTGGATGGCAGTGTTGATGGCATTGTCTGTGGAGCGATTTGGGCGGTAGGCAAACTGCATTGGGTCCAGTGTGGCTGGTAGTTGTGACTTGATGTGTCTCAGTACCAGCCTTTCGAAGCACTTCATGATGGTGGATGTCAGTGCAACTGGGCGGTAGTTGTTGAGGCAGGTCACTGTGGGTTTCTTCGGAACGGGGATGATGGTGGTGGTTTTGAAGCAGGTGGGAACGATGGTGGTGGCCAGGGAGATGTTGAAGACATCTGTGAGGACGTTTGTCAGTTGGTCCTCTGAGTCGTTCTGTTCCTCAAACCTTGAATAGAACTGGTTTAGCGCCTCAGGCAGGGAGTCATCACCACCAGAGGAGAGGGGGGCAGGCCTGTAGTTGGTAATAGCTTGAATGCCCTGCCATAGGCGTCGTGTGTGGTTAGTGTCTGCAAAGTGGTTGTGGATTCTCTGAGCATGAGAGCGCTTTGCTGTTTTAATGGCCCGGGACAGCTCAGCTCTTGCTTTCCTCAGGGCTTCCTCCTCCCCAGCCCTGTAAGCAGCGTCCCTGGCTTTCAATAGCGCCCTCGCCTCTGCAGTCATCCATGGTTTCTGACAACTTTTTGACCCCGGTGTGGCTGCTGCGTGTTATTGCGCCACCATCTGGGTCCCACTTGTCCTACACTTGTCCTTATTAGAATTTGAGTCTTAAAGAATTAAATTGGTGTGGCTGAGGTGGCAATATATATTAATCAGCAGCTGGAAATGTTTCTTTCCACACCTGCAACTGATTAGAGCATGCATTCTCATAATCTCTCTATTATAATTATCTATTATAATAATCTCATAATTATGACTTTCTATGTCATAATTTCGACTTTCAAATTTTTTACATTTTTAATTACTTTTTTTATTGGAGGAAATGGGCTTCCATATTACAAGCAAGTTTTGACGGAATGACTTTTCCTTCCCTAAACTGCAGAGTAGCCTATAGCGAAACACTAAAGCTCACGACAATGAAAACATGCGCAGAGGTTATTGCATAGCCTACTGAAATAATAGGATTTGAATTTGAATGCAGAAAGGTCTATCGTTGTTTATAGCCATTTTACTAAAAAAAACAACATACTTTCCCCACAATCATTCTGGAAGTAATTGTATTTACTGATTCTAATTCACATCGCATGATCCATTCATTCATATTTTAGGTGTAGCGTACACTCCTTAACCTATTTGAGATAGTTGTGGTGTAGCTACGTTTCAACTCCGACTGGCTGAACTCGGTTCAAGATATCCAGTGAGTCATGTTGGTTTGCTGTTACTTTCGTCCTAGCCTTCCCCTTGTAGTTTCAGAGATGATAGTCATGCTGAGACTTGTTGGCTTGTGTTTTGTAGAGCTAAGATGGAGCAGTGTATGGTGAGACCAGAAGCCAAAAAGAAAAAGCCAGCACAGGTGAGTGGAAATACACAGGGCAAACAAATTACATTGAGTACTGGTATTTGGTATAATGTCAGGTCAGGTCACACACCTATTGTACACACACAATAATTACTGCTTACGCACAGAGTCACTGCCAAAGTCTATAATGGCAACTTTGTATTTGATCAGCATTACAGTGCCAGTGTGGTTAGTGGACAAATATCTGAGATGGTATTTGTTCAAGTAGTTTATGGCCATCGATAAAACATGGGATGTATTCGTAGGTGGACTGTGTATTTTGGTAGTTTACTAAAGTGATCATCTGTTTGTTCTTAAACTTTGCAAGATGTGCACACCATATTCAGGTTGTTTGACACAGAATTTGCTCTCAAGTTGGGCCTATGTGCGTAGATGTCTACATTTTTCCTAATAGGCCTACTGTTGGTGCCAATTTTCATGTCTTAATTTAGGCTCTGATTTGGACATGTTATTTTCATGAATATTCAGTGATTGCTTATAATAGCACAATAATTTCATGACTGTATAGTTTGCATTTTACTTTATTACACTTTATTACTAGAAACAGGCGCTGAGCTATGACGTGGGAGCTCGCACGTTTTTGAAAAGAAAATACTGTGTGTTTGTATCTTGGTGAGAATTTTCAGTAAAGGACGGAGCGAACACAGTTTTATACCGTCATTCAACCTAAAACACGCGTAGTGACTTGTGAGTGGTTAAGTGTATGAATATATGAAGGAAAATTTACTGAACACACTAAGGAAACTTTGGCCACTACACCTACTTTCTCATTATTGTAATGTACAGTAACAGTGCACTACAAGTTTAGATGTTTAGAATGGCAGACAGGTGACCAACATGTGATAAACAACATGTGAAGTGGTGTATGCAATCATGATTTCTTCCCATTCCGTATGCTTAAATCATACAGCCAAGACCCCCATCTGCTCCCCCAAAGCCACCAAAGCCCTTTCCACAGGTATTGTATAGTTGTCTCTCTCTGTCTGTATGTATGTGTTTGTGTGTGTGTGTCTGTCTGTCTGTCTGTATGTATGTGTGTGTGTGTGCATCTGTTTATGACATATCTCTCAGTAACCCTGTTATCCGTGTCTGTAAGTGTATGCAGAACTATATTCACCGCAGATATGGTAAACCAGCTTCCCTATTTTAGTTCAGCGGAAGCCATGCAGAGACGGAGGGGAAGGAGAGAACAGTTGGGACACCAGGGGCTCCTCTCAAACCTACTGATGTAGTACGTACTATGTGGAGGACTGAATTGTTTAATGACAATAATTGTGAAGTCAGTAAGAACATGAGTATTACCAGCTGCTACAAAATGGAACAAAATGGAGGTTGTTGCACTTTCTGTTTAGTTTAGGCATTAGATATTCTACCAAAATTAAGACACTGCCACCCAAAGAACTGAGGTAAAGATTTTAAAATCTAAATGTGGAATATGTCTGCTATAACAAAACAATGTGCCACAAGCACCTTACTGCAATTTCTCAAAGAGCAGGGATTCAACATGAACTTAGAAAAGCATTTTGGTTGGTCAAACTGTTGGTTGCCAAATTCAATATTTTTCCATAATTATTGGCTCAATTATGTTAGTTAGGGCTGGTGTGTGTGTGTTTGTGTTTGTTTGTGTTTGATTTAACTACACATTTACAATAACTTGAACCTAACAAAAAATAACTATAAATAAACCATTAAACTATTAAATTGACAATATTTAGATATCACAAGATATGAATAATTATTTCTCTCATTTCTCTCATAATAAACAAAACAATGTGGTAGCTACTGGGGCAACCAGAGGTAAATGTCAAGCCCTGTTTAAACTCGTCATCCACCTCACAAAGGTTTTGTTTATTCATAGTTACAATGTGTTATACTGTGAGTGCTACTCTTACTACTGTTGCTTTTCATAAGGCAAATATGAATAGAATCCAGAGCGAGAGAACAGCTCAAACACCAGTTGTTCCTCCCAGGCCAACAGAGGAGGTATGGCGAACACATTTTGTGTTTAGTAAAATATGCTGTATGTCTGCATAGTATTTTTCTTGAACACATCCTACAACTGACATCCAAGATGGTTCCCCTTTGTCCTCTAGCGCTGTTGGATTTGTTTGAGTTTTCAAGTTCACAGCAAGTAGCTCGGTGCTAAGCTTCCTGGTGTATGATGCCAGTGTTTTTGTGTACCTCAGGAACTCAGCAACACAGTCACATACAGGCGATATCAGACAGCAAAAGCCCAGGATAAGTGGGTATGTCGACACAGCTCTCCCCAACTAATCCGTCTGACTGTCTACCTTTGTTGATGTCTGTGAGGTTCTCATACTGTTTGTGGTTTTGGGACTTATTACCTAGAATGAGAACACTGACAAAGCCGGTTTACAACCAGTAATCCCACCAAGGCACTACAAGCAGGTAAAATAGACTTTTTTAATGGTTGTAAGTCATTTCAATTAGGCTTTATACTTATCCTCAATTGAACAGTTTATTGATTTTAATTGATCAGTGTTTAAAAATGCATTTTGCAGTTTTACTTATACACTGTATACTTGTGGTGGATTATAAGGAGATGCAGAAGACAGGAATGTTATAGATTGCTTTAATAGTAAAAGCAAAAACAATGCCTGAATGTTCTAATATATGTTCTAATGTTCTAATAATCTAATTTCCAAACTATTTCTGCTATGTTTACATCAACCAGACATGTGACAATAACGTTTTATTGTATCCGTGTAATTGAACTCGGTTTGTGTACATGGGTGAGTGTATTTTGATAGTAGAGCTCAAAATGGAAAAAGTAGAATTAAGTACAGTATAGTACAAATTTTTAGCTGTGACATTTCACAGTGAAACTTTCCCTGTTGTTTACTCTCATTAAGGTAAAGATTTTTTGTACTGGAAGTTTGCTGAAATACTATGTTTATTCCAGCAAATGATGCATTGTCTTCTGAAATATGTGCTAATTTGCATTTAATTCCAGACAAAAAGTCTGAACAATAGTCAGGTTCAAAGTAACCCCTCTATAAAAAAAGAATATAGTTGTGGAGTTCAGTGCAGGAATTTTGCTCAGAATATGAGAAGAACCTCAATTCCTCCCATGAACTGGACTGCGCAATATCTTGGTCTGATGCATCAAGATGCTTGTCCATTCTGTGTATGATGTCTCCCACCTCTTCTACTCGAGCAAAGCAGTGGTAAGAGCCATGACCAGGTGCTGAGGACAGTGACTGAGTCCCTCTGCATAAACATTGTCTGTTTCAAGAACCGTAAACTACCAAGACAGTTAATTCCCTTTGTTAAAGCTGAAGAGAAGTAGCCTGATAAGCCAAACTGTAACATCACAATGTGTAGTCTGGCCACAACCGATAGGGCAGTTGTCTTTCAAACTGCTTATGGACACAATAGGATAGGATAGACCAATCAGAGCAATGTCGGCAAAACAGCAAATACATCTTTCTTTGAAACTAATGACCTAAGTGCCTATTTCTGCTGAACTTTCAAAGAAAAGCCCAAGTCTAACTTTTCCAAAGTCGATGCCAAAGCCGATTCAAACAACCACTGTTCCTTGACCACTTAGTTGTTTTACACTGTCGCTGACCTGTCGTCATCGTGCTAAGCCTGCCCAACAACTCTTAACAAAGATAGAGCGCTGTGATTGGTCCTACAAGGCCTTGGTAGAAGACTGCACTGCGGTCCAAGAAGACCTTCACCAGACCCTATACAACTTAGCTTTGAGTGAATGTCCTAGTTTTTCCGGCTTAGCTCATTAATATGATAATTAGCTGCGCTCTGATTCACTACTGTAGCATGACAAGGGAATCAGTATGGCAGCTCACATTGCGTGAATATTAGTTTGCTAATGTCAGAACTGAACGCAATTTTTTGAATTATTATGTCTAGGGTTTCACACTAGCCAACAAAACCAGATAACTGCTTTGTTATAGCAAGGTTACAGTTACAGCCACAGGATAAAACCTGCGAAGCCTGTTGTATTAGCCAGTTGACAAGTTGACAAATCATTCTTTTCATAATGTGTTGGACACAGAAATAATAACGGACTTATTACTTAATTTAACGCAGCTGTTTGTCCCTAGACTCTCTTTGGCAATATGGATTGTTGATGTTATTCAGGCAGAAAATTAAAAACAAGACTGTTGCTTTTCTGCTGTTCTGTTATCTTTGTTTCACTGCTGTTCAGTGACCTGGCATTGGTAGCGAACCTGTGGAGGGCACAAATCAAATACATGAGAGCATGGATTGGGCGATAATATAGTTCTACTAGCTGGCTCTGAGTTAATCAGTTCTACATATACTGAGAGACCTTTCGAATTGGCCTGTTTTCTCTGTTTATTTTTTTTCACTGGCTAATGCAGACAGCGGAGATAGCCACTATCTTAATACGTAAGACTCCTGGAGCCTTCCGGAAACTTCAGATGTCTGCAATAGCAACATTTGCGTGAGTTTTGGCGCGTTTAGCCTATTTTTGGCTGACAAGGCTGTGATTGGAATACGGAACTGGATCTGATGGGACAAATCAAAAGCAAACAAAATTATCCAGACAGAATGAACTGGACTAATAGGTGTGTTTTTTTCTCTCTGTGGTGGACGCAAGTTTCTTAAATATTCGCCACATTGCTACTGGTTATAAAATGTCAGTCATGAGTACTCAGTTCTTTCTTCTATTAGTATTAACATCTATTGGCATATATACATAAGTGCATGTCTTTGTGTATGTATATATAAATGATCAGTAAAATAATTAGTTTCCAACTATTCTGAGTCGTCTATTGTTATGTTATAGATTTCCAAAGAGAGGGACCAAGAAGTTTCTGAAGCCATGAACAATGAAACAGACTTCAGACGGGTAGACTGATGTTTTTGAACAAGCTACTTCAAGCTTGAAGTAAACCATTATCTTCCATGTATTTTCACTGTATACCATTTTGGACTCTCTTTCAGGGAAAAGTAGCCATGCTCACAGAGATGTTTCAGAAAGGTCCAAACGAACAAGTGCCCACATTCACTGTGAGTCTATGAGTCTGTCACTATTTTCCGACACAGAAAATTAGTCAGTTGTTTTTATTTTCTACTTTTCTTTTATACATTACTTGTAATCCAGAGCTATATATCAGACTCTGAACCCGCCAAGCCAGAGGAGAAACCTGAAGCTGAAAAGCCCACCACTGAAAATAAGCAGGTATGTTTTTCTAAAGTAAGGTACTTTTTAACACTAAGAAGTCACATTCTGGTTTGATATAGAATGATTCCTCTGTCTTAGCTGTGAAATTGGCTGATAATTGTTTGCTGGATTTTTTTTCTTGTGCACCTTTATAGAGCGCTTTTATCTGTAAAAGGGTTTGTGTAACATATTTTGTTTAACCAGCGTGTGGGTGGGTTCTGTGTAACAGTTTTATTTTTGTGCTAGGGTGGATTCAAAGGAATGTTGAACAGGGCCAATCCATTCAAATCACAGGTATGGTCACTAGCTACACAAATTAGAAGCCAGCTACTTACCCTAAGCATGCTACCCCTTGATTGTTTATTTTGATTGAATAATTGATTAATTAAATATTATGTATTACTTCTACTGTGCAGTAATCAGAGTTCATAACTGTTTGGTTATGTGCTCTAACTATGTCATACAGCAGTGATGACTATGTGCCTTTCCCCACTCACTGTAGGCCAGTGTGGATAAGGGTCTCTCTGCTGAGGAGCCTGACCTAGAGAAAGAACAATCTGGTGATGAGGTTGAACAAAAGAAACAGAGTGAAGGCAAACAAGTAAGTGTGTGTGTGTGTGTGTGTGTGTGTGTGTGTGTGTGTGTCTGAATTATAGAGACAGAAATGAGACAACGACCAGTAGGTGGTGCTTATGCACTACTGAGGAAGCAAATCTATGTATTTCCATGCATCCTCTGTTATTTCAGGGAAAAGGGGGGTTCATGGCTGGAATGTTACGGGGCCTCCAAAAAGAGAAGACATCTGCTCCTGACTTAAAGGTATGTGTGCAGTATGTGTACATAGAAGAAGTATAGATGGGTTAGTGTGTGTTGCATTACGTAACAAAATGGTGTTAAGATGACTTCATCACACCATAAATACTTGCTCATGTACTTCAATTGGTTGTTCAGGTGAGCCCAGCAACCAGTGATGCAGAGAACTCAGAAGAGAAGGAATCTGAGGAAATGAAGGTATACTAATTTTCATTGTCTTTGTGTTAGGAACCTGCTTTATGTGAAACAATGTTCGTTACATATCTAAAGACACTCAGCAATATGCTCTCATCATCTGTTTTGTATTGTGTTTATTCCAAGGAGAAAAGACTTTTCCATGGGATTTTCAAAAAACCTCCAAAAGCCTCTTCAGATGCTGCAGAGGTACACTGCTCCTTGAATGTTTGCGTGATCCATCCATGCTTATCCTCAAGCTGTATCTTTGTTTATTTGCACCTAAGTGTAACAGCTGTAACAGAATTTGATGATGTCCATCTTTGTCTTAGGAGGGTCTTTCCCATCGTCTCTCGACCAGCAATGACAGTCTGTCTGACACCAGCACCAGCACCAAAGTCAGTTTGCAGTAGCATGCTGTCGTTGTTAGTTAACTATAATAATTACTGATGAACAACAACATGGACTACTACTCATTTCTCACCTGATGATGTTTCATGTTTGAAAGGAGAAAGGTGGCATTTTCAGTGGAATGTTCAAGAAACCCAAACCTTCGCAAGATGAGACACCTGCACAGGTGAGTCATTTTTATCTTTTCTTGACAGTGGGGTGCACGTAGACTTTCACACAAGGCCTGTGACTCTAACATGTGTTGCTATTAGCTATCAGCTATTAGTGGATCAAGACTGACAGTGTATGTTTGTTCTCTGTCAGGATGACCTGTCTGTGCATAGTGATCTCTCAGCAAGTGATTATGATGGTCGTGCTGAAAACAGCAACAATGCTAAGGTGAGTTTGGGGTGCTGTTTATGCCAGGGGGATCTCACCATGGTTCACATGGTCACAGTCTTAATTGTGCTGCATCGTCTATGCAGGAAAAAGGAGGTATGCTGAGTGGAATGTTTAAAAAGGCACCCAAGACTAAACAGACTCCCAAACCCTCGGAGGATGAAGGCTCTATAGAAGTGAGCTTTGGCTTATTTGCATTAATTCAGGTGGAATCGTTTTTTTATTAATCTGATAAGGAGCTCATTGTGTTTGTCTCCATCTGTTTCAGGATCTGTCTGCACACAAAGAGCTCTCAGCCAGCAATGACAATCTCTCAGAGGTAGGGAACACATGGAGTTCTGAGTGTTTTGTTCACAGTAGACAAACAGTCTCAATTTCATATTCACTCATATTGCATTGTTCTGACACTTGCATGATGACTGAAAATAATGCATGCGTGTGTTTGTGTGTGTGGGAGGGGGTGTTTTATAAAAAATATACAGTTCATCATGACTATGGTCATGACTGTTGTTGTTGTGAACTCTTTGTGTTGTAGGAGAAAGGAGGCCTGTTCAGTGGCATTTTCAAGAAGGCATCCAAAGCCACTGAGGAGGTGGGAACACTACACAGATACCCAAGTACAGCTGCTTTGCTGTAACACAATGATAATGTTCACCGCCACAGATATGTGATATCTGGTCTGACATACATGCTTGATTTAACAGGATAAACAGTCATTACATGATGAACTCTCAGCAAGCAATGACAATCTCTCTGAACCCACTAAAGTAAGTGGTCTCTTTTGGATTGGTTCTATAAATCTATGTATTTGTCCAGATTTTTAAAATCTGTTTTTCACACTTGGCATAATTATGCTGTGTCCTTTAGAAGGAAGGAATATTGGGCGGAATGTTCAAGAAGAAGCCTCCCAAGACTACAGAGGTCCCTCCTGCTGATGAGGTGAGTATCCAGTACATACCTTTTGGTTATTTGCTATCAAATTAAATGTGCTATTTATAAAAGGACTTGGAGATAGCAAGAGAATGGACCTTTGTTTCAGGACAAGCAGTCAATAAACGATGACCTCTCAGGAAGCGCTGATGGCCTCTTTGAGAAGAGCACCAAGGTGGGCATACTATTAGAATGAGTAATATTTCGTCACCTTGCTAAAATAACTACATTTAGTTTTTGCCCAAATCATGTAAAAAGTATTTTAGTTGTTTTTTTTTTTTGTAATTCTTGAAAAATCTGAAAAAAAGACTTTTACGTCTTATTTTAGCATAGTGATGATTTTTATTAAAATACAAAGGCGGTTGTGGATGTGTGTTGTTGGTCTGACTGTGAAACCTGTATGTTCTAGGAGAAGGGTAATGTGTTCAGTGGGTTGTTCAAGAAACCCCAGAAGCACTCTGAGGATGCTCCAGATGAAGAGGTAATGTTGCTGCTGCGCTGCTAAAGGTGCACTGTGTGTGTAGTTTAATTCTGTTACTCATGCAAACCTCTGAAAAGAAAATGGTCACTTAGACAGTTTTACTATTTTTAATTGGAGTTTTTGTTTGTTACAGTCAATGCATAAGGTGCAGGCAGTGTTGACAGTGACACAGTACTGTATATGTGATGAACATCATCTAAAGTGTCATGCTTTTGTTGGTGTCTCTCAAAGGATAAAAAATCTCTTCATGATGAACTATCAGCCAGTGAGGAAAGTCTTGTGGACAAGCCAAAAGTGAGTCATGGTGAACCATTAACTTTAAAGGAGACATAAAATGTAAACCATTTTTGCATTGGCTTTGATGAATTATAGGACATTGTGGATGACCAAAGAGCTATCATGAACATGAGGCATGGTTGTGCCCTCCTTCATATGAAAATCTTGAACTTAGAAGTACCCACTCAAACATGGGCAAATTATAACAAAGTCTACATGTGATGTCAAATGTCACAAAGCAGTCATAGTTCAATTATGTTTGCCAAAGAGGGTACTATTTAGCCAAAAGGACCATTTCAATACCCAGCCTAAATATAAAGTTTTAAGTGGGCTTGTAAGATTGCGCTTGTTCTTCTTTTTGATAAATCAAAGTTGAATATATTTAGTTGAATATATGTAGATTTTAATACTAGAGAACAAGGTACACTCCACCCTTCATCCATTTATGTCCCCTTTACAGATAGTTCTTTTTTACCATTCTTACCGGTTTGTTGGATGTAACTAATTCTTTTATGCATTTTGTCATAATGTCTTGCCAGGAGAAAAGTGGGATTTTTGGTGGCATGTTTAAGAAACCTCCTAAACCTTCTGAGGACGAAAGTGAAAATGTGAGTGATGTCACTGTGATTAGGGATATAAAGTGGTTATATGCATAGATTACTGTATAGTAGGCCTGTTTTGGATTAATACTTTGTAAAGTGCAGTGTGTAAATAATAAATTGTCTTAAAAAGTAAATCCATGTATAGATTTATGTGAAAACTTCTTTTACAAGTAATAATTTATATCAATTTCAGGATAAGGACTCATTATCCACTGAATTGTCAGGCAGTACTGGTGACCTCTCTGAGAACACTAAACCAAAAGTAAGTGGAGCATGACCTGCTAATTTTCAGTTTTCACATGGAGTGGGGTTTTGGTCGTGATCCATGATATTCTGTGAAAGTTTTTATTGTAAGGTTATGAGTTATAATGTATGAGATGCATTTTTTGGTTGGTATTTTCTGTGGCTGCTGTGTTTTCTACTCATGTTTGTGGCACTTTCCTTATTAGATTCGGAAAGGTTGGGATTTCAATGGTCAAAGTTGATTGAAACATTGTTTATTTCATTAAAATTTAAATTCATGATCTAATGGTGTACTTTAGCCCTCTGTACCTCTGTGATGATTTGATGTGTGTTCCTTGCTGTTTCAGGATAAAGGTGGTATATTTGGTGGCATGTTTAAAAAGTCAAAACCTCGCGAGGACCCAGACGAGGTAACTGCTGTAGACTTTTTTTTTAGTCTTGCAACTATTTTGAATGACCATTATTTTGTCAGTCACAAACATAATGAATTTATGTTTTAGAATAAGGACTTGCTATCCACTGAATTATCAGCCAGTACTGATGACCTCTCTGGGAACACTAAACCAAAAGTAAGTGCAATTATGAAATGTATTTTTTGGTTATTTTCTATGGATGTTGTGATTTTGTTTTGATTGCTGTTTTCTACCCATGTTTGTGACACTTTCCTGTTTAGAAGCAGAGGTGTTAGGATTTAGATCAGGAGTCTCCAGCCTTTTTTCCTCCAAGAGCTACTTTGACAAAATAAACGTGGCCGAGAGCTACTCTGCTACTATTGTACATCAGTATTATTGGTAGTCCTAGAGATAGATGTTGCATCCCTTACCATCTTACTCACTCACAGTGCAGAGCAAGCACTCATCTAAAGTGTCTAAATTTGTAGGGAGAAAAATATTTTCTGACTTTTATTGGCCCCTTTATTTTCCATAGTCATAGCCAAATCTGGTGTGCACTACAAACATCAACTCTCACCAGTTAGCAATAAAACTGGCTAAAACATTTTATATCAGACAGGGCATAATGTTTTATTTCCCAGAGACTTTAACAGGTTTAATACCTTTTGTGTGTCTTATTAGATTTATTTACGTTTCCTTTGACCCTTTGGAAAGCTACTCTTAAACAGGTTGGAGACCTTATTTAGATGGTACAAAGTGGACTGAAACATTGCCTATTTTCAGTATTTATATAAATGAAAATTGAATTGTTCTGATCTTATGGTGCACTACAGTCCTCTGTACTTCTGTGATAACCTGTTATCTGTTCCAGGAGATGGGGGGTGTATTTTCTGGCATGTTCAAAAAGTCAAAACCTTGTGAGGATTCGGATGAGGTAACTGCTGTAGACTGTTTTAAGCAGTCTTGCAACTGTTTCACATGACCATTATTTTTTCAGTTACACACACATGGCATTTATGTTTTAGGACAAGGACTCCCTATCCACTGAATTATCAGCCAGTACTGATGACCTCTCTGAGAACACTACAGCTAAGGTGAGCATGATCTAAACTGTGTGGGCTTTCTGATTAAGACTTCCTACTGTTTTCAGTTTTATCAGTTTTAAGCCATGAAAGAGGGGTATTAACTTTGACCTACTCTCCACTGTTTTGTGATCCCATGTCCATTGTTTGTTGTTGCAGGAGAAACAGGGTGTGTTCAGTGGTATGTTCAAAAAGCCAAAACCCAAGGAGAGCCAAGATGAGGTAACACTTGTTTTTTAATTTATTAATCTCTGATGACCTTTCATACGATTGATGTTTTTCCTTCTCTATGATTGTTTCAGGATAAGGACTTGTTATCCACTGACTTATCAGCCAGCACTGATGATTTGTCTGAGAACACTAAACCTAAAGTAAGTGTGCATGTTGGCATTCTGGTCCTTTGATTTTATCTTTAATTATTGAAATATATAATAATATATGATACAGTATACCTCATTTATACAATATACCTATGCCGAATTCATGTGCTGTACAAAATACGTAATACAGTAAAAACTACTTCAGAAACAAAACCACACAGGCCCTGGTAATCACAACTGTTAATTCCATGGTGCTCCTATGTAAATGTTTCCTCTTACTTTAAGATTCATGTTAAATGTTTTTTTTATTGGTTTGCCCTTCACTCTCACATTGGCGAGTACTCTTTGGTGATGGGGAAGGTTTGTGGTTATGTTAAGTGCTTTGAAGCGATGCTCATTGTTATTTCCGTTCTAAATGAATATAACTGAGTTCAGTAAAAATGTGCCAATCAAATTATATTAATTTTTTTTGTCACTATTGTTCATTCCTTGCTGTTGTAGGAGAAAGTGGGTATGTTTGGTGGCATGTTTAAGAAGCCTAAAGCTCGTGAAAGCTCTCCTCCAGGCGAGGTAACACCAACTGACTTCTTTATTATCACATCCTCCAAGTTAGGCATGCATACTATACTGTAGGGTATGATGCTGACAGCGTGTTGTCTGATGGTGTGTTTTCTTTGTGAGAGAGAGCTTTAATGCGACAGTGTATCTCATGAGTATGTAGTGTTAACTCAATCCTTATGTAGATGGTGATTATCATACCAAATGCCAGTCCAGTCCAACATAGTGTACAATTGACTGTTCCTGTTATTACAAAGCTGTGTGTTTGTTTTTGTTGCAGAATTATGCACAGCTGGACAAAAACCTCTCTGCCAGCAATGATAGTCTGTCTGATAACACTACGGCCACAAAGGTAGCAATCCAGATTGTGTCAGATTTCATTATGAAAACATATATATTCATCCAATTTTTATTCAGTGTATTAAAATATTTAGTGTGTCTGTGGTGTTGTCATCTTCATGTTTAGATTTAAATGCAAAACATGAGTTTGGGCTTAATTTATTAATGATAGTGTTACCCACTGGCACAGCTGCTTCACCGTCTGCAGCATTCTTCATTACCTGTGTGCCTGTTTGTGTTACAGGAGAAGAACACAGGCTTGAGTGGCGTGTTCAGAAGGTCTCCTAAACCTGCTCTCCGGTCTCTGGCATCAACGGTATTCACTCAGTCGCTCACCACTACCTGTCTGGTCTGATCAGTCTACTAGTCTGATCAGCGTCTGGCATTTATGTAATGGCCTCCTTTCTTTTTTCTTGTAGGACCCCCTGACTGAGTTCAGTGAACTATCAGAAAGCAATGATAGCCTGGCAGACATCGACAGTTCACAGGTATTAACAGAAATTAACCAGTCAGTTGGTCAATATGTTTGAACATGTTTTAAACCAGTAAAAGTTCTAACATTGTGGTTATTATTATTTGTACAGTTACTCACACACCAAAAAATTGTTTTGCCAATTTAATTTTAATCCAGAACCTCCTGTCTGTTGACCCTCAGCTCTGTGGTAGTACAGATGCTCTCTTGAGCAATAATAAAGCTAAGGTGAGCTCAGCTCTGCACTTAGGTCCTCACACAAACATACACACAAAATATTTGTGTTTCATTGTTGTTTCTGCATCAGAGAACTTGAAAAACATGTTTTTGTAATAGGAGAAGAAAGGAATGCTGGGAATTTTCCGCAGATCACCAAGACCTGCTGAGCAGGTACGAACAAAACTTTGTAAAAGTGTTTTAGAACAGGGTTAGGGTCAGTGTTGCCGCGTCAACATACATCCAACGTTGAAGTCATATGAGCTCCACCAAAACTGAAACAGCTGATGTCACACTGAGAAAAGCTCACTGCTTTTCTTATGAGTCATCTGCTGTCTTTACTTCACCTGCAGAGAGGCCCTTGTATTGCACAAGTTGTCTAGTGGAAACCTCTACAGAAGCTTTTGAATGTATTTCCCGGATCAGTTCTTCTGTACACAGCCTGCCATTTGAGCCCAGATAGAAAGATAATGGGCAATGGTACAAAACAGTAGACTGGAGCCCAAAATTGAGGTGGATGATTTTTCTAATAAACAATTGAAGTTATCCACTTATGATTGATGCATTTATTCTTTTTTAATTTTGGGGATACACTGGGTGATGTTGCTATTAACCAGGTAGTCATTCACAGTGCAAGTTTAATAACATATAACCATATAACCATTTAACCATAAAACAATAAAACATAATAGTATTGTTTCAACCACCTTGCAGCTTAATTAGACTTTAATTAACATTGCACATACAATCTATCTCTGGACACGTTGTATTCAGTGTTTCTACTAAAGTATTTAACAAATTTGTAATTAAAAGTTTGGGATATTTTCCAAGAATATGGTTTGGTGACAGATCTGGGTAAATCATCTCTTATAAATGATTAATCTACACAGCTTTATAGTGCTTCAACCATGGAGTCATTCTGTATGATGTTTACCAAATACTGAGTTACCTTGTTTAGTACTGTCACTAAACCAGGTAATTAGGATACATCTACTGTGAGTCAGCATATTTTATCTTGTATGACACTTACAGAGAATGTGGGTGTGTGGGGTGTGTGTGTGATTTCACTTACATGTCTCTCCCTATCAGGACGTGACAGAGACTGGTAAAGATGCTGAAGGCAAAAGTCTTGTGAGAAGAGGAAGAAACCTGAAAAAGAAACGGGTGTGTTGTTAAACTACAAGGAAATAATCTGGTCGTCATGCCAGATTGTTATCTGATGTTCCAGTTTTGTCAAACCAACGTGTTCTGTATTAAGAAATCAAACTTGAAGACACTTTGTTATTGTTACACCAACCTTGGAATTAGTTAATGATATTGAAGCAGATTGTTGTATTGCCCATTAATGCAATTGATTCTTATCTGTCTGTTGCCCTCAGGTTGTGTCCTTCAGAGTGAAGAGGACTTTACCCAGAACGCCCAAGTTCTCCCTCAGTGCTGCCGCTCAGGTAATGCCTGCCATCTCCTCACACTTCCTCATTGTCATCTTGCTCATACAGCTCTGACTCATGTCAGGTATCAAGTGTCACCAGCAACAGACTTTGTTTAGGCCTTTTTACAAAGATTTTCTTTTCATGAGCACAAACTTAAGTCCTCAGCTTGTACTCACATTGGACATGTTCTCCCCATGTATATTATTCTACTCATGTGTCAGCCTTTGTTATTGTAATTCTCTGCTTTATGTGTTTGAAGACAGTAGGTTATGACAGCTGAATTGATGAATTTATGGAATTATGGAGATTTCTGTACCATATATTTAGGTCTGTTTGCTGCAAGTCTATTACTGTTTCAGTACTGGCCTGAAACTGACTTGTCCTCTGATATTATTTTGTTGTCTAGATGTATGATTTTTTGGTTTTCCTTTATTGCACTGTTCAACTTCATTTGCATTGGACGGAATAGCACTAGTTTACATGCTGATAAAAACTCATAGCTCTATCAACAGAATTTCCTCAATAGATTATCAGCCCTGTTTTTTGGAGTAGGCAAATGAACCAAAGAGGAACTTGGCATATTTGTCTCTGTCTCAGTTCCTCCTGTGGAAAAGGTTGTTGTAGGACTGATTGTTGTGAATATCGTCACTGAAACTGAATGATTTTTTACTTGCATGTTCACACCACAGAATGCTGATGAAGAGCTTCTGGAAGAGCCCATGGAACTACAGGAGATGCCTGAAGAACAGGTTAGACTCACAGAAGACTACTCCCCTTCTGTTGCCTCTATTTTCAAACAAATCTTCCTTTAATTAAAGATGCAACAATTTTAGGTAAATTTATCAGCTTTGTAGTTAATTTGATAGATGGTTAAATGACTTATTGTGGGGTGAATGATGTCTCCCTCAGATGTCCCTACCTTTTTATGGCATTTTATAGCACTTGCAAGTTCAGCCATTGGTGCCTTGCAGAAGAATGAAACCGAATAAAAAATAAGCCTTATGAAATCATCTTTATTATTATGTCTCTTTAAACATAAGTCATCTGGTCACTAAACCTTAGCTTGTAAACAGATCCACAAATTTAAGGCATTGGTGCAGTGAATCTTTCTGTTTAGGTTCTCTCTAAAGAGTGCACTGAGGCAGCTGACTGTGTTGTGTTATCTGTCATCATTCTCAGGAGACCACAACGGAGCAGGTAGAGATTCAGGAAGTGGAGATGGCAGCCTACCCCACAGAAGGGAACCCCCTGGAGGCAGAAGGGGTGAGAGGCTCTCTCTATGTTGGACTTCTATTCTTTTCTGTTCTATTTTATTCTGTTCTGTTCTATTCTATTCCGTTTCTACCCAGTTATCACGGAGCATCTGCTTTGCATTCAGATCAGAGGGCAGACATTTGAAGCCAACAGATTTACTTTAAACTGTTACATTTGAACCTTCATTCCAAATTGTTGGAACCTCTCATCCAGTCTCACTATCACATCCCTTTCACACTAGAGTTCCTAGAACCTTTTGAGAGAACCTTTCTTGCATTTGCACTGCATAGAATGTTTCAAGCAATTGTTAGTTGTAAACTCAAAGCAAATGATACACATTTGCAAATGAATGTTTGAATCCATCCTGTTTTGTTCCATTAACATTTTTTTTTCTTGCTTTTCTTTGTGGCTCAGGAGAATGAGGGCCTAATGGCCTGGTGGAGAACAGTGGAAGGTAAGTTCTTCCATTCCCTCACATCTTTTACATTTTGACAACAGGACACACCCAAACCCTCACAATGCTGCGAGTCTGTTAAGGCTGACATTGAATCTGGGCTACTTTCTTGAAACCAGGTCTACACAGACCAAGTGTACTTTTGGGTCTGTTGTTGCTGAGTACTGTTGGTGAATTTGAGCGTTAACAGTTCTGTTTTTGGTTTTTATCATCAGGTTGGGATGAGTGGAACGAAGCAACACATTTTCAAGAAGATCAAGAAGACGAGTGAGTAGGCCTAAACCTAGTCTTGCCTCTCAAGTGTTCTGCACTGTCAATAAGTCTCTCTCCTCCTCTGTCTCTTAGTATTCTATTCTATTCATTGCCTGCGAACACTGCACACTTTGTATGCTATTGTTTATGTCCTCTCTTTGTAAGTTACTTTGGATAAAAGCATCTGCTAAATATAATGTAATGTAGTATTTATCACCATCTCCTCTGTTTCTTTCCGTCAGAGCGGTGGAGGCAGTGGCTGACCGTGTCTTCATGGCAGCACGTCTCTTTGTACACCTCTTCAACCAGCAAGGGGCATCGCTGCAGCAGCGTATCCTGGAGATGCTGGCACTAGCTGATGCCGTGGACGAATTCCACAAGAAGGCAATATCAGCAGCTGTCGGGGGCGGCGTAGCCAGTGTGGCGGGCAGTGTTGCCACCATCACAGGCCTTGTCCTTGCGCCATTCACCTTTGGTGCTTCCATCATCGTCACTGCTGTGGGCATCAGTGTGGCCACAGCTGGCAGCATTACCTCAGCGACAGCCAACATCACAGACACAGTGCACGCCAAGATGGATCGCAAGAAGGTGGAGAAGATGATTCAGGGCTACCAGGAGGAGATCAAAGACATCAGGGAATGCATGGAGTTTGTGCAGGTGAGCTGGTTGGCCACAATGGGGAGAGAGCTGACAGGATGAAGGCTTTAATCAGTCTTACATTTAGAACAATGAGAGAGGGATATAGTGTTTATGCTAGTTGAGTAACAAAGGAGACATAACAAGATGTCTATTAGATTAACATATGATAACTTGTAGACATGCTTGCTATCTACCAGGTAGTGACAATTTTGCAGCCTAGAAAGTCTACTATACTTTATACAACTTGTTTTGCATTGTAAAATGTATATCAACTGAAGCATTCCATTCATGGACCATACACCCATATCAATTTTCTGTATTATAAATGGAACTGGTTACTACAGGCATGAAAAAAAGTACACTCCACGAATGGAACATTTCAGTTGTGCCCTGGCTTTAACATTGTTTCCAACTCAATATCTGTTCGTTGACTAACCACTGCATTGCTGCACTGGTGAGGGTTGACTGTGGACTGGGCACCGTGAAAAAAATAATTCAAAGACAGCCAACCCTTTTTTCCAGTTCTTTTTGCTCTTGTTGCTTCTTACAAGGTGCTTTCATGCTCGAATTGAATTTTTAATCCTCAACTGGTCCGTCTTAAAGCTCGGATTTTGCGCTGCTGCTCTGGCTGTTTCATAGTCTTCACAAGGTATATAGAGGTGGACACATTGGCCCTCATTTACGAAACAATCATATGGCAGAAAACTGTGCGTTCGCTCATTCCAATGCAAAACTTGGTATTAATCAATCTGAACATTTATGCTCAAATCCCTGTCAAATGAGGACATAGTGTATGCACGATTTCAAGTTAGGGTATCGCAACACAGCGAAGCATTCCTGTTAGAGAATTAAGTTATGAGTTATATTCATGAAACATAGCCTACATCAGACAAAACTACGCCCACGCATATACCACCTTTCCTAAATGTAGCCTGGTATCATTGATTAATAGTCATTTATGCTGCCAGGACTGTGCGACAGATCATAGTTCATAGTCTGACATCATAGTTCATAGTTATCATAGTTATCAGTGCAACAGTGTAAAAGTGCAATTCGGCTTGTTTCCGCCGCTGCATTTACCAACACCGGTTCTTTCTTATGCTGATGTTTGAGCAATACGAAGAGCTTAATAAATGTTGTCATAAGATGATTCCTGCGCTTAAATTTGTGCTGGTTTCTATGTTCATTTATTAAATGAGGACCACAGAGCTATGCCAGTAGGATTTCACTCCCAATAGCATGGCAAAATCTTATGTCTAAAGTGCAAATGTCATGAGTGTTTCCAATGGGGATGCTACATCGACAAAAATGACTGGCTAGACTGGCCCTGAACAATTGATAGTTGACAAAATGTAAGTCGCTTTGGATAAAAGCGTCTACTAAATGCATAAATGTAAATGTAAAATAAGACAATGAGCGTTGTTCAATACATGTATGAGTCTTGTCTTTACAACTGTAATGACAAAGCTTGCGAAGACTATAAAACCACCTTTACCTAATGCATGCCTCACACCTCTTCCTCGAGCGAGATGGACAGAATGCACAATGAAGGAACTTCTGGAAGTTCCATCAATACGTTTTCTGGAAGAAAACTTCTGTAAGTGCACACTAGCGACTACATTTTGCACGACCTCACACCCACATTAGTCTTTATGTGCAAAAGGCTTAGCTATGCTAATGCTAGCAATTGCCTACCAAACATCTAGACTATTAGTTTAATTTATTGGCTGCCTTGGTTATGCACTTGGTAGCAACCACGATGGATCTGACTACGTATATAGCTAATTAAGCCTACAATAATGCAAACAGCAGTTTAATTAAAAGCCTCATTATTTCTGACTAACATTTTCTGTTCTGATTGGTAAAAGTATGTGGGACATAGGTGAGCTTTATTAAAAATCCAAACACGTCTATCACTCTCCTGCTGCTCTTTTCACTATTGCTGCTTATTATGGCCACTCTTATGTTTGAAGGGCATTCTTGGCCACTTGTTTTTGAGACTTGAAGTTCAGATTTCGCACTTGAACTAAATTTTTTACATTCCTCACTCATCACTTGCCCGTGCCTGCAGGAAGGAATGAACACACTTGAGGACTGGGACTTCGAGAAGTACACTGACAGCGTGGCCAAGAAGCACCTGCCCAAGAACATCAAACATGTGGTGAAAGAGGGTGGCCGTGCTGGCAAGGCTCTTATGATCAACACCGACAAGCTCATTAGCACTGTGCAGGTTCTCGGTGTTGCTGGTGGAGCTGCAAAGGCTGCCAAGGCCATCAGCGTCACCACAGGGGTCATGTCTGCACTATTCCTCGCACTTGATATCTTTTTCCTTGCCAAGGACTCACATGACCTGCACAAGGGTGCCAAGACGAAGTTTGCCTCCAAGATCCGTGATGTGTGCAAAGAGCTGCAGGATGGCCTGCTGGAACTGAACAAGGTGAAATGTCAGCTGCAGAAGACCATGGACGGGATCGAGGTGGAGGCATATGAGGAAGAGGAAGAGGAAGAAGAAGAGGAGGATGAAGATGACCTAGAGTCAGATCCAGTGAAGCTGGCCCAACTAGAACAAGAGCTGGACCAGCTGGAGGAGAAGTTGGACAAGAAGGAGCCAGAGGAGCTGGAGAAGGAAAAGGAGAAGAAAAAAGGGGGCAAGAGCGAGAAGGGAAAATGGAAGGGGACAAAAATCAATAAAGAGAAAAAGAATAAAAGCGAGAAGGAAGGAGTGACTGAGACAAACAGTAATGTCATTGAGGAGGACAGAAAGAGTGTGAAGAGTGAAGAACAGAAGGAGGACAAAAAGAGTGTGAAGAGTGAAGACTGGGACATGGAGGAGCAAGGGAAAGAAAATCAAGAAATGCAAGGGCAAAATGAAATGGAAAAAGGAGGAGATAACCAAATTGATGAGACTCCAAAGAAGGACACTGAGAAAGGGCCCTCAACCAAGAGCAACACTAAAGAGGGGGATGGGAAGTTTGACAAAGACAAGGACAGCGTGAAAGAAAAAGCAAAAGAAGGGAGTCCGACAAGAAAAATGCACCTCTTTGATAAACACAACAGAAATGAGCAAGAGGAAAAATGGAGTGTGAGGTCTTTTCAGAGCAATGCGAGTGAGAGGAGCGTGACTGAAAAAGAAACCCAGGATAAGGAAGAGCTCACAAAGAAACAAGACGAGACCAAGACTAAGGGGGCCAAACCTGCGATGGCATGGGAAACTAAAAGTGAGACAGAGAGACAGAGTGCCAGGATAAATGACAAACAGAGGAAAGTGGAGGGAGATGGGGAAAGGGGGAGCCAAAGGGGCTGTAGAACTGATGTTGACCTCAAAGAATGTGGGCAAATGGGAAAGCCCAAAAGGGAAAGAGAAGGAGCAGGACAGAAGGAGGATAGAGGAGGAGCACAGAAAGAAAATACAAAGAGACAAGATGGTGAAAGGGAGGTCCGAGGTGAAAAGTTAAGCAAGCAGGAAGGAAGTACAAGTAGAAGTCACCGATCAAAGCCAGGAGAAGGGAAGAATGAGAGCTTTTTGTGGAGAGAGGAGGCAAAGGATGGAAGGAGAAGAGGGAAGGAAGAGGAGAGGAGAGGTAGCAAACAGGACTATGGTGGTGAGAAAGAAAGGGTAGAGGTGAGAAGGGGAAGTAGGGAGGACCACGCCAGCTTAAAAGGAAGGAGTGCAAAAGAATGGGATGGGGAGAGTAAAGAAAGGAGGCAGGAGCATGGGCGTGAGAGAAGAGTAGGTGAGGAGAGGAGGCAGAGTCAGCAGGCATACTCCAATGAGAAACAGAGGAGTGCGGCAGAAAGAGACGGCAGCAGAAGACGAAGTGAAAAAAAAACCCAGGAGAGGAAGAGAGAGGGAAACGGGGAAAAGCCAGAGCCCCGGGAAAGGAGGAGAGAGGAAAATGGGGAAAAGCCAGAGTCTAGCTCTCGTGCACGCTCTATTCGCCAAGATGGTCTCAGTATATAACCTGTGTAAGACTAAAACTATGACATGTATCAAGGACACATTCAGTAGAGCTGGATTCTCATACATGTATTAAGCCCAGTCCTAGGCTATAAGAAAATTTTAAAATTGCCACTGAAAAAAGGGTTTACAATAATAAATAAATAAATAAATAAATAGTACATGCAGGGTATTGGTAAGGATCAATTAATTTGTCACATACATTGAAATACTAATGTAAGACATGTAGAGAAATTGCATGAGTATTAGCTCAATATAAGATAAAAAGAAAGATACAGCTAAAGCAAAGTCAAATAAATGGGCATTAATCCATATGGGATCAGGATCCATGTAGCATACTGACCCAGACGTGGTTAGTCAGTTTGTATCCAACACCTTCCAGAGACTGTGGTTGCTTTGAAGTCAGGACAGAGGAGTGACATTGTGTATGGGATAGGCTATCGTCTTCAGCAAAGGTGATAATGAAGATGGCATCACATGGCCCACCCATGTGAGAATTGAGACCACTGCACAGCCAAAACGACTGGTTGGCAGAGCCGTCTTTCTCCGAACCTGGCCAGTGGAACATAGCCCTCTGCAGGCACATGGCCACCACTTGAGCCATGGGTGAAGGATCCTCTACGCCACTCCTCCAAGTCTCACTGTCACCTTCACAGCCTCGGCTCCAGTTTCCCCAGTAGTAGTAGTAATAATAGTAGTAGTAGTAGTAGTAGTAGTAGTAGTGGGCTAACCAGCAGGTGCTGAGCTGTGATGTGAGTTTATCCTCACCTTTTGACATATATATATGAGACATGCTAGCTAACAACTCACTTCCCATTCCCAAGACTGGGAATTTGCATTCAGTGTGGGATTGTGTTCTACACAACACCATTCACACAGTTACAAACCCTTTATCATACTTGCACATAGGTTAGCTATTTGACTGTAGAAGCAGCCAACATAAGAAAATAACAAGAAAATGAGGCTGTTGCCGAAGTCACAGCACACATCAAAAAAATAATGTTTTGTGTAAAATATTGAACAGAGCACTTCATGTCTCCACTTAAATGCACAAATGTAGAATATTCTATTGTTGTGAATCAACATTGCCAGCCAGCTTGCAAAAATTGCACGCAGTCATTCAACAGCACTTTGGGATCTTGCTATGCAGACATGTACTTTGCGGTTTTGTTAAACAGTTGTGCAGCGATGGGGGCATGAAATATGGATAAAGCTATACAAGATGAACATGCTGCGTGGTGACTGATAAGTGATTCTATCAGAATAAAGTGCCCCCCCACACACACCCCCTCCAAACCCATTTTTGGCTACATGTCTGGTATAGAGAAGTTTGCTATAGTTTTGCTACTACTACACTAGTATATTTCTACTATTCTCTGCTCTCAGATGATATTTAGTAACCTTATAATTCTGTGGTGTTACATTGGAAGTGTTTCCAAATATTAAATATAATAAAGTACTGTCTTCTAAGACTCCATGGTAACAATCCAGAATGCACTTTATTAGAGATTCCCTTGTGACATAACTCAGGACCACTCAGGACTCAGGACCACTTTTTATTGATTGGTAAGCATAGGAAATCCTCTCAACCATATGCCGAGTAGTAGCTGAGTGCATTTGGTTAGTTTAACACAGCAGTGTGTATCTGCTTTTAAATTTTCATGTATTTTCTTGAAAATGACTACTGATCAAGTTTATATTCGTATATAAGGGGGGAAATCGGTTTGTGCTCATATTTATTCATGTTTTATTTTTTTAAGAGAAATTATTTCTTTGTTGTGTTTTTGTTGCTGATGATAAGTGCCAGACTCTGGTGTTTCATGCCACTGCCATACAAAATGTTACAAATTTTCTTTTGTATCTTTAATAAATTTCTACTTCCAGTAAGTCAGCTGTCTTATCTGTATTATTCAGGCTGTCCTTTTTATCGATGAAATGATTCATTTGCAGATCGAGCAGAGAAGCAAAGAACAGTGAAGGTTGTGGTAAAATCATTTCTACTTATAAGACAAGTATGTGCATATGCAAGTTATAACTATAAGTATACAGTATGTCAGGCACTAATGTTGGCCTACAGGGTGATTGATGGCTCTGCTCCCATCTACCTGAATACTCTCCTGAAGCCCTATGTCGCCCGCCGACCACTTCGCTCCTCTAAGAAATGTTATCTAGCACGGCCAACACCTTGCACAGGTCAATCCAGACTCTTCTCATGTTTGGTTCCACGCTGGTGGAATGACCTTCCAAGTGCTACCAGATCAGCTGATACCCTCTCTACCTTCAAGAAACTCTTGAAGACCCAGTTCTTCCAAGAATATCTCCTGGCCTAAATTTTGAGAATGCACCTAACATGTTATACTTAATTTCTCTTTTATACTGCACTTTTTATTACACTATTGCACTATCTACTTAAAATAGTGCCGTTTTTATGTTAGTAATATGCACTCTTTGTTAGTTTCTTTCATTGTGTTGCAGCTTGAATGTTATCCTCTTTTGTAAGTCGCTTTGGATAAAAGCGTCTGCTAAATGCATAAATGTAAATATAAATGTAAATGTAAACACATGAGCCGTTTAATTAGGTGAATGTTGGGTTTGAGTAATGGGGAACATCAGTCATGCCTATCAGTCCTTTCCCTTTCAGATGTGATGCTCTCACCTAATAACTGGGAGGCATCACTGTCCAGACAGTAATACCACTGTGACTGGATACCCAAGGAGCCTTTTCTGAACTAGCCTCTACTTCCACTACTTTTACGTGTTCACATGAAGATCAGCCACATGAAAGTGTCACACTAAAAGAAATATGTGTAGTACTTTTAGGTTAAAATGTCACAAAGCAACCTAGAAACAGCAAAAGAATGTGAAGAAACAACTGTGTTGATGTAATAATATCAAAAACACCGTACTTGTGCACTGTGTTGCCCAGATATTCTCTGAAGCTAGATGTAAATCTGCCACTGCTTTGCTGGATTTCTTATGTTCTACCATGCGTACCCGTTGTTTTAGATACAATAAAAATGAATGCAAAGCTAAGCAAAGCAAAAGCTGTATTCAAGACAAGCCAAAGCCAAAAGTATTCCATGAGTGATGAGTGCTTTAAGTGCACCTGAAACCAATTTGCCAGCTGTGCAAGCACTTGCTTTTGTTGTTTTTACATGTATTAGCCTCCCCTATGTGGCATGTTTTTGGGTTAAAACATCTAAACTTGACCTAGAGACAGCAACATAATGTGAAGAGACTTACTGTATCTAAACCATTTTATCTCAGTGATAGGATCTAGCCTTTTTCCTCCTGATTATTAGCTGAATTAGCTGATGTCATATGTTGTTTGACAGTTTGGACATGTTACATGTGTATTGTATTCTCATTTTTGCTTTTTAGCATGCCTAGATTCTGCATTATGAGTGGCTGAGCCGTCAAATTAGTATGATGATCTACTATTGTGTAGTGTGACATAATTTTGATTATAACCAGCATGTGTAAGTTGTGCACTAGCCTGGTATAAAACCAGACCCTCATTTTTCACTTTTGTTTCGTACAGAGGGTCTCGACATTCGGTAGTGAGATTCGGTTGCTTGCTTGAGGTGTTAAAGTTTAAAAAGACTGGATCAGCCCCTGACTGATAGCTTGCCTTGAATGATGGCATTCTAGCTCTGCATTCACAACACCTCCCTCTGTTCGCTGATTGGACAGGTTAAAATGCCTTCTCAGACAACGAGCTCAATGGGATCAAATCCAGACTAGCACTACAGGGCAATGATAATCAAGTGAAAGTGCTAGAAAGACTGTAAGTTGCCTAACAGATGACACTGTATTGTATGCATGTAGCACACACTTTTATCCAAAGCGACCTACATTTGTCAACTATCTATTACATCAGGACCAGTTTCCTCTAGGGCAACTTAGGGTTAAGTGCCTTGCTCAAAGGCACAACAGTGGCAGCTGGGATTTAAACCCACAATTTCCAGGCTACTAGCAGGCTAGCCAGGTTCCTTAATCATTACACCACCACTGTCCACCATGACTAATGCTTCTATTATACTAATACCTCTAAGTTAAGTATCAGTATTTTTAAAATATTTTTGTTTATGTGCTGTCATGTCATGTTCTATGACTTGAAACAAAAAGTATTTAAAAATGCCAGTTTTACGTCTACATGTCCATTGTTTTTGGGGCTGTGTGACAGGATGTGTTAATTAAAGGAAAACTAGGCAACATTTATGCTGTTTTGGGGTTAATTTACCAGCTTCATATTTACTTTGATGGTTAAATGATGGGGTGGATGAAGCACCTTTGCGCAGTTACAACATTTGCTAGATGAGAATGCCATCGAGGGTGTGTGTCATTCCCCAATAACACAACTCCTATGAAGTACATCTGGTACAAGAGTTCAATCACCCTTTGTTTCAGTTTTGTTTTCCTGTACCCCCGTCAGTTTGTGTTGGCTGACATTTTGCAAATTCGGTCTATGTTGGACCAAATTCTCTCATTCTCATACCTACCAACAGCTCTCAACATCAAACAACAGGAATATCTGTGCCCGATATCTTTAAATTACATGAAACTGAGGTGAATATCCTCCAGAGACTGAATCCAAAGTGAGTTTCTGTTCTCTCCCTTGATATACTCTGGGATTTGATTGTAGAATGAGACACAGTGAGTTTTGTAATGCATGTAGTCGGGTTTATAGACCTGCATATCTCCTCTAGTTTGGCTATGTAGTTCAGTGAGTCAGAAATTAATGTAATAAATACAAAGCAAGAAAGCAGGAAAGAAGCTAATGGATACACAGGCACACACACGCGCGCACATGCACAGAAATCCTCACCTATTCACATCCTTTATTTTCCACTTCCTTGTTCCTACAGGAAGGAATGCACACTTTGGACGATTGGAACTTCCAGAAGTACTCAGAGAGTGTGGCCCAGAACCATATGACCCAGAACATCAAACACGTGATGAAAGAGGGGGGCTGTGCAGGCAAGGCTCTCATGATCAACACTGACCAGCTCATCAGCACCGTGCAGGTCCTTGGTGTAGCTGGCGGGGCAGCAAAGGCTGCCCAGGCCATCAGTGTCTCCACAGGAGTCATGTCAGCTCTCTTCCTTGCCCTTGATGTCTTTTTCCTTGCCAAAGATTCACACGAGCTGCACAAAGGCGCCAAGACCAAGTTTGCTTCCAAGATCCGCGAGGTGTGCAAGGAACTTCAGGGTGGCCTGCTGGAGCTCAACAGGGTCAAGTGTCAGTTGCAGAAGACCATGGATGGAATCGAAGTGGAAACATATGAAGAAGAGGGGGAAGAAGAGGAAAACGATGAAGATGACCTAGAGTCAGACCCAGATAAGTTGGCCCAGCTGGAGAAGGAGCTGGACCAGCTAGAGGAGAAGCTGGACAAAAAGATCCCAGAGGAGTTGAGCAAGACAGAAGAGGCAGATAAGAAGGGTAGCACTGAGAAGGAAAGAGAGGAGACAAAAAGTGAGAAAGACAAGAAGAATAAAAGTGAGAAGATGGAGGGGATAATTGAGATAAAGAGTAAGATCATTGAGGAGGACAGAAAGAGTGTGAAGAATGCAGGTGGGGATCTGGAGAAGCAAGTGAGAAAAAAGGAAGAAACACAAGGAGAAGAGAAAGTGGAGAAAGGAGAAGATGAGCTGAAAGTCTCAACCCATAAAGAAGAGTGGGATGAACAGAATAACAAGGGAGAGTTTGACAAGGACAGGAACGGTATGATGGAACATTTGATGAGGGAACAAGAAGATGAGACCAAGAAGAGTAAGCCCAGTCTTGAAAAGGGAACATGGAATGGCAAGAGTCAGATGGAGAGAGCGAACGCCAGGATAATCGACAGACATAGGAAAGTGGAAGATAATGGTGAGAGAGGGAACCGAGGGGGAAGTAGAACTGATGCCGACCTCAAAGAACGTGGGCAAAGCACCAAGCTCAAAAAGGAAAGAGGTGGTGATCAAAAGGGGGAGAGAGGAGAAACACAGACAGAAAGTACAAAGAGACAGGATGGTGAAAGGGAAGTTAGAGGTGAAAGGTTAAGCAAGCAGGAGGGAAGTTCAAATCACCAATCAGAGCTGGGAGATGGGGAGAGCTTTTTGCAGGGAGGGGAGGCAGAAGATGGGAGGAGAAAAGAGAGGGGAGGGGAGAGGAGAGGTAGCAGACAGGACTATGGTGTTGGGAAAGGAAGGGTAGAGGCAAGAAGAGGGAATATGGAGGACCATGCAGGCTTAAATGGAAGGAGTGCAAAAGAATGGGATGGGGAGAGTAAAGGAAGGAGGCAGGAGCATGGGAGTGAGAGAAGAGTAGGTGAGGCGAGGAGGGGGAGTCAGCAGGAATACTCCAGTGAGAAACCGAGGAGTACAGCCGAAAGAGACAGCAGCAGAAGAGGAAGTGAAAAAAAAAACCAGGAGAGGAAGAGAGAGGGAAACCGTGAAAAGCCAGAGCCTCGCTCTCATGCACACTCCATATGCCAAGATGGTCTCAGTATATAACCTGGGTAGGACTACACTATGAGCTGGATGTACTTTTTATACTTTTAGAGTGACGATTCATTTATGGTAATCTGTGTTTATCTGTATTTCAATAAATCAAAAATTGTCAGGTGCTGTTTTCATAGATGATGTCTACTAACTGTGGTAGTGGTATGCATACTGTACTGCGGTATTGCATTAGGGAAAGTTTTTCTGATAAGTGCCTTTTTAAAATATGAAGTGTGTCAACTAAGTATCCTATAGTTGTCGACGACTAGGCCTTCACCTGGTATCAAATGTTCCAAGGTAACTATGCAAAATGCACTTTAGGGACTCCCCTCCAGCATAACATGGATAATGATAACCATAATATTTCTTTTATTTAAAAGCATCAGCATAGCTGTTTTAAAACCTAGTTGTGTTAGGTCCTTCTGTTATTTGTTTTGTGATAGATTTATGTTCTATAATTTCCTGTTTTCTCTGTTTGACATTTTCTTGATTTTCTTTCATGATATACTGGTTCCAGTTTTATTTATGGCCAGTTCTTCTGCTTGGCCTTTATGTTTTAAAGTGCTTGTCTCTTAGACAAAAATGTAAACAATAATAAAATCTTTGTAGAATTAAAAATGGTTTAATCTTTTATGACCATTCAAACAAAAACAAATCCTTACTGTATGTTACATACTAAATATCTTTATAACTATACAATTTCTTATGGATTTTAAGTGGGCAGTTATATGACCCAGTGGGAGAGAGGGGTGCAAAAATTTTAACCATGAAAAATAAAATGAGATAAAATAATAGTCTATCTTTTGACAATAAAGAGTATATTTAACACAAAACAGCCATAGGCTATTATTGTGCCCAAACAAAGCGCATTATTCTGCGTTTCACTACTTTGTCTCTATTTACCAGCAGCCAATAACAAACACATACCCACCCACCCCATTCTATTCCAACATCTTTTCAGTTTTACTCTTTTCTATACATCAAGGACAAGACATTTTTCACTACTCTCTCACTAACTCACTGCTCTCACTAACTGCTTATATTGTTTTGTTTATAGTGCTATGTTTTTATAATGTGCAGCCTACTTATACTTAATCTCTAACTTGAACAGAATCGGAAATGTGCTTGCACTGACACTTTTGCATTAGGGTTACCATAGCATCCTCCTACGCATTTCACACTACTTCCACACCAAACAAATTAGTACCCTAAAAGGCACACATGATAAGATTTATTCTCTGTATTTTTAAGTATGTCATGTGTATGCCATGTTGTGGAAGGTTAAGGATACCAGAATTTCCCACGGGATGATAAAAGTATTTATTTATCTAGCTTTACTGGGAGCTGTGATGTGCTTACCTTGGTCTCTAGGGGGCACTATCAACTTGAATCCTGTGGCAGATGACTTTTATCAGAGCTCTTGCTGCAGATTTGTACAACCCAATTAAACTCAAGCCCCGTCTGCACGACAACGTTCCTGTTTTTTTTTTTTGCGGGTTGAAAAAAACCCGTGTCCACACACGAGCCGGAGCAAAAAATATCCGTGTCCTCACGACAATGGAACACTGAGGCCATGTATACACGTAGGCGGGTACTGACACTGGGTCATTGTAATCTATCTACCTGGATTACCGCAAGGCACCTTATCACGACACTTCTCTACCACGTGAATTTCTTATTTCTTATTATCATTACCTTTTTTTTTTTAGTTCAGTGAATGTTGTATGAATGCAGATGTGTGCAATATGGTTGATCTGTTTTTGCGTTGTGTATTATGTTGTGTACTTATGTGTATGCTGCTGGACACCTTAATTTCCTTTGGGATCAATAAAGTAACTCTACTCTACTCTACATAAACAAGGGCGTATATGTGACGTTTACGCATCAATTGTCGCAGTTAGTGACGTTTTAACAACGTAAAACTCCGGTTATTGATATCCACACTGAAACGCCAAACAGGAGTTTTTCCAAATCTTCACTTTGGTCGGAGTTTTTCAAATGCTCCGTTTTAATGGAGGTAATCCTGCGGTTATGTGTGGATGACAGGCCAAATCGTTGAAAAATATATTTGTTTTATCAGATACCCGGCTACGTGTGGACAAGGCCTGAGTGAAAACGATGTAATACATATTCCACATCTATATGTGGCGCTGTAAACAGATACAGCCAGAGCCACTGGACACACCAACACCAGAGAACACATGCGTGTAGAGCATAAACACAACTCCGTGTTGTTTTTACCGCTTGTTGTGTGCCAGGGTCTTCGGTGCTCTTCTGGTCACGTGACGGTGACAGATTGGCGACGTCATCGTTTTCAAAAAGCTGTGTTTTGTTTGTCCACACAGCAACGAAACGACTGTGTTTTCAGATTTTTACACTCTGGAACCTGTTTTCAAAAAACTTCGTTTTAGGTCACCCAAAACGACGGTGCTGTGTGGATGCAAGGCCAAAACGCATAGAAACGTTGCCGTGTGGACGGCGTGTCAGTCAACAGTAGTTATCCTATGAAGTAGGGCCCATGCCAAAAAAGGTCTTTCCTTGTTGATATACTTAAATCACCTTACTGAGTTATTGATAAATATCATAACACCTGAGTTGAAGGTGAATTTCACCTGAACAAGGTAGATAAGAATCTTCAACTCAAACTTGGTATGTAACTTTCCTTCATGCTGACGCATTCCCCCTAGCTTAACAAGAGTATTGTTCTTCAGAGGGAAGTGGGTGGAAAGATTTTTGTTGGCAAGGTATTGTACCTTACAAATGAACTTGGTCATAACACCAGTTAGCAATGAATACAGTTAGACTTGTGAGTCATACCTGTCAACACCAAACTTTGAAAATAAAGAGGTTTTCAGTGGATCCCAACCCATCATAAATCACCCATCAAAATAAATAAATAGATCATAATTGTTATAGATATAACAATATGCCAATTTTACACTTTTTTTTTTTTTTACAAAGTTTTTCTTGGATGAGGCTTAGTCCTACAGTTTCAGTGATGCAAAATTAACACCTGTGCTTGCTTTGCTATTTCCTGGAAAAACTGTGTGACTACTGTGACAAGAGTCTAAGGTGGGTGTCCTGGCCCGAGAACTCCTCTGCTGAAGGTTTGTGTATTTTTCTGATAGCCAGTGGATTATGATTTATACCCGATTGTGTTTTACTTTGTCATATCCATATCAGTGTTTATCCTTTTCACCCTTGCTCTATGTTCCACCATCTATAAGCTTAAGTCAACCTGCCTCCCCTTCTGTGTCAATGTCTAAAAGAGTGTCATGCAAATGGCAGAAAGATCAACCTGAATGTTGGAGATCACTTACTCAAGGACTGTAAGTACAATAGGAAATGATGTTTGGTTTGCATTTCAGACATCCACTGAGGTCAAGTAAGTCATTGTTGTAGACAGAAGATTTTATCATGCCCACAGCTCAATTACCTGTGTCAAAAATAAACTACATCCCAACAGTGTACTGACAGTTTCCCTTCCCCATTTTACCACCATCCTGTGAGCTCAAGGAAGAAGAATGGGGAAGCTGGCTGAGAATGTTGGTTGACAATAAGTAGTCTTGTCCACATTTATTGTTTGGTGTCAGTGTGTTTTAGAAACAATAATACAGTTTTAATAATGTAAAAGCCCAGACCATAATTATATGTCATCACATATAATGCCATCAAATTCTCTCAGATAATATCTCTGTATAACCAGTGTACCAGTATGAGTCAGTTTTTGTGGTAAAAACTTAAATACTAGTAAATACATTTTGCCGCTTGTGTTAGCAGATCTTTGCTTTTGACTTGCTCTTCTACTTTTGTTTTGTTACATCATTCGTCTTCAGAGTTGTGATGCATATCAGGAAATGTAGAAAATATTTGGTACTGGGAAACCAGGCATACAATGCCTGTAAAACTTGGAAGACTTAACAAAAAAACTCAATCTCTTATCATGAATAGGCTGATGACACTCAAATTTACTTTGCCAGTTACTTTACCAGTAATTACATTTTGCCGCTTGTGTTAGTAGATCTTTGCTTTTGACTTGCTCTTCTAGTTTTGTTTTGTTGTTGTTTGGAACAGGAACAACACTTGTGTGCTATTTTCCAACTGAGCATCTCTCAGATAAATGCAATGATTCTGCATGTTTTTTCAGAGGTAAAATTGACAAAATAAGACTGAATATAACTTCACAGTTGCAAATAGCTCAACACCTAGAACCAATGTCTTCAAAGAGAGGGGGAACTAAACTTTATGACAACATTTAGCTTTATTGAATATGGAGCACTTACTGAGAAAACAGTACAAAATCTCAGTTCCTCCACATCTGAATTGGAATTTCTGCCGACCAACTTAAAAATCTGATCTACAATGTAGCAGCTGATGTGCTCCAGAGTATAAATTCATCTTGGAAGAATGACATTTTCCCCCTAAGTCCCTAAAAAAGCAGTTGTAATGTCTTGTAAAAGAATAACCTGGATGTTTCAGTGCTTATCAACTACATTCATTGGGAAGATCATTGAAAAAATAGTCTTTAATCTATTAACTGCCTTCTTGACTGTCTGTCTGTTGACTGTCTGATTGCTGTTTCAATAGGTTTCAGTCAGGTTTTCGTGCCAATCACAGTGCTGAAACAGCTTTTATTAAAGTTGCACTGCAAAAAATGCCTTTTTAAAAATGGGAAAATTTGTGAAAATGTACTTATTTCAAGTAATGCACTAAGATTTCTTGAAACAAGAAAATATACAGAGAATGGAAAGGCTTGATTTAAGACAATATTGCTTGTTTTAATGTATTCGTGGTAAGATATTTAAGCAAAAAAAAAAAAGATGAAATTTCTTATTTTTGAAATCTAGTGTCTAGAAACTAGCCAAAATGAGTCAACAAAAAAGATGAAAACAAGATAAATGTGCAAGGTCCCAGTGTTAACTTTTGGTGAACAATGTCCCACCTTTTGTCTAAGCACACAGAAAGACTAAAGTGATAGACTGTTGTGACATTTTGTAACATTTTGTGAAGTTTACATAAGACGCTGTTGAGAATGCGAATTCAGATTCTCTCAAATGATCTCTCTGTATAACCAGTGTAACCAGTATGAGTCTGAAAGTTTGTACTGAAAACTTGAATACTAGAAATTACATTTGCCTCTTGTGTTATCAGATCTTTGCTTTAGACTTGCTCTTCTAGTTTTGTTTTGTTGCATCATTCGTCTTCAGAGTTGTAATGCATATCAGGAAATATAGAAAAAAAAGCTGCAGAATGACATATTTTTTGGTACCAGGAAACCAGGCATACAATGCCTGTAAAACTTGAAAGACTTCACAAAAAAATTCAATCTCTGATCATGAATATGCTGATGACACTCAAATTTACTTTGCTTTGTCACGTAATGACTGTGCCCCTTTGAATGTCATTATCAGTATATGGACCAAATTAGTAACTAGATGTCATAAAATTTCCTTGGGCTTCGCACAGACAATACTGAGGTTTTATATTAGGAAAATAAGGAGGAAAGACTGCCACTGTCCCTGACACAAAGGGGCCAAAAGCAAACAGAGAAATTGGGGCCCTCATTGAATGTAATCTAAATTTCAGCAGTCACATGACGGCAATCACTAAGTCAGCATTTTATCACCTAAAAACATTTCCAAACTAAGAGGTCTAATGTCAAAAAAGGATTTAAAAAAACATGCCCTTTTTCTCCAGTAGGGTTGATTACTGCAATGGTCTTTCCACAGGTCTTCCTAAAAGACCATCAAACATCTTCAGCTGATCCAAAATGCAGCTGTTAGGGTTCTTACAAGAACAAAAAAGTGACATCATTTCTCCAATTCTAAAGTCCTTACATTGGCTTCCTGTAAATTACATAATTGACTTTAAAGCCTTGCTGCATGTGTTTAAATCACTAAATGGGACAGGACCTACTTACCTATCTGACATGTTTCAGCAATACAAACCACTTAGGTCTCTCAGAACACAGGAGGCATATCTGCTGGTAAAACCTGCTGTCAAAACAAAGTGTGGTGAAGCAAAATGCCCCTACTGTTGGCAGTTTCAAATCTAGACTTCAGACCAAACTGTCCTCAGATGCTTTCTCCTAATGATTTACTTACCTTTCTTTTTATTATGACTGCCGCTAGCGAAGCTAGCGAAAGCGGTCATATTGGTGTTGCTGCACGTTTTTTCCCTTTTTTTTTTTTTTTTTTTTTTTCACCGATTTTCCGTCAACGATTCCCGGGACACTGAAACTCAGGGGGAGATGAATGTTTGTAGGCATGTAGCCCTAGAAGTTTGTGAGCGAATATGAGCTTTTGGCCCCCAAGGGCCCCCCCCCCACTGTGCCAGTGTCCGTCAAAGAGGGGGAGACCGGCAAAAGTTTTCGCTGAATAACTCGATGAACCTTTCACCCAACAACACAAAATTTTTGTAATATGTCGGTGTTACAGAGACGTATCGACCCAGCCCATAAACACTCACTTGAAGCATAGCGCCACCTACTGATATGGGTAAATGCAAAAATTGGGATTTTGAGTTGGCAATATCTTGGACCGAGAAGCTGGGAACTGCGCAAAATATGTCATGCACGATCACCCTAAAGACTTCTAAAACCACAGCACAAGCCATGAAATTTGGACCATAGGGGGCGCTGTAATTGTAGAAAATGTCATTTTGCCTATTATCTAGAGAATGCTAATGTTTACAGCAATTTTCTTTTTATTGTGAAAACTACTGACCCTCACGCATTGAAAACACTGGTCGACGCCCACTTCCAACAAAAACGGTTTACGTGAAATTTTAACATTGCCAAAACGAATCTGAACGAACTCGTCATAGGCCGTTAATGTGAATCTCACCAAATTTGGTATACGTCATCTACAGACAATGCTGACAAAAAGTTATCAAAGGATTTATCTTGAGATAAATTGTTTCGAAGTTACATGTCAATGAACATTTAACACATTAGGTTAAAATTCTTTAAAAGTACATATCTTGGCTTTTAATTGCTCAAATTTGGTCAAACTTGGCATGCCATCTCTAAACAGCATTTTTGTCATGTGTACTAAATTTTGTGACATTTCGTCATAGGGGGCGCTGTTTATCGCCGAAGCTAGGTGTCAAAAAACAGTTTTTGTTAAATAACTCGTTAACATTTTTGCCCAAGATAACGATTTTGTGTTAGTATGTTGGTGTTACAGAGACGTATCGACCCAGCCCATAAACGCTCACGTGAAGCAAAGCGCCACCTAGTGATTAGGGTAAATGCAAAAATTGGGATTTTGAGTTGCCAATATCTTGGGCCGAGAAGGTGGGAACTGCACGAAATATGTCATGCACGATCACCACAAAGACCTCTGAAACCACAGCACATGCCATAAAATTTGGTCCATAGGGGGCGCTGTAATTGTAGAAAATGTCATTTTGCCTATTATCTAGAGAATGCTAATGTTTACAACATTTTTTTTTTTATCGTGAAATCTATTGAACCTCACGCATGGAAAACACTGGTCGACGCCCACTTCCAACGAAAACAATCTACATGAAATTTGAACATTGCGAAAACGAATCTGAACGAACTCGTCATAGGCCGTTAATGTGAATCTCACCAAATTTGGTATACGTCATCTACAGACAATGCTGACAAAAAGTTATCAAAGGATTTATCTTGAGATAAATTGTTTCGAAGTTACATGTCAATGAACATTTAACACATTAGGTTAAAATTCTTTAAAAGTACATATCTTGGCTTTTAATTGCTCAAATTTGGTCAAACTTGGCATGCCATCTCTAAACAGCATTTTTGTCATGTGTACTAAATTTTGTGACATTTCGTCATAGGGGGCGCTGTTTATCGCCGAAGCTAGGTGTCAAAAAACAGTTTTTGTTAAATAACTCGTTAACATTTTTGCCCATGATAACGATTTTGTGTTAGTATGTTGGTGTTACAGAGATGTATCGACCCAGCCCATAAACGCTTACGTGAAGCATAGCACCACCTAATGATAAGGGTAAATGCAAAAATTGGGATTTTGAGTTGCCAATATCTTGGACCGAGAAGGTGGGAACTGCACGAAATATGTCATGCACGATCACCACAAAGACCTCTGAAACATTTACATTTACATTTACATTTAGGCATTTAGCAGACGCTTTTATCCAAAGCGACTTACAAAAGAGGATAACATTCAAGCTACAACACAATGAACTAACAAGGAGTGCATTATGCTAACATAGAATCTGCGCTGTTTTAAGTTGAAAGTGCAATAGTGTAACACAATGTAGAGAAATTAAATTATTAAGTGCATTCTCAAAGTTTACACCAGGAGATATTCTTGGAAGAGCTTAGTCTTCACGAGTTTATTGAAGGTGGAGAGGGTATCAGTTGATCTGGTAGCACTTGGGAGGTCATTACACCAGCGCGGAACCAGATATGAGAAGAGTCTGGACCGACCTGCACAAGGTGTTGGCCGTGCTAGAAAACGTTCCTTAGAGGAGCGTAGTGGTCGTCGGGTGACATAGGGCTTCAGAAGAGAATTCAAGTAGATGGGAGCAGAGCCATCATTCACCCTGTAGGCCAACATAAGTGCCTTGAATTTAATGCGAGCAGCCAAGGGCAGCCAGTGAAGTTCAATGAACAGAGGTGTGACATGTGCCCTTTTTGGCTGGTTAAAGACCAGACGTGCAGCTGCATTCTGGATCATCTGTAGCGGTCTCACTGCACAGGCTGGTAGGCCTGATAGGAGGACATTGCAGTAGTCAAGACGAGAGATAACCAGGGTCTGAACCAGGAGCTGGGTTGCATGTTGGGTTAGGTACGGCCTGATCTTCCTTATGTTGAATAGGGAAAAACGGCACGACCGAGCCACAGAGGCAACGTGATCTGCAAAGGTCAGTTGGTCATCGATCATGACACCTAGGTTTCTTGCCACTTTGGTGGGAGGAACAGACAGGGAGTCGATCTTGATACTGATGTCGTGATGTATGGCTTGTTTGGCTGGGAGGACCAGCAGTTCAGTTTTGGAGAGATTTAGTTGGAGGTGATGTCCTTTCATCCATGCAGATATATCGGAGAGACAGTCCGAGATCCGTGATGACACCGTGGAGTCGTCCGGCGGAAAGGACAGATAGAGCTGGGTATCATCCGCATAGCAGTGGTAAGAGAAGCCATGGGAGTGGATGATTGAGCCCAGCGAGGTGATGTACAGTGCGAAGAGAAGGGGCCCCAGCACAGATCCTTGGGGTACTCCTGTGGTGAGTTGGTGAAGTGCCGATGTCTGTCCTAGCCACGATACGTTGAACGACCGTCCAGTAAGATAGGACTTGAACCAGGAGTGCACTGTGCCATCAATCCCAATGTTGGTCAGCTTGTCCAGTAGGATGCTGTGGTTGACCGTGTCAAATGCTGCTGATAGGTCCAGCAGGATGAGCACTGAGGACTGACCTGCCGCTCTGGCCTCTTTTAGTGCTTCCGTCACAGACAGAAGCGCCGTTTCAGTGGAGTGGCCACTTCTGAAGCCGGATTGGTTGGAGTCGAGGAGGTTGTTCTGAGTGAGAAATCCTGTGACCTGTTTAAAGACAGCTCGTTCAATGGCTTTGGAAAGGAAGGGAAGAAGAGAGACAGGCCGGTAGTTCTCCACTTGAGTGGGAGCGAGGGATGGTTTTTTGAGCAATGGTGTTACCTGGGCTTGTTTGAAGGCAGTGGGAAATGTACCCCTAGTTAGTGACGCATTGACCACATGTGTGGTTGCTGTCACAATTGTGGGGGTTATGGCCTGAAGAAGGGTTGTTGGGATAGGATCCAGAAGACAAGAGGTAGGCCGGCTGTCTGTGAGAAGCTTAGACACCTCTGCCTCGGAGAGAGGAGTGAAAGAAGAAAAGGAAGCAGTTGGTGTAGAGAGGCTAGGAGAAGGAACCTGTGTAGATTGGTTTGAGAACTGACTACTAATAGCTGCAACTTTGTTAGTGAAGAATGCAGCAAAAGTGTCAGCTGTGAGGTTAGTTGGAGGAGGTGGAGGAGGTGGGTTTAGTAAAGATTTAAAGGTGGAAAAGAGTTTCTTGGTGTCCGTGGCGTTGTTAATCTTGTCATGATAGAAAGCCTTTTTCGCAGCAGTGACACTGGATGAGAAGGAAGATAGTAGTACTTGGAATTGTGCTAGATCGGCCGAATTCTTAGTTTTGTGCCATTTCCTTTCAGCAGCGCTGAGGTTAGTGCGCATTGACCGAAGTGAGTCATTAAGCCACGCATGAGACTGGGTGGGTCGTGCGGGTCTGGTAGACAGAGGGCACACACGATCCAAGCAGAATCTCAGCGTAGAACAGAGTGACTCTGTGGCGTCATCAACCTCAAAAGAAGAGAAACTTCTAGACGGTGGTAGAGCAGACGCCACCAAGGAGGAAAAGTGAGTAGGAGATAGATTCCGGAGATTGCGACGGACAGAGACAGAGGGAGTAGGAGCAGATGGTTGCTGACAGAGGGAAACCTTGAACTGAATAAAGTAATGGTCAGATAGATGTAGAGGAGTAACTGTCTGTAAAGTAGCGGCGCACTTCCTGGTGAAAATGAGATCAAGTTCCTTACCGGCTTTGTGAGTCGGAGGGCTGTGAAACCACAGCACATGCCATAAAATTTGGTCCATAGGGGGCGCTGTAATTGTAGAAAATGTCATTTTGCCTATTATCTAGAGAATGCTAATGTTTACAACATTTTTTTTTTATCGTGAAATCTATTGAACCTCACGCATGGAAAACACTGGTCGATGCCCACTTCCAACGAAAACAATTTACATGAAATTTGAACATTGCGAAAATGAATCTGAACGAACCCGTCATAGGCTGTTAATGAGAATCTCACCAAATTTGCTATACGTCATCTGCAGACAATGCTGACAAAAGTTATCAAAGGATTTATCTTGAGATAAATTGTTTCGAAGTTACACGTCAATGAACATTGAACACGTAGCTTAAAATTTTTCAAAAGTACATATCTTGGCTTTTAATTGCTCAAATTTGGTCAAAGTTGACATGCCATCTCTAAACAGCTTTCTTGTCATGTGTACTAAATTTTGTGACATTTCGTCATAGGGGGCGCTGTTTATCACCATATATAGGTGTCAAAAGACCTATATATATATATATTTTTTTTTATATAATACTCCATACAAGACAATCTTATGACTACCATCTCTACACAAACACCAAGTGGCAGGAGTTCAAATTAACACATGTAGGCTACATACATACTATGACAACACCTACCCTTTCATAAATCACTCCTACACACTACAAAATCACACACAATCTCATTCATTCAAAAAACACATCCATACCCACTTCCAAGACATAATTTCCAATCTAATTCCCACCTCACAACACTGTTCTACCACACACTTGTCATGCCAACAGTTCTCACATTTCAATACATTGCCGCGGTCATACCATGTATCGCTATGCGGTACATCTAGTATTCTTTACACTTTCATGTTAAACATTATATGCCTTTATTAATTTTATTCTTAGTCATTTTTTTATCTTCTTTGTGCTTTTACTTTCTTTCATCTACTGTACTTTGCTTTTACTTTTGTACAGTGCATTGAAATTCCTTTGTGTATGAAATGCACTATATAAATATCCTTGCTATAATGCGCTATATAAATATCCTTGCCTTGTCTTTTGACTGTAATACATTTGATGTAATTATTACAATTGTGTTTGACAGCCCACAGATGCATAAACGGAATATATGTTAGTATATCAGAACAATTGGGAAAAATATGACATGTTGCTCAGTCATATCAGCTCAAGTCTCTCTTCAGTCTTATATTACTGAATAATAGGTTAAATAAACCTTAGAGAGAGGGAACACAGGACTCCATCAAGGTCAATATAGACTAGAAAAATATGGTCCCATTGCATGAAAGACTGTGACAGTGTTGTCTGTCACACTGAATAACAAGTAAAACAATAAACAATAGCTTGAGTGGAATTTAGTGACATCACAAGTTTACCAAAAGCATGTGAGTGAGTGTGTCATTAAAATGATTCCATTTCATACTTGTGATTTAAAGGGTGATGCTGGATGAGAAGCTAGTCAAATTCCTCCGTGACTGGAAATACCAGTTCAAAAGGTTTGTACTGAGTCCACTCTGAGTCATTGATATAGACCATTTCAGGAGACTTAGATTACTGGCCTAGTGTCATAGCAGTTCCTGCAGGGTTTCTGTTTGAACATCCCATAAGGCTGTTTGATTTGATAAAAACATAATGGGAGTAGTTTGGGAACAAAATAGAATGTTCAGGCATTGTTTTTGTTTTTACTGTTGAAACGGTCTAAGACAAATGTATTCCTTTCATACTCTATTTCAAGGTCCCAACAAAAAACAAACATGAACATTTTTGGAAAACCCATACTGACCTGCATACGATTTCATTTCGCTCTATATGGCCACCAGGCCTATTTACACTTCATGTCATTTGCCTGAGATAGGGACCCAATAGAAAATATGCTTTTACCCCTGACATGGAGGTGGGCTTAACCAAAACCAAAATCAAGAAGCAACCAACAGAGGCATTTTGATCTATATCTTTTGATCTTATCTCAGGGAAGTGAGAGATCATGATGGCTTGGTATTCAGACCAATCACAATCTAAGACTGAGGTAGTGGTTCACATTAGGTCACAATGTCACATTTTGGCATTGACAATCTTCCACCTCAGACTAAAACAAAGAACAATCTACAAAACTGGTGTTTCCTTCTTAAACCAATTCACTGCACTGCACCCAATTTTCTTTTTGTTTTAACTTCCATACTTGTAATACACTAACAACACACACACACACAACATGATTGTGTTTAAGTGAAATGACCATGAGTCAACAGATCCATCTTTACACAAATTACTTAGCCTTTGTCTTGCTTTCACTACTGACAGTGTTTCACGTATTTGGGATACTCAACCCCCAAGTCTTGGAAATAGGAGGTCAATCACTCATTGCCAGACCTTATCTCAGTCTTTATTATGTGGGTCTGGTTCCCAATTAATGTGGGTTTGCTGTTCCAAAACAGCAAATTTATGGACTTAAGGTCAAGGCCTTCTCAGTTGATGAGCTCTATCATTATATGTCATGACAAGCAAGTCTTCATTTTGTTCTTTACTTTCCTTATAAAATCTTTCTCTGAGGAAGCATGTTCTGAGAAATCTCCTCCCAGTGCCACCATCACAGGTGGACAAATTTCCTCATACCTTTGCTGTGGTGCCGTGATGATGTGCAGAAAGTGACCCTGCCCTCTGTGATGTGTGTTGCCAGCATTAAAAAAGCTTCTCACACAAGCATCCTCACACAACTTTCAACACAGAGCTGCACAGAAGGATACTGAAAAAGGCCACTGCAGGTGAGACTGCCGTTTATCTTGCCTAGTGATTTACTAAAAGATTCAACAGCACAACAATAATAGTATGAATAATAGTACAATAATAGTTTGAATAATAGTACATGTAAAGGGTAAAATCCTAAAATGTTATGCTATGGAGCGGTGTGATTGACTTCAGTGTTTAAGTCTGTTCTGCACACTGCCTTTTATACCATGCTTTCATCTGGGTGGTTTTATACATACTTTATAAATTTACATACACTTTCCTAGCTTTTATACATATTTATTTTTTCACACTAAAGTTAGGTTGTGACATGTTAAAGGTAAATGGGTCTGTGTGCCTATGTGTATGTATGTAGATGTGTATATGCTACTGGATACCTTAATTTCCCTCTTGATAAATAAAGTGTTTCTATCTATCTATCTATCTATCTATCTATCTATCTATCTATCTATCTATCTATCTATCTATCTATCTATCCATGTAAAATTCTAACTGCTATCTAGCATTGTATTGTATTATCAGTTGTATTATTACTGTTATTATTACCACTATAATATAATTTGTAATTGAAATATCAGTTATACATATTTAGGTTAATTGTGTATGTCAATAATTAAATCATTGTTTATTGTTTTCTTGATGACCTGAGTTTCATTTAGTTTAGAAACTCATCTGAAGATTCATTGTCCTGGCGTGCCCGGTTTTGCCCACAGGAATGAGCGGCAGACTTATCCTTCTGGTGACTTTCCTGATTGGTTATCTGACGACAGGAATTAGAGGAAATGGACATTTGACACAACCAACAGCCACTAATGTAAGTTTAACCTTATGAAGAGATATGAAATCCTAGACAGTCAAAATGGACCTATCCCCTTCCTTCATACCTTCCATGCCAGAAAGCACACTGCTGAGGTCAGATGCTTTGCATCTTATAATAGATTAAGACATGAGAGTCATGTTCATCACAAATTTCCCTAAAGACATTGATTCTCTAACAATGGAACATTTTGACTTGGAACTTTTTTTTATTCATTTTTTAATTAAAATATTTTGATATATTTTGTTTTTCCATATCCCTAGATATCTACCCTGTCTGACTGTAAATATTTTTTATGGATTAGAAATACATTTTTAATGCATATTGGAAATTAATGGCACTCAGTAGCCACAAACAACAGTGCTATGGGTTGATTGAATCTGGACCACTGCTTTGATTGTGCTTTGGATGCAAAACCACCCTTCATTAAATATACAGGATATTCATGAGCTGTCTGTGGTGTTTTTTCAGGTAAGCATCACTCGTGATGGTTGTGGCAGCACCAAGCTGTGTTTGGGAGATGATGGCTGTAATCCTGCGGGCAATGTCCTCTGCTCCTTCATCTCAGCCGAGGTTGTAAATTCCAACACAAATGTGACCTTTCAGCTCTTTGGGAACTCCTCTGGATACTTAGCTCTGGTGTTATCCACTAATGCAACCACGGTAATCACACTTGTAAAAGCAGAGGTTGTGTTGAATGCAACTCTACCCAACACGACACATTACCTTGATAATATGTAACATTACAACATATTACTGGCATGATTTCCCTAATTATTGCTGTGCATAACTTAAATGTGAGATTATCTGTCTTGCTCTGCAGGGAGGTGGCTTGGTGTTTGTCTGTTCCAGGGATCCATTCAACGCAGCCAGGAACTTCCTCTTCCGCACAGCCACGCAGCCAGCTCGTGGTGGTAACCTCACCTTGACCAACACAGTGAGTGGCCCATCTGGTTTACCCTGTTTGTTGGCATCCTTGTCATATATCCTGAAATGACTTAGCCCAAGCCAGTCTGAATGTCTACAACCACTAACACTTGTGTATTTGTCTTTTGCTTTGTCTGCATGTTGCTGTTCTTTAGCCAAATGTGACCGCCATCACATACTTCTTCAATGGAACCCTCAACGGAACTTTCCACCAATGTCAATTCACTGCATCGGGACTGAGCCAGGCCATCAATAATAACACCTCTGGAGAGCTCAATGTCCAGGTTTCCCTTGTCAGAGGTGAAGTCGGAGGTAAAACTATCTTTAGATTATCATGCATTTGAAAAAACGATGGATTGATGGATGTTCTTTAGATTATGGACCCTGAGGTTTGAGGCAGTCCAAGTCTTCACTTCACTGAGTGAGTCTGTCTGTATTTGCAGAAAATGCCACATTTTTTGCCCCCAATTCCATTCTCTTCAATACCACCGATCTTGTGAACTTAGCCAGGGTTGGTGCTGATACTACTTCTACTCCACCTCTTCAATTTGAAAACTTGGACACTCCAACAGCTACTACAGTAAGATAGTTTTCCATTGTAATAGTTGTACAGTGGTCATAACATTGCAGTGTTCTGTTTACATTACTTCTTTTGCACTGTAACGTCTTATAATTATTTCACTTGCCATGTAGCATTGTGTGATGTATGTATGTATGTATGTATGTATGTATGTATGTGTTTATTTATTTATAGTAAACCTTAAAAATGTTTATTTAATAGAGCAGAGGAGAGTGTTTGCTGCTGTGAAAAGTCAAATGTCAAGTCAAAGTGACAACTTCATGCAACTTCCATTGAATTATTGGCTATTTTGATTTACACAGAGCCTTTAATAACTCTGCCTCCAATTATAACTTTGCTGAGTCTTTAATTTGCATTTAAGAGCCTTGGATGAGTGTGTGTGTGTATGTGTGTGCGTGTCTAATATGAGGTGGCTTATCCTTGTGTTGTCTGTGGTCATTTCAGGTGAGAATCACTCGTAATGGCTGTAGCAGCACCAAGCTGTGTGTGGGAGACAGTGGTTGTGACCCCGAGGGTAATGACCTCTGCTCCTTCATCTCGGCAAGCACTGTTAATGTCAATAATGCGGACGTGGCATTTGAGCTCTTTGGGAACTCCTCTGGATACATAGCTCTGGTGCTATCCAGTAATGTAACCACGGTAATCACACTTGTAAAGGCAGAGGTTCTGTTGAATGCAACTCTACCTAACACAACACATTACCTTGATAATGTGCAACATTACTACATATTTCTGGCATGATTTCTTAAATTTTAGCTGTGCATAACTGAAATGTGAGATTATCTGTCTTGCTCTGGTGCTCTCCACTAATGGTTACTAATCACACAAACATGTAGTATTGAATGCAAAACTAGTCACTATCAAACAAAATGTATTGCCATGATGGCAAACACTGTACTGTATATCTACAATGACTTTTGTTCCTATTACTCCTGAATGAAAATATGAAAATGTGTTTGATATATAAATATAAGAGCCAGAGTTAGCCATAATTCCTGCTTTTTATTATGTTTTGAAAACGTTGAAATCTGAACTACCACACAGTATTACATATTACAAGATCGACAAAACTGAAATTAACACAGCATGCCTCATCTCACTAAAGTGGTGCTTCCCAACCTGTAGGCCGTGGCCCTCTAGTGGGCCGTAAAGGTATTGCAGGTGAGCTGTGGGAGGCCTTTCAATTTAAAATAAATAAATAAATAAATAAATAATATCATGAAGGATTGAATGGTTCAAGTAAATAAAGTCCAAAGGGATTTACATTAAAATGAATGAAATTAATATTATTCTTTCCTTCAATCAGAAGTTCTGCTGACATTTGGGTTGGATTGATTATGGATAAGATAGCAGCTAAACATTATCATGAAGCAGTGGTAGTTGGGTGGAAAAATATGCACTGTTACGCGCATGTTTTCAGCGTTTCCAGCTCAGGAGAGCTATATTTAAACAACAACGTTGTTCAAAATAACATTGAATAAATGAAGAAATACTTAATCTCACTCTCATCTCAGAGCTATGAATATAGCTTAAAAGTTAGGGTGGGCTGCAGAAGATTTTCAGAATTGAACTTGGACCTCAGCAGTCTAAAGGTTGGGAACCTAGGGTTAGGGATGAGGGATATGCTTGAATAGCCTGACCCCTCCGTAACCCTGTTTGGGATTGATCCATGTACATGTCCCGCAGTTTGACAACCGCTTGTATATATTGTTGATAATGACTGCGATTTCCCTGATTATAGCAGTGCATAACAGTGCATAATATGAGACTGAAATGTGGGATTATCTGTCTTGCTCTGCAGGGAGGTGGCTTGGTGTTTGTCTGTTCCAGGGATCCATTCAACGCAACCAGGAACTTCTTCTTCCGCACAGCCAGACAGTCACGCCGTGGTGGTAACCTCATCTTGACCAACTCAGTGAGTGGCCCATCTGGTTTACCCTGTTTGTTGGCATCCTTGTCATATATCCTGAAATGACTTAGTCTAAGCCAACCTGGATGTCTGCAACCACTAACCGATATTAAACATTTATCTTGTTCTCTCTAGCCACGTGTGGAGAGAATCACATACAACTTTAATAGAAGCCTCAACGGAAGTTTTCACCAGTGTACATTCACTGCCCGAGGACTGAACCAGGCAGCCAATAATCGGGCTTCGATTAACTTCCAACTTTCTCTTGTCAGTGGTTCAGTCAGAGGTACAGTCAACTTTAAAAAGTCATTCATTTAAAAGCCCATGGCTCATAATCCTCGAAGTAAGGCCTATGAGTAGCATAACAATCCGAGATCACCACTTATCACTCCTGGATATGTAGCAGAGTACTCTTGCCATCCGTGCTTTGGTCTCATCTCATTTGTCTCATATTTGCAGCTGATGGGACATTTGATACCCCCAGTCTTCTCTTCAATACATCTGACATTGTAGACCTGGCTACATTTCGCAATGTAACCGCAAATGCTACAACTGCTTCTCCTACTGTGACTAGTGCGAGTACTGTGACTGTGACCACTAGTACTACTGTGGCTGGCTGTTCTTCTCTCATACATCCACTGACTCAAGGTACAGTATATTATATAGCTTTGCTTTGTATTCTCTTCAGGACAACTTTGAAGAGAACAGAAAAGAGTATGTTGCTAAGAATTTACAACATTGTCATCACATGGAAAGTTAGTAGGACGTGTCATCTTGGGAATTGTATTGTCTCAGTGTAGCTTCAAACATTTCTAGATTTATGTTTGTTATTGTGGATTAATTGGTACTTTCTCTACTCTCTTAGCAATAGCCATCCTTACGAGTCTCTTAGCACTCCACTTGTTTTGAAGAGGACCTGGGGAAATGACATTGCTCTGACATTGCCACTCTACCAGGATCAGACTTCACTTTGCCATGCGAAGCTGTCATATAGTCAAAGCATTAGCATCCCAACCCACACCGCATTTGGGCAATGAGGTCATTTCCTGTGGCCACTACCCATCTCACCCACTCATTTTCTGCCTGAGCTTTGCTATCTTGTCAATAAAAGCCAAAACCCCAAATCTGCCCTTTATTATGTCGAGCTACACATGAATGAAAACCGCAATGACCAATGTTGAGACAATGTTGGACTTTCAGTGCTTCAGGTATAAAAACCCTGCTGTCTTTGTTTCAATTCTCCAGTTTGCTGGAGAGAACTAACGCCATACATACAGTAAATGTAATGTGTCTTTCAGTGATTTGTTGTGAGGTGTGTCCACATGCATGCACATTTGTGTTTTTGTATTTGTTCAGAGGAAATTGGGCAGCTCTTGAGGGGCCATTTTGGTAATGAGAAACTCCTATTTTCAGGAGAATTTTGAACTGTTATGGAAGGAGAGCAGTTGTCTTTTAATACACTATGGATCACCATAATCACATTTGTCCATAATAGCCTAATTATTGTAATTGTTTTCCATTTCCACAATTGTTTATTCTGAAATTAAAGACAACCAATTATGTAAAATGTTGAATTATGTGTGGTTTATAGAACACTATAGGCAGGAACAAAAGGCAAGGTTAACAGGTTGATATTTAGGACTTGTTTACATGCGTAAAAGAAAAAATATGCTTTTGTAAAAAATATCTAGATACATGCAAATTGGCCCTTAATAATGATATTTACAAAATGATAAATGATTGTATTTCATAACTCAATGGGATATAAAACTCAAAAGAGTGGATTCTTGGCACCAACAAAAATGAATGCAGTACCACTAACCGTATCAGTCTGTAAGGAAATAGAGTTCCACACACCACATCAGAGTCATATACTAACATGCTGGGTTTTGTCTAAATTTAAAGACATCCCACAATCAAACACCAAAAAGAAATGGCATAAACAAACACCAATAGGAAAGTCAACAGAGAAAAAACTATTCATTCATTTGCGTCATGTTGACCTCTTTCATCTTCTCAGGATGGAAAGAGAAGAAAGAAAATGTGAGGGAGAGGCAAATGGACTTTAAAATGACAGAAAGTGGTCAATTTGACTGCGGAGGGTTACATAAAGCATGACTACCTATCTGACATTCATGTGGAGCCATTTTTAGAGCTGGAGACTAGAGGCCTCCCACAGTGCCCGATATGCAGTACCTCTTCAGCCAGCCTTTCCCTTTCTCAGTCCACATCTAACGCACTATTTACATTATTATATGTTCTTATGCGGGTTACAAATTTCATTTGTGATCATTATTATTTGTAATCATAATTATTTAGAAAGAAAATTATTTTGTAAGTGCTTCTAGAGAGATTTATTCAGAGATTTACTTCTTGTCATAATTTGTGACCTCTGTCATGTGCTCATTATATTTTGGCTTCTTTTCTTCTTCTTCTTTGGCTTCTTTGTCACAGTCATGATTTTTTCATTTGTTTGATCACCCTAGATCTATGCTCACTGGTTAATGCAGAAATCACTGTACTGTATAAAGATAAAGATGATACATTGATATAACAGTAAAGAATTGTGTGTCGCTGATATGGGAATGCAACATCTACATAGCACCAACAGAGGGCATTAACAAGTTGACTTCTTAATGCTGAAAGTTGTTTTAACCCCTACTCCTAATACACTCACTTGGTGCTTGCATAAGTCTACTAAACTTAAACCAGATGCCAGGCTTCAACTGAAAAAAATCACTCATTTATGGGGGCTGGGAGGCAGATTGGGACAGGATTGAGGGCCCCTTACACAAATACAGCAGCACAGAGGGAAGTCGATAAGTGTAAAATGTGCAATGGTCATCCAGAGAATATAGTCTCTAGTGACTTTAATATGGTTTAACCTGACAGAGGCTGAGGTTATAGTGTCCAGCTCTACCTCTACATCACCACACTGTACTTCCTAGTGTGGGAGCAGGAAGTGTCAGAGAGGGCATGAGCCTTAACAGGGGAGGAACTCAGAGCCTTCGCCAAACAGATTTTACGTAAATTTGGCAAAATTGCTGAGCTCCATTGGCAGCTGTCACTGCCAGGGGGTGGGGGTTGCATGTAAGGCCTGTGCTGGTAGCTTACTGTCCTTGTCCCTAGCTGACCCGAGCTGTTGGCATGGTGGAATTGCTCAACCCATAAGCTTCCCTGTCCAAATCTGCACACAAAACTACAAACCTCTGAAAGATAAACCCTTCTCCTGCAGGGTCACAAGGGTTAACCGCTACACTTACAGTATCAAAATAAATTTTAAACATATAAAATAAATAAATAAATAAATAAATAAAAATATATGAAGTTTTGTGTAAAACAAAAAATGTCTGAGCTTAAACAGTGCGTAACAAAACCCAGTAGGCGCTGATAACTTGACAACACACTAACTGGCATGTTGATGATGTCATGTAAGGGTGGTCTTACTGTTGCTTGGATGAGACTTGTGGTCATTCTATTGTTAGTAAATGGTGACCTCAGTATCTCCACACACTGTTTATTCAAAGAGAATCAATGAATTATTTCAGATATCAAACAGACATCACAACAATAAGAGATACACTTACATCTCTTTAAGACGAGTGGAAATATTGTATCTATCCTCCCCAATGGTTGTCTTTCTTGCTCTCTGCAATGCTGTCACTGTCTACTCTGTACTAAATACTCTGTGACTTCATCCTCAGACAACACTCTAAGGTCAGTCTTCAGTATTGCAGCTGTGCCACCCAACGAGGTAGCATTATGCCCAGATGGCACATAGCCCAAATTTGCCAGAGCTCTCTGCTGAACACAGTCATGAGGGGGGAGCTACACTGACTGCACATGGCCCCAATATCATGGAGTAGCTGCTTACTGTTTACAGCAGGTGGGTGGACTAACAGCTCTGTTCTCGGACATGAAAGTTTACTTTAGTCATAATCATCCACCCAGGCAGTTTGGTTCTCACCCACCAACTGGTGCTCCGTCATCATCATCAACATAATCATCTCTCTCTCTCTCGCACACTTTCTCTCCCTCACTCCTACTCTCCAGCCCTCTTCATCGCTTTTTTCCCCTTTCCATGGTCTCTTTTCCTCCACACTCTACCTCTGCTTTCAGTGGATATAAATAAATGGAAGGGAGAGAGAGAGAGAGATGGCCCCTTGTTTCATCACACCCCCTCTTTTCACCTGCGAACAAAGCACTTGATGCACTACAGCCTACCATATCCAAACTTGGATGCAAACATCCAAATTGTTTGAGGCACTGTCCTGAGTGAACTGATGATGACTCTCAGCATTTTATCATGGTAAAGGTCGGAAACAAACTGCCGTTTAGTGTTGTGTACACTACTTAAGCGTGCTTTTCAGCGTGAAATCAAGAAGCTATAAGGTAATCTGCACTCCTTTACATAACAACCCACTCAGTGCCTGTGGACATATTTTACTGAATGCATACCTTATAATGTAATGAAGTCACACACTCAGACACATACATCTCTATTTTTCATGCAAGTGAGGGTGCACATGTGTACATGCGAAACACACAGATCCCACTAACAAACAAGCACAGTGTACAGCTGTACTGTACAACACAACTGTACTGATTTGTGTAATGGAACATTTACGTTTGTCTTGCATGAAAGAAGTTCTTTTTATGTCACTTTTTCCAGACATGATGTCTGCCACAGTTAGTTCCCTGTGGTATGGGGGTATTTTTAGAGACTTTAAATAGATTGTGCTATTTCTGGTAATGAATGATAGCAAGGTTAAATGTATCGCAATGCCTTTGATGAATCAGTGGGATAGTGTGACTTAATTGACAGACTGTCTCAAGAAGCAGAATACTGACAAAGCGTAACCATAAGAAGTATAATCCAAACTCAACAAATTATCAACACCGTTGTTATGTACTTGCAACGGGTAGTGGTCTTAAATTAAAACAAAACAAAACAAAAACAATAGAGTCCATATCGTTCATGTTTTTAATTATTAAGCTTTGTATACAGACCATTGGTGCTATTTGACATTTTGGCCTATTGAGCACCTGTACACCTTACAGTGGCTTACAACAAATTTGTAAGCAAATAATCAAGCAATAACTTTACACTATCTTCAAAATAAATGTTTCTCAGAATTAAAATGTGGCAGCGTTAAAATACACATGTTAGACTGGTCTTTTTTCTTGATAACAAAATGATTTACTATTCAAAATTGCAATGTTCTTGAGTACTCCATATTTCATGTGTTTTCATATCGAACTCATTTTGTTTCTCACAACAGCAGTGCTGATGAGAAACGCTGCAGAACCTTCAAAAGGCCTGGATTCATTCATTCAGGATAACATCTTATTTCTTCTTCAGTCAGATTGAGCTTGCATAAAGGATTATAAAAATGGAGCCTGTATGAAATCCAAGTTTCATTATCAGGGGACAGGCAAATGACAAAACAGACATGTAACATACTTGTGCTTTTACTGTATTTAAAACCTGATTGAATTTTGAGAGAAACAACTGCAGTGAGTACAGACAGACTGTAGCCAAACTGTTTATTTGCATAACCAATGTAAGGAATACCTTCCTGCTTTTAAAGCCACAGTAACCCTATACCCACTCATAGATTAGCTTCAGCATTTGTCTTCCTTTCCTTGCTCCATTGCTTTACTTCACTTTTTTTTCTTCTGAAAGCGTCTGAACTGACTCTGGATGGCCAGAGCAGCCTTCTCAGTTTCCGGAGCCTCCAGGTCGATGTCAAACTCCTCGTCTTGTTCCTGCCCTGCAGGCTTTCCAGCTGGATTGGATGCTTTCTCGCTGAGCGCTGGGGAAGACATGAGACACACAGAAACTGAGTGCTGTCTGACCCAGGCTGAAATTTTTGTGAGTCCCACACCAAAAGGTGAATTGCGAGGAGAGTGTCATGGGACCAGCATTGTGGGCACATTCTTATATCCCATGATTTCAAACTAGGAGCATTAAATGGGGCCGTGTTGAATTCTCTAGGATTCAAATGGTCTTGAGTGCAGCCACATGGCACTAGGCAACTCTTTCATTAAAAAAACAAAAACAAATAATTGTCCCAAAATATTTTACCCTCGAACAAGTTGATAGGTTCTCTGCCTGACAAAGACAGGTGCCTGTAGCTAGTGATGGGGACAAGACCGCTTGTGTCGAGACCGAGTCAAAATCGAGTCTTTGAAGAGTCGAGACAAGACTATTGTTTTTTAAATGTAGGCGAGTCTGAGTTGAGATTGAGTCTTTGAGGAAGTAAGACTGAGTCAAGACTGAGCTGAGACCAAGACCATAAAAACAAGTCAGTTTTCATAACTATGATTTTATCACCCCAGGTAATATTCAACAGTTAGGCCTACAGACTAATCTAGGAATAAAAGGGATAAAAGCATCTGGTAAATGCATAAATGTAATGTAAATGTAAATATTTTCACTGATATCCTGGAAATCAAGACCCACATGTAAAAAGATGTAGGCCTGGCCCTGACTAATAGATCAAATCTAATCCAAGAGATGGCACCAATGGATGCAAATCAAAATGTCTCCGTACTTTATTGGATAGATACTCAAAGCTGCTTCAATAGCAGTGCTCTGTCATTAACATGTTAAGCCCAACCTGACTTTGCATCATAGTTAGGACCTGGAGAACAAATCCTAATTTGTCTTTGTATGTCTAGATTAGTAGGCTACTAAACATTTTTCCAATTTTTCCAAAATGTAATAATTTTGACAGTACACTAGAATACATTATTCAATATCTTTTAAAACTTTCCTTTAAAATCTGTTGGTCTTGAGGACTGTCCCTCTCCTCCCACTGTGGGCCGAGATTGAGTCAAGACTGAGTCTTTGAAGGGTCAAGACCGAGAAAGCTAAAAATGGTCTCGAGACCGGACTTACAACACCTGTAGCTGTAGCTGTCTGTTTTGGGGAATTAAATGCGTGCAATGACACGGAGTAGCAAATGTAAATGTGACACAACCCAACACAATGTGCCTCAATAGTAACATCAAAGACGAAGTAATGTTGTCTGCTTTCAAGATCACTCTAAATCCAATCCCCTAGGTGAAAAGGTGTGAAAAGCACATGCAGTTCTTTTTGTGACATTTCGCTATAATACAACAGTGCAATGTTTGTTTACTTAAGGACCCAGAGAGAGAGATGGGATAGCACCCATGGAGGTAGGGGTGGGTGGGTGGTGGGCAAATGCCACACAGGATGACTCACATTCATGGAGGAAAAGCTGTGGAGGAGAATGGAAGAAGGAGAGCGAGAGTACTTAGACAAACCATCAGGCAGACAGTCAGACAGAGAGATGGAAAGACAGAGAAATTGGATGTGGGACAAGGGTGATAAGTCTCAGACCAATCAACTTTCTTACACTCACACACACACACACACACACACCTTTGTTGTCAGCTGAGGGAGTCTGTCCATCAGAAGGATTTCCAACTGTTGTTGCCTGCATTAAAATTAAAAGAGCAAATGAATAAATAAAACATGGTGGAGTAGGCCATGCATGCATGTGTCTTCACACACAGACCTCAGAGGGTGGCCCCATCAGACTCACAAAAGTATCTTCTGGGTGGAAAAACATCAAACCTGTGATATGGGATACTGTCTGATGAGATCTATAATCTCCTGTATAATCCTAACGTTTCTTTTTTTTCAATTTCGAACACAATCTGGTCTGATAGCATGACTCCCTACAAAGAATCCCTTCTATGTCTCTCTGAATCTCAGAGTGACATACAGTGACAACGACAAAAATTACATTTCAAATCTTGGATTACGGTTGCTGCAAGAAACTAATCTGAGAGTGAAAGAGAGAGAGTGTGTGGGAGAGAGACCCTTAAATGCACTTGCTTCTGCATCATGCATTTAGATTTCATAGTGTCTCAGGTTTTCTCATGGCTCCTGGTCAGTATTGTGTGATGCAGTTAGCCTACATTAAAAGTAGAAGGAAGAGCAAGATGATAATCACTGCTGCTATCGCTTTTGTATAATGCCAAATGGGTTGAGAATTTGGGCTGGTTCTTCCTGTGAGAGCATGTGTGTATTTGCTCTGTCCTTATTTCATTCCTTCCATCAGTTACATGTGTAAAAATAGAATAACTGATCTAGCTAATCTAATTAAGAAGTGAAAATGAATATATTAGCCTTAAGTCAGTGGCCTAGATTACCTTTAGATTGCTTTCAAAAGTGTGAATATATCTTTCCTCTTTTGTCTCTCGTCTTTTCAGTTAATTTTCTTTAAGGGTTGATGAAGACAACATAGGGGACATGGCCAAATCTAGCGACTCAAACTGATTTGTAGGCAACTTGTCCTGAATGTGCCCACAATGGCAAAACCAAAAACTGATTAACTCTGCTTTCTTCTGTATTTATACAAAATATGTGATAAGCAAGATATGCGCTGCCCGTGGAATATTATGCTATAAATACTCGAATTCAGGATCACTCAGCAATACTTTCTGCCTCTCTCAGGGACACACATTAGAAACTCATTTTAGCAACAATGGGCTTTCACATGCACACCCTCCTTACCCCGTATCTCCACATTCCAAAACGAACTTAAATTAATGCAGATTTTAATTATTTAGATTCTTATTACCATGACTCCACATGTACAGGCTACAAGTCAGTCTTGCCCATTACCGCTCCGCACTGCAAATAATGAGGAGCATCAGACTGTCTGCTGGCGGTGAGCAGTTCATTCCGAATTTCAATAAGCGAACGTAGTAGAACGAAGTAAGAGATAAATGACTTGGGAAGTTTGTCATCTCTTAATGTCAAAGTCAGAGACCACAACACCACTTAGAACCCGCAAAGCCATTGTAAATATCAAGTTGCTTTGATCTCAGCAATTCAGCATAGCGGAAGCTTAAAAACTTTGCTGACTTAAAGTGGAAGTGTGATTGAATTTTCAAGTTCCCAAAGCCATTTCTCCCATTACAAAAATGCTATAGCTATACCGACATGTCTGCGGGCCATGTTAAACATTTAGTCATCTCCATTCTGTGTAGAGATACGGATCTTGATCGACTGTTCCGCCTTAAGTTGGCAAGGGCCTACATCCTAATTAAAAGATAAAATGCTTTAAGAAATGAAAACTCACCTCGCTCATCTTTCGGAGTGGCAAAATTCGCCTTTCCCTCCCAAAAACGTAACGCTTAAGGTGATTTCTTTGTGATCAGGTGGCCTGTAGCGCCTGGTCTGAAATACACGAAAGCGCACCGTAAGCTACCCGTTTGACGTAACAGGTGCACTGTTGGTCAAAACTTATTTTTCTGCTGCAATGGTCAAATTGACTCCAAAGTTTGACACAAACCAGATGAGCCCTTCTGCGAACGTATATTCCACTAATCCTCCGGTCCCAGAAAAGACTAAATTTCAACTAATCTCTCTCTGTCCCTCCCTCTCTCTCTCTCTCTCTCTCTCTCTGCGCGGAGGCGTGCACTACAGTAGCCTGTACTATATCAGTACTGTGTGAGCACTGATGCACGGTAGTAGTCCTGATTTCACTCCCTGGTTATGTGCTCGCATTCTGTTATGACGCAACAGCCCAGTACATTTTTTATTTTGTGTCTTTTTTGTTGTGTGGTTTTCTGGAGGCTGTTCCTCAAAGAAGAAATTATTAGTGTGTACCCGCGTGCGTATGCACCTGTATTTTGCCAAGGCAAGCTCGGACCTTGTAACCTTGCTGCCCCCTTGCGCCTACAGTTTTAACCTGCAGGCTGGGTATTCTGTGGATCCTATTAAAATGACAAAAGAACCAGATTGAATGCCCATCCAGAACAGACCCAAGAGGCAACGCTGGGCTTCGTCAGAATGTTGCGCACATGAAGCTTATAGATTTACGCTACACCCTTCACTAGGACAATAACATCTATTCAGTGGGTAAAGGATGGCCTTCAAGTTTAATTACCAGGCCTATTTCAGTGTTGGTGGCATTTGAACTGTTAGGCCCAATATATGACATCTAATCAGAGACTTTGGTCCAATTAATCTTGGCTAAATATTTCAAGGGGTTGCACGTGAGATTTGTTTGGGGCGCAACGTTGTTTGTTTGGGTTTTAAAGAGTCTGCCACTTCCGGAAAAGAGTGTCTCGCTCGCCGGAAAAGGAATAGAGAAAGAGTGCGAGACAGATCAGTCAAAACAGAACAGGCACGGCTGCAAGCTCTAGCCGTCACCTGCTGGTTTGATTTTCCTTAAACTTGTCGATGTACCTGTTCCTCGTGTCGTGCAATTTCATATTCAGGCTTTCCACTCGAGGTACCTGATTTGCAGACTGAGGACCAAAATCTGCGTAGAGGATTACAGTGCGGAGTCTTCGGGCCTACAGCAAACAGAGGTAGCCAGCTATCACCTAGCTAGCAAAACAGTTAGCTGGTTATCTGTCGATACCAAGCTTGCTAACATTAGATGGCCAGAAATTTCTAGCCAGTTTGTGTGCGCATATGTGATCAGGTAGCAATGTGGTAGCAACAAGCCACGTACTCCATGGCTGTTTACAGGATCACACGTTAGAAATAGCAAGCTAGGTTAAGCCCTGCAGCACTATATGACAAAGGTTGGCAGCTTTTGGCGTTAGCTTGCACAGATATGCTATTTGAAACCTTTTGCACCAAACAGTATGAGGAACATTAGCTCCAATAAAGCCCCCTCCATTTGCGAAGTTGCCTATTTGCTATTTTCGACTAATGGCACATTGTGGTGCTAAGATTAGTAACCGTGCCCAACTACGTAGTGCCGAACACCTTGATCAACAAAGAGGCAGACATACCGTAGTCATTTAAATTGAGTTGACAGTTGTTCACTCATTGTCTCCCTACCAGGAAATTAATGTGATTATATACTAAGCTATGAAATGTTTCTGACCAAGTTATTTAACATGACGTACGTTCCAAAGCAATTTATAACGTCTACTATTAAAACTTCATAGCTTAAAACTGCAAGTTCCATCTCGTAGCATTACAGTCCTTCTGTCAGTTTTTATAAATATAAAGCGTCTGCTAAATGCATAAATATAAATAAATAAGAGACCATGGTCGATTGGGACTGCTGTCTGAAAGTTTTGAAGGGCTTGATGCAAGCAAGCTGATAGACTAGACAGCAAGTGTCGTCATGGGCATTATCAACATCGAGCATCAGACACTGAAAACTAGACTAGAATACATAATAAAATATGCATGCATATACGTAAGTTCTTTGTTTGACTGTCTGTTACAATCACTCTTTTTCAAAGCCTCTCGTCTGTTTGGAGGAGAGACTTGGAAGGGGCGAGAGGATGGCAGATGCTGACAGCAAGTCCAGTGTGCCAAGTGGTAAGCAAACAATAACCGATCACTTCCCAAGTTGCTCTAAGCCTCCTAATGAAACTTTGACTTTAATTTACATGCTTCAGGTAGCCCAGAAGACCCAGAGTCTGCTGAAGATCAAGGTGGGGAGGGGGACTCTGCATCGACTGCAGAGGTTCAGGCATACCTAGATACAGGTTTGTTCACCCGCTTTGTTTGTGTTTAGAATTTTCTGTGTAATCACATTGATATAGTGGCATCATGCAGCTGCTGTGAGTAATATTCCAATGAAACATTGTGTATCATTTGTCTGTGTGTTATGTAATAATGGGGAAAACATTTATGTATTAGCAGACTCCAACCCTGCCACAGGTTCAGGGGAGGGTGGAGAGGACAGACCAATGGCTGAGGCAGAGGGTAGCAAAGAGGATGAGGAAGAGGACACAGACAGCATGGACGGTAGTGGCCTCTACTCTCTGACAGAGGAAGGGGAGCAGGGCAGCGAGGAGGGAGGCCGGAGAGAGAAGGCCAGGCAGGAGGACAGCAGTGGCACCAAACGGACAGCCAGGAAGAGGAACCGGCCAGGCGGCGGTGGCACTGGCCGCCACTCCTCTAGCTCAGATGAGGATGAGAACGAAGAGGAGGAGGAGGAGTTGGAGGAAGACCAAGATGAGCAGGCTATGGAGGAGTGGCTGGGCGCGGAGGTGCATGAACTGAGTGTGCCGGCGTGGCGGGCCGTGCCCTCTCTGCGTGCACGGGAGATCGGCTGGGGTGCTGGGCAGTTTGTGCGGCGTGTGTGTGGCGCCCGTGGCCTGGTGCAGCGCCTGGAGCTGCAGGGCCGGCTGGAGAGGCACACAGGCTGCGTTAACACACTACACTTCAATCCATCCGGCACACGCCTGGCCTCAGGCAGCGATGACCTGCGTGTGATCATCTGGGACTGGGCGCAGCTCCGCGCTGAGTTGGAGTTTGACAGTGGCCACAAGAGCAATGTGTTTCAGGTGAGAAGGAGGAAGAGGGAGGCAGACAAAGGGCAATACACTAGTGATTGGATGAAAATGCAGATGAATTGGTCAACAATTAAATGGCAGTCATGGCTCAGTCCTGTCATAGGATTGCATTGCAATGCATGACAGACGTCCTTTGTCCCAACTCATATGGGACAATTTGATCAAAATTTGGACTGTGCTCTTAGTCCCACCCCAACCCCCCCCCCCCCACGCCCCCCCCAACACACACACACAAAAACACCCAGAAAGCACAGATTCAAGCTTTTGCTAAATGTGCCCTCATCTCTCTTGCCCCATGCCAGGCTAAGTTTCTGCCACATAGCGGCGACTCAACTTTGGCCATGTGTGCCCGCGACGGCCAGATCCGTGTGGCAGAACTCTCTGCCACCCAGCGCTGCAAGAACACCAAGAGAGTGGCACAGCACAAGGGGGCAGCTCACAAGGTAGGTCATTGTCAATGGAGCTGCCATGATGGCTGAAATCTTGCATGCCACAAAAATGTTGGAGCACAGTATATCTATCTATCTATTTATTTATTTCTCTCCCTCCTCTTTCTTCCGTCTGTGCACCAGTTGGCGTTAGACCCAGACTCTCGCTGCTCCTTCCTCTCTGCTGGAGAGGATGCGGTCGTGTTCGGTATCGACCTCTGCCTCGACCGGCCTGCAAAGTAAGTCCCAGTGAACGATGTATAAGTGGATACTTTGAATCATAAACCAGGGTATAAAAGAGCATTTCATTAAATCTGTCAGAATAGAAGGCTCCCCAGGTGTTTTGTGCTAAATTCAGTTTTAGCTAATTTAGCACACATTTTTTTCTGTCCAGCCAAGAGGTTGAACTGTCTATTAGTGCATGCTGTGGCTGCAGCAAAAGGGTTGTCCTTTAGTAACTTTGCCAGCCAGACCTCATTGTATTTGGAATTGTGCGACGTAGTGTCTGCCTTTGTTGTGGCACCCAGCCGTCAGGTGTGTGTGTTGTGTGTGTATGTATGTATGAGACTGGCTTTAAAAGTCATGTGAATTTTCCATTCACTTTCTCTGTCACTGTCTTTGTGTTCTTTGACAGTAAACTGGTGGTGGTCAAAGAAGGCGATAAGAAAGTGGGCTTGTACACCATCTTTGTGAACCCTGCCAACACACATCAATTTGCTGTTGGAGGAAGAGATCAGTATGTAAGGTAAGACACAAATGGCTCGTGTCTCTTGCATGTCACACTCTGGTACTGCTGCATTGTTAATGCAAATGGTTTGTCTGCTGTCTTCCACTAGGATTTATGACCGAAGAAAGATAAATGAAAATAACAACAATGGTGTTCTGAAGAAGTTCTGCCCATCACACCTGGTGAACAGCGAGTCCAAAACAAACATCACTTGCCTGGTTTACAGTCATGATGGCACAGGTGACATTCATACTAGCGTTTGATGGCATACACGTTACATAGTGTTGGGTTTATGGTCCAAGACCATCGTTTTTATTTTGCATAATAATATTCTTTGAGGCCTACCATGAACTGTGTACAGCATTTGTGAAGGCATTATTATTGTTTTTTGGATTGGTGTTTGTTTTATTGCCTTAAAACTGTGATAGAATAACAACAAATGATTAAAAAGACCTAAATCGTCATGATGCATGGATTATCTTAACAAAATCTTCACAAAAGATTTTGCACCTGAAAGGATGTGTGGTGTGTATTTAAGTAGTGTCAATTATCAGTTATATGTAAAAATAAAAACTGCGCATAGCCTATTGAGATTTTATAATACAGACCCTCCTGATTGTGCCAAGCAGATATTTTGTCTTTAGCTAACAGAAGCACTGTTATAATTTTCCAGAGCTTTTAGCTAGCTACAATGATGAAGACATTTACCTTTTCGACGCAAACCACAGTGACGGTGCTGATTACAGTAAGAGATACAAAGGCCACCGCAATAACGCCACAGGTACGTGTCTAAACAGTACAAACAGGCTCCAGATCTGCCTGTAAATAAACCTGTTTGTATTTCCCCATTGCAGTCTGTATGATCTGTAATCAGGTTGAGAATTGTAGAGCAAAGAGGTGATGTAATCTGATTGTGAGAATGAATCCGGCTGGAGGAGAGTGCTGAGGGTTCTCTGCTGGCCTTGTGTTCCAGTGAAGGGAGTGAATTTCTACGGCCCCAGCAGTGAGTTTGTGGTCAGTGGCAGTGACTGTGGACACATCTACCTGTGGGACAAAAACTCAGCCCGCATTGTGCAATTCATGGAGGGAGACAGAGGTGGTGTGGTAAGATGATTGAAATTTTTTTTTTTTCTTTTTAATTGACAGGGTGTTTTATTAATGGGCTTTCCATGGAAAGCATAGAAAGATCATAGAATTTTAAGAGCTCATTTCCAGGCCTGGAAAAGTCATGGAACTAAGTACATTCATTGAGAGTTCTGAAATTAGATTTTGTCAACTAGGCTGAATCTGAGGCTGAATCTGAGGAAAAAAAGTCTTTTTAAATCTTGGATGAAATTTTGTCTTTGAAAATTAGTCAAAACCCTGTTTTAATAATAATAATAACAACAACAACAACAACAACAACAACAACAACAATAATAATAATAATGATGGTGGTGGTGGTAATACTGTTAATAATAGTAATAATGATGATAATGCAATACATATTAGTGTGGGACTTATAAGGTGTACAGCTCCTCACTGTTTTGTCTTACTATTTGTCAGAGAAGGACGTGAACGAAGTATGATATGCATAATCTAAGTTTTTTATGCTCTTTGTTTCTCTCTCCCCCTCATGCCTTTTGTGGTTCTCTCCCCCTCCCTGTGTACAGGTGAACTGTCTTGAGCCCCACCCCCACCTCCCTGGCCTGGCTACAAGTGGTTTGGATCATGATGTAAAGCTGTGGGCTCCCACTGCTGAGGCTCCCACTTCACTGAAGGGCCTTAAAGAGGTAAAGCAAGAGGCCCAGCACACAAGCACAAGCCCTCAGCTCAACAATGTGGTCATTTGAATGCAGTCAAATCAACTTTAAGAAAATGCAGTTAGTTAGTTAGTTGTGGGATGGTCATGGCTTGAGGCCTCGTGTTTTTCGAGTTGCGGGTATGTTGAAATGTTCCTTTTGAATCAGGAACACAACACAGCTGAGAGAGCCATTTTTTTCAGAGCCAGATGAATTTCATGTAAATATTCTAATTTGAATTTCTTATCTTCCATTTGTTATTGATTTTAGTTGAACCCAATATTCACACTGCCTTTTAAGTTTACTTTTGTACACAGTGTTTAATCTGCTGTGACTGGTTGTTGTGATTTCTGTTTGCTTGTTTTGTGATAACTGTTACAAGTGTTTAATTCCGAGACATCTTGTGTCTGAGTGGTCTGACTTGGACACAAGGATGTGTTCGGTGAATTCCTAACTGGCGTATGTTCGCTCAGGTAATGAAGAAGAACAAACGTGAGCGTGACGAGGACAGTGTGCGCCATGGAGACCAGTATGACACGCAGCTGCTGTGGTTCCTGATGAGGCACATGAGAAACCGCAGGCCTCAGAGGGTGAGTGCCCACACCAGAAACTCTGAAACAGTCCACAGTGCTGCCAGAATATAGTATGCCCCTGGTGAAAAAATGTAGATAAGCAACATTAGTCTCATCATCTGAGGTATATTTGTTAGTAATTAGAATGACAATAATATAGTTAACCCAAGAATGGTACCAGGGCCCTAAAATTAGTTATTCTGAATTGAATGAATGCATTCACCCCTCTTCTTAGGCCCGCCGTGGTGAAGGAGGGGAAGGAGACACAGATGAATCCTGGAGCTCACCAGACTCCTCTGATGAAGAGGATGGCGGTCCTGATCACGTCCAGTGCATGTCCTCCTGAGCTACACACACACACACACACACACACACACACACACACACACACACACACACACACACACACACTTTCACCTTTTTTGTTGTTATTTTTGTTCTTCACTAATCACTCAGATCTTGATTTCATCTACACATCCATACACTTGCACACCTCAGAGACCCATATAGAAGCACATAGACACTGGAAACCCACTGGTACACGTGGACACACCGTAAAAGCCAGCAGCGATAAACCAAGCAAACACACACATACACACACTGAACGTCACGCATACACAGACAAACTAAGTAAGATGGAGGAGCACATATTGAAGTCAGTGCTGACTGAAAACAACAACAAAAAAAAAATCATACCTGGCTTTAAACATAAACGTGAAGCACATACTGTGAGATACTGTGCAACAACATACCAACACATCATTTAACTTAACCACCATTTAACTCACTAAAACATACCAAAATATGGCCACTCACTCACTCATCCACTGTTCTCTCTGCAGCCTACAAAAACATTTACATACATACACCACACGTTGTCATTAGTCATACACTTTCATTCACACTTATAAGTCCACTCACACGGTGCGCTCTCACTGGAGCAAATCTGCCCCGAGATTTGGCCTCAATGTTTTTCGCCGCCTATTTTAAACATCTTAGAGGATTAGCTCCAGCTCATCATGCACCCACATCTGAGGAGTAGTTGCAGAGGTATTTCTCAAGTCAGAATCGAGTATTGATTCTTGTTGGCTGTCGTAAAAGTCAGGCCTGTCCGCTCCCTGTCTTTGCCATACATATATGCACACACTTGCTCACTCAGTCAATCACTCACTCACTCACCCAGTCAATCAATACTTTTGGCCAGGTTGTAACTTGGCTTGACACACATTAAGCGGTAGAATGTGGCCGCTCAGTGTGTGTGTGCAGTATTTCTTCCCAAACCAGCATTTCTCTAGGCTCCTGCCTTCTCTTTACCGGTCAAGAGAGTCTGCGTGCGAGCACCCGGATGTTCTGTGTGGATTGTGAATTTTGCTCTCACCCTCTCTTACTGTTTTCTTTATCTGGCCACTAATTGGGTGGACTTGGAACACAGAGGGCCTTGGGCAGGCTTGCCTGAGACCCCTCCACCCCACCCTCTGACGTCTCATCGTGTTGTTGGGTGCATTTTTTTCCAGCTATAGCCAAGTTTGCTCGTGGCGAGCTGAACCGCACCTTCACCCACTGGAGGGGCCTGCCACAGGTGCGAGCAGGGCAAGCCAGGAGACTGCGCCCATGTCCCCCTTCCTGCCCCATCCCCTCTTCCTCACTCCTTACCTCCTCCCAATCTCGCTGTGCGCTCTCTCCTGGTCCTCTCCCCTTGCTACTGAGTGCACTTTAATCAGGGATCTGCTTAGTGAAAGTCTCTAAGACAAGCGTGTGTGCATAGGGGGCATGCAATATTTTATGTATTCAACTTACTGAAAGAATGCTTTTTTCGTTTTGTTGTTTTGTTATGTCTCAATCTCTCTTGCTTTCTCTTTATTTCTGTTCAGAGATTAAAAGTCCAAAACCTAGTTTAGACTTGTAAATCTGAAATAAAGATTTGGCACCAGCTCTGTAGTTTGGTATTTGCACTTGCCAGGAGCCTGAATTCAGGAGTTTTCCTGAGTAAAAACATGGAGGATTTGCTCCCTCTCTCTGTTCCCTCAACCTTTTGTTTTCCTAATATGGACAGCCATTTGGATCCTGGCCTCTCCCAAGATTTCAATTTCTACACCCTTCTGATCTTCACCTGTGACTGTAGGAGGAGGCCCAGAGAGCTGACTAGCACCACTCTCTTTTCTCTCTCTCTCTCTGGAACCTCATCCTTAAAGAAAGCCCCCCTCCATTACTGGATGGCTCACAAAAACCCTGGAATACCAAGACTATAAAATGACTCCACCCAGTTTGGAATGTCAATCCCGCTCAATCCTATCCCCCTCTTTATTTTTAGTATGATTTTTTTTCCCCTTAAAAGATTGTAAATTTGGATGTGGAATTGAGAAAATTGTGAAGATTGACTATTCTGAACTGTTGGTGCTGATGTTTGTTAAGGATTGCAAAGGGATGGGGATTGGGGGTGGGGGAGTCAGGGTGGATGGGGTCATTGGGAGCACTGGAAGAAGAGGGTGCCAGTTTTCTGTTTTTCATGTGAAAGAAAAATGAGCTCCCACTCTTCTCTTTTGTATAAGTGAAATAAGTTAAATAAATTTATATGTATATAACTATATATAAATATATATGCTAAAATAAACTGTAAAGAAACCATCTTTACCAAATAATCTTTGAAAAGATGTCAAAATGTTCAATTGGCATTAATGCAGAGGTTTATATTATTAAGACAACAAAGTACTTTTGAAGTGAATGGAACACAAAAAAATTTGTTTATGATCCATGAATCTGAACTGTCTGACATTGACATTCAAGTTTTAATGTTAATTTTGGTTTGTATTCTCGTCATTTTACTGCCTCTCTGTTTCCAAAGACAGTCCCATAAAAACCCTCCTGATGGCAATGTTATTTCCGGTATAAGCTCAATGTTTAGGTCTATGGTCATTGATTATTTTTCCCACTGCTGCCTACTGTGTTCTACCAGTTCAGTTGCAACATGTATGATTTCTGCAGTAAACAAGATGAAAGACTTTTTCTTGTTTTGTTTTTCTCTGGAAGTTCTAGACCATCATTAATGACAAAGTTATGGTGTACCTATATATGCTGTGAAGGGTACATGAATGGTACTTTAGCTACATTTTAAAAAAAAGTGTTGAACAAGACAATGGAATAGTCTGATGTTAATGACTTGTTAACCTGTCTGCGATTACCTCATGAATCAGTCTCCCTCTCAGCTGTTGGCAGTGAGTGAATGGCTATGGTAGATTTAAGAAGTAAATGAGTTGCCCTCTGTAGTTGCTTGTTTACTGCCTGTTAAGTCAAAAGGCTCAAATTCACAAGTGAAATCAAGACAGTGTAGGGAAGGCTCATAAGGATTTTCTTCAAAGTGATTATTGAGCAATTCAAACTTACAGATTTAATTAGCCTACTGCACCACTATTGACCACAGCTTGTGTCAGCCTTTCAGGAGGCCTGTATTGTAATTTTTAAAGTACCGTCTTGAATATGTCTACAAAACCAATAATAGTTTATTCAACATGAATTTATTGCAGGTAGGGTAAATCAGTCAACATAGGATTGGAAACGAATGGAAGACTGAGCTTATTGGGCACCATCTGTATAAAATGTTGATTTTCTGAATGAATAATTATTCAAATAAAAAGCTTGTAAAAAGTGATAATTTCATTCAAGGACATAATGGTGTGTATTGCAAATTGAGCAATTACTGTTAAAATCATTAAAAGCAACAACAACAACAAAAACCCACCACCAGGATGTAGAAACATTAAAACTGCTGGAGGAGGCTGTGGCTCTCGAACTATAAATCATTTTTGTTTTGATGCTTTGGTAGAATACACGTTGTTTTTTTTTAAGATTTCAGGCAGGAATGGCGAGCAAAACATAAAAGTTTGCGTGTGTGTGTTTAAATGCGCAGTTGACGGAAATATGTTACGTAGGCAACTCAAGGATTGCCTCTTCAGTAGACCAATCGCCTGCAAGGTCTTTGTCAAAAACGCCTTTGAAAGCTTAAAGCGACGTATATTTAAACCATACGTAGACCAGTACTTCTTACCTTTTCTGGAAAAGTAGCCAATCAGGCGTCGATTTTTAGAGAAGGGCGGAGATTAAAGGCCTCTCTGTACTCCGTCCCTGCGCCATTTCGTAAACGGAAAACGCATGGCGTCAATTTAATGTATAACCAATACTTGTGCCCACAATCGAATTTGTAGGTCCCTCCGAAATATTCATTTTAAACTTTAAGGTTTTGGTGAGTATTTTTATTCAAGGTTTTTACACATTTTTGTTTTTCTGGCTTGGCATCTTTGGGATATTTTTATGCATTATTTTTTAATACTGTGAAGCTAGCTACATTAGCTCCTATTAGCTAGCAATGTCGTCGCAAGCAAGCCGCTATTCATATTAAAATAACAGTACGCTAGCCTGCACAAGATTTGCAGGCTTGTTTTTGTAAGGTGTGACTTTTAAACGTTTTTCCAGAGCTGGAACTGAGTTTTTTGCATCTTGAATGACTGATCAGTGCTAGTTGTTGCAGCTGGGAGCAAGCTGATTTTTAGAGCAAGCAGAAGAACATTTTCTTACCTCGTTCGCGGTGTTTTTGCATTTTGAAGTATTGCTATTTGTCGGTAGTGCTCTATCTTTCAGAAACAATACTTTGGATTTTCTTGTCTCATTTGGCCGATTTTGTCTTTAGTATGAATGATTGCTGCTGTTTTTTGTGAGGGAAGTGTTTTTTCATCAAGAGCATTTCTGGCTTTTCGAGGAACAGTCTCTTAATATAATCATGGACTCGATTTTACAGAAATATTTTATTGACTTCAATAAATGTACATGTTTGCAGTATTTGGGAGCACGTTCAATTATTTGATTGCAGAATGTAAGGTCAACATGCACTGCAACCGTGACGCGATCCAAAGAAGGCGTGAACCGCAGCCGCTGTGGCGGGAGAGTCCCGTATTTTTTCCTGTCCGTCCAAACAGTTTTTGAGAGTCAGTAGGAGCAAAAACTGTATTGTATTGTTGCTGGTAGCTCGTGCCACTCATCCGCTGCTCCGTGTACTGTCTCGCACCACTCATCTACTGTCCTGAGTATGTCCCGCGCCACTCGTCGACTTTCCTGTGACACTTGGCAATTGCTAGAAACCTAACCCATGGGACAATGGTAAATGAGTGCCGGTATACAGTATAAGTGGCACAGGACAGTGCACAAGTCAATGGGCCAGTGGCACGGGACAGTGCACAGGACAGTGAGTGGCGCGAGCCACCAGCACCAGTAGGCTACCCTACAGTCACAGTAGGTTAGTCACGTGATACAGTGGGCAAATACCATGGGAGAGCGGGCAAGTGTCACAAGACGGTATGAGTGGTGCAGGACAGTGCAAGAGACAGTAGGCCAGTGGCACGGGACAGTGCAAGGACAGTAGGCAGGTGGCACAAGACAGTTGAGTGGCGTGAAACATGTCATAGGACCGTTGGCAAGTGGCGTGGCCACCAGCAAGAGTACAGTACAGTTGTTGCTCCTGCTGTTCCAGGTGATTTTAGCGAAGAGATTAATGATAAGTGGTGAACGTTAGCATTCTGGTGACAAAAAATATCTGGCATAAAGCTGGCATGTTATTGATAACGCTGTATAAATCAAGGTAACATTCCTATTTGTTGAGTTATCCTGCTGTCGCCTGGCATGGCACTGGTAGTAATAATGTTGCAGAGTAAGGTATTCTAGATAGGGATGCACACATTGTGCAATTGTGGACTGATAAGTAGCAGATGGTTAAAACAGTCATATTTATACCAATATGGATATTTTATATACTTGTTTACTCTGCCTACCATTCAATGGCAGCGAAACAAAAACATTCCTTAAGTAAATTAACTGAACTATTCTGAAGTCTTTCAGCCTTTCAAAGTTTATTTGACCATACACAGCACTGTGCTAGTACTGGATTGATGCAATATAACAGATAGGCTACTGTCATCGGAAATAGTACTGTAGGCTACATTGGTGCATTCTAGCATATAAATTTGTGAGCACTTTGGACTGGGAGGTGATTTGCATGTCAACAAGGAGGTCATGTGCATCAGCAGATGCTGACAGATTGACCTGGAGTCAGCAATCGGACACCTGAAGATACTGGTATTTGGTACAGAAATAACTGGATCCCAATCCCCCTCCAAACCCAAGTCCTGAGGCCTGGACCCTCAAAAACATGTCATGAATCTACCTCATTAGTGGCTGATTCATGCAAAATTTTAGGGTTCACATCTTAGGGCTAGAGGGGAACTTGGATTAAGCAATTGTCCTCCCAGCAATTGAACTGGATAGACAGTACTATCACTTTAAGGACATTGTTTAAATACTTTGAGATATATAAGGACATTGTTTAAATACTTTGAGATATATAAGGATATTGTTTAAATACTTTGAGGTATATAAGCAACACATACCATTTATGATGTTTGCTTTATCCTGCATTTAGCCAATGATGATGAATAAGTAGCCTCGAGATAATTTAAGTTTAATTGCATTAATTGCAAAGATGTTTTTCTTTCTCTTTGGCTTTTCCCTCTATTTACGGTTAGATGGACAGCTGTCAAAATAAAAAAAGTAGTACATTAGGAATAGGTGCAGGGTTCAAATAGCCTGGAGACGATTGAATCATGGGATCAAATTATTGATGAATGAATTTGGTAGATCTGTTTGACCACTTTGCCATTGTAGCCGTTTGTGAACCAGTGAAAACCTATACCAGTGCTGACGGCTGAGCTGAATAATCAACATGGATGGGTTAATTTTGATATGTACAGTATGGGTGTATTACCTCTGTGATAAAGTGAACAACTGCATTTAAAAACTTTATTTTTTTGAAGCAATATATGCTTGCTGTAAGCTGTGCCAATTGAAATTGTGTCATGACTGGTAATGCACTTTGTAAGTAGATTGTGTTTGTCAGTGAAGTTGAAATCTGGTCCAAGGTCAGTGCTAACATTGATTATTCCCTGGTCAATATCAGATCTTGGTGGGGAAGGTCAAGTAGGGCACCAGTCAGTCAGTTTTTCCAACAATCCCATCAGCAGTCTCTTGATTGTGATGTTTGAGGTCGTGTGGCAGTCGTGTAAACATGTTGTAAACATGACCTGTGCTGAGTTGATCACTTTTAACTTAACATGATGAGTCACCTGAACTAACCCTGGGTCTACAACAATGAACTGCCAGATAAATTAAATTTAACTCCTGTTTACAGAATAGCTTAAAGGAAAACTCATTTCTCATTTTGAGCCCACAGCCCCATTGTTCGAGGTCATGAGTGCTGTCAGTAGGAAAAAAAAGAAAGACCACATAGTGCAGATTTTCTGTCCAGTCTATGTTGCACTGTTTTTTCTCATTCTTTTTATTAGTGACAGTACTTGGTGACCTTCCACAAAAATGATTGGAATGGTTGAAAATGTCTAGAATTCGGCCTTTAACGTACGTTCAGATATTTGTGTCGCTGGGGGGTGAACAAGATGGATAACGCATCAGCTGAATACCAATGTCTGCCCTGAGGTCTGAACCATCAAAGACTGAATTTGCATGAATTAACTTCACGATTAGCTAATTCATGCCAGGTAAGTCTTTGAGGGTTCAGGGCTTAGGGGTTAAAACAATGGGATTCAGCCAATACCCATGGCTATAGATGTAATTCCATCATTATGACTCAGTGAACTTGGCATTGATGGCTCTATTAATATCTCTATGACGACAACAGACCTACAACCTGAATTATTCACATGCGTGTCAAAATACTTTCACGTACCTGACAAAAATGAGAGGAATTGACCCATGAAAAAGTAATTGGAAAAGACTTTGGCACAGACTAGTGCGCACTAGGCCTTTCTTAAGTCTTTCTGTCTCAGCTAAAGATTTTGCATTGAAACTAACGGCTGCACACAGGTCATGCATTATAAGACATGGACTAAGTGAAGTATCCACTTATGTGGTGGACCTTACTGTTAACAAAAATGACCAAAACTACCAGGTCATATTTTATTCCAAGGGTAGACCTGTTATCTGTAGCGTGATGGTATTCTGGACTATCATAACTTTTAATTTAATTACTACATTTTCATTACCACATTAAGATTTTGCATATATCAGATGACTCAGGAATAGATTATAGGTCTCTTTCACACTTAACACAAAAAGATATTGTCCTCCTACTGTTTATAGCCCACAATGTCTCCTCAGTCACCTTAAGCTGGTGGACTTTTAACATTATCTTTCTTTTGACCTGTAGAATGTCATGACGTAAAGCAGACATGATTAGAACACCATAAATGTATTGTTTAGACAATCTGACTAATTACCCTTAATGGAAGATAGTATGTAGTTCTTGTGACTTGGTGGCAAGAATTATGTTCACCTGTCTTTTCCTAAGCATGTAGAATCTAAACCGTTATTTCAGGATAATTTCATATATGGGAACATTCCTTGAGGGCCTTCTAGTGTATGTCAGCCGTTTCATGTAAACACATTAACAATGCTTTGTTTTTCAGATGATTGATGACTCAGAAACAGATTATAGCTGTATCATGAACACTTCATGCCTTATCTGTCATCTTAGAGCTAAAGTCCTCTTACTACAACATGCAATGTTTGTACTAGTGGACTAAAACCGCCATGTGTGTTTTGACCCAAGGTAGAGCCTAACACAACACACTTGGCACTTCACGAGTCCTCATGATGAACTTTGACCTTTTTTAAAGTGCAGTGTGGCCTCTGCATAGTTATATAGAATTCTGTGGATGTGGATGGACGTGCTATCCAGAGGTTACTAGTAGCCATTGAAGAGCAACTATTTGAGACTTTCTACCAGTTATGTAATTTTGTTGAGATTACAAGAGGTGAAAATGTATGCAACCAACCGATGGCATGTGGCCTATTTATTTATTGATTTATTTATTTTTGTCTACTTGACATTTATATAATGTTTGCAGTGCCTTGAGGAGAGACCTTCCAATTAAATGGTTCTGTGTTTTTTTTTTTTTGTTTTTTTTTTTTTTGTTAGTGGTTTTTATTTTTGTTTTGTTTTGTTTTTTGTTGTTTTTTTTGCCAGAAACTCTTTTCTTGTCAAAAAGACAGAAATTCAGCAGAAGAATTGGGTGGTGTTTTCATGGGAATTTTTGATGGGAGTTTTTCTTCTTGCTGAAGCATGAAATATTGGTGGGTTTGTTGGAAGAAGAGCAACATTTTGAAGAACACCAATCACCAGTTTACCTAACCCCATGTAGTTGTATTGAGGTGTCTCTTTTGTCGCCTCAGTGTAATTCGTTGGGCCAAGCGCTGCTCTCTGAGAAGGTTCTGCTGGAAGTTGTAGTTTTGGCTGAGAGCACAACCCCCAAGACCCCTGCCTGCACACACTGGTGCCGCCCTCAGTGACAAAGAGCTTTCAGGCAGGACAGACGACCTCCCAGCACACAGGCTTAATGGAGTGAGTGATGATGGTTATTAAACCCACAAAAGTTCTGTCAACATCTTTTCCTTTCTCTGACACCCCTGCTGTGACGGTTAGCTCTCACTGAGACCCTAAGATCACTCACACATACTCGCACATGTGCACACACTGGTAGTCATTTGTTCCCTTTCAGGAATCTCACCCTTGTCTCATCCTTTAAAACCCCTATCCTGGAGAAGAAGCCTTTGACTGCTATGCTTAGTAGGCCAGTGAATGTGTATTGAGCTTTAAAAAAAAAAAAAAAAAAAGGATGCGTACGATTAGTTGTCTACATTGATGGCACTTAGTTTATGGGTTGCTCTGGGTTCTTATTCTTCCCTTTGCTCTTCAGGCTTAGTAGTGTGTGTGTGTGTGTGTGTGTGTGTGTTTAAGTGCAGTGTCAGACCCAGAGATGAACTCAGAAATATGCATGCAAGGGTTTTGTTATATTTCTTTGAGGTTTCCTACAAAGGTAAAATTTTCTTATTTGCATGAGTACACATTAGCCTTATGTGCTCATCACATGAATATACGTAACTATGCTCTGCACACAAGCCTTTATAAATTCAGGTTAAGAACGTGACCTAAGTCAAACGTATTTAGATCTAACATAGACTTTACACAATAGATGTTAATGGGCCTATTTCACAGCAGCCATTTTTCCAAGAAACTTGCAGGGCAAGAACAGGTGTTATTAATGACAGCCAATAAGATTCTCATTCAGTGCAGCAGGTCCTCAGATCCTTATTGGGTGTCATTAATACCCTGGGACTTCTTGGAAAATGGCTGCTGTGAAATATGTCCGTTGCCTGTGATGTTGATTATGTTTAATTGAATTGCATGAATTGAATTGAGTATTTCAGAAATTTGTAAGTGTTTCAGGTGCAGGGTGTGTATCCTTTTTCCAGATTCCTTTTGACTTGCATGAGAGGCAATTACCTTTTGTTCCCACCAGGGACAAACCTGTGTCTGATTGGTGCAGTCCATGTTTGTTTAATTAATTTCTTTTTAGGGGATGGGGTGAAATGTGTATATTCTCTGTGACTGACTAACCTTGTTTTGCGTCCTTTTCCCCTCCGTTCCATGCACCCAACCATTCAGTCGCTCGCCCTCTTTAAGCAGCCTGATGGCCAGCAACGTGACCAACAAGACGGACCCGCGCTCACTCAACTCGCGGGTCTTCATCGGCAACCTCAACACCATGCTGGTGACCAAGGCTGACGTGGAGTCCATCTTCAGCAAGTACGGCAAGATTGTGGGCTGCTCCGTGCACAAGGGCTACGCCTTTGTGCAGTACGCCAATGAGAGGAACGCTCGGGCAGCCGTGGGTGGCGAGGATGGCCGCATGGTCGTGGGGCAGGTGTTGGGTAAGCAGATGCGAAGCAGGTATGCCTCTGGGGTATTCCAAGTCAGTGGTTAGGTGGCAGACCTGGGTGAGTTAAGCCAGAGGTAGTGTTGGAGAAAACCTAGAGTTATCAATCTCTAAATCAATTATCCTGTTTGCTTGTTTAATTAAGAGGTTTACCTCTCCCTCCAACTTACCCAGGTTTATCACTTAACCACCTATGGAACGCCTCCGAGGGCTTAGTTAGCAGTTGCAGTATTAGTCAATGAAACGCTCATTCATTCCTTCCATCCATTCATCGGTCATTTAATGATGACCTATGTTTTGCCTACATGTTTCCATGTGTTCTTGCAAGCTAAGGGGCCTAATGGTGTGTGTTGTACCATATTTTATTGTCTTTAGATATTAATTTAGCAGGAGAGCCCAAACCACACAGGGCAAAGACCACAAAGCGCTCCGCAGGGGACATGTACAGGTAGGTCTCACCGCATCACTGTTTGATTTGGTGTTTTAGTGAAGTTTTGCTGTATTATCTAATTTTGCTTTCTCTCTTTCCCCTTCTGTTGTATGTATGTAGTAGTTCAACATTTGATCTGGACTATGACTTCCAGAGAGATTACTATGACAGGTAAGGCCTGTGGTGAACGCTCATTCAACTTGTAATGCAGCAGTGTCACGTATAGCAAATTTTAGCAAAAGTCTTTGCTTGGTTTGCACAAAATGATGTTGCCTGAAATGAGATTTATGCCAATGCAGATGACGCTGTTGCAGTGACAATTTTATGTCAGTTCTCAATCACATTCATTCTGAATCACAGCCTGTGCCTCATGACATTGCATCTGCAGATTCCTGTTAGTCCATTCTGTAGGTTCACGTTTGTTCCAACTGTCTACTCTCTCTTGTAAGGGTGTACTCGTACCCATCGCGAGTGCCACCCCCACCTCCCCCTCTCCCACGTCCAGTCATCCCCTCCAAGCGGCCCCGCATCAGCAGCGGTGGTAGCCGGCGCACCAAGTCCAGCTTCTCCTCTTCGTCCAAGAGCAGCCAGAGGGCATCCTCACGTACCAGTCAGTTATCACCAGACTGCATGAAACATGTATCTTAATCACAATTGCTTTTATACCATCACCACCCCCCCACACACACACACACACGCATGCACAGTACTTTCGCCCAGTTCTTTAAAGCTCCCTACTATGACTTACTACAGATTATTTTAACAAAGAACCAAAAAGCTGTAGGCTCTCAAGTGTTATGAATATCCACCCTCTGTTCTGTCTTCTCAGTGAAGGCAGACGATCTGCAGACCATCAAGAAAGAGCTGACGCAGATCAAAACCAAGGTGGACTACCTGCTGGAGAGCCTGGACCGTATGGAGAAGGATCATAGCAAGAAGTCAGGTACTACACATTCCATGCCTCTTGGCTTAGCGCAAATGCAGTGCGTATAATGACACTACAGTATTATTTTATTGAATGCAGTGTTTGGCATCAGAAATGGCATTTGGATACGAATTAATCCTAAAATAATAAGTAAAACAGTAAGCTGTGAATAAGAAAATGTACATTTTCATTCGTTTCTGTGCCTGGGTGGAGAAGAGGGTAAGAGTATCAAGGCAGAGTCTGGAGAAGCATCATCTCTACAGCACTCTGGCAGCAAGAAGGAGCGGGAGCGCGAGCCTCAGGAGCTCAACGATTCTGAAGAGGAGGGGGACCTGCTGGAAGAAGAGGAGGAGGTAAGGTGATGGGTGTGTGTGTTTGTGTAAGGCGTAGTTTCTTGACCACCCAATCTTCCACTGATTTCCTGACGTAATAAAGGCAAAAGCTAAAAAATGCACTTAAAAAAAAAAGAGCCGAAGGGCGAAGCCGAAAGAGCCGAAGGGCGTTAGTTCATTTTCATGTTGAACAAGACCAATATAAGTGTCAGTCACCTCTACCCCACATGATTATGTTAAAGGACAAACAGCCTTACTGTTTTTGCTGTAATAAATCGTCGGTTTAACCAGCATCTATCGACTCAATGATTGGTTGATTCATGCCATGCATTTAGGCCTTAGGGATATTTTAAAATAGATATTGATATTCAGATATTGTGGCAGATGTCAAGGTGTGCTCATGTCCTAGGTGAAGAGCCAAGGAAGAGAGAACGAGGAGGAGGAGGAAGAAGGTGAGGAGGGAGAGCAGGAGGAAGGCGAGGATGATGGCGACAGTGTCAACGGAGACGACTCATGAAGCTCAAGAAGAAACACGCATACACACACACACGTGTACAGGACACAAACTCGTATTCAAGTGGAGTTTCTTCCCTCATTTTATCAATTAACACTAATGTAGTGCACATGTACACACACACACGCACGCATTCACACACTCGCCCCTCTCAAGGTGACTTGAAGTCCTTGGAATGAATCTCTCTGTCTCTCTTCTGTCATTCCATTTGCTTTTATATGTCCTGGCATGTCTCTCCATTGTCTTTTACAAGACTAACAGGAGGCACTCTGTGCGTGTGTGTATGTATATTGGAGAGAACATGCGAGCATGTTGTGTTGTGTTTTAGACCAGCCAAGGAAAGGAGAATGGTTGTGGGGTGTGGAAACCTTAAAGCTCCTGTGTTAGCCAGAGGCTTGTTCATAGGCATATATTTTAAATGTGTAAAACAAAACCATCTTCCTTGTTAATGTCTTGAATGAAAAATGTTATCTTTTCAGTTTTATTTTTATGTTTGTGTTATCAGAAAATGGTGCGTAAGTTAGTGTCTTCATACCTTTGTGTCTTTTTATATATTACCTGGTTTCACTTGTACTGTAAAGAATTATTTCAATAAATTGTCCAAAATTAAAACTACTTAAGTTTTTAATGTTTTTGGGCACATATTTGTGCTGCTGAGTGTGAATTGCATATCCTAGTCCAAGTAAAATCTCTACAAAGAACACAATAGAATTTGGATAATATTCTCATAATAGAAGTGACTTGAAGTTAACTTGGCGTAGTCTTCATTTATACAGACCTTAACACATGGCTCTTAAGGAAATAAGGCAGAAATAAAGAGCTTAAGATAAAGCTTGTAACAATACACACTACACGGGACTAATGCTTTGTTTTTTTGTTTTAGTTTCGTACCAACTAGTGGTCATTTGAAGGACACTTTGAATTTTAGTTATCACCAGTATAACCCAGGAGATGAAAAGACTGCAGACTGTAACTACATTGTGGCATTACCTCTGAGGTCATCTACCATCCCCCACCACTTGAGGGCTGTCTTGTCTTGCTTGTCAGACTTGTGTCCTTAGAAGCAGAACCTGGATGCAGCAAGATTGTGGGTTGGCTGGACAAGGTCAAAATGTCTTGTGCCATCAGTGTTTGTGTAAAGTCAGGCAAAATGTTATCACTGAAGATGATTCATTTTTATTTTAAAAATAAATCAAGTAAATGAGACCGTAAATGAACTAACATAACTTTCATCCATAAATTGATCGGTCGGTCGTATGTCAAGATTGCGTATCACCATACTAAAAGTGAAACAACAACATGAAATTATTCACCAGGTAATTCCAGTATTTCAACTTCAGTGAAATTTCCGTATCTTTTGACAGTCCATGTGCTAACACTTCAAAAGCAGAATTAATGTAGGAGCAATTAACTGACCCTTGGCTTATTTAGTAGACCACACCGGATACACCCTGCCTGGCATAGTTGTTCTGCCAGCAGCTTCATTAGTATTCAACAGCAGATCCTCCTCTGGTGGCAAATTGGCATTAACTCCACAGGACACTAAATAAAGAGGTAGAAGAAGATGGTCTAGATCGCCTTTCAGACTTTTATTAATAACTCGCTTCTCCACTTTCAATTTGAAAACTAATATTGGAGCCATCTAGCCAGTTACCATAGACACACACATTCACATAGATCCATCGAAGACATTACACAAAAACTCATAGTGCATGCTTTTGTTGTGTTCACACTAAACGGCATACGTAGACCTGCACATGTTGTTAAAAAAAACTGTTAATCACAATATTTGTATTGTTTATATTCATACAGATTCTCTCCAGTGTTTCAATGTGTTTTCTTTACACGGCTGGTATTATTCAAAGCTCACGTAATATGTGTTCTAATACTGTACATTTATACTAATGACTATGTCCTGGGCTACCTAGGAATACCAGTAGTGTTGCAGCCAGGAGGAAGGGACAGTGGACATCTTCGAGGAGGGCCAGCCGTTAAACCTCGGCAAGAGCCTGATCTCCAGCTCCCCCTCCTGTCCCTGTGCGACCTAGTGCCACATTCTAGCACGCCCCTGCGCCGAATCCAGCTAACTGGACACCAAGCCTGTCCCTCCCTGCACCCCACACGTCACTCACAATCCACTCCATATTTTTAGCCCAGATCGGGGTACTTAAAAAACTTAACATGGTAGCGGAGTGTCATATGTCTATCTTCTGGGCATATTTTTTTGTGCTAGATTTATCTTTCATTCTTTGTTTCTATTTTTTCTTTGTCTTTGCCCTCTCTGTCTCACACACACACACATACACACACACATACACAGTGAAGGGGGTGCTCTTCTTACACCTCTATGGCTTTCGTCTTAGCCCCTTTCCTTACAGTAGAGCTAGTGTCAGCTACAAACCTTGCCAAGCCCACTTTGGGTCTTCATATGATCTCCCTCTCTCTATCTCTCCATCTGCTACTCTCTCCCTCTCTTGCTCTCTCAACCGTCTCAGTGTCAATCTTTCTCTCCTACTACCCCCCTCCACCCTTTCACTCTCACATTTTCATCATCCCTCTCTTCACAGCCGCCACCCGCTACCCCCCCCCCCCCCATCTTTCCCACACTCACACAACACACACACACACACACACACACACACCAGATCCCACCCCTTCAAGTTCCTTCTGCCCCCTGACAACATCTCTGTGTCTGTGTCTGGGGGTCTTCACAAGGGGGGCTCAGGACTTGGTCTTGCTCTGCTCTGGGTAGCGGGAATACTTTCTTTCTTCCTTCCTTTCCACTCGCCCATTGCATTTAGTGGAGCAACACTCGTGCACCCCACCGAGACGTTCAGAATGAAGTGGGGTTGGGTGCTCTTGGGGCTCCTCGTGGCCTTTGGGCAGCTGTCTTGGGGCCAGAAGGGCTTGGACATACCTGAGTACGATGGACGGGACCGCGTCATTGACCTCAACATCAAGAACTTTAAGAGTGTGATGAAGAAGTACGACGTGTTTGTCATATATTACCACGAGCACGTTGGAAACAGCCGCGTTGCCCAGAAGCAGTTTGAGATCGAGGAGCTGGCCCTTGAGGTTGGTTGTTCGGGACCTAACCATTGGGGGGAGATGGGGAGGGGGGTGGTTGCCTCATTGATTAAGCTGAGGCACGCTGTGCCAGGGGAATCAAAATGATCAGACACAAGATTGTTCCGAGAGGCAGCTGACCCAAACAGGTCACAAACTCTTTTTTTTTTCCTAGCTTGCTTTTTTTTTCACTTTTTGTCATTGCTGAAGTGTGAGTGGTATATGCCTGATATGAATACCTAATGAAGTTCACGTCAAGATAGGAAAGCATAGCCTAACATCAGTTTTGAGTTTTCTTTTACTACTTGTAGCATACGGTTGAATACTGGTGTACAGTACTTTCCTTTGGCATTTAATTCCCTATATTGAAATGGACACTTTCACATCGCACTGTTAGAGTAGGCTAGACTTCAGCCTGGTTATGTGATATTTTGAAGTAATGCAAATATGTTGTTTTGGACTAACTTTACAGTTTTTCTACAAAGTTATTCAACACAAATATTTTCACAAATTTACATGCGGTGTGTTGTTCATGCCTTTGTCATATTACCAGTCCTCATCCCACTCATGTATACATATTGTATTAAGGCCTTCTTTACAGTGTTGCAGGTATCTAGACAAATATATGTTGACTAATAGGCTAAAGGCACCTTATTGTGAACAGTGCTGAGTGTTGACTGTTTTTTGCAGCCAATGAGTATTCAGTTTTCAGGTCAGTGCTGAAATGTGATAGAACTTGTTTTTGGTTTTGATGTGAATGTGCGCATGCATGCATGTGTGTGTGTGTGTGTGCGTGTGTGCGTGTATGTGTCAGAGAGAGAACGAGAGAGTGAGAGAGAGATTGCTGACCACCAGGGTGTGCTTCATATCTGTTTCTCGGTTATCTGTTTATGGGTCTCTGTCACAGCACCACAAACTGCACACCTCAGTCCAAGGGGCCTGTCTGCCAGAGCACCAAATGCTGAGTCGTGCAGACACTAGATCCCCACTCTAACTGGCATGCTGTCAACAATAGGGACAACTCTCGCGTGTACAACGGTCACAGGTCATGCATCATCACACATGATGGAGACAAAGGCTTGGTTGCAAAGTCTTATGCTGAATCAGTAGTCATTATGCAAGAAGGCATGTTCCCAGAGGGTGACAATTGGCCTTTTCCGCTTCTGTTTTTAAATATATCATGACACAGGATCTGAACCCTGCATAGAACCACATCTCCCAGTGTCCCTTGCATGGAGACCAGTTATTTTCATAGAGGTGACGAGTCCTTGTTTGATGCTGGCATGGATCAGGAATTTATTGAATCACCTACAAGAACTCCTGGACTGTGACACCCATGGAGAAGATACTATGAACATTTCTCAAAGTAAATTTGTCTCCAATTAACCTGGAGACCTACCAGGGTGATGGGCACCCTTGGGAATGTTTTTAGTCTCACCTTCAACTCATACTCCTGTAACAGATCAAGAGCTGGAAGAGCTTCTTGATCAGTGCAGGCCCCCAAGGGCAAAAGAAGAAACCTGACCATGACATTGAAATGTGAGCAAATCACGTTTGAAAAGATGGATGGTAGACATTCTTAACTTGTAGTAACATGAGTACATATGAGGAATTGCATACCGATGATTTGCACATATGTTTACTGGAGTTAGATGAAATGACCATATTTGAACACTTGCTGGCCTCCTTAGGATCTTGTTTTTCAGTTTGAGTCTACTACCATCTACCACCAATAAATCATTCAGCTGTCAGTTGTTCTTTATTCACCTGACTGATGGCTAAAAAGATAGTGTGGAAGAGGTTTAGATGGGTTAGATGGGTTTAGTGGGGAGAGGCAAGAGGAGAAGAGACATCTCCTGCACTGGTTAACTAGATCAACTCTCCAAACTCACAATTATCTACCCAAGCCAACCCAAGATGGCCTCCTTAATAAACACAAGATTCAAATGTAAAACCTCATACTCTTGTGTACTAGTACTCTAAATGATGCAAGACATGTATCTACAGCCCCGTAAAAACATTCTAAATCCTTCAGATCTCAGTAGAGCAATCTTTTTCACATCACATCACGTCTTTTCACCTTCTGATATTTCTTGGACAGAAAAGATGAAAGCGTGGAGAATCCTCCAGTGACAATGTCATAAATCACTGGTCCAGCCTGTCACTTAACACTCAGTCTGCATTCCTGCTGGTCAGAAGGTTACATAATTGTTTGGCCATGCTGTCACCCAGTTTTTCAACAGTGGCTGACTGTCACACTGAAATCACACCTAGGTGTTGGAGTGGTATCCAGCTTCTCTCTCAGAGCCACCTGTGACTTCAGCACTGTCTGTAAAGACCCTTTGTCTATAAAGATCCGTTTTTTTTGTACCTTAAAGGAACATTTTATTATTTTTTTTCTTCATCTTCAATGTAGCCCTTGAACTGAACCTCCTGCATTCATATACAGTATAGGAACATATAATTAACAGTTGGCTCAGATATGTGTAAGAAATAATGTCACCTCATGACATTACTTTTACACACATAAGGTTATTTTGTATATTTTTTATAGTGGTTATTTTGCCTTTATGAAGTATAAAACAAATTCCATTCCACCATTTCCTGTTAGGGAACAATATACTCAGAAAATCAAGACCAATATGGTTTCTCCAAACTCAGACAGGATTTGAGAGTGCTTGAAAGAATTTTAGTTAATGACTGACTTAATGACTGACTTAATGACTGATAATTGTTTTTGCACAATTAGCAAAGTTTGAACTGGTTGTGCATTGGCAGCTGAAATTTTTGACCATGCTGTGCACTCTTGGCAGAATTTGCCTGCTGAGCACATTTCATCCACTCCCATGTAATGTGTAGACTTACACTTGTACATCTGTACAACGCATACGTGTGTGCGTGGCTGACAGCTTCTTTGCACCATCAGGGTCCATAAATCAAACTGAGTGCAATCACGCATGAGATCATGTCACTCCCCGCCCCCCTGACCCCTCCACCCTCATTCTCATGCACCTTTTGCAGACCAGTTGAGCTCTGGCCCTGGGCCTGGCGGCAGGGCCAGTAGCCTCTGGGCGACTGAGTTCTGTCCTTGTGGGCTGATGTCGACGGGTGACGGATGGGCACAGTACTGTACCTGTCAGCAGATCCTGGGGACTCCAGCGTCACTGCCACTTGGCCAAAATAGTCCTGGGTCCGTGTCTGCTCCTGCTCGCTCACGCTAAATATAGCCGGCATCACTGCTATGGTTGTTTGTGCTTCTCGGGATGTTAAGCAGCCTCAGTAGATCATCTTTCTCCTTCCCTTATAGATACATTTGCAGGGGGTGGGGTGGAGAGTCTATCAAGTGCCACTCTCTAACTGTACTGCCCATGTCTTTTTCCTCTTTATTTTCATAGTTTTTTTTTTCAAATAGGCAAAAGGTGTATATTGCCTGGTTGTATATACATCAGTAAAAAATGTGTATTGTTTTGCCATGTCAAGTCCACATAAATTGAAGCCTTAATTGGCCATAGATAAATAGCAGTCACATGATAAGAACGTTTCTCAAAAAGTTTTCAGCATTCTACATTGTGGAAGAAATGTATTATCTAGGCCAGCAGGGTGCATCATCACAGGGCATAGGTTCCTTGCAACTCTTTAGAAACTCCTGCTCTAGATGCCATTCAAGAGAGAGAACCTTCCAAATAACAGTGCAACATCAAGACATTTGGTTGGGAACTTCAGCCAGAAAATCATTGTGAACTCCTAAATCACATAAAGTGTAGAGACAGTCGTTAGGATGTGAAGTGGCCCCTGGCCCTGAAACGTGAGCCCCCCATTAACTATATTCTTCATTGCTTGACTTACTCTCTGCCCCACCTGGAGAGGGCCAATTTTTGGCAGCGTTTTCCTTGTGCCTGTGCCACACTTGAGAGAGCTAGAGGGAGAGAGAGAAAGAGAGAGAGACGAGAAGGGTGAGGACTTGTATAAGCCGGATTGGATCAAGTGTCCCTTCTTCCTTCCCTCCCTCCCATCCCCGATTTGTCAAGAAGCTGAAGCTCCCCATCTCAGCCTTCATGGCAAATATTTCGCCCTCTTGTCGACTCATGGCTTCTGCTGGGCTACCTTATATAGCTGTGGCCTGTTTGGCCCAAAGCCTTCAAGCTGAGTTTAGCACTCAATCTATTTAACAGATAGATGTGAGCTTTGACCCCCCTTTAAATACCTTTTCATATTAATATCCACTTCATGACATCCGTGGCTGGGACTTTGGTTAGTCTAGAGTGGGTTGACATAGGCAGGAGTGGACTGGGGAGAAAATCTAAAGACAGAGAAAGAAAGGGAGAGAAAGAGAGACAGGATCCAGTGCTAGAGCCTGTATCACCCAGATTCATTTGCCATCCAACTGTGGAAGCAAGAGGCAACTGATCTAATTGCCCGCCCTGCACTCCACCCACTGAAAAAAACAGAGGGAGAGGGGAGTGAACAGGAGAGAGAGAGATAAAATGAAAGTGATGAAAGAGACTAAATATATAGAATGCAGGAGGCACTGTGATGTACACAGGGTGAGGTCACTGATATCATGTCAGAAATTGGCTGGCGGACAGACTGGGACACACATCACACGTCTAACACTCAATTCCCAGAGAGCATATACCATTTAATGACAGAAGCAGGTAGGTCCCTTATTTAAATAATCATGGCTTAGCATCAAAGACAGGCAGACAAGAGCTATACAGTGACAAATATAAAAAGCGATTTGAATCATTTCATAAGATTTTGTGCATAATTGAAAGAACATTACAGATTTGTTATATATATATGTGTGTGTATATATATATATATATATATATATAATCATGGCCTCCTGCAGAGAGAAGTAGAAGAACAATGTGTAATAAGAAAATACTGATAAAAGTAAAGTCTTATTGTTCAGTCATCATTCCCATACTGATTGTTTCCACGATACAAAACACACAGAACACTTTAATATTCTATATTCATTCCCAAACTACTTCCAGGCTATACTCCCAAAAAGGTAGCATGTACCATGCATTGCAAAACAACATCAAATGAATAATTGGACATGAGTAAGAAAGGAGAGAGAGGGCAAACATTTCCTTGACAAGATACAAGTATACATCTCACACTGCAGTGCACCTGTCGCCGCCTCAGAACCCTATTACTCTGACTCAGTTGGCACAGAGACTCCATCTCCTAATGCCAGGCATCCACAAATGCCATGCTGCCATTGGTGGATGCCGCTGTCCATCATTTGGGTCAGGTTTCACTCCGATTTAGAAAGTGCAGGGGCAGCGGTCTTTGTGCGGGCTTTTATGGTGTGAAGGCTTCATCTGGACCAGTGACAGTGCTTACAGCATGCTCACAAATATGTGTGCTGGAAGTGAAACAAAATAATAGGCCTTCACTACATGCGTTGAGAGAGGCATGTAGAATCTGCACTTTGATTAACTCACATTGTGGTACAATTTCATATGAGCACTATTTCCATTCTGGAGCGTTAATGAAAATATTTGTGGTGTAATTTTGTGTACCCCTTTCATTTGTAGCAGTGTACATTTTACATATAGCCCAATAAAATAAGCTAATGACTAATTATATCTCCTTTTTTCTGTCAGCTTGCAGCCCAAGTCCTGGATGACATAGATGACGAAGATATAGGATTTGGCCTACTTGATGAAAAGAAGGACAGTGCTGTTGCCAAGAAACTAGGTACCCTACCTCTGTTATAGTATATGTCAAAGGCCGTGTTTGGCCTTTTTTAGGCCATATTTTTTTATCACATGTCCATCATACAGGAGTACCAACAGGTTTTCAGTCACCTTCATCAAGAGAAGGCCAAAAGCATTTAAGCACTAAGCCTTCGCTGATGGAATGGGAATGTGAACTCATTAGTACATTTACACTATGAGCTTTAAAGGTGCCCTACCAGTCAAAAGGCAAACTGAACACAAGAACTCCCTCTAGTGGTATAGTCCTGAGGTGTCTGTCTGTCTTGCTGAGGTGTGTCCTCCTTTCATCTTACAGGTTTGGATGAGGAAGACGCTATCTATGTCTTTGTTGACGATGAGGTCATTGAGTATGATGGAGAGCTTGCTGCAGACACACTGGTGGAATTCATCTTTGATGTATGTGAAAGGGAGGCATGCTGCTGCCGACTACTTCCAAAATATAATTTTTTACCCTTCTCTTCCATCACATGACATCACAGTTCCACATACAATTCCACATACCACTTTTCACATCACTTCTTAACGCCTATTGCAGTACCATTTATTTACGTTTACATTTCTGCATTTAGTAGACGCTTTTATCCAAAGCAACTCACAAAAAAAGATTAATATTCAACACTTACCACACTTGTAGGCAAGTCTTTTCAATGCCTCTGGACAGATAAGGCAAAAAATAATAATTGGCAGAGACACATAACTCCACTTGGATCAGTCAAACCGACCTTGAAAGATCACTAACACATTTAACAACAATCTGATTGGATCTTTACAGTACAGGGTAAGACTCCCATACAAAAATTCATCACATTTCATTCCTCCCTCAGTGATTTGTCACCTTATGTGTTGCAATATACACTTCTAACAGTAATAATCATGTCTACCATGAAAGCTTGTCTTCGCCTCTCCTGTATTTTCTAAAGCAACTGTTCTACATTATATCTATTATTTATCTATAAAAAATCCATTGTATCTATTATTTATCTAAAATATCCTTTAATTGTAATGTTCAGTTACTTGTAGCTGGTAGTAACATTCAATCTTTTCAGATGCTCCAAGTGAGTAAAATGCTAACATGCTACAAACCTTATCCCTTCCCATCATTTCGTCCCAGCTGCTTGAAGACCCCGTGGAGATCATTGACAACAGGCACGAGCTGAAAGGTTTCTTCAACCTTGACGAGGACATCAAACTGGTGGGCTTCTTCAAGAATGAGAAATCTGACCGTATGTACTAAGGCCATGTCCCACTAACAAAAGAGAACATGCTCTCATTCTCACTCTTCACTTAATCCTGTGTGTGGTTTGTATAAAGAGTGCAGTGCAGCCTTTTTGGTGCAGTGTAGATGAAGTGAGTTTTGAAAAGTGCTTATGTGGCTGCTGATGAACCTGAACTTTTGTCATTTCTCAGATTTTGAAGCCTATGAGGATGCAGCTGAAGAATTCCACCCTCATATCAAGTTCTTTGCCACCTTTGACGCCAAGGTATAAAGTGCTGCAGAGATTTTCTTGAAGGGATGATAGTAACCTCAGCGAATTTCTCATTGTGAAAAATTCATGGGTTAAAACAAAAGCCAAACAAACAAAAGTTTGGATTACATGTATTATCGCTCTGAACCAGTCATTTTACTTCCACACTCAAATGACTTAATACCCTAAATTTCACAAGATGAGAATTCTTTCTATGTATTTCTGTAGAGTGTATGTATTATTTTAGTATGTATATTTGCATGTGTGGCTGTAAATGACATGTTGTGGATGCTAGAGGATGTCTGAATTATGGGATAATTAAAGAATCTATCTATTTATCTATCTGTCACTGTTCCTCTCTGCTCCACCATTTTAGATCATAGCAAGTGGCGTCTGAATTTACAAGGCTGTGTGAAAGATACACTCTCTTACTGTCCATGTCAAAAACCTTTCCATACCCTAGTGCTTTGTACCTATCACCCACAACACTGAAAGAATAGTGTTGTTATATTTCCTGCTTTGTTACATGCATGGTATACTTCAACATTTATAGTATGGAACAAATTCTCCCTCTCCTTGACAGGTTGCTAAGGATCTTGGCCTCAAGTTGAATGAAGTTGACTTTTATGAGCCCTTCATGGATGACCCTGTCACCATCCCTGGAAAACCCTACTCAGAGGATGAGCTTGTTGACTTCATTGAGGACAATGACAGGTGTGTGTGTGTGTGTGTGTGTGTGTGTGTGTGTGTGTGTGTGTGTGTGTGTGTGTGTGTGTGTGTGTGTGTGTGTGTGTGACTGTTTAAACAGAAAATATCCAGTTTTGAGTTATTTTGGTGAGTTTTTCATCTATGTCTAAGTCATCTCACTTGTCTCTACTCTGTTCCAGACCAACTCTGAGGAAACTGCAACCTCATAACATGTATGAGATCTGGGTATGGACACATTTTTTCTGAACAGATCATTTTAGAATTCTCCCCTCCTGCAGTTGTTTGCTTTTATTCTTCCTCATTTTCATTCAAATTTCTTATTTTGCGAAAAATGTTGCAAACTAATATAAAAATTGTTATAATAATTTAAAAATACTTTTCTTACCTCAGGAGGATGACATTGATGGCGAGCATATCATCGCTTTTGCTGAAGAGAGTGACCCAGGTATGAAAATAGCAGAGATGTATAATAACTAAGTAAAAATACTTCACTACAGTATCTAAGTATATTTCTTGAGTATCTATACTTTACTTGAGAAGTTAAAAATCTGTCAACTTTTACTTACACACTTTTTTTTTATTTTTACACTACATTTCCTGAGTCAATTATACATTTTACTCCACTACATTTTCAATTGGCAGCATAGTTACAAGTATCAGATAAAACTGAATTTAGTGGTCGACTGAGTGACTGCAACAAAGTTTTGGGGAAAACAAATTGTCATTGGACAAGTGCAAACAACAAATTCTCCATTAAACCTGCAGATGTGATGTAGGCACCTTTTCACTCAGACTGAGTTTGTTGTAAGCTAAATGTACATGTTTTAAACAGACTTAAGTACTTTCATTACTTAAGTCCATTTTAATTATAGATTACTTCTTGTACCTAAGTACAGTAAATACAAGATACTTTTAGACTTTTACTTGAGTCACATGCTGGTGGGTCACTTCTACCAAAGTATTTTTTGGTAGGATTTGGTAGGGTACTTAAAGGGACTTTTAGGAACTTCAGGTACTTCAGGTACAACACTAGAAAATAGGAACCACTATAACTACAGTATGTTTAGGAGAAGAGATTAGAGAGAGGTCTTTTATAAAACTAAACTAAAATGAATCGCAGATAAGAACTTGTACCATAATGCAGGGGGTTGAAAAATACCTTTACCCTTTGCATGGGTATAAATTCCTAAGTCCTGCACATTAGTCTGTGAGAATCACTAGAGAGGATGTGACATCACACAAAAGACACAAAGACATTTACTGTACGATCCATTCATGCTGTACATCTTCAGGTTAGACTTTGTAAAGCTTTTTTAATATTTCTAGATACAGAAATTATTTTTGGGGACTTACATGGTTGGTCCTTACATTAGTCTAGGATAGATAAGAATCATATGTGTTTTCAGATGGACCTCATATGGGAAGACCAGAGGATATTAATACTCATAGTATTAAAACATTCAACAGTACTTAGAATTTACATATGTAGCTGATGGACAAATGTTCTTTTGATTTGTACAATAATATGAGAAATATGTTTTCTCTTGACCTTGTATTTGAACACTATTTCAACACACTACTGAGTTTTGTTCTACCGTTAACCTGACTCTAACATACTGACTTCCTTTAGATGGCTTTGAATTCCTGGAGATCTTGAAGGAGGTTGCTGAGGATAACACTGACAACCCTGACCTCAGCATTATCTGGATCGACCCTGATGACTTCCCCCTGGTAAGACCAATCTAGCTCAAATCAGGGGTGAAGGAATGAACATGATTACATTTTATAACTACATTTTCTTGGTGAAAGAAAAAGAACCAAACACTTTAGTGTGTACACATTGGGCTGACGGCAGTGAACGTCTGTTGGTCTAATTTGTGCAGTATGTGCAGCTCTGCCAGTATTGGTAGAGCTGTGCTGGCGGGTTTGCTGCTAATTTAACATGTTGAATCGGCAACAAACCCATCAACAGCGGCATGGGTCAATGACGACTTTCTTGAAAAATCTTGTTGGGAATTTGGTGTTGAATTTACCTAACAAGAGGGTTTGATTTTTTACTTCTTAACGTGTTACTTTTGCATCTTTACAGTACACACCTATTAGTGTGTAGGTCCACTAATGCTGACACATTTTCTTTACAGCTTGTCCCTTACTGGGAGAAGACCTTCGATATCGACCTCTCCTCTCCCCAGATTGGTGTAGTGGACGTTGATGACGTAAGTTGTTTGGCTGACATGATAAAGTGACATAGCATGACAAAACTCCACAAACTTAAAAATGGCACCTCTCTGTTGTTTAGGCGGATAGCGTGTGGTTCGATATGGATGATGAGGATGACATGCCTGATGCTGATGAACTGGAGGACTGGATTGAAGATGTGTTGGAGGGTGAAGTAGATCCAGATGATGATGATGATGATGATGATGATGACGACGACGACGATGATGACGACGACGATGACGACGATGACGACGACGACGACGACGATGATGACGATGACGATGATGATGATGATGACGATGATGATGATGACGATGATGACGACGATGATGACGATGACGATGATGATGATGACGACGATGATGATGACGATGATGATGATGATGATGATGATGACGACGACGATGATGATGACGACGATGATGATGACGATGATGATTATTAAAAATAGTGTCATCATATTTAACATAGCCAATCGAATCAAAAGTTATTGATTTTGTTGCATCAGTTACAATCAACATCTTCAGAATCTCCTCCTCCTTTGTTGTCCTAAGTCATGTTGTCTTGTGGTATAATTCAGCGTCCTCCCTCGTCACAATTTTCACAAAGCAAACAGTTAATGTCATCCAGTATCCACATTAAGAATAATTAGAAGCCTTTGCAAATCTCTGTGTTCCCACTAAATTTCAGTTTAGTATCACTTTCCAAAATTCTAAACATAAACACATAAATCATTAAATATCAAATATCACGAAAGGGAGTAGTAGCTGATTGTTTCTTTGTCCACTGAAAAAACGTGTATTAATCTGAATGTATATTTGTGTCACTTCCTGGATGGATGTTTCCCCTGTCCCTCTCTGATAAAACCTCAGAATGCTGGTAAGCATCCTCCAAGTCACAGGCCTAAGCAGGCCAATCACCGTGACTTTGCCTTTGAAGAAAGAAAAAAAGAGATGGCATGACCTGCCTTACTTTTTTTGAGCAGAAGTGCTGTAAATCATCTGAATGTTTTCTACTGATGAAAAAATAAACAACAACAGTATTCTATTTTTTGTAAACAAAGAGAACTTACTGTGAAGTCTTAAAATAAATAATAGTGTGGGAAGAGATTAAATAACTCAGATCATTTTGTTTAAAAAATATGTAAAAATAATAGACCTACACGCATGCTCACACACACACACACACACACACATACAAATATGGACAGAACATGCATGTAAGACATGCATCATGAAAGGAAAACAGTTAGGATGATTCTGAGGAACTGACACTGACAGAAAGCACCAGAGAACATGTTAATATTATAATCAATGTTTTGGGGGCCCAAAATTATTTTCTGTCATAGGGCCCATAGCCCCCTGCCCCACCCAGCTCTTTTAACAATGCCATAATACGAAGTGTCTAAAACTGTCATTACGCTGTTTGTATTTTGCTAATAGTGTCAAAAAGACACTCTGATTTCCAGAAGAAGCTCTTGAAATTTTAACAAAAACTTGTGACTAATGTAGCCAATCTTGCCATCTCACGTCAGTGCGCAGCAGAGTTGCAGTCAGCCTTTAGATAAACATGGAACAGCACTTTGAACTGCTCTTGCGCATATTGGACTATACCATGGTGAAAAAAATTATATTGATTCAAAATATTGTTTTCATGCCATGTAAGAGATGAGGTACTGATTGAAACAGAAAACACAATCCAACTTTTGTATAATTATTCTAATGCCATCGTCCTGTAATTTTCCCTAAGGCCACCGGCTTTTGTGCACATTTTTTGTTGGCAGGTTGGTGCACATCTGAGCAGAGGTCAGTTTATCATGATTAGATACTTAAGTCTAGTCTCATAGAAATTCTTGTCTTCAGAAACGTGGGAAAATTACACAATAATGTAGCAGACATAGGCTATCCTACTGATATTTGGGGAATGGAGCTCTTCACCAACCTTTGTGCCTGAAACAGGTGGCTACCATGGCACACATAACAGGAGATAAATGGGCAACTTTTGATGGCGAAATAGAATTCAGGAGGCACCATGATCAGCAGGCCATCTCATGCATGATTTATCCTATTTTGTAGCTTACAGTTTTTTTTTTTATTAGAAGCCTGTTGGGGAAATCAGCTTATTTCCTGTGTGATCAACTGAAGCTGTGTTCAGACAGTGTGTTCAGCTGTGTTTAGACAGTGTGTTCAGCTGAAGACAGTGTTTTCAACTGTGTTCAGACAGTGTGTTTAGCTGAAGACAGTGCCTTATTTTTTTTGGGGGGGGGGTGCATAAAAGTTCATTGACTTATAGACTTCATAGACTTCAGTGAATAGAGAGACCTAGTGGACAGGGCCTTAGCACTCCAGTCCTCCAGTCTGTGGATTTCGGGCCGCCCCTGGAGAGTAGGTCTGTGCCGACATTCATTGCACCGGGGAGATGGAACACGTGATGAGAACAGGCGCAATTGAGCCCATATGAGAATCTTGCACACCAGGTGGCACATCTGGGCTGAACGGCCACCCTGGCGGTTTATGGAAGCCACTGCGGCCGTGTTGTCTGTCTTTAATAGGACATGACGCAGTGAGATGCAGTGAAAAAGTCAAAAGTTCCATGACACTGATGTGCAGGTGGGTCTGGGACCCTGTCCATGACATTTGACTCCCCAGCCCATCAGACGGCTCTCCTCAGGACCGGGCCCATGGTGACACCCCTGTCAAACCACTCATGGTCCCTCCAGATAGAGCTTGCCAGCATTCGAGCGAGATGGTGAGCTCCTTGTGCCTGTCCTTATAGAGGTGGACACAATGTCTCAGAAACCATCTCTGGAATGGTCTCACGTGTAGCAGCCCAAGCGGAACTGCCATAGCGGCAAAAGAGAGTTTGTCCATGAGTTGAGGCGGTGTGTCTGTATGCTCATTCAGTCTGACCTCTGTTCCAACGGAGGCTGAGGGCTCATTGGGGTGATCAATGCAACAGGGTGGATCATGGTGAATGTGTCTTGGAGCTGTGCGCAAGCACACACGCTCGTGAGATCTGTCCCACGCTCCGGTGGGAGCTGAGGGCTCATTAGTGTGATCGACGGCGTATCCGACGTAACACATCCCAAGTGGGTTAACTTAGTTTTTTTTGGGGGGGGGGGGAGTGAGGCAACTACATGTGTATGTGTGAACAGTCGACAGTGGGGTGTTTGTATGACAGACTGGGCCCCTATGACCATGCAGCGGGGTGAGCCAGCTTGTGTGTGTGATTGACTGCGGCTGGCTCTCTGACTGAGCAGGACCTGGATCTGAGCCTTGGGGACCCATCCTCTGGCGAGGCTGTTGGGGGGCAACCTGCTTTGCGGATATATGAGTTTGGGCGTAAGCAGAGCGGTCACGGGGGCTTGGCGCTGCGGCTTTTGTGTTCGGAGGCAGTGGGACTTCCTTGTGGTTTGCAAGGTGCCCAAGGGTGAGCCAGAGATTGGTTGCTCCAGCACCTTGCCTTGCACCTGGGCTGTATATTGAATCAGGAGCAGGGATAAGCTGGTGACTCCAGGGAGCTCTGTGACGTTGTCTTCCATGACCGCAGAGCCCAGCCTTTGAAGGAGGTCAGCCAGGTAGACTTGTAGCAGCACTACTGTGTTCAGTGACTTGCACGCTTGCCCCACGCAGGCGTACGATTTCTCTGCAAGCCTCGCTGTGGCAGGGCTGGGAGGGCAGATTAGCCTGTCTATGCCACGGAGAGGGGGAGGGAGATAAATATGCTGCTGCCGTGTCCTCGATGGGGGGCATGTGGGACAAGCCAAGCTCCTCTTCTCCTCTACGTCAGGACAGACGTAAATGACACAGCACCCTGCGTGGTCACCATGTTTGTGAATGGGTGAATCCAGGAATGGTGCACCTCATCAAGCAGGTTGGGGAAGATCACAAGGGGTCTGGAGTTAGGCGCCGGGTGTGCATCATAAAAGCAGCCATCGAGCCTAGAGCAGTTAGCAGGAGGAATATCCGGTCATGTAGTCTGGAGAGCCTGGGTAGCTTGCTCTACAACTTCATGCAGTTCGCCCGCAAGGGGACGCCTTGGGTGCCCTGCACTCTCGGGGCGAAGGCGGGGATTGGAGCTAAGGCACGGGCTCTTTCCTCCGGGTCTGTGAGGCTTTCTCCTTTTGAATCAAGGAGGGAGACTGAATCCTCAACAGAGTCAAAGGGTAGATTGGGCAGTGAAAGCCTGTGTGGTACATGAAGGAGATGGGGGATGGCTTGCCGAAGACATACTTTTAAAATGCCAATGTATTTTGCCTGAAATGCCAAAATGCCTCTGTGAAGATGTGTGCTTTAAGATACTTTTTAAACAGGCCCAGTAAAGGGGCACACTGGATGTAGAGGGGTAGTTTGTTCCATAATGTGGGGGCAGTGGGATGGAGGAGGTCAGCAAGTTAGTGGAGAGCAAATGCATGGAGTGATTTGTAGGTGAGGAGGAGGACTTTATAGGAGGAATAAACCAGGTAACATTTTTTGGCCCCTGAAAGTTTCGGTTATCTCTTGGGGAAGGGAATGTTCCATGAAGGTAGTTTTGGTTCTCTGAAGGGGTGCCAGAAAACTTTTTCCTATGGACACCACACAACCTCAGCACAACGTTCCATGAACGTTCAGACGTGGTTTCTGACCCTCTGACCATCTGACCTCGTCTTTGGCAGATGTTTATCTTTTGGCACAATGGTCAACTGCGCTCTCTCTGCTCTTCCAGACCAACAAGGCCATTTATACAATAGTGGTCTGCTGACTTGGTAAGATATGCCTATTCTCAGGGTCTCCAAGAGGCCCTCTTTCCAGTTTGTACTTTGAAAAACAGGCCTGTGCCTTGCTGTCTCTGCTTTGTGACAGACAAGGCCTTTTGCCTTGATGTGTGCAGAAATCAGTTACATAGTTACTCAAAAGTGTTTTAGAAATTCTCACAACACTGTTTAGTTTGAGAAGATTGGTGGTCATCCAGTTTTTATTTCTTGCAAGCAATGAAAGGCATGGATAGAAGCTGAGTGGACAGTTTAGTGCTAATATACAGTTGTGTATCTCCTCTGTATCTCTCTGTCTGTCTGTTTCTTCCTCTGTGAGTATCACTTTTTTTTACAACAGACATGACATCTGATATTGTTAATTATCAACAGAAAACATACAAATGGACAGTCCAATAATAAACACAAAGAGTACAACAACGAAGGGACCAGACAAGAAATAGATACTAAATAAATAAATAAATAAATAAAAGGGCAGATAAATAAGATAAATGCTGGGGAATGTCAAATACCCTGTTAAAATTTTTCATCACGGTAAATGCTTTTATATTGTCCAAATATTTCGAAATTGTAATAAGTAAATAAAATTCAGCAGACAAATGAGCAATATTGGGGGTGGCTGAGACATAATTTATATCTGACGCATCTACGACCATGAAGACGCTTGACGCAAACCCGGAAGTCTTTTGGCGCTGCAAGTACGTACGTACACAAACGGAGATGATTTTTCAGAGCACGCCTCCTCTTCCTACCGAAGTCCTCGCAGGGCCCTCTGCGTCTGTTCTTGCTGACCATGTGGTGATGATAAACGACGTTGAAACACTGCATAGGAGTCATCTATCCTGATACCTGTCTTCAAAAGCTGTACTACCTTAAAGCACTGAGCTGTCAAAATGTCAGAATCCGTGTCTGACTTCCAGTCGCAGGTTGCGTCCGTAATGGATGTGTTGATGAGTGTGGCTGTGAAAGAAATAACCAAACTTTTCGAGGGACGCTCCATGGACTCTTTAAGATCCAAAGTTGAAACTGTGAGCCATCCCAAGGAAAAGTCTGTTGTCCTGTCGGATATACAAATTGATATGGAAAATGCATTGAAATGTTGTGGAGACAAATATTTTTGCAGTGTCGGCGTGCAAGTTGAAGATGATCTGGTGGCACAGGAAGAGAAAGAGGGTGATGTTTTGACTTGTTATTTAGCCTTTCAAGCTAGCAAGTTGTGCTGTATGGAGCTACATTGTGTCGCTCGACATTGCAGTCTGCCTCCTTGTAATCAGTATGCCATCTTCAACTTAGAGTGCACGCTCACCTCAGCGAAAGTGAATAGTGTGTTAAAAGGGCACACGTTAGCTGTTCACTGCAGTGTTATGTTATGGTGATACGCCAGCCTAAACATCCCAACGCTACCGTTATCGTTAGCCTTGCTTTTCGCTGGGATTGCATACTGTGCAGTCATATCTCAGTGCTGTGCCCCAGTACGTTGCAAAAAATATCTTATAAACCTAATAAGAATAGGACCTTACTAGTTACTAGTGCTATGTTCATTTTTAAATGTAGAAACTTAACTGAAAAGATGTTTAATTGTACACTCATTTAACTATACTTTTGGGAATCTTTATGTACACCAGGAAGTTGTGTGTTGTCTCAGACATCACAATGCCAAGTCTCTGAGATGATTCTTATCAAAGTTAAATGTAGGTTAGAAATGGTGCAACTAGTATGCACCTGCACTTCCTTGCAATGGTTCTATCTTACAATGCCTTTCCTCCTGCATTTCTCCATAGTAAAAGAATGTTGTTGTTGACTACCCACAGCTCTGACCCTCCCACAACCCAGCTCTCACCCTCACACAGTGGAGAGCTCAGAACAAAGCACGCAGAAAGAAGGGGGGATGGCCCCCATGGAAACTTCCACCATTGGTGAAGAGATGGCCACCACTGACAAGGAATCACGGGAGGACACACTGGAAGCTGTTGACCTGCACTGCACTGTTGGTTTACCATGTTTGGTCCTGAATGACAGGGTTAGTATGTGGCCAGTCTAGTTTGTCTACCCTAACAGTAAAGGGTGCAATACCTCAATTCTTGACCATTAGTCCTTAAGTACCAGTATTTCCAGCCTCTTAAGATCTTTACGTTCAGTGCTTTGGTGAAAACATTAAACTGGTTACTAGCACTCTTAAATGAAATTAATTGTACTACAGTTATGTAGCACTATGGTTCATGGCGACTAAATTGACTCAATCTCTCTGGTTTAGGATGTGGAGTCTGGAAATGGCCATACGAATAGGCTGGCTGGGAAGCAGCAGAGTGAACAGCCCAGTGCTACTGATGGTAAGTGTGGAAGCACAAGAGGACTTTGACAAAATGAATTAGACTCCGTCTACACACAGAAGTTTATGACTAAAAACCTAGAAAGCTGGATAAACTCTGGAATTTAAAGTCTTTTTAGGACAAGTGTTTTCACTTGGCGGCCATTTTGGTGACACCTTCGTGCAGTTATTTTGACTAACAAGTACAGGCCCCCTAAATGAATGGGGAGATACCCATATCGGCAGGTTGTATTTATTTAAAAAGAATGTAGTGTGAATCCCTGTTTAAATCTGAATTAAACAATGTAAACATCTTAGCGGAGGTTGCTCAAATAACCATTTAAATGACATTAGTCTAAACATGAATTTGCTTACTGCGTCTGCGCCAACAGTCACATTATGCCTAGGACTGACAGAACAGACAAAAGGCTGACTGTCAATCATGCTACTGTCACTGTGGGGCAGGACTTCCTGTTTTTCTCAAGTCCGCCATCTTTGCATTATGAATGGCTGTTTCTATGGAGGGTTTTTTAAAGTGATGTGTCTCCTATAAAACTGTCTCTGCTTCAAGGGACACCAGGCAACATTTTATATTGTTTTGGGGTTAATTTACCAGCTTCGTAATCACTTAGATGTTTAAATGGCCCATTACGGGGTAAACAAAGGCTCTCTTGGCAGCCCCAGGAGCTGCAAGCACTTGCAGTATAAAAACCAAAACCAGTGGCAAGAGCCAGTGAAACTGAGGCAGAATGAAGCTGAAATTGCGTTTATTACCTTATCAGCCAACATAACTCTTCGAAAATGATTGGTGAGAATGCACAAGGTTGTTGCTATATATATATATTTTTTTTTTTTTTAAATCTGCGTCTGTAGATGGAGCTCTGGAGGTACTGCTTTAAATGTATTCATGAGCATAATAAGAATATTGCAGAATAATGACATATGTTAATTATATTCATAGAGTAGCTAACATTATTGAGTTTGGGGTTTTCTGAGATGTTTGGAGTGTAGTTGGACCACAGAGTGGTTGATTATAAGTTTTAAATAAAGAGTTTACAATTAAAACTAAGTCTCAGTCTGGAGGTTACTATGTGTGCTGGTGAGAAGTGATCAATTAATCAATGTTTCACAAATGCTGCATCCAAATATAGTTATTTTAAAGTCACCATGGACAGCTTGATATGTGTAAATATTTGAAATTTGTTTGTGTCTTGCTTGTCATTTGTTGTTGGAAAATGTGCTATGCTACTCTAAAATCTCAGAACCAGTAGGTGTAAGGGTTGTTTACTATGACCTTGCATGTTGCAAAGTGAATCTATTTGAAGACCTTTATTGCTGGGAAAATGGCAAAATTACTACGTGCATGTTTCCCCATATCTGTACAAATGGGTATAAGTTGAGTTATATTAAGGCTGGTAATTTGTGCTCGTTATTTCTATTTCAGAGACCATGGAATTTGACAATCTCTTTGACTCCTTAAAAAAGTCCTTGGCGTGGCCGGACAACCAAGAGCTAGAGTGTGTCTCTGAAGCCATGTGCAAACAGCAAGAACAACCAGTACAAAACATGGACAACCTCATCAGCGAGAAGTCCGTTCCACAGCCAGAGGCTCCTACCACAAACACTATCCCTACTCCAATTAGTCAGTCACACCAAAGCACCAACAATTCATATTCCGTCAGTTGTACCACCGCATCTGAGCAGGTGGTAGTGTCAGAGCCTCTTCCTTCCACCTTCAAATACAAGGCTGTACGCTTTCAGCTCGGGGTGAACCACCAGGACTGGAAGCTGCTGAAGCCCTGTTCAGTGCAGCTGGTCAATGTGCAACTGCTGGCGGCCTTTAAGAGGCAGAGGGTTTGCCCGGTCGGCTCCAAGCGCTTCCCCAGGCCCAAGGACTTGCGCGCCCACCAGGGCCTCCACACCGGCCGGCGACTCTGCTGCTTCACCGAGTGTGGCAATGGCGTGTGGCGTCTGCAGCGTGTCCTCTCCTCGTCGTCACTGCCTGTCGGCAGCATTCCCCACACCTGTAAGATCTGCGGCAAGAACTTCAAGCGCCGCAAGATCCTTCGGCGGCACGAGCGCTTCCACACCGGTGAGCGTCCCTACTCATGCACGCTCTGCAACAAAACCTTCACGTTGCGCAAGAGCCTGCGCCGACACCTGCGTTTCCATACTGGAGAAAGGCCGCATGGGTGCCCACACTGTGGCAAGTGCTTTCGGCTCAAGGACAACCTGAAGACCCACCTGCGCTTCCACACTGGTGAGAGGCCCTACGCCTGCACACTCTGCCCAAAGAGTTACAGGATCCTTAAGAACCTGGAGAGGCATAGACTGACTCACTGAAATCACAGAGGGTGGCAGCTGCTGTGCTGTGGGATGGGGTGGGTGGACATGTTTTTTTCTTGTTGTTGTTTTTTTACTCAGCCCTCGAACTGGACATGCTTCCTGTGTAAAACACGTTGTTCAGACAAACATGTGCTGGCACGGGTGTTTTGTTTAAGTATACATTGTCACAAGTTTTTCAAACAGACTATAGACTGCAGATAAATGAGCGACCATGATTGACAGAGAGAATAATCTGATGTAAACTGAGAAGAGCTGGCAGCATTAACAGTTTTTCAGTTTTTCATTATGTATTTTTTTTGTTTCATTTTGTGTTTGAGGAAGTGGCCTCTAGAAGTATGGTCAGAAGCCAGACATGACCTTGAAACACTCAGGTCACCTTGAGAGATTTATACTGAAACTTGCTTGACCCTATTAGGCTGCATCATGTGTATCCCTACTGGTCCATACCACATCATCATGCCATGTTATGTCTCTCATTTCCCTTTTGTTTCAGGAATAGTGAAGTAACTTCCCTTGACGTCTGTAGATACTCCAATGACATTGCTTTCTGCCGAGATAAGAGGGTTTCCTTTTTTTGAGTTTAGAGGTCTAGGAGTTGGAGCTTGGACTTTGGAACTCAGGAAAATCAGTTGGTAGATGTTTGCCAGAAGAATAAGCTATAGCACAATGATCAGTGTCAGGTGTCACCAATGGTGACTTCAAAAAGCTATGAAGTAATGTAGCCTGCGTATTACTAAACATGTTTTCCATAGTCAAACTGATCAACATTTCCTTAAACAATTGTGTCAAAAACTGATTTCATCATGTACACTTCTCATTGACCACTGAATGCAAATGCTGCAAATTAAACTAACACTGGAGCCAGTTCAACACTCATTGCTGGTGATGGGCTGTTTGATGAGAGTGAATGGAGAACGACAAAGAAGCATTATTATAGTATATACACTACGTAATACATTTTTATATATGTGTGTTAGTATGTGTGTGGCATTCTTTCGTTGCTTTTTCTTGTTTTTCTTTGTCCTTTTTTGTTTTACAAACCTTGTTCAAATGGAAAATTTTTTTCACTTTCATTTTGCTCCCAAAGAGATTGTTCTGTCTATATGTCTCCTTGAGTAAATATTTTTTAGAAAATGTTTTTACTGGTGTGGAGCTGTTCATGTTCATAAATTATTTTAAAATCACCTCCTCAAACCCTAAGGCCTAACGATTCGTTATAACTTAGAATTACTAAGTTAGAATTAATGTCCTACACAGTTCTAGCAGCAGACAGACAGTGAGAGTGTCCGCGACTAAAACGTTTTCAAAACGACCCGGTAGGGGTATAAATTATACCAACCTCACAAAAACAAAACCAGAAACCAAAAAACAATATAGCCAGAAATCACAACTGAAATTTGGCTTATTAAATATTCATTTGCTCTCTTCAAAGACGACTTCAATAAATGAACTTATTTCTGATAATCAAATTGACATACTTTGTCTTACAGAAACCTGGCTAAAACCTGATGAATACCTTTCACTAAATGAAGCTACCCCCCCAAGTCATCTAAATTATCGCATACCACGTCGTTATGGCCGTGGTGGTGGAGTAGCCACAATTCACAATTCAAATCTCATCATGGCCCCGAAGCGTGATTATAAATCTTTTGAAGTTATCAGCCATGGCCCCAAAGCTTGATTATAAATCTTTTGAAGTTCTTGTCCTTAACTTGACTCATCCAGATAGGAATGGTGCTGAACCCTTAACAATTGTAACATTATATATACCTCCAGAATATACATATATTATACATACATTATATATACCTCCACCTTATCAGAATTCTCTGACTTCCTGTCCTCTCTAGTCATTAAAACAGAAAAGATAATTGTATTAGTTGATTTTAATATCCACATGGATGTTGCAAATGATAGCCTGACAGTTGGATTCCTAGTCTCTGCTCGATCACATCGGCTTCTGCCAAAATGTTAATACACTTACACATCAAGGTAACCACACCCTTGATCTTGTTCTGACACATGGAGTACAAATAGAAGAACTTACAACCCTATCTCAACACTCTACACTAACTGACCACTACTTATTAACTTTTGAAAATCACATTAGACTATGTAGCACCTAACTCGATCTACTACTACACTAGAAACAACTCCCAAAACTACAGATGACTTCATAGCAAAAATTCCGTCTCTCCTTGAGCCTCTACTGAGCTAATATAGCCCTGCATTAGAAGGCTCTACGCCAAGCACAGGCCAAGTTGGTAAATTAACTGATAGTGTTGTAAATGTACTATACTCCACATTCAACACCATTGCACCACTCAAAAAGAAAACTAGAAAACAAGAAAAAATTGCCCCATGGCTTACCAGACTCGCTTACTGAAACAAGCTGCATGTAGACTTGAAAGGAAATGGTATGCCACTAAACTTGAAGTGTTCTGACAAGACAGCACTTACTTTATTATTTATTTATTTATTTATATATATACATATACATATATGTATTCCCAAATTACACATTTGCTCTCTGATGTGTAAGCCTGGCCTTATTCACTTTCTTCCTCTGTCCACAATTATCTCTGCTGAGTGTCATCCCTGCCTCATTCCGGTGGACTCCTCTCACCCTCCCCTCCTGAGTGGACTACAACCAACACTACGGGAGCCCATGTCAGGACCGACTCTCAATCATAGAGGCCCTTCCTGGATGCCCATGCTAGGCCCGACTCCCCTTCCTTGAGGCTTTGTGATTGACCCCCCCTCACAATGGCACTGTCAAATGGACCCTTATTGTTACCCCCATGACCCATCTCACTCCTTTGAGTTTGACACTATGTCTGGCCACTGCTACATTGTCCAGCCATAATTCCTGATAACCACCTATGGACTGACTACCATGTAATGTAAAGTGGGATAATACTCTATTATGAACTATTATGAACCTTAGCTAAAACCATAGGCAACTTGTAGTCTGTCATGGTTACTACTGATTGCAATTTTTCTGCATGACCCTTGGCAGTTGGGTTAGCCCCTTGAGTCATGGATCTGCCCAAGGTTTCTTCCTAGATTAACTGAACATAAGGGAGTTTTTCCTTGCCCCTGTTGCTCTTAAGTGCTCCTTCTGTGAAGCTCCACGAGACAATACTCTTGTAAAAGGCGCTCTATAAATAAAACTGAATGGAATTTAATTGAATTGAATAACTTGTGAAATAGTAAAGCATCATTTGAATAGAACTCAGCCCCCTTCATGTTAACTTCATAGACTATGAGAAAGCATTCAACAGTGTTGATAGACACTGGAAACTACTGAGACACAATGGAATACCTGAGAAACTCATCTCCATAATCCAGGTTACCTACAAGGACCTGTCATGCAAGGTAGCTCAGGTCAACTGTCAACTCAAGGTGAAGACTAGAGTAAGGCAGGATTGCCTATTGTCACTCTTCCTTTTTCTCCTGGTCATAGACTGGATCATGGAGACCACTACAACAGGAAAAAGAAATGGATTACAGATGACATCTTGCACACAGTTTGATGATCTCGACTTTGCAGACGACCTCACACTCCTGTCACATAACCACAACCAGATGCAGAACAAAACTACCCACTTTGCTTCTATATCAGCTGAAATTGAGCTTAAGATCAACAAGAAGAACTACCCACAGCTCATGAAGATCAATACCACTGAAAACATTCCAGTCATAATAGATGGCGAGCCAATTAAAGAGGTTGAGTCTCTTGGGTACCTAGGTAGTGTAATTGACCATCAGGTGGGCTCAGACCGAGACATTGCAGCAAGGATTGGCAAGGCAAGAGCAGCATTCATCATGTTAAAAAGCATCTGGGCCTCAAATGAAATTCAAACAACTACAAAAATTCTAATCTTCAACTCTAACATCAAGTCAGTTTTGCTCTGTGGATCTGAGACATGGAGAATGACCAGAACAGCAGGGCAGAAAATATAGTCATCAGGTGGCCAGAGAAAATCAATAATGAAGAACTGTTGCAAAGGGCAAGACAGGAGCTGACCTCCAAACATACTTTGGGAAGAAAGTAGGGTTGAATCGGACACACCCTAAGGAAGACCACATCCAGCATCAGCCGCCGGGCATCAGCCCCCAGGGTAAAAGGAAGAGGGTCTGGCTGAAAAACAGCTGGAGGAGGGACCCAGAGCAGGAGCTGGCGAGACGCAGGACACACTGGCTAGGGGTGGAGAAGAAAACCCAGGACTGAGACAGATGGTGGAGTTTTGTCAATGGCCTATGCTCCACTGTGGACAAAAAGGCCTAAGTAAGTAAGTACTTTATATGCACATGAGTACTTCCATATGTCTCTCCTTTTGGCATATATACAGTTAACTCACTTTTTTAAAAAAAGAAACTTTAGGAAATGGAATATCTAAGTATATTTTTATAATGATATACAATGCTTCTATAATCATATACAAATGTTATTAATTCATCTATTGATTTGAAGAATAAGGTGGTTATGCCTACTTACTAGTATATAATGGCTTTGTTATATAGCAAATCATTATTTAGGAGTTTCTGTATAGAAATCACTCAACTTCGATTGCCTCTTTTGTCTTGTGATGTGTGTGAAACTGTTGTGGTTTCTTACCCAACTGAAGAATGCAGATTTTCCAGACAACACAGGGAAATACCCCTAACCTGACTGCTATCTCAGCAATCATACTTATAACAAATTTAGTTAAAAGAGTATCCCATAGCTGTTTATGTTTTTGTTCTGCTTTTTTTAAGTGTATGAGATTTCATTTGGAAATAGGTTGGGAGTAACGTATCTGAATGTCTTTGCTCTTTTAACCTGTCAAAGCACCTGACCTATCTCTCCAAGAGTTATGCTTTGTCTTTCACTTTCTCTTGTAATGACGCAATCATGAACTGCTTATAAACATGACCAACAAAAGAAAGTAGTTATTCAATGAGTATGTGAGCAGTGTAACACAGATCTGACCACTTATTCAAAAATCTCAGGCAATGCAGTTAAATCCATATTAATGCTTTAACTAGTACTATACTCTTTTTCATTTTTTTTTTTTGCCCTGGAGTTACGTTTGAGGATGGATCATAAACTAACCTGGCTTGCCCAGAAAAGTCAGTTGAGGGAACTGCTTACGTGCCCAGTGTGCCAGGATATCTTTAATGATCCGCACCAGCTGCCTTGTGGGCACAGCCTCTGCATGCAGTGCCTGGATGGCATGCTCAGACATCGATCTTTTGCTCAACCATTCTCCTGTCCCAACTGTAGGCATGCTTTGGACCTCTGATTGGAGTACACAAGAGCTACACTTTACACAACATCGTGGAGGACTTCAACACAACATCACAGCAGGTTGGTGTTCCATTCAGGTATTGGTATCAAATGAAACACAAATAGTAGTGTCACTGTTTTTTGAGGTAGTCCTTTTATCCTGGGGTGTGACTTTCTGTGTCTATTTGACTTTTTATTTTCACCATTAGGAAGAGCAGAGAGACCAGTTCACCCAGACTGATCCTGTTGCTGAACCAGCTGATTATGTCAACTATAACAGCATCTTGTTCCTGCTGCTTGGTCTCGCATGTATTTGTGTTTGCTATGGTACTGTATTGGCCAAATGACTAAATGCAAATCTTTATTTATTCCACTATGTACTTTGTGTCTTCATTATATGAATTTGGTGAATTGCAGCCTTCACATGCTCGATGCAGAATCTCACTCTTAGTGAAACAGTACAGAGACAGCACACTTTACTCCTGAAGTATCACCCAGATATAAGTGGTGAGTTGAGTGGATTTATAAGCTAGTGTTTTTAAGAATGGATAAGAAATGTAAGTAGAAACCTGGAAATTTATTCAAAGCGAAATCTGTGTAAAATCAGCCAGGCTTTCATACACCCTGTCAATCTGTTTCTCAGACCTCAGCCTGAATAAAGAAACGGCTAGTCCCTATCTGGTCCTGTCCGGAGACCTCCTCACGGTGCAGCGGGTCAAGGACAAACAGCACTACCCCTGGCACCCATCACGCTTTTCTGAGGCACCCCAGGTCATGTCCACCGAGTGTGTGTCTAGAGGGCGCCACTTCTGGGAGCTGGAGGCCCAGGGCTACTGGGACATCGCTGTGGCCTACAAGAGCATCGACAGAAGCATCAAGAGCATCAGCTCCTTTGGGAACAACAAGGAGTCTTGGAGTCTGACGCACAATAGCAAAGGGCAACTCTTTGCCTACCACGGGGGGGTTAAAGTGAAGATCCTAAAATCCTTGACACACAATAGAGTTGGCGTAGTTGTTGATTTTGAGGAGGGCACCATCACGTTCCATGAGACTGGTGTTATGTGGAACCACCTGCACACATTTAAAGTAAAACTCACTCAGCCTGTGTGCCTTGGACTCGGTCTCTACAAGGCAGACCTTCACACCAAGATCTCTCTCAAAAAGACCCTCTCTTAAGGCCACAAAGCACGTTTTTCTTGGTATTTCTGAGATAGACAAATGAGAAGTTTTTTCCTCCGTTTCTCACAAAATTCTGACATTTTACAAAGAAGTAAAAAATGCATAGCATGCACCTAAGGATGCTTATTTCTCATGTTGTTTTGTGGAAGTGCTCTTTGTAAACTTTGCCTAGTATCTCAGGTACTGAATACAGAATCTCAGGTATTGAAGTTTTAGATGCTGCTGAGCTATGAAATACTTTTAATAACTTTTAATTAAATTCAACATCCTTAAATACTACAATCAAATTTTTGTTACATACGGGATGTTGTTTTTTAAATTACTTAGTATTTAAGACAGCAAGAATTGCTTTTTCAATAAAATGGTTGTTTCAATGTTCATCAAATGATGATCACATGAGTTGATGGAAATGAACTTATTATAACTTATCATAAAAACTTTTTTAATAACTATAAAAATGTAGTGCATAAGGCATTGTGATTTATGCCATTAAATGATGGAAGATGAGAATTGTTTTACTGAACATCAAGCACACAAAATGACACTCCTTAGTATTCTGTCAAAAGTCAATTAAACTCAATTAAACAATTAAAGTGTCATTTGTCTAATCAATGTAAATTGCATGAAAGGTCGCAATGTTAAAACAAAACACTTTGCTTTCAACATGGGGCTTGTCATGTACACCCAAAACAGTACGTGCCTGTACCATTTTCTTATCAACATAAAACTTGAAATGCGGGATTCAGTGGTAGTCACATGTCACCACTGTGAATCACGTGGAGAGCATAGGTAACCCGAGTGGTGAAAAATCCCTAATCCATGTATTGTTTCAGTTCACTGTTTGTTGCCATGGCACTGTTAGATTACTGTAATTTGCAAGGGCAAGAACTCCCCTTGAAATCCCCTTGAGTGTTATCTCTTAAATGCCATGACACTCGCCACCCAATAAGGCTATTTCAAAAATGGATTAGGGTGAATCAGATGTGCCTCTGACCCCACTCCACACCTCACTCCACAGCTTTGACAATACTCTCGTCTGAGTTGTTGTTATACTTCAGTGGTCACTACATTTTTGGGTATTTCTGTTTTTCAGAAAAGTGGATTTTGTACAACAAATATGAACCAAGACAGAATTATGAATGAATAACCAAAGGCCCCTAGTGGCAATCTTATCTGAGGTCACAGTGATACAGTGTCAGTAATGTTGTTTATGTGATGTGGCTGATGTCTGGCATAAGATGACTTATCATCACAATATTATATAACCTAATGAGGTAAATTCCTGGACTAACTTCACCCATGTATCACCCATGATCAAAGTCTGCACTGAAACTTCCCATAGTGGCAAGGTTTCCTTACAAGAAATACTACGCAAAATGTCTCCTTATAAGGAGATAGGTGAACCAGCCACACCCAGAATGTGGAACCTGCTGAGCTTGTGTTCCTCGCCATCTGTCTGATTTTCACTTTCAGTTCTAACAATTGCGAGAGAGGAGAGAACTCTCTGAAGAGCGATGGTAAAGGTCTTTGGATTTCTTTGGATTTTCAGATCTGGTGTAACAGACATAAGCTTATACGGTGGATAATACCTTTAGATCAAAAAGCCTATTGTAAATAAATTTGTATATCTTGTGCTACATATGCACTAACTATATGCTGTATAGGCTATATGTCACGTAGCTTCACGAGTTGATATCAGCCTAACCATATCGTAATGATGGCTATGCATCTTGTAATTAAACTTGAAGTGCAGCTCTGCCGTTTCTTTTATTATGATTTTTTATTAACCATAATCAGACATGATTCATATTTCGATTTGCTGTTCTCCAACTGAAACATTTGAAATTAATTTAGTGTTCAGAGCAGTGTAGTCATTGAAATGTAGATTTTGAGTCAAAAACTTTTGATATTTTTAGTAGGTTCACAGCTTTGGTTTTACAGCTTTGATTTCTCCCATCATTAATTTTTACTTTTAACAATTACTGTTGTGCCATTTTTCTAATAGGCAAAGAACCACAAAAAAAAGGAGCAGCGTAGTAAGACTTGGTCCAGTTTTAACAGATTTGCTTTATCATCATTAGTTGTAATCCTGTTCACAGTTTTGGCTTGTGAGTATTGACTCATTTGTAAACAATAATATATCCAATACATAAAAAATAAACATTAAAAGTGACCATCAAGACTTCAATTATGATATGTTATTTTTTTTAACAGTGTATGCTTACTCTTGTTATACCAAACTCAAGGAACAAAACACTGTCAACTTCAACCCACACATACCAGGTATTGAATTCACAATCTAAAATGGAGACACCTTTTTAGATAAAACATTCGCATGCATGCTAGTTAAAATTCTCATGTTGTGATTGGTTCCATTAGCTAAGTACATGTTTAACAGTATACTTCATGTGAAATTTTCCTTACTATACACAGATCTGATACTCAATGTGGACACTGCAAGCCCCCTAGTCAGTGTGTCCAATGACCTGTTGTCTGCCGAGAGAGTTACAGATAAGCTCCCATACCCTTCACACCCAGCTCGCTTCCTCAAAAGGCCTCAGGTCCTCACCGCTCGATGTGTGTCCAGTGGTAGCTATTACTGGGAGCTGGAGGCTGAGGGATACTGGGAGATTGCTGTGACCTATGAGAACATCAGCAGGACGGGAGGTTCAGAGAGTTCTTTCGGCCTCAACGCAGTATCTTGGAGCCTGACACATAAAGATGGTCAGCTGTTCGTCTTCCACAATGTTGAGAAGACAGAGCTTTCTAAATCCCTGAGATATAAGCGAGTGGCTGTGGCGTTGAGTTTCCAAGAGGGAACTATTATTTTCTATGAGGTGGGGACAAAGCTGAAGCAGTTACACATGTTTACTCCCCAGCTAACAAGACCCATTTGCTTAGGGCTTGGACTCTACCGCCCATCTAGGGTAACCATTATAAAGACCTATGAAGTACACAAAGTATGAACAATCATTGTACCTCAAGAACCATTTTATGTAGATATACTGCTATATTTACTGAACCACACAATTTTGGGTGTTGCAGTTCTGTTCTGTTCTGTTCTCTTGGATGACATGAATATGTTATGCTTTCAGAATTGCTTGTTATACCAGAGTGATTACAGTAGCACAGAGTGATCAGAGGCATCAGCAGAGGTGGCAGATGGAATGTTTTTTGTATGTATTGGTCTTATATAGGATTCCGTAGCCTATGGGTTCTATTAAACAACATAAAATAAAAATGACGGATATAATATCTAATTTCCATTAATAAACTGTCCACTGATAAACTGTTTGTCTTTGTGGTTGTGTGTTTGTGTGAGTGTGTGTGTCTGGGGGTATGGTATAGGAGGACATAAATGCAGACACCACCCATTTGGAAAAGTAATTTTGAAAACATTATCTTATCTGTCCTAATTGAATGATGAAAGTGTCAAGTCCCCATTTATAATTTGTATACTCCATGCCAAATTATGTTTGTGAGCATGAAAAAAAGAATTGTAAAATTGTAAATTGTAAAATTGTCAATGTAAAAATGTAAAATGCACTCAAAAGTCTTCGACTGATTTGATCAGGACAGCCAATATTGTTAAAATGAGGTAAAATGTTCTACTATGTGTACCTGATTACCAACGCACCAGGGCAATACATTTACATGAGGATAAATAGGAGCATCATGAACATCATAATGTGAGTAAGAGCAGACAAAAAGGAAAGCAAATTAAATGCTTCTGCACATGGTTTTATGAATGATTTACATAATACACCTCAGTCAGCATTCCTCATCTGCTGATTCCACCTGTGGCTCCACCTCTTGATCTTGCATATAACATGCATGCTTGCTTACTGTTGTCCCTATTGCTGTAGACACCTTGAATTTCTCACCCCTGATTTAAGGACCATTATTCTATCCTTATACTCAGTAACAAGCCTCAGTCATGGTTTGTATATGTTTTGGTTATTGTTATAATGATGGTTTGCTGCTTTTGAAAGGTGATGTTTCCAGTTGATATTTTCTCATAGTCTGTTCTAATCTCTCAAGATGCATTTGAATGTCTTGCCTCTCATTTCCTCACTTCACTGATATTTCTATTCAGTCCCCGGAACCAAAAGAAGATTCTATTTTCAATGGCATTTTGCTTGTTATCATTATGGCTGTGAGTCTCACATTCATCTACAGAGGCAAGTCTGGACAGTTGATATATCTTCACCTGAAAACTATACTAACTTTGAGGGTCAGGTCAAGACTGTTCTAATGATGTTCTAATCAAGACATTCTCATTCCTCTGATTTTCCAGGGTACGTCTCATCCCATGTGCACACTTCTCTGTCCCCGTGGGCACAGGGTAAGCTCATCATGGGATAAACTCAATATATTTTTTAGATAATTACTGTAAGATATATCGACAACGTAATGCCCAAGACCACTGTTGCAGTACACAGCAAGGCAAGGTCAATTTAGACACAGGTTTTGGAAAAAGAAGATGCTGTAAGAAAAAATAGATGACATCTTCATGTTTACAACAAAATGTCAGTGTAAATTTCATGTTTATATGTGCTGGTCTGTAAAATGAAAAACAAAGCAAAATAATAAAGCAATACTCTACTCAGCAATCTGTTCATTCTTAATATGAAATAAGAGTTTTATGACATTAAGCCATAAGCTATAGACTCGCTGACTGAATGTCTCATATTGTCAGATTTTGGCTCTTCATCAGGTATTCTATATTTAGAAACAACAATCATTTTTCTCTTCAACCTCCACAGCCCCTGAATGCAAACTGGATATGGATACAGTAAGCCCTCTCCTGAAAGTGACCAGTGACCACACTTTTGCTGTCCGAGCCTCATCTGTTCAGTATCACCCTCCCCACCCCTCTCGCTTTGATGACATCCCCAAGCCCTGACTACTGAGTGTGTCTCAACTGGGAAGCACAGCTGGCTAGTAGAAACACAGGGCCACTGGGATATAGGAATTTCCTACAAAAACATCAGCAGGAAAGGAACGTATAGTGTTAGGCTTGGAACTAATGAAGAGTCTTGGAGTATTCGACACAATAAAATGGGCCATGTGCTTGCTTTCCACAACAATAAACGTAAGAGGATTGAAACATCCCTAGATAACTCTATGGTACACAAAATAGCAGTCACTGTTAATTTTGAGAAGGGTGTTATCACTTTTGCAAGGAAGGAAATTAGATGGGAGAGCATCTATGGTTTCAAAACCACCTTTAATCAGCCAGTTTGCCTGGGATTTGGCCTATACAGCCTGAAACCCCAAAGTACAGCCACTATTATTAAAATCTTTTGAGGGTAGCAGGTCGGGTTTTAAATTGTTTGAACCACTTATTACTTACTGTTAGTGAATTATGCATTGAATTCACACTGGTTTGTCTTGTGATTTAAGTTGTCATCTTTTAGGCTATTTGTCAAGCAATATGACTGTGGGTTAAACATTATGGGATAAAAACATTTGGCTTTGTTACTGTCATGTCTGTATTTTTTTTTTCAATAAAAATAAAAACTCAGAACTCATCAAAAATCATAGTATAGCATAAGTATTTTGTTTGTGTGTGTGTGTGTGTGAGTGAGTGTGTGTGTGTTAGTTTGCTGGTTCACAATGCTCAAGATTATGATAAACAGTACAATGTGATTTTTTAAAATTGCCAGTGGTAAGCTAATGGCTTGTCCTCAATGGTATTTACTTCATGGGTCATGGGCTGAATTGCTCTCTGCGAAAGTGAACCAGAGTGGTGAACCATACCATGCAATGCCCCATGCCATTGTAGTGTGTGTCTGTGTGTGGGGGGGTTGGGGATGGGGTTGAATTGTTTAGAAAGGTCCTTGAAAGGTTTAGATGTTTGGTTTAATTTTGGTTTTATTGTGAAAGGAATGGACATTGCTTTTTTATTGGGCCCAGAATTTTGTGCTTCTACGCTGCCAGACCCCAACGTCCGTTCTCAGGTCTGCATCTGAGTTCAGTAGACAGCATTCATGTTATCAAAATGAAACTAATCAAAATTCTTAATGAAGATATGGACCAAAGGATCTAATGAGAGTGCCCTCTTAGGTTGCCTAATGATTGCCAAATGAGTATGATTACTTATACCTGCCCTAACCCAGCTGGTATCTGTTCACAGTACAGCTACACAGGTCTGCTTCAAAATATTATATAATGTCCTGGAAGTGAGACCAGGGCAGTGCTGATTATAGCAGCAATAGAAAGTAACTTGTTGCCATGTCATTAGATAACCAGTTGTTATCAGACAACATGCGTCACTTGCAGCTAAGACAAATTGGTTAGAAAGGGGCTGTGGTCACACCTTCAAAACTGGGTAGCCTATCAAAAGACTGATCTTGCAGAGTCTGGCAATACTTAACTAAATGTACTCAATTACTGTACTTAAGTACAAATTTCAATTACCTGTACTTTACACAAGGATTATTTTTTTAGGAGGTAACTTGTGACTTTCAAGTCACTACATTTTGAAGACAAATATTATACTTTTGACTCCACTACATTTTAAATGTGAGCAAGAAGTACAAACCCATTCCAAAAAAGTTGGAGGGTTCGGTAAAATATCAATAAAAACAAAATACTATTATTTTCAAAACATGCAAGCCATAAATTTCATACAGACAATATATCAGCTGTTGAAACTGGGGAACATTATTGTTTTGGAGGAAATAAGCTCATTTGAAATTTGATACTTGTCTCAATATAGTTGGGACAGGGCCAATAAAAGTTGTAAAAGTTGAATAAGACAAAAAGTAACAATTCAAAATGAATTAAATTAAATGCCAACATGAATGTCTATATGAAAGACCATCACAGATAGGCTGAGTCTCTCAGAATTAAAGATGTGGAGGCATTTATTAGCCTACTAATTTACTCCATAAGATTGCATGTATATTAAATCTAATTCTGTAATGAAAATCATTGTGTGGGTTCATGAGATCATAATATGCCCATTGTCTATGAACACAGTATGACATTCCAACCATAAATACTGGTGAAAACTCAACCATGCCAAGAATTTAGGCATGATCCAGAGGTTTAACAATCTTATTTGGGCCCAGTCTCATTTGAGATGGATCTGGAAGATGTGAAAAACTGCCCTGTGGTTACACAAGTAAAAATGTGTCTTGAATCGTCCGGTCTACAGCGGAGACAAATCATTAGGGGTCAGTTTAAAGGGCAGCAGGAGCAGCTATGTATGGGGCTGCATTAGTGCCTTTGTTATGGACTGCTTACTCATCTGAAGAGTGAAAATTAATGCTAAATGATATACAGTGGGGAAAACAAGTATTTGATCCCTTGCTGATTTTGTTGGTTTGGCCACTAATAAAGACTCGATCAGTCTGTAATATTAATAGTAGGTGTAGTTTAACATGCTGAGACAGACTATCACAAAGAAAATCAAGAAATCGACTTTAAAGAATTTGTATTAATTTATTAGCATTTTATTGAGGAAAATAAGTATTTGAACCCTCACGCCAAAAGGACTTAGTACTTTGTGGCAAACCCCTTATTAGCAAGCACAGAGGTCAGACGTTTTTTGTAGTTAATGACCAGGTTTCTGCACATATTAGGAATTTTGGTCCACTCTCCTTTGCAAATGACCTCTAAATCAAGATTCCATGGCTGTCGCTTGGCAACTCTGAGCTTCAGCTCTCACCATAGATTTTCTGTAGGATTCAGGTCCGGAGACTGGCTGGGCCACTCCATGACCTTGATATGTTTCTTCTTCAGCCATTCCTTGGTTGCCTTGGCTATATGCTTTGGGTCATTATCTTGCTGGAAGACCCATCCACGACCCATTTTAAGTTTCCTGGCAGAGGGAAGGAGGTTTTCACTCAGGATTTCACGGTACATGGCTCCGTCCATCCTTCCATTGATACGGTGAAGTAGCCCTGTGCCCTGTGCAGAAAAACACCCCCAAAGCATAATGTTACCACCTTCATGCTTGACAGTGGGGATGGTGTTCTTGGGGTCATAAGCAGCATGTCTCTCCCTCCAGACAAGATGGGTTGAATTGATGCCAAAGAGCTCAATTTTGGTCTCATCTGACCATAACACCTTCTCCCAGTCACTCTCCAAGTCATTCAGATGTTCATTGGCAAAGTTCAGGCGGGCCTGCACATGTGCTTTCTTAAGCAGGGGTACTTTGCGAGCACTGCAAGATGTTAGACCATTGCGGTGTAAAGTGTTACTGTAACTGTACTGTAAAGTGTAACTGTTTGCTGGGTGATCCCAGCTGCTTTAAGATCATCCACTAACTCTGCCAATGTTGTATTAGGTCTATTTCTCACCGTTCTGATGATCCTGGAAACCCCACAAGGTGAGATCTTGTTTGGAGCCCCAGACCTAGGTCGATTGATGATCATGTTGTGAGTCTTGTACTTGCGCACAATTGCACCAACAGTTGTCACCTTAATGCCCAGCTTCTTGCTAATGGTTTTGTAGCCCATACCGGCCTTGTGCAGGTCTATAATATTCTCCCTTAAATCCACAAAAAGCTCTTTAGTCTTTCCCATGTTGGAGAGTTTGGAGTCTGACAAACTGATTGATTCTGTGGCCAGGTGGCTTTTATTACAAGTCATTAGTGATATCAGGTGTCTTCAATTTAGGAGACAAGGTAATTTGGAGAGTCTAACTTGTCTGTATTAACAAGAACTCTTGATGGTTACTAGGGGATCAAATACTTCTTTTTCTCAATAAAATACAAATAAATTAATATAGATATTTAAAAGTTATTTTCTGGATTTTCTTTTTGATATTCTGTCTCCACATGTTACAATACACCTACCATTAAAATTACAGACTGATACTGATCAAGTCTTTCTTAGTGGGTAAACCACGTCATTTTTGACCAGGACTATATCTACTTTGACTTAAGTAAAGAAATGGAGTACTTTGTGAAGCACACCAAGCAGATTTAACAGTAGCCTATTATTTCCTTTTGACAGTGGTAAATGAAGACTCTTTGGCTCCCCCTAGGGCCTCTTTGTGAATTTGCTCTTGCAAGGTGCCTTCGTCACCTGGCCACAGAATGAAACTGAAAATAGCTTGCATATAACCTTAATCCGCAACTATAGGGAACTGTATGGTTAAAAAATTCCAGTCTTGCCTGGCGTCCCTTTGAACATCTGTTAAAATAGTCATCTTAAAAACTTGTTTTGTATTCCAGCATAGACTGTGCAGCAGCCATCACAGGACACCACTGACAATATCCAGGTTGGTTTTTCCTATTTCTTTCGCTTGTTGAGGAGTACCACAGTATCACAGGAGTATCACAAATATGTGATGAGCTGTGGCTGACAATTACCATCAGAGAGTAGTAATACAAAGATATGTGAAACTGTTTGTGTAGAATTCTATGACGGGAAAAGAATTCACTCACCTGGGCACAATGTTAAAAAGAATACCTAGGGTTAGGGTAAACAAACCTAACTTTATAAGTCCCGAACAGAAGGTTGTTATTCTCGCTCATGTGGAATAATACCTTGACATACAAACAATCTCTTTGTGAATATAAAAGTTTAGAGTTCTGTTCAGTCTTGAAATGCACCAACATTCTTGGAATACACAAACATTTTCAAAGAAAGTGGGAAATTTCACAAAAGTGAAACTAGGTCATGGCTGAGCATAGGGGCAGTAAATGCCATGCCATGTCCTTGCATAACCAACTTGACTTCAGTTGTTATGCCCAATGCAAGTGAATCTGTAAGTGGGTCAGCAAGACAGACATATATAAACCAGTCCAACACACAAATCTGTAAGCTATATTTTGAACTAAATGGCGGTTGTCAATATGACATGAATAGAGTATGATTTTCCCTGTGAGAGGGTTTCAAGATCATTTAATCTTCGAGAATGTCTTTAAGCAATGGCCACACTTTTGAAAATTAAATGATGCAAAACTGTCTTGAACTTAGGCCTTTGGCTATGTGTAAAAAAACTGTCCTTAAGTTTCTTTTTTTTTTTTTTTGCCAAAAGGGTTACGATCAAAATGCCAGACAAGCGTCCCTTTGAAGAGAAGATTAAGGAATTGCTGATTTGTTCACTCTGTCAGGATGTCTTTGATAATCCACGGCAGCTTTTGTGTGGACATTCATTCTGCATAGCATGTATCAGAAACCTAGCCACATCGATGCAATATGAACCATTTTTCAAGTGTCCAATCTGCAGATTTGCTTTTGGGCCTATAATGCACACTTTCATCACACTAGCACTGAACAACATTGTGGAATTCTTCAACAATGTCTCTGAGGTATGACTATATTTTTCTATCTTATCCTGATTTATCTTATTCTGCTGATCATGTTCTAGCTTCCTCGAGGTAGAAAATTACGGAAGCATTGACACAATACACATCACATCAGAGCAGTCATGAATATAAATTTACACTATTGAATTCAAGTTGGACTACACTAATTCTTCATGCTTGTAGACCTGTATCCAGTATCTATCACCCCATAGGTACATGCCTATGCTTTAGATCCAGTTAGCATGTAGGTTATTAAGCCTAAGTGTGCTTAAATCTGGGAATCTTGCTGAGTGAATAAGTGAATAAACCTGTAAACATCACTCGTGAGTCTACCTAGAAATCAGTAACATGTTGCAATTTTTACACAGATGACACACTGAGATTCAGATGTCTAGTACAGATGCACAGACATAAGCATAATAAGTTGTATTACTGTATAGGGGAGGTCTCATTGGTTGAGGAACCAACTGAGGGGACTGCTCACCTGCTCAGTGTGTCACAGCATCTTTGATGACCCGCGCCAGCTTCGATGTGGACACAGCTTCTGCAAGACGTGTCTGAAAAACCAGTCAGACTTGCAAGGTGGAAATCAAGTCTTCAGCTGTCCAGACTGCAGGACTATCTTTCCAAGAGTTCACTTATTTAAAACTTTCTCACTGAATAGTATTGTGGACAACTTTAAATGTGCCCCTGAGGTATGTACTTCACACGAATGACATGAAGTTGCAAAAGTGCCCTCACTTTTGTGTCATTTCATATACAATGTCAAAAATTTCTCAAAGTTTCATTGGTGTAGTCACTTAAAAAAAGACAAACTGCACACAAGACAAGCTCCTTTCTTCTGCTGTGGCTCAATTTAAATCAATGCAGGATTATTAAAAGGGTTTGTGTTCATGCAACTATGCATTTTAATCAACCACCTGTTCTAATCAAATAATTACAAAAGTTAAAATCTCAAATGTGTCCTAACGGTAGCTGGTGGACCAATATAAAATAATTTGTTGTATCCTAGGATGAGGCAGAGTCACGCAGCAACCATTTTACAATATGTTCCAGTCAAACCAGTGTTCACAAATGCTAAAATACAACATTTCTCTCAAAGTTTCTCTTTGGTCCTTTTGGGGAAAGATTTTGTACTGTATAACAAAATATTGTAGATTCCATTTTATGATTACGTTTTATCAATCTCTGGTGCATTCACGCATTCACATAATCGTAAATACCCCCTCAGCTTTGACAAATTTGAAAGATCTGATTATACATTCTACATTAAGATGACAATGTTGACTGTTGAGTTGTTTTTTTTTTTTTTGCCAGCGGCTTTCACAGGGTTTGTCTTATTTATTTATTTTTTTGCTTGTTTGTTGTAGACATTCTTAAAACAATTGCATTAGACATCATTACTTTTTTGGTTCATTAAGTACATTATTATACAAATTTAAAGCAACCTTTACAAAGTTCATAATGTGACCCAAGGAAAAAAAAACGTTTTTTTAACTGGACTGTAAAAAGAATACATTTTCGTGTATTTCAGCAAAGACAGACCATGCACCTTCCAACAAGAGGAATCACAGAGAATGCCAGGGTAGGTCTATTTTTTAATTTGATTAATCACATTTTTTTATTTCATTCTAGATGTGATGTGTGGCAGTGTATGCATGCTCAAGAAATCGATAAGTTCCAAGCATTAAAATTATGACTTAAATTTCTTTGGTATCCCAGGAACATGTGGCCACAATGTTATAATTTAACCTCATCAAAATGTTCACAGTTCCAATTTAGAGTTAATATCCATCATCACACAATATCAAATTGCTATTGCTCTTTAAGAAAACAAAGTTACAAGTAAATTTTTATAATAATGTACAGTAATAGGCCTTTGCAACATGGGGTTATACTGTTTTCATGCATGGTCCTGCGCATGGTACACTGAACAAACTGTTTTGATATCTCAGGTGCCTGTTGCCATACCTACAAGAGACCGCAGTGAGGTTTGTTGGATGATGTATTGTACTAAGTGCTAGTTGTGAATCCACAATGCATGTTGATGATCAAAACTAGTTTCCCAGTATGTTATCAAGTGCATGCATGCACACCAACTACTTGAATTTGGGAAAAGTTAAAATCTCAAATGTGTCCTAAAGGTAGCTGGTGGACCAATGTAAAATAATTCGTTGTATCCTAGGATGAGGCAGAGTCACGCAGCAAGCAGCTCAGGACTCTACAAATGGTTTGTGTTCATGTAATTTTACAATATGTTCCAGTCAAATCAGTGCTCACAAATGCTAAAATACAACATTTCTCTCAAATTTTCACTTTGGTTCTTTTGGGGAAAGATTTTGTGCTATATAACAAAATATTGTACATTCCGTTTCATGATTCCGTTTTACCAATCTCTGGTGCATTCACGTGGTTACAGTTACATAATCGTAAATACCCCATCATCTTTGACAAATTTTAAAGATCCGGTTATACATTCTACATTAAGATGACAATGTTGACTGTTGAGTTGTTTTTTTTTGGCAGTGGCCTTGCTTTATTATGTTATCTGACCTCACTTCTGACATTCCAGAGAGCTGAAATTCTACGTCTCTTGATGCAGAGGGAGCTTCACAGGGTTTGTTTTATGTTATTTTGTTTGTTTGTTTTAGACATGCTTAAAACAATTGCATTAGACATCATTACATTTTTCGGTTCATTTAGTACATTATTATACACATTTAAAGCAACCAAAGTTCACAATGTGACCCAAGGAAAAAAAACATTTTAAATAATGTGAATTGTAAAAAGAATATATTTTTGTATATTTCAGCAAAGACAGACTGTGCACCTTCCAACAAGAGGCATCACAGACAATGCCAGGGTAGGTCTATTTTTCATTCTAGATGTGATGTGTGGCAGTGTATGCATGCTCAAGAAAAGTTCCAAGCACTTGAAATTATGACTTAAATTTCTTTGGTATCCCAGGAACATGGGGCCACAATTTAACCTCATCAAAATGTACACAGTTCCAATTCAGAGTTAATATCCATCATCACACAATATCAAATTGCTAGTGCTCTTTAAGAAAACAAAGTTACAAGTATAGTTTTATAATAATGTGCAGTAATAGACCTTTGCAACATGGGGCTATACTGTTTTTCATTTTCATGCATGGTCCTGCGCATGGTACACTGAACAAACTGTTTTGATATCTCAGGTGTCTGTTGCCACACCCACCATAGACCGCAGTGAGGTTTGTTGGATGATGTATTGTACAAACTGCTAGTTGTGAATCCACAATGCATGTTAATGATCAAAACTAGTTTCCCAAAATGTTATCAAGTGCATGCATGCACACCAACTACTTACCAGAGTATCTATGCATTTGAGTTCGTATACCTGCAATGTTTTTGCTATTCAAGATAACATTTAGTGAGCTTTGTAATGTATACATTATGTAAGTGCTATTCTATTTTGTAATATCTAAGATTTGGGGTGGCTTTACAGTATCTTGAAGGAAGCACTCTTATCTTGTATAGGTACGCCAACAGAAAAAGGCTGATTCAAGATTATTTGTGACCGTATCATTAATATTGTTGCTTGTTGCCATTTACTTCAGTTTTGGTAAGTCAAATAAGACATCTGTCATATGTCTGTGTCTGTGTTGTGGTCAACATGTCTGTAGCTGAAAATATGTGGCTACTATCAATACACTGTTTATGAGACTGTAAAAGAAATGTCTGTGAAGCTTGCTCAGTTTGAAGGAAAATCTACGTTCATCAAACACAATAATACAAGGCACTGCTCCTTTTGACATTTCTTATCCAACAGGCCGAGCATCTGAAACTATATCAAATCAGGACACTCACCAGAACAAACAGCACCAATTTGGGACAGGTAATTTTAAAAAACTGTGAAGAAATACAAGTAGGAGCTCTGAACAAAGATCAAAATATATCACTACACTCTGTATACGTTTGTACTTTGAAGATCTACAAATTATATTATAGTACAGTATTTAGTTGATGGATTTAGTTCTTGCATATGACCTGAATGTTTAATCAAGAGGAGTCTGACTGTTATCAATTTACATGTTTGACCTTGAGAACAAGGTTACGATAAATCCAACAGCGCCCTGGACACAAAGTTTCCTCGAAAACCGCTCCAATTCCGATTAAGAACTAGTAAGTGAGTGATGCTATATTTGCATTAGTTGTAGTAAATCAGCAAATCTGAACCATCATTTTTTGCATACATATAAAGAGTTCAGATACAAAACCTTCTAAGTCCATTTTCAGAAATAGGCAAAGATTCAATAGTTTCTAGTAATAATTTACAAGTAATCTCTATCAAACGGAAATTTGAATGTTATTATCAAGTAAAAACTAATCAAGCCGCCTAAACAATCCAAGTGGAATTCGATTGATGATACTTTTTACAAAATACATAAATATATAAACATATATATGTTTTTATGTATTTCTGTAAATTGACTGAGAGGGTTTTGCATCTGAACGCAGTACAATAAAACTAAACTTTAACAAAGACACCTCACTCTTACCTTTCATTAGATTTTCTGGATGTGACTCAGCAAGCCCTTTTCTAATGGTGACCAAGGACCAACAATCTGCCATCCGTCTCTCCAGGAGACTTCCCTACCCCTCACGCTTCTATAGTGCCCCCCAGGTCATGACCACCAACTGTGCGTACTTTGGCTCCAACTTTTGGATAGTGGACCTGCAGGGCTACTGGGATGTTGGTGTAGCCTATCCCAGCATCAGCAGGAATGGGAAAAGCTCTGCCCTTGGAATCAACAGTGTATCCTGGAGCCTTAGCCACAAGTTGGGCGTACTCTCTGCCTATTACAACAAGAAGAAAATAAAGGTCCAAATGTCACCTGGAAACGAAGACGTTCAGAGAATTGTTGTCTCTGTTAATTTTGACAGTGGGGTCATACTGTTTGCTGAAGTAGGAAACAAACTCAACTTTCTCTATGCCTTTAAGGCTGTTTTAACCCAACCTGTTTGTCTAGCTGTTGGTCTCTACAGTGTGGATCCCCCAAGTTCAGTCTCAATTGTCAAGAGTGTACACCAGGATTTCGGTTTTTGATTCTCTCTCATGATGGCACATTGCTGTAATGTAGATTGGTGATTTACAAGAGAATGAGAAGAGCTGGATGTGTGATATATTTCTAACTATGAACTCTTATTCTAACTGAATAAATAAAACAACACATGTGAACCCCACCAAGGCTTTCTGTTTGCATGTCTGTGTCCATTTATTCATTGTGGACAGTGATCTACAAGCTTCCAAATAAAACAGAAATATAAAGAAAAATCACTGCGCACCACCTGAGACAACAAAAAAAAAGAAGAGAAAGACACAAACATCAAAGGGCCTCTTCAAGGTCCCATTTTCCATGTAAAGAAATAATTATATATATATATAAAAAATCCATTTCACTGCAGAGGGCTTTCTGAAAGAGACGCTATGTGATTTAAGCCGATGTAGACGGACAAAAAAAAACAAGTTACACGTGTCTCACACATTGAGACCACCCTGATGTGTTATCTGTGGACAGCTTTGTGACAACGTGTCTAAGGATGAAATAGCTAATGATACAACAGCATGTTTAATTCCTCATCTGAGCCCTAATTCCTTTGGTATGCCATTTCTGATTTCACTTTTAAATCCTGTACAGTTTATTTTAGAAATGATCTGGATCTGAGGCTTCATGAAGAACAAAAGTACTCAGAAACTTTGAATGCTATTTTTACTTACTCATGATTCACTTTTTTCCTTTTTTAGTTTTGGCGCAGAGATGGAGTGTGTGTGAGGGGTTGTTGATTGGGGTTCTAGGGCACAAGGACTATAAATATGATGGAATGTAGCATTTAAGGAAACAAAAGGGCAAGAGACACAAGTCATGAGAGACCACTTAGAGTTGAAGTCCACTTCAGATGACCTGAAGGGCATCTGTGTCCTTAGTTCACATCCTCAAAGACTTGAAAGGCACGTGAATGACAGAATTACACATTTTACTGTCCTTGCATTGGTGTTGATTTGTGTACCTATGCACATTCCTATTACTATTTACAAATAAGTACAGACCCCTGTTTTAGAGGTAAACATTAAAAAGAAAAAAATATATAAAAATAATAACAGGAATGGAAACAAAAATGTTTCTTTCAACTAATGTTCTGCTACGTGATCTTTTGCTCATTACATCTTTTTATCCTCCAAGATATTCAAGACATTCCTGCCTTTCCCACTTCCATGTCTTTTTTTCACTTGACTGTTGTTGAGTTCTGGCTTTTGATGGAGCACCAGGCCATAAAGATGTCCCTGAAAAAATGATAATATAAAAATACTTACACATTAATTACAGTTCCACAATATCTAGGGGCCACTATATTTTTACCAGACCATGGATCATATGCATTAGACCAGAGATATTAGACACTGTGGTGGATTTACAGGAGCTATGTGTAGCTTTGAATTAACTGAAGTTGCATTGCATGCTAAGTCTAGTGGATTCTTGGGCAACATAAAACGTAGGCCTGAATGACATTACACAAAACCTAAAAATTATATTCTAACAAAAATCTCTAAGTCGACTAGAAACTTTTTTTTTTTTTCTCACGTGACAAATGTTACCACCAAATGTTGCCCCCCTCATCTCATTTCTCTGTGCTGTTAAGTGAAATCAAATAACATCCAAACAACCAGCATGCCATTTCTGTGATGCCACCCATTAGAAGTCACCCTAGTTGCTTGAGGTGAGTGTGTTTGCTAATTAAATTCCTCTCAGCCATCCACCCTCACTTCACTCGTTTCCTCACCTGCAGTGTGTGGCCACACACTCGTTGCTGCAGTACTCCTTATCCCAGTCCCTGCTCTCCACGGCTGGGTTGTTGCAGCCGGCGCGCACACACAGGTTGGCCGCTGGGGCTTCAGCCACCACTGGTGACACATTCAACTCAACCTCCATCTGCAGGAGAAATTAGCATGAGCCAAAAATATTATTACATCACATGTTTACACAAGATTTTCAGACAAAGAGAATTGACTTCAGCCACTGCTTTTGACATGTGCTGAGCTCCACACAACCTGCATATGGAGAAGATAGTACTACACAATGTAGTACTTTCTTTCAGGCTTTCAGCATGAATTACACAATGCGGGTAAGAAACCACCCAAGCGCCTTATACAGTTCATTGGGTTGCAGGTTCTTTTTACCTCTTGATAGAAAGTTAAGTTATATTTATCCCAAAGAAAAATCCATGAGATGCGATGCTAGCCTTCAACCCACTGATTGACAGATGTGTTTCATAACGTTACCTGTTCTGAGGTGTCGTCGGCTGAGGCCTCCTCCATAGGAGTGGCCACGATTGTTGTGGATGGAGCCTGAGCCATCTGCAGGGAGACGGCCACCGCCGAGGATGAGCCGGCAGCCGTCGGACCCATGCTCGTGGCCGTGGTAACAATGACAGGAGTAGCCACATCCGACTGCAGCTGGGCTGGTACGATTTTGATCTGGAGTGGCGGTGGCGGTGCAGCATGACCTGTGGCCCGAGGCTTAGCCTGAAGTGGCGGCAGGGTGGAAGAATGCACCATCTGCTGAAGGCGGGGGGGAGGAGGCGTGTGTTGCATCTGCTGAAGCGGGGGTGGCTGTCGAGTGGCGGTGGCAGCAGTGGTGATGGTGGAAGGCTGCAGCGCCCGAACACCGCCTGGGATCACAGTCACCATGGAGGTGGGAATCTGGTGGATCTGGGCACCTTGGGCCTGCAGACCCTGCAGCATCTGCTTGGAGATGATGATCTTGGTGACGGTGGGGGCAGGGGCGGTAGCAGCCGCGGCGGTGGAGGCCGTGGCCGTGACGGTTGCTGTGCCGGTGGCAGCCATAGTAGCGGGCAAGGCACCTGTGCGTGAACGGGTGGTGACCTGCGGCAGGTCCAGGATGATGTTGGAGGCGCAGATGTTGGTGATGGTATTCTGGTCAGGGTTGTGGGCCAGGCGGACAGGCCGTGCAGGGGCAGCAGGGGGCGCCACGGGCACAGGGGATGGTGCTGAGGAGGGAGGAGAGGCAGGCGCATCCTGCGCTTCAGCAGAGGGCTGAGGAGACATAAAAGAAAGAAGAAAAAAAAGACAGAACACTGCATGAGTATAACTTGAGCTAAAAATATATAGACGACAAAAACAACAGCAAGAAACTTGAAACGTGTTAAAACTTTTATCATCGTCATTACACATTATCATAGATGCAAATGGTAGCACAGATGAGGCTTATCACCTTAGACAGCAGATTTGCCCTGTAGGCAGCGAGTGCTTTCAAGTACTCCTTCTTGGCAGCATCAGTCTTCCGCTTGTACACCTTCATATAGGAGAGGCACTGATTACTTGGCTGACCTTGACATTTACTTATTGTCTGAATACAGAATACATGTTAATGACTTCTAATCCAAATTCATGTGTTTACATTCTTTGTAGTATTAAGTGAGACATGTATCTATGTGGACATGCAGTAACATACCTGTTTCTGTTCATCACCCAGGCTGTCCCACATGGAAGCCACAATTTTCGACACCTCCCCAAAGGTGGCGTTAGGGTTCTGGCCCTTGATGGCTGCCTGGGTGTCCCTGAAGAACAATGCATACGCTGACACAGGCTTCGCAGGCTCGTTGGGATCCTTCTTCCTCCTCCCCTTCTTTGCCCCGAGTGCTGCAGCTGTACCCGCCCCTGCAATGGCCCCCATGGCAGGCTTGCCCCCAACCCTTCGCACAAGAGCTGGGGAGGCCGCAGAAGCTTGCGAGGTGCCCGCCAATAAGGCATATGCGACACGACCACAGGGGAGGAGGACAGAGAGACCGGTGGGTCTATGAGCACGCTCTGGAATGAGGGTGTGAAAGACGACAGGCAAAGGGAGAGACAGAGAGAAAAAGACAATGAATCCTATGATATATCCAATGCAATCAACCATTTGGCTGATGCTTCTGCTTAAAGTAAGGGCTGATCACAATGCAAGCATTTCCAAGCTTGATGACATGCCGAGTAAAACTGATCCTTATCCTTGCTCACTGTCTGAAGTCATCCATGTCCTCGTCCTGCAGGGAGCCAGCAGGGGAGGGTGTAGCTGAGAGGGGCTGGTCTGGAGACTTGGAGCGCGACAGCATTACCCCCCCACCCAAGCCGAGGCCTAGCTGTGCGCTCAGCTCAGAGTGGTCGATGGTGGTGAGCTGGTTGTGGCCCAGTACCCCATCACCCATGTCACCCAGAGGCACATCAATGGGCATCGGAGATGAGCTACTGAAATGGGAGTCCATTGAATGTCCAAGATCCTGTAAAATAAACAAAAATGAGGACTGCTGTCTTTAGCCAATATAGGGTGTGTTGCAAGCAGTGTAAAAACTCACCACTGCCAGCGTGGAGCTCAGAAGTGCACTCCCTCCAGACTGGTTCATGACTCCCAAGCTCAGGTGCTCAAGGCCCTGTGACTGTGCATTCACATATGTAGAGGCGAAAGAAGGGTCTGTGCCTCCAACTACAGCATTCTGAGTCAGACCATCTGCCCCGAGAGGGCCCCCTGTGCCTCCTGAGCTTTCGGTCAGCTCATCAAAGTGAGCCTCCACATCCTCCACAGTGAGGGCCGAGTCTGGGTCCAGAGAGATCGGAGGTATTTCAAACTCTTCATCACCCAAACTGGGAGTGTGAAATGTCTGTTGTGGAATGGAATTTCAGTCATCATGGGTGAGCCACTGGCATCAAACATGATATAGTATAGGAGTCTTACAAGAATGGTCTATCCTTTATTTCTTTACAATTGAATAAGTATCTATCCACGGAATTAAGAGAACTGATGACATTTTAATTTTGATTTGAGGATTATCACAATAATTTAAGCTATTTTAGCTTTTAGAACTTCTCCAAATGGAGACTATGCCTAGAATCAAACAATGCTGCTCTACCTACCGTTGAAGACAGAAATGGATGGCTCGTCCCCGCGATGGTCATGTAGTTGTCACTGCCACCTGGGAACTATTAAAAGGAAAAATCTAAACATTTTATCGTACACATCATCACTGATTATTAGCGATAAATCATTCTAAGCTGAACCGAGAAGGCAAACCATTGTTCATTTAACTTGTAAGGTTTTAGCAAGGTGAAAACAGGTTCATTAAAAACGTAATGTTATACACCGTAGAGACAAATCGGTCAACCCATCATACGTTTCTTTTAATTTTTGCTCAGTTTCACCTTGTCGATAGATTCGTATCCATTGAAAGACTGAGCATCTAAGAAATCCGAGTCGACCTGCTGCCTCGAGCCGTCCGCCAGGTCGGAATAAAAGTTGAGGTCCATGGAGCTGACCGACCTAGGTTCTACGACGTCTACAATCCAAATATACTTACATAAGATCCGTTCTAGTGATTTAGGTTAAATATCATTAAAAGTGTGACCGTGCGATACTCAAACGTCCTACAGTAACATTAACGTTCACTTAAACGTGGCGAGAAAATTGGCTAGCAAGTAAGCTAAGGCTCGCAGTATGATCTCAGCTTTGAATATTTTTGATAATTATGTATCAAACCTTTAATATGATATTGCGAATAACATATATCACGACTGAGGCGTATTTCCTGAGAACAGTGTTCATCTGTTAGAACACTGCCTAAGCAAATATCAGAGATACAGCTAAGTGCATGCTAGCCACTGGTATGTGGTAGCTGTACGCTTCGGCTACGTTAACGTTAACTGTTGAATAGCAACGTTAGCTAGGCTAGCTTGCGTGCCATCATACCTCTCTAATCTAGATGGCTAACGCCATGCTACTTAATTACGGGCCATATGAAATACACTAATAGCCACAGAGGAGGATCATTAATATCCAGAGTAGAACAAATGCTATGTCAACGTTAAACTCAAGAGGAAATAACCTATGGAAATAACACACTTTGTCAGCTAATGTTTCAGGACAGACGAGAAGAAGATGCGAATCGATGATCGGCACTTTTGCCTACAACCTCAAGGGGAGGGGGGGGGTTTGACAACGTAAGGCATTCTCAATCTACACAAGACCACTGATGAATCCTGTTGAAACATTGTAACGTGATGTATTGTTACTGCATATTACAATTTATCGCTTATTTCCGGTCATTGAAAATGTAACCGGCAAATAATTGTCATGACACAAAGTGAACTATCCATAAACGGAATGAGAGCATGAAGAAAACTAGTATTCTTATTCTGTACAACATGAGAAAGTGGTTTATGGGTTACCGTGTGCTAAAAACAAAACGAGGATGAGGCAGCGTAAGGCCATCAAAAAGTTATTTTTAAACCAATAAAGTTATATTCACATCAGAAACCAGATAACGATGTCGTTAGGGGAAGACGTGCAATTGAAACTGAATCCAAACAAAAAAAACATGTATTGAAGTAATCGTATTACAATAAACTTCAGTGACCATTATTGTAAAGAGGATAGGTTTCACTATTGATAAATAAATAGAACACAGACTTTTCAGTGGGCGATCAGCAATTGGGTTGTTTATTCATGACTTCTCTGAGGAACTCCACATATCCAATAACACATCGCACAACTCCGATTATTAGAACAACACATTATTGACAGGTAAAGTAAACTACTTTAGCTCTTACCTCCATCTTCCATGGACCTGACGGCCAGTTTACCTCGCAAGTTCGGCACTGTTGTGCTCGCTTCCGGGTTACACATACTTCAGGAAATGACATAATATACTACTTTAAAGCTGATCGCTGATCTGTGCAGTTATTCTGGACCAATTTCTTTCATTTCATCTCCAGACTGAATGTTTCTGTTTATTACGCTTATGAATACAAATGAAATTAAAGTCTGTCAGCACAACCGACCCTGTCCTAGTGTGTGGATCAGCTCACATGATCCATAGAGGAGAAAGGGTACATGGACTGGTCTCTTTTGGCTGTTGTCTTCTATCTATTAAACAAGTTTGGTCCCTATAAGGGCGGCAGCATGAAATTGCTTAATTTTAAAACATACAAAGTATAGATGACTAATGCATATAAATCATTATTTTGCTTTACAAAATTCTCCAGTAAATTTGTTTGTTGTTGAGGCTGCATCAAAATGATGAAAAGCTTATTAAGTGTTTGAGAGAAGTTTTGAAAGTAACTTGACAAGTCCATGCACAAAAAAAGCAAAGACAATTTTTTGTACACTGTAGCTTGTAATTCATATCGATATCACAGACAGTTGAAGTCGGTTCATAAAACAGGAATAAATTCAGCATCATAATTGCATCATCGCAGGCAACTGAACAACTCTACATTGTACAATACACTTGTCTTTCTACATCTGGTTCAGTAACTAGACCCTACCTACCCATCCTCAATTTCAGACATCCAATGGACAAACTCCTTCCTCTTCTTGGCTGGGTACACTAGGCACCTGGGTGGCCTGTGCTGTGGGTCCCAGGCAGCATGAGAGCTTGACAGCCCCAGGAAGGGCAGGGAATGGGCTTGAAGTTGTGGGGTAAAGAGGAAAGGGTGTGTGTGCGTGTGTTGTGGGGGATATTACGCTACCTAACTGCTTTAGGAAGAGGTCGGACAGGTGTATAAAGTGAGAACATGAATAATGCCTGACAATATGATGCCCTTTCCCCCGACTAAATAAAAGTATGGAGTAGAAACAGTCAAGGAAAAAACAAAAAAAAAAAACCAAAAAAACAAAAACACAAAATTAATTCATAATTCATTCATATTTAAAGTAATAACAATAATAAAAATAATATAATAGAGGCGGAGAAATATGATATTAAAGAAAAGAATGTCATGATTTTGGGGAAGGGGAACCCTTTCGAAATGAGAAACTTGGTCAATCCTCTGAGCTGGAGGAACTGTCTGAATTTTTGGATGCCATGATGACATCATCCAAGATGGCCTCCCGATCGGAACTCTCGTATCCCCCTTGCGACAAGCTGTCGCCACCATCCATCTCCAGACTTCCGGCCTCCATCTTGACATCAAAGGAAGGTGTAAGGAAGTGGTGGGAGGAAGCCATTTCGCCACCCTCCTCCAGGTCGTCCTCCTCCATCATGTATGCACCGTCCGAGACCAGGGTCTCGCCTTCGCCTCCCCCTAGAAGAGGATCATCAGGCTGGGTGGGCACGAGGTAGGCCTGACCCTTCTTGGGGATCACAGAGTGCTGCGAAAGCAGCCGGTGGAATAGACTTTCTGGCAGGAAGCCCTGCAGGGAATTAGGCAGAAGGGTAAAACAACAATGTCAATGAACACTTTTTTTTGTGGTGGCCTTCATAGTCAACACTGCCAGCACTTGGGCTGTACAGAGTCAATCTGAAAAACATCAAGGACTCACAGAGCTGCGAACGGTTTCCGACCATTCTGGTGCGACAGCATGGTCGGGATTTTCCTCCAGATGTTCCCTCAGGTCTTGAAGTGTAGGACCATACATTCCAGTATACTGGAAGATATACCACATAAACAAAAACCTCAGGTATGTGTTCACACTATTAATTTCTCTACTTCTACAGTGAATGTCAAAGGCAGAATCTCTAAAGGGTCAATTTTAGTATTTTAAAGTATGCACATGGGAGAACATGAAAGAAGAAAACTTGAACTTGGTGAACAGTGCTCAGCCACCACAGTATGAGGGCATGGCTGCATTTTCCACCCAAACACTTCTGCATCCATCACCTTCTTTCCTGTTCTCATGTTGATGACCTTCACCCTCTCATCCCCAGTGAGTGCAGCTGCCTTCTCTGTCTTCCGCCTCCTCCTCTTCCGTTTGGTCCTGTTCACCAACAGCTAGAAAATGTTATAAATAGAAAACAGTTAGGTTACACAGTACCAGAGTTTAAAGCAGATGGCTTCATATTTAAATAGCTCCTGTAGGGCAAGATGTAAGATCTTATTGTCCTAGATAAAGACAATATCTTGCAACATACAAAGTGTAAATGCTAGATCTAGGTTTACAATAGTGTTCTCTTCACTACGGCAGTCTTGGGGGCACCGCGGTCACTGAAGCGCTCACCTCCAGCATGTCTCCTTCCACTTCGTAATCTGGGTTTTCCTTCAGCCAGTTGGGCAGGTCCCTTCTGCGTGGGGCTCGTTCCCCTAGGCTCATCATATCCACAGAGGCTCCCTCTGGGTCTAACAGCTGAACACACACAGGATCGGAGAGAGAAAGCTTTTTAAGTGTTTGCATTTCTGTGGCACCTTTCAATGCGAGTCCCTTCTTAAATATATATATATATATATATATATATATATATATATATATGAGGTCTACATACGCTGTGAAGTTGTACAGAAAGTAAAATCAACTGTTGGATTCCTCTAAAGCCTTATTCCGTACAGACGACACATTACCTCAAACAGGGGTCAATACGTTTCAAGCAATATGGTTGCATACCTCATGATCTTTACGCTTGCGGCGACCACCTCCCTCTCCATTGGGCAGGAGGGCCTGTTTTGAGAAGGTCAACTTCAGCCCTTCTTCCTACAAATGGAAGAGCAACAAAATATCAGAGTGTTGCTGAAACTGGAAAACCATTCATAACCTATGTATCTGTCTGGGAACCAAACCCATGCTGGTATAGTTAGCACATCAGAAACACCCCTTCTTTCCTCCCAGGACTTCATTCCTCACCTTAAGTAGCTTGACAGTGAATTCGGTGTCTTGTCCCTCAGCACCCTCTGCCCCGGCTGCACCTGTGCCCCTGCGGGCGACGCGTGGGTAACCCAGCTCGTCACCCTGCTCGTCTGTCGGGGGGTTCATCTGAGAGTCGGAGACGTAGCGCCGCCCTGATGGCCAGTGCCCCGTCAGCACCAGTGAGCACAGACTGTCCAGTCGGTTTATTAATACACGGTCCTATGGGAAATATTATCAAATATTATCACCTTCTACAAAAACAAATTCACCAAGATGGGCGGTGGTAATAGTTTCAGCAGGCTGTAGCATTACCTTAGGCCAGTCCACCCGCAGTGGGTCATTGACTGTCTCAGGGGGCGCACCATCTTGGGTGAGGGAAAGCATGCTGTTTTCCTCATCGCCATCACACACTTTCATAGCTGTACCAAAAGAGAGAGGGAAAAAAAAGACAATCAGAGCACTCCTACAAGGTCAGGGCACATAAAGAGTTCTATAAGTGCATTTCAATATGAGTGATTTTCAAGATCCCTCACCCCTCCCTCTCTCTGTATCGCTGTCGCCGCTCTCATCTGAGCTGCCAGAGCGCCGGGACGAAGTGGACGAGTCAGAGTCGGAATCAGACTCCGAGTCGGATGCGCCGCCTTCCTCGCCCACCTCACTTCTGCTGCTCCCCTTTCTGCCCCCCCGTCGGGGACCCCTGCCCCGACTCTTTTTCCAGCCCCAGCCAGCCTGCCCACGCCCTTTGCCCTCCGGGTGGTCTGCTAGGGACGTGGCTGGGGAGTCAGACTGGCACAGGGCGTCGGAGCCCAGCAGACGCGACTCTTCCTCCTCGGCCCCTTCCTCTTTGACCAAAACTTGGACGCTGGGGGTAGCAGCAGCAGCGGCGGCTGCAGCACTGGAGACAACGGAGGCCTGCTGGTTGAGGTAGTCGAGCCGAGCCTGCTGGAAGGAGAAGTCTGGGTCTGGGAAAATGGAGTGTTCGGTACGGCTGACGCCATGACGTGCCGCGCCCAGCATGAGTTCGTGGTCGTGTCGCGGTGAGCTCCACCACACGGGCAGCTCGGAGCCCGGCAAGGTTAGCTGCAGGCGCTCCTCCAGCGAGGGGTGGGGCAGCACGCGCTCCCGTAGCCTCCGCAGCAGGCTGATGCGGTACAAGGTGCGAGAGGCTCGCTCCTCCGTAATGGGAGCCAGGGACTGGGACTGCTCAGATGGGTCTGTGAATAGAGCAGAAATAAAGACCAATTAACACACTTTTAACTACTGAACTGTCTGGAGCTACAGCGCCATTGCCTTCTAAAATCATAAAGCCCACTGACTGCGTTACAAACATCTTCACATCAGCATCAACTATGTTCATACTATGACATTACCATTATGCTACATTATGTTTGGTGTTATTTTGCAAAAAAACTGTCAAAGCCTCTGATTTGGGAATCACCTTGGAGGTAAGATAGCATTCTTCATAGCCATAAATAACAAATGATCTCATTTAACAAGTCTAGTGTAACATTCTATTTGCTATGCTGCAAATCCCCACCACCACATACAGTCACTTCTAACATGGCAACAATCTGCATCTGCCACAAAGCTGTAATGTTCCTCAACAGCTTGCTAGCATGCTTTTATTAAACTATCATCGGCTACTCTTTCTTTACATGCCCCAATTACAAGGACTAGATTATGAATATCATTTCCTTTCCTTAGCTACCCTGTGTCAGTGAAAGTCTAGTACATATCTGTGTGTGTGTGTGTGTGTGTGTGTGTGTGTGGTCAAGGTCGTCCTTGCCTTCTCCGCGAGCAGGCCGCAGGTGACACACACGGCGGCACATGGCCATGAAACAGCGGAAGTATCGTGTCAGGCTCTCGTCTGTCTTCTTGTCTAGCCGAGCGAACGTGCGGAAACGGCTCCAGTCCATCTCGGGCTCCTCCCCCTCTGGTGCACCAGGCTCCTTCTTTATCCGCTCCACACCGAACGTAGACACCACCCGGTAGAAGTCGCACTCTTCACGCCGGGTCCATCTGTGGAGGGGCACGAGGTGTTAATTTAATAACCAGACCGTGGGCCAAAACTGGGATCCAAAGTTCAATTTCAGCACTGTGCACATCTTGTCATATATCTTAAAATATTGCATTAACACAAACACACAATCACTAGGCTTCCTGCCTCTCACAACTTGACAAAAGGCCCTAAAGATTTTCTGCTACACTGAGCTTAGCTGTGTAACAGCTAACAGCTAACACCTATAGACCAAACTGCCATGCATACAACACTGATCACAATCAAATTTAAGCTCAAAGCACTGTTGAAATCTGTAGTCATGCTTGAGAGAAATTGCTACCTCTGCTGGCACAAGGCACTACACATTTTTGTTACACTGAGCTTGGCCTTCATAGGGATGGCACATGTACAGAATGCCTCCAGTGCACTACATAAGTAAGATATTTCTACATCTACCTGTAGACCAAACACAAATGCATTATGGGACTGACCACAGTGGTTTCTTAAAGCACCACTGGGCGTAATTAGTCATGTCTGAGAGGTAACTACCTCTGCTGGCGCTCCTGGCGGGCGATCTCCTTGAGTTTGGTGGCCTGTTCACACCTCCGCCGCCTCCGGTCCCCTTTTTCTGCAGCCTCCATCTTGAGTTGCTCACGCCGGTAGCTGCGTTGGTATGCCGTGATCAGACGCCTCAAGCGGGCCGTGAGTGACGAGCTTGTCGGCCAATAGCTGCTGCCGGTCTGGCTGGAGGACGGCGCTTCAGATACCACGGGGGCAGCCCGGTCCTCCACACAGATCTCATCAGTGTTCATGGAATCACCCTGAGGGGAGATCAGGAATGTTACTGGGATACCTGGGAATTCTCTATGAGTCTTTTAACATCATACTGCTGTGTTCAGATATTGATAGAATGCTCTGCCAGGCTAATACTAAACCATTCACTGGTCACGGACCAATCACAACCACCATGGGAGAAGAGATGCTCACCTCATCATACATATCTTTGTTGTGTCTAATCTGAGGCTTGAACTCTGGGTCTTCTGAGTATTTGTCATACTCCCCCCTGTAAGCACAAGCATTTAAATCACTATTTTTGACCCATACAAAAACAAGACAAGTCTTAATTACACAAGCAGAGAAGTGCGAACTAGAGATTTGTTTTTATTTTTCTCCCCGCACCCTTCTCCCAGATCTGGATCAGCAGAATGTTGCTCCGCATCGATGGCCTGATCATCAGGACGACCGCAGCGCTCCAGGAAACACAGACATGGGTCGGCACGCATGGTGGTGTACATCTCGTAACCTGGATGACAGAGGAAGCCAACAGACGCATTAACAAAGGAGTCTACACTTCTGCTGACTACTTATAGTTAGGGGATAGAAGTTTATGGACACACAGACACAGACACACACACACACACACCATGTTTAAACACTCCAATGAGAAGGGAGCGGTCAGCATCAGAGTCCCACCAGCCAGATGGATACTCCTGCTGTTCCATCTCCGGAATCCAGATGTCGATGTCCCTAAAAACAGACACAGGAGTCAGCTCGGTGTCGGCATGATGGAGTGGCCACTGCAGGGAGGGGAGGGTAAGGGGGGGTTGGACCCGTTAATGACTCTGGGCTGTAGACAGTACCTGGCATCTGCTCCTTTCAGGACAGAGTCAGCGTTGTCTCCTATAACCTCCTGTCTCAGGTAGTATAGCATGCGCACCCGCAGCAACACCCTGATAGAGGAGGAGGAGGAAGAAGAGGAAGAGTGCAGATAAAGGTGCCATTATTTCACAAATGTGGATAGCTCCATATACACATGCAACACTCGCAACATTAAGTATGCACAGAAAACCAATGAACACACAACACAATGCAGAGAAGTACAAAATTAGACTCAAGTTTCTTTCATTTAGTCATTTCTACTGATGAGGGACTATAAAGAGATGAATGTAAGAGCACACGGACAGACGCACAGAGGTGAATGTAAGAGCACTCGGACAGACGCACAGAGGTGAATGTAAGAGCACTCGGACAGACGCACAGAGGTGAATGTAAGAGCACTCGGACAGACGCACAGAGGTGAATGTAAGAGCACTCGGACAGACGCACAGAGGTGAATGTAAGAGCACTCGGACAGACGCACAGAGGTGAATGTAAGAGCACTCGGGCAGACGCACAGAGGTGAATGTAAGAGCACTCGGGCAGACGCACGGAGGTGAATGTAAGAGCACACGGACAGACGCACAGAGGTGATTGTAAGAGCACTCGGACAGACGCACAGAGGTGAATGTAAGAGCACTCGGACAGACGCACAGAGGTGAATCTAAGAGGGCTAGGGCAGACACACAGAGGTGAATGTAAGAGCACTCGGACAGACGCATGGAGGTGAATGTAAGAGCACTCGGACAGACACACAGAGGTGAATGTAAGAGCACTCGGACAGACACACAGAGGTGAATGTAAGAGCACTCGGACAGACACACAGAGGTGAATGTAAGAGAACACGGACAGACGCACAGAGGTGAATCTAAGAGGGCTAGGGCAGACACACAGAGGTGAATGTAAGAGCACTCGGACAGACGCACGGAGGTGAATGTAAGAGCACTCGGACAGACACACAGAGGTGAATGTAAGAGCACTCGGACAGACACACAGAGGTGAATGTAAGAGCACTCGGACAGACGCACGGAGGTGAATGTAAGAGAACACGGACAGACGCACAGAGGTGAATGTAAGAGCACTCGGACAGACGCACAGAGGTGAATGTAAGAGCACACGGACAGACTCACTTGTTACACTGGTGCTTGAGGTGTTTGCGGTAGCTGTCGTCGAGCAGCAGCGTGTCTGGGTTGTACTTGCGGATCCACTCCACCTTCTGCACATCAAAGGAGCTCTGGGCCTTCACTCTCTTCCCTTTGCGACCACGAGGCACTGGGATGGAAAGGCCTGTGGGATAGAGGTGGACACACAAACAGTCACACACACATATTCATGGTTCATCCTGTCAAGTTAGTATCTTGTAGTCTAGTAGTAATATAGTGGTGGACAAGCGAGGTTGATAAAATGGAAGTCTGTGTATACTGGTCCTAAGGGAAATGAACTACTTTCAATCAAGATCAGTATACCAGTGGTATGTAGTGTGCAGGTAAGCGTGGCATTTCCAAATCAGCATTTGATACAACCCGTGTAAAGCACACAGGCAGGACTACTACTTTTTGAAGCTGGGTTGTCCAGCTGATGACTTACATTGATGGAGAGGATGTAAAAAGACAAATGAATCATGTATGGGTTGTATGTTAGCCTGTGAGCATAAGATTTAGAACAAAAGCAATCAGAAAAACAGAGACGTCAAAGACGGTCAGGCAGACAGGAAGCAGACCTACCGGAGTGGTTAAGGAGAGCATGTGGAGCGCGCCCGTTCTCAGGAGGAGTGATCAGCTCCCAGATAAAGCTCTTGATGTTCTCATCACCACGGTAATGCAGCAGGCAGAAGACCAGGATGACTCTGCAGATGGTCTCCACATCCCGTTCACCCAGTCGACGCTTGCAACGTGCGTGGGACAAGATGTCTCGCCAGCGCCCCCATCTGAGGACAAAGTGGGTTCAATCATAAACAATTTCAAAATGGCCTTCCCGCAAGAATGCTTGCTGACAACGGTCAACAATGCCAGCATAAACAAAAAAAAAAAACAAAAAACAAAAAACAAAAAATGTATCTGTAGTCAGCTCTAGAAGACTGTGAGGACTGTTGGTACTGAATTTCATCAGTCCTATAATTTTTTAGAGGCAAAAGAATTACCGTAAACGTAAAACACGTTTTGCCCCCTGCGGCTATTACGACGATGCGGCCAATTTATGGATTTTTACCGGCTGCCTGACACGGAAGAAGAGGAGTTTAATGGTTTCAGTGCCTCTGAGAACGAGGACGATAGCGTCTAGTAGGCTAACTGTTAAACTAGCCTGTGTGAATGGCTGTGTGCTTGTGAAAGTTTCTGGTAAAGTTTCTCAATGTGATTTTAGGTCGATACGTTTGTACGCCTGTTAAAATGCTGGTTATGTGTTAAGAGCATTTGAAGCGTGAGCTGGTTAATATAGATGGCGTCATACCAATAATGAATGGATGAATTGTGAATGGCTGTGTGTTTAGGAGGCGAGCTGAGGGGAATTGATGATTTGATGATTTTTTTAACACGAACTAATTAGCTACATTGTTAGAAGTTGAAAACATTGAAAACATTGTAACATTGACTGTCTGCGGCTTGTGAGGCGGTGCGGCCAATGCGTGTACTGTTATTGATTTTTTTTAAAAAACGGTGGGTGCGGCTTTTACGCCAGTGCGTCTTTTAGGCCGGAAATTACGGTATTCCTCTCATCTCATTCCAGTTTTACCACTTGAACCGGAAACAGCTAGTATCTGATTAAAGTGGTATAAAACTATTCTCTGGGTCCAGTGAGGTCTTGTTCACATGTCCTTTAATGTTTAACAAATAGAGAAAGGTACATCCCTAGCAAAGTGCGCACCTGTTCACAAGAAGAGCTATGCCACCTACCCGTACACCAGCAGATGCTTCTCAACGCGGAAGCAGTCTGTGCGGCCGTAACCATTTCCAGAGTGGCGGTCGGACCGTCGGGAGTAGCGTGCCTGCCGGGAATTGTGAGTGTACTCCTCGTCGCTGTCAAGGTCAGAGAGGTCACCCCCACTCTCTCCCTTCAGGCTGGAGTACTGTCGTGTCTGTTTCCTCACGCGGGGGGTGTCAATCACCAAAGTGTTCTAGAGAGTGATTAAAGAGGAGGAGAGAGAAAGAAATGGAGTTAGGGAGGGAGGGAGAGAAAAAGGGTAGAGTAAGAAGTGGAGAATAGATGCAGGGAAAGACAGACAGGTTAAACATGGAGAAGGGGGTGGTGCCAAATGTGGCAGTATAAGAGTCAAATAAAGTTCTGCTCTTCTCAACATAAACTCTGCTTGAACACACAGATAAGGGAGCTTTTTACCTTCCTGTTGATGGTGTCAAAGTCAATGTCCGCTTTCTTAGCCCACTTCTGCCAGAACTCGGGGTCGTCCAGTGCAATGTCTGTGCGGTTCTCGGAGGCCACAAAACTAGCTTTGGAGAAGGTAGAGCCTTTGCCTTCGCTCTCGATGGTGATGGTGGTGGCACGCCGCTGCAAGATCTGGTCAATGTCCTCTTCGCAGAAACGGCTGCCCTCGTCGTTCTCGTCCATGATGGCAGCATACGCGCCCTTCCTCAGGAGATCCTCAATCTCCTTCTTGGAGAACTGCTGGATCTACAAAAACACAGCAGTGAGGGTTAGTGCTGCAGACATCTCAATGATTTTACTGTTGGTCTTAGTGAATCTACATATAAGGCAGTGTAAAGTTTATAATGGATTATTGTTGTGGAACAATTCTTAAATTTAAGGAGGACATCAAATACATTTCATCTATTGTCACATATTGTACACAGTAAACCATCAATGCCTTTAACTGGTCAACATGAAGTATAACTGATTCTGCTCATTTTACTCTTGGCTGTCTGTCAATCACTCCTAAAGTGTAAATTAATAATGAATTCATGATTTTGCTCATCAGCCTTTAATTACAATATACCACTCACTACACAGACACACAGTCCATTGCCTGTGTTATCTGTTACTCTGGGAGTTAAATTCTCTCACCCCATTGACGTTGCTTTCCTTGTTGCCACTCATGCTCTGTAGCACAGCCCGGTCCAGACCCAGTTTAAGGCTGGCCTTGTCCAGCATCTCCCGTTCATAAGAGTTCCTGGTGATCAGCCGGTACACCTTCACCGCCTTAGACTGGCCAATACGGTGACAGCGAGCCTGGGCCTATAACCACATGGCATATATGTGGTTATGTGTTAGACTCATGTAAAGAGCATGTAAATAGTCATGGAACCACATGGCATATATGTGGTTATGTGTTAGACTCATGTAAAGAGCATGAAAATAGTCATGGAACCACATGGCATATATGTGGTTATGTGTTAGACTCATGTAAAGAGCATGAAAATAGTCATGGAACCACATGACATATATGTGGTTATGTGTGAGATTCATGTAAATGGAACATGTCTGTAAATGGTTCATAAGGTGCATAATAAATGAGTATCTTGTCTTGCTAACCCCTATCAATGATTCATTAGGACTTACCTGCAAGTCATTTTGAGGGTTCCAGTCAGAATCAAAGATGACACAGGTGTCGGCTGCAGTAAGGTTGATGCCAAGACCTCCTGCTCGTGTGCACAGCAAAAACACGAAGCGGTCCGAGTCCGGCTTGCTGAAACGGTCAATCGCTGCCTGGCGCAGATTCCCCCGCACCCGGCCATCAATCCGCTCGTACAGGTAACTACGGACCACAAAGACAAGCTGTTCACATCCAATCACATCACCAATGGGAAGTTGATCTTGCAGTGGAGAACTGTCTGCCAAGGTTACTTGCAGGTACCAAACACACATGCATGCCCGCATGCACACACAGACACCCGACACACACAGACACACTTCTGATCAATTGCAAACTATGCAGCTTTATGTTGACATACTGTTAAAATCAAGAGTATCTACCGCTTGTTGATGAGGTAGTCCTCCAGGATGTCCAGGCAGCGCACCATCTGGGAGAAGATGAGCACCTTGTGTCCTCCGGCCTTGAGCCGGGGCAGCAGCTTGTCCAGCAGCACCAGCTTGCCTGCCGAGCGCACAAGCGCCTGCAGGTGGAAATCAGGGGCCATGGGGTCGTACACCTCCCTTAGCTCCGCAACAATCTTCTCCTCCGCTCCTGCATACAGAGGACGACAACACAGGGTGGATTTTTGGGTGCGGGAGTAGGGGCAGACAGGATTGTTGAGGTGGGGCAGGAAATGCGAGGGAGGGAGAGAGACATGGGTAGGATTTGGTCATGTCTATCGCCAGGTCAGAATCGCATCAGGGCTTCCATAGGCACTTAAACTCACCATATGGTCTGGATGCTGCCACTTACACTTGGAAGAGGCATTATTTTAACTTTTTTTAAAAAATCTAAAGTTTTTTTAAGTGTTTATGTGAACCAAATAAAGAATAGCTGATTCTAATAAAAGAAACAAGAGACAAATATAATGTTATATCTCTGAAACACAAATAGCAAGCCGTGGAAATGATCTTACTTGGCCCATAATTGACCCACAACTGTGTAATTATAAGAGAAAAGACATCATAACGCTACACTGGTGCAAATCTGAGGAACTGAGGGTCACCTAAAAAATGTTAAACTCCAGCTGCACTCTGCAAAGGGCTTATGCAGCAAAATTAAGCCAGTGAAGAGGCAGCCAGAAGACGCCATTGAGAAAAGACAGGATATAAATGTATATGTGTGCAATGCCATGCAAACCGTCACGTCCATAACGCCAACAAAATGCCATGATATGGTATGATGGGAATGATGATAATTACATACAAATACCACCATCATTCCCATCATACCATACCATGGCATTTTGTTGGCGTTATGGACGTGATGGTTTTGTGTGTGATTGCCAATATCTATCCATGTATCTATCTGGATAGATCTAGATCATTTTATATATATAATATATACACATATAGTTATCTATCTGTCTATCTATCTCTACATCGTTATCTAGATCTATCTACTTTCTATATATATACATATATATTTACACACACACACACACACACACACACACACACACACACACACACACGAATTGATAAGGGACAAATTGAGGGCTGTTTCAGGTTTAAGTTATGGATACACACCTAATAATGATGTAAGGGTTATGGCTTTGCACATGTGATTAAGGAAGGTTCTTGGCAATACAGCCATCTTGAGGTAAGGGTGAGCGCGGCAAAAGCTGGGGCTTTAAGAGCAGCACACCTGTGATAAGGTAAGGGTGAGCGCAGCAAAGCTGGGGCTTTAAGAGCAGCACACCTGTGATAAGGTAAGGGTGAGCGCAGCAAAGCTGGGGCTTTAAGAGCAGCACACCTGTGATAAGGTAAGAGTGAGCGCAGAAAAAGCTGGGGCTTTAAGAGCAGCACACCTGTGATAAGGTAAGGGTGAGCGCAGCAAAGCTGGGGCTTTAAGAGCAGCACACCTGTGATAAGGTAAGAGTCAGCGCAGCAAAAGCTGGGGCTTTAAGAGCAGCACACCTGTGATAAGGTAAGGGTGGTTGCAGCACTTGCGCAGCTCCATCATGGTGTTGAGCAGGTTGGGAACGTTGCTGTTCTGGGAGGCGCCCAGGCTGAGGAAGCTGAAGTTCCTCTCCAAGATAGCGCGGTAATATTTCTTCTGCACGTCCGTCAGCTCCACCTGCACATCGGCACGGGAAAAGGCCATATCAACAACCACGCAGGGCCTGGTAATTTCTGAGCATGTCAACTTGAGCTATTCACAGGGCTTGTATTCCTTCACATGGGGATATATATGCAGTCTGTCACACTGCCAAGTATTTATTTTCCTAAGACCCAGGCTCGCATTTTGACACTTCTAAAAATAAAGTGGATGACGAACTTCATATGACAGATACTGCTTGGGCACTTGGCAAACAGCAAGGTGAGAGTATATAAAGCAATGTGTGAGATTCAAACAAACCTCAATGATGGTTTCCTGTTTGGGTGCTAGGTTCTTCTCCACGTCCTCTTTCAGACGGCGCAGCATCATGGGCTTCAGGATGGCCTGCAGCTTCTGGACCTGAGACACAGAAACAGAGACCCAAGTCAGCGAAACAAAACAGACAACAAACAAAAACTGGAAACAATTTCTGCTAAGCATTCCCCGTACACTGAGGGATTTGGTGATCAAATGGCAGTAATCAGTTAAAAGAGTTGGTTTTATGTGTGTCTAATAGTTCACTATTGTTATGTTACTTCTTCACAAGTTAAAAATATAACTTCACAGCATCAGAGATGGACTGGGGACCACTGGTTATTTTGTGGGTGCAGCAATACATCACCAGCGTTCATCCCAAACCCAAATACCTGTTCCTCTGTCTTGAGGTCGCCAAACTCGCGCAGAAACTCCGTCTCCGAGGGGAACTGGGCGGGTTCCAGGAAATGCAGCAGGCTGAAGAGCTCCTCCACCGTGTTCTGCAGGGGAGTCCCCGTCAGCAGCACCTTATGCTCCTGGGGAGAGGAGAGGAGGGAAGGTGATTATGTCATCCTGCGGCTCAGAGGCTGTCTTACACGCCTACATCAACACTTGCCCTGATTCCCAACATATACATATCATACACAGTGAGTATGTGCTGTGTACGTGTCATGTATTTGTACCTACACAGTAATTACCCAAGAATTAGCCACACTGTGTAGAACTGGCACTGATCAAAATAAATGAAATAATTAACAAACAAATAAATAAACAAACTTGCAGCTAGCAGGGCAAACAAGTGTCTCACCAGGTCGAGCATCTTGAGGCTGTCAAGCAGCTTGCAGTTTCTGTTCTTTAGGCGGTGGGCCTCATCGATGATCACACATCTCCAGGAGATCTCCCTCAGCTCAGGGCAGTCCGATAACACCATCTCAAACGTGGTGATCAGTGCATCAAATTTATATGCACCTGGGATCAGGAGGCCCTAATTAAAACAAAAAGCACTGTTAGGGATATGATGCAGTTCTGATTCATTTTAATACCAACAATCAGATAAGAGGGTCTTAGGGATTTCAGTTAGCCTGAAGAGAAGGGTGTGGGGGATAAATGAAGATGCAAATTATGTGCCTCACATCAGAAGGCAATTAAACATTGCTACAGTGATGCTGATAACTCTATATGATGCTTATATGACTACTATAGTATGTGTGTGTATGTGAGATACCATTACCATTATATATACACACATATATACATACATACATATACATATATGTATTGATTTATATATATATATATGTGTGTGAGTGTGTGTGTGTGTGTGTGTGTGTGTGTGTGTGTGTGTGTGTGTGTGTAATAGTGCTGTCTATGCTGCTGTCTATGAACAAGCGCACAGCACACCTTGTCATCCTTGCAGTACATTTCGTACTGCTGGATCATCTGTCGGCTGGCCAAGCTGCCGTGGTAGACAATGGCGTTGAGGTCAGTCCAGGTGGTGAACTCGCGCTCCCAATTGGTGATAGTGGAGAGGGGGGCAATGACGAGGAAGGGCCCGTGTACGCCGGCCCCGTACACCTCCGACAGCAGTGCAATGGACTGGATGGTCTTCCCCAGACCCATTTCATCTGCCAGGATACAGTTCTGCCTGTTTCGGGAAATGAGAGCAAGAGCGAAGGACTAACTCACATGGCCGTGTATTAACAACACACACAAACACAACATCTCGGTTATTAATTATAAACGAAAGCACTCTACTGTTACTGGCATGTATTGATTTCATCACAGCACAGATGTACGGGAATCTAACTCTAAAGCGAAGAATGTCTAGTCTGAAGCATACGTCTCTTCCTGGCCTTCTTTCGTTCGGCAAGCGTTCAGTCTATTGTCTTCACACTTGATGGATGTTAGGATAGGTTAGGCTACATGGTAAAAGAGGCAGTAACTGGCAGGTGGGGCCTTAAAATGCCATCACTACCTATGTGGCCTTTGGACAACATTTGGAACTTTGATTTACACCACCAGCGAACTAAAACCAGTGGCAGCACCTGACACTGCCATAGCTTTGGTCACGTAATGCAGTGCTGAGTGCAACAAAGCCAACAGGTAAATGAACATTCTCTGGGACTCTGAGCCAAGATTGTACAAACACAGGTACACACATACGCACGCCACCCTGTATGTAAATCAGGTAGGTTTAGTGTTTACAAGGGTTACATTGTTGATGCTGTGATCAAACAGGGCTTTTCATTATATTAGAAATGCCTGGACAACAGAGCTGGCAATCTTAGGTTCTCTCATCACACTGTGACAGCAGCTGTATTGCTTTGGAAGGCAATGAGGGGAGTGATGATTCAGATTGTTTGAATGTAGAGCGCTAAAGACTGCCATTCAAAGCCAAGATTAATCTCTCCAATATGAAGACTGATGCCAGACACAGTGTGACTCCAAGTGCATTTTCAATCTGTGAAAAGCACTAATTTGTTCATGCTTAGTACTAGAACTGTGTGAACATAAATGCATGCATATACCTATACCCTTAGGGTATCTTGATTATTTAGTGATTTAGGTGGAAAGGTGAAGCATGCATGTCTGGATGTCCATATCTCTGAATGAGATTGCATCTGGCTATATTCTCCTACCTGTTGTACCAGTTGAATAGCAGCCAGTTGACTCCCTCCAGCTGGTACTCTCTCAGGGTGTTGCCATTCTGGTACTCTCTGGACTCCTCCAACTTCTTCCAGGAGGCCGCAGGGGGACGAGGCTACGTGGAAGAGAGGGGAACAGAGGTTAGCGGAGGTCAAAGGTGAACCACACAGCAGTCCGGCAGACTGCCTTTCAGAGACTGAACTGAACTGACTTATTTTTCAGAGCAGTCACATTAAATTCTGCTGGGTTAACTTTGAGGCCACTTAACTACTCGTTGATCGAATCAACTTCTAGCAATGCTCAATTTTGAAATTTTTTTGGATTCTCAAAAATATCTTCGGTTAATGCACTACGCAGGTGGGGAAGGAAGGTTGTGACTTCACAGCACCCCTTGTGTCACACTCACAGTCCTCTTAAGACAAGGTTGCCGTTCTTGGATACACCTGAACTCCTCCACCTTCGCCTCATCCACATCTTCCTTCAGCTCCCAGGTGGCATCCTCATATGGCAGAGAGCACCACTTGACCAGGTAGTACACCACTGGCTGCAGGAGGCAAAGTCACACAACAGTCAGGCACCATTTAGACAAGAACGACAACCCAGTTAGCATTATACTTATAACATGTTTCATACCAAATAATTCAACTTTACAGAGTTAATGAAAGTTTCATGTTAGTTAGTTACAAGTCATTTCTCATTCATATTTAACACTAATATTTCTTGCCATTTAGAGTGAGAATGGCTTGTACAACAGACCTCGCCGTTGTCCTTGTCCACACTATGGGACTCGTCCAACACACGGTCCACCTCCACATAGTCTGGGTTAAAGGGCTCCTCCTCCTAAGTAGCCATGCACAAGCAGAGACGTTATGACACAACCACAGCACAAACAACCTCACACACACTTAAATACACTCAATTACTGCAAATACATAAAAAAAAGTTTAAATAAAAATAGCAAAGAAAGAACAAAGTAAAATATCTTTGTGCTTCACATGCAAAATGACCAAACCATGATAAAGGAAACCAAACCACACAGTAAAACTGCAAACACAGTGTCAATTGCAAACATGTTGATTATATATGGTACATTTAAATAGACTGTTCATCTGGATTGATCCACCGACATGTTTTTCCAAAAGGTTTTCTGTGGTCACCACGTGGCAACCACGTACCCATTTCAGCCAAACACACACGTTTATATCAGAGATCAGAATTTAACTTGATGATATTATGTTAAAAAGGCTGTGTGCCATCACCAGAACAAACACTTAGCAAAACTATGTGCTACTATCCCGGGCCAGCAAAACCAGGAGACAAATAATAACTGCTTAAAGGTATTATTTCCCAGTGCAACCTAGGTGACACACGCAGATAGTTTCAAATGAACACTGACCTCTTGGAAGAGGTTCCTCATTTGTGCGTGTTTAATCTTGAATCTCTTCAGCTTCTGGTGAATTCTCTTGTCCCTCTCCAGCTGTTCAAGTGTTGCCCACTCACAGTGTAAATAGGAGCTGAGGGAAGGAGAACAGTGCACGCACACATCACCACAAACATACTCTACTCCTGATCTTGCAGGTTCTACCCAAAAATGTAAGTACACTTGTTACTGTCTACAAAGTGAAAGACAATACATACTAGTTCTTGTACTTCACAAAGAACTCCTCCACATTGACAAACTGGCCCGGAATAGCCTGCAAAACAGAACAAGAAATGATCAAACTCACTTAATCTAACTGATTACATACAAAAGGGAGGAAGAGCATGTGTAGGGTGAATTTGAGGGGACGCAAAAGTAAACTCACCTCTTTCTTGGTTATTCTCATAGATAACACCTTATCCACAATGGCAGCGTCTTCCTCACTGGGATTTTCCTACAGGACAATAGCAGGCATGCTTTTAGCTTGTGTCCACTCAAAAAGACAACCATCCACTTAGCATGTAACTGAGTCTTAAGAAACTACATCATAAATAGTACTCCTTGAAGAAAACTCAACTTGCAATTTTAACTATCCAAAGTTTAACAAGTCAAAATTCACCACTACAAAGGGATAACACATAGCAGACAGCATTTCTAGTCCTAAATTCACCACAAGGCTTAAAGCAAGAAATATGCCTGCATCTGAAGTAATCATTAACATCTAAATATCCATTTCAAATCTTAAAGACCTTGCCCATGCCTCATTTCACTCACATTCCTAAATATCAGACCAGAACTGCTACTGATACTTTCTCCTAATATTACTTAACGCTGCCATATAACTTCACAAGCTTGTGCATACCACCAAGTTGCCTTGCCAAGAGGTGGCCAAATTCGGTCTTGCTCTTTTGTCTGAAGCAAAGTAGCTCATATCCAGTTCATTCAAACTTACTACAAAGAACTGCATGCTGTTGACACCATCTGGATCCAGCTCCTGCTGGAGCTGCTCACTTATGCCCTGGCTGTGGATAGTCACGGGTACAGCAGCCGGTGTGGTCACGTCCACGTCCTCGTCACCTTCATCCTCGTCATCCGTGATCTTTATGTCCAGGTCCTCCGTGTACTTCTTCCTCTTGATCTGACGATTGGAGCGACGTGTCTAACAGGTGAGGGGAGGTGGGTTTCAGAGATCATGATCATCGTTACAAACAAGTTCAATGTCACAACAGAGCAAAAAAAAACAAAAAAACAATATAGTGTAAAAGTGACCACTTTCCTATACAGCTGGCCAACGTGGTTCCAGCTTGTGAAAACACCAATCATTTCGCCACTATGACTTTGATTATAAGCCACATTGTCTTAACCACAAAACGTAGACTTCTAACCAGTGACAGGAGGACAAAATGATTGTCTATGGTCATAAAAATGCCACAGGTTCATATGGCATCAATCTTGTTTAAATAAAAACATCTTTTATTTGCGATTTCTTGTACCTTTACCTTTTTTTCATCCTTTCGTTAGCTTTTTTACTCAAAATGAAAGTTTATATGGTGATCATGTACCCCATAGCTGGTTAGACTGAGTTGAGTCTTAAAACGCTTTAGAACCGGGCTTTTTCAAAACGTCTATGGAGAAATGAATGTAATCATATTTCCTTTGAAACGACATTTGGGTTATGACGTAAGGACTGCTGGCCAGCTCTATTGAAATGCTCTGTAAGCTAGTTAAAGAGACATACAGACTAAGTACATATTCTACTCATTATGCATATGTGCATGTGACTGTGTGTGTGTCACTGTACCTGCAACATGTCCTCTTCCAGTGCTCGTGGTGAGGCAGGTGGACTGATCTCCCCGTCCGAGTGGTCTGAGGAGGCATTTCTCTTCCTCTTCTTCCCACTCACAGGAGTAATGGTGCTGAACACAGAGAGACAAAGAGAGAGAAGGTTAGAGGAGGGGCTATAGAACAGCAACAACATAAAAACGCTCAACATACAACATGGTCATGGTTGCAATATCAAGGTCAAATCTGGGCAAATATCATCAGCTTAAGATCAAAGCTAATTAAGATCTGTCTGATACACTATTAGGTAGGGCATCTACACACAAAGAGAAAGAGAGAGAGAGAGAGAGAAAGAAAAAGAGAGAGAGGGAGATTCTTACTTGGGTTTTGATTTCCCTTTGCTCTTGCTTCCTCCACTTGCCCCTCCAGTAACTCCCACTACTCCTCCCGTCTTGGCCTTTCCTTTTTTATCTCCTGGACCTCCTCCTCCTCCAGCTGCTCCTCCTTTCCCTCCGCCCGCCGCTGCTACTGGGCTTTTCTTCTTATTCCCCCCTCCACCGCCTCCACCACCTCCTCCCTTCTTCTTGGTCCCCCCAGTGGCAGGGCCAAGGCCATCGGCATCCGCCGCCGTTTGCCCTGAGGGCAGCTCGTCCTGGTTGAGGACACGCGGGATGTTGCGCTCTCCGCGAGCCTTGGCGCGGGCGATGGCCTCGGCCACTATGCGGTTCGCCTTCTCCTGCTTGCAGAGTGTCTCCACGCGTCGCACGGGCTCCTGGGCCTTGGCAAGGCGCACGCCACCAGGGGAGGCAACAGTGGTGGTGGTAGACGTGCCGGCGGCCGAAGTGTTGATCACCTTTACCACAGAGACGGTGCCAGCACCTGAAGAGGCACCACTTGTCTGAAAGTGCACACAGTAGCAAGAACAGGACAGGATGGGTTACACATGGGGAATTCAGGGTTCTTTGTTAGTGATGATGCATGCGAGTTAAAAATCTTCAGCAATCTTCTGATTTTGTGACACTATTCTTGAACACCTTACCCTATGCAAATAATTGATTTGCTATATGACAATTCTGAGCACCCTATACAAACACTGCATTGCAACAGTAAACGTGAATGAGACTCCCTTCTTGTACCTGTGGTTGTAGCAGCAGTTTCAGGGGCACTGCCAGTCTCTGCCCTCCTTGTCCCTGGGTGATTTGAACCACCTGTGGGGTGCCACCAGCTGGCGTACCAGAAACCAGCTGAAACTGTAGTGACAGGACAGAACGTTAAGATGAATGTCGGTATCATTATAATGATAATAAAACATCAACGTGCGGCTTTGATCAGTAAACTACAATCATAACAGGAGTATGCCAGTGGGGCATATTTATATTATAAAATAAGGCACCTACACCAACAGATGCAATGCCAAATGCCACCCACACCTTTGTTAATCTCCTTAGCCTTTATACAGGCATTTCCTGTTCTTACACACAGACACAAAAAAACTATTAATGTAAATAAGTGTTAACTTGTACAGCTGCTCTCACACCAACCTTGGCCCCCTGCTGGTTGGGCTGCTGCTGAACCTGCAGCTGGATGGTGAGCACCTTTGGCTGCGCCCCCGCCTGCCCGGTGCGGGCCTGGGTTAGCGCTGCCAGCTGGCTGCCCTGAAGCACCAGCTTCCCCGGCAGGGACCCCAGCACTAGCCTGGGCTGCTGCTGTTGCTGCTGGCCAGTGCCAGCTGCCGCCGCCACAGTTGCCACCGCTGCTCCGGTTCCTGTGCCAGTACCAGACGCCGTTGTTGCTCCGCTCACGGCCACCGCCCCAGCCTGGCCTGCACCGGCCTGAGAGGGCTGCTGCAGCACTAGTGTGATCCTCTTAGGCTCGCCCTGAGAGAAAAGGCAGAGATGAGAAAAAGGAGAAAGGAGGGGAGAAGAAAATTAAAGAAAAAGAATAGACAAAGACCAGAAACTTTAGCTTTTGTGAAAAGAAGCAAGGTAATGAATAAATATCTGTATTCTGGTTTTCAGTGATTTAAAAAAAAACATCTACAAAAACACAGCTTCTGACAAAAAATAGAAGGAAGATTACAGGAGCCTCAGCAATCTGCTCAAAATGTCTACGTAGATAAAGATGAATGTAGAGAATCAAACAGCAATTGCTGTCTGACCTTTAGAGAAATTACATGAATGACGTGCGATCTAAACCTGGCCAGAAAACTGCAAAAGAACAAGCCACGTTTGTAAGATGACCCTCACCTGCTGAGGCACAGTTGAGAGTGTGATCCCCTGTGGCCGCACTGCAGCCGTGGTGCCCGCTGTGGTTGTGGCCACTGTGTGGGTCTGCATGGACGCCTGCAGAGACACCTGCTGTGTCTGCGGCTGCATCTGCACCTGGGCTGTCTGCCCCTGCGTCTGGAGTTGCACCTGCTGCCCTTGCGTCTGGAGTTGCACTTGCTGCACCTGCGTCTGCCCCAGCTGTGCCTGTGACTGGATCTGCACCTGTACTGGCTGCGTCTGGGTCTGCACCTGTGACTGTGGGACGGAGGTGAGCAGCACCTGCTTCACCGGCCCATTGGCTGTCTGCACTAGCCGCTGGACCCCGGTGCCCAGCTTCACCTGACCCTGCCCTGGGGCTGCTGTGTTCAGCACCGTCCCACCAGACACTATGGACATGCCAGGCCTGAGAGGGGTGCCAGCCAGCACCCGCGCAATGGTGACCTTACCCGAGGGGGAACCGGTGGCTCCAGTTACACCCTGCAGCACCTGGCCCTGGGGGCCCTTCAAGATGACGATCTTGGGGCCCCCCTGCCCTGCTGCCTGCTGGGTGACTGCGGCGAGCTGCTGGGGCTGCAGCTGGAGAGTGGTGGTCTGCCCCCCTGAGACGGTCAGCGGGGAGCTCATCAGCACTGTGGTAGCGCCACTGCTGTTACTTGCCACCGACAGGGGTGTCTGAGGCACTGCCTGAACGGAAACGGGGGCCTGAATGGAAACTGGGACTGCCTGTGTGAGCGACACCTGCATAGGCTGCTGCGTTTGTATTTGCTGTGCTTGAATCTGGACAGGCTGCTGTGTCTGGACTTGTATGGGTTGCTGTGCCTGGACTTGGACCGTGGCAGCAGTGGCTGCTGCAGCAGGGATCACCATAGGGGCTGCAGGGGGAACTGTGACCGCACTGGCTGCAGGGACTGAGGAGACAGGGGCCATGGGGTCGCTGAGGACCACAGCGCCAGTGTCCGAGGGAGGATCCACCTGGCCCAAAGCCAGCTTCAGTGCTTCCTCTACCGGGTCTGAGGATCCATGAGAGAAAGCATCCTCTGGAAGAGAGTCCAGATTGAACAGTGGGGTGTCGTCAAAAAGGTCCATGATGGGGTCGGCCATGTTGCCGAGTTGTTTGCAGAGAAAGACCCCTCAGTAAACTGAAGGTGGGATAGTTAATATCCAGCAGTGAACAGCACTTAACTGTGGGGTCTTCAGTCAGATTTTCACTAAAACTGTAGAAAAGTAATTTAAAAGAAAAATAGAAGACAGGAAGAATATACATAAGACATGAGTTCTTCATTTTACCAATAAAGAGGGCAATTCAGCATAATAATATAGAACTTACCTATTTTTCCCCCCACCAGCAACTTCTAAAACAATCTTCCGGCCAAAACGGTAAGCCTCAGGAAATATGCAGGGTAGAAATTTTTTTTTGTATGAGGGAAAAGTTGGGAGTGAGGCTCAGGGGAAGAGGGGTTACACCTGCCCACCTTCCCCTACTAGTTAACCTCTTCCACCCCTCTCTTCCCTTTATCTAATCTTATTGTATTTAGAGTAGCTACTTGCTCTTCTGTGAACCCAAGACAGAGACACCCATCAGTGACAACATCCACTGTTGCCGTTTTCCTGTAACAGAACGGGAAAAGGACGGTTTGTTACAACTTTAGACAATTTGGCAACAGGCGCTTACTAGGGATCAAAACACTTCTCTCATCCACGCCAAATTTACGTTGCGTGAAAACATTAGAAATGTCAGTGATATTAGCTACATTGATACATCATTAAAGTCCTTGTCTGGCTACTCTGGGAGTACAATGCTAAGTTAACACGCTTTACAACAACAGCCTTATCATTAGGTAACATTACCTCGTTAACGTTAATTCACTGATGGAGGGCTAACGTTAATGGCTAGCTGTTACACTCGTGTAAAGAAACTAAAGTGAACGTATAGTGATCGTTAACTGTAAAAAAAATGAATAATCAGGCATCACTTGTATGGTAACACTTGCAGTCGTCCACAGTGGAGATGCCATCTGTGATGAAACTCTCATATCAAGACATCGCAAGTCCTTAGGTAGCTAGCTCCTGAACAAACCCGTCAACAGCCACCATTTAGCCTCGACAAACGTTAGCCTCTGCTAACGATTACTCTACATATTGTTTCTTTTCATAGCAAGTTAACGCTGTTATGGCCTAATCTAACAAACATCTCATTCATCAACCAAGTCTCATACCAAACTCTCTCATTCGGGTTCTCTTTCAATCCCTCTCATCAACAAACCGGACCAAACCACAGCAACGTGCTACAAAAACCATAGCCTGTCTACGTACAGGCACGGGTAAGGCCGCAATGCTTTTTGTGTGTCATTGCGTCGGTTTTTCTTCTAAAATAATCGCTAATAACGTTACCATCCGCTGCTCTGACATTCTCTGTTATAATTTCAGGGTGCTAAATTTACCTTTGCATCGACACACATGGCTTTCTCCGTCTCACAACACTGTACGATTACAGGAAACGGCCAGTGTAGAGCAGGAACTAACATTCTTGCCAGTACCAGCGACGAAAGTGTTCTCTCGAATCCATCCGCTTTCCTGCAATTGGCTTGCGATCGCACAGGCCGGCAATATCCACGAATATCATTGGCTCGAAGCGTTGTCGATCATGTAGTTGTGCGGACAAACTGGGCGGGAGACGATAATGGAGATCGGTCGCTGTTGTAGTTTGGTTGACTGTGTAATAAATGCGGCCTAGTAGAGATCAGAGAGGTTTCCTCAGCAAGCGATGAGAAATTTAAATGGCAAGAGGAAACACATCTGATCAGGACCTCCATCTCGATGTAAACCGAGAGTGCCAACGTGTATTTAATCGTGGCCGGCCGGTATCAGCTAGTTTCTTTTAATAAAAAATATCTGCAATAAACGTGTTTTGCACATTAATGTTTGGAATGTGGGTTATTTGCCTGAATCTTGGAGAGGGTTTACATTTATGTGTACTATACGAAGGCCATCACATTGATACATCGGCTTAGATGTGTTAGGGCTACTTTTTCCTCAGGCCATAATTTTATCGCTCTTTTTTTTCCTCAGGGCATAATTTCAACAAGCTTTGAACTGTGAGGCAGCAGTCAGAGGCTTATATAGCCTAGTCATTACCAAATCCACGACTGGATTTTCTCCTATTTTTGCACCATATAATGAGTATAATTTTTTAAATGTATTAATGCTCTTGCTAAGAAGCACCAGCTGTCTTGACATAAACTGAGGCCTTCATTTCACTTTTTTATGATTATTAATTTAAATTATGGATAATGTGACCTGCCTTTATGTTGTTGGCATATGTGGTAGGTTATAAGTTCAAATGTACATCATGCAAACCACAAGTTTTTACACCTCAGACAGACAGACAGACAGACAGCCATATACACACACAAACACACACACACCTAAGGAATTTGCTCTTTTACGTTCATCTCTCTCTCTCTCTCTCTCTAAACCACAGTAGCGTAACTGACTGGTTCTGACATGGCCTGGTGCTGGATCCACAGGAGTCCAGCATGACTGAGTGCAGGCTTGCCAAGGAAGTCCATCTGCCTGCTGTCCGTTGGTGGCGCTGTGAGGAGTATCTGCTTTGTGTAGTGCTTATGCTGGTTCCCTCAGCAAATTCAGCAAAAGCATGCCAACTCTGGTGCTGAGAGCTATATTTACAAACAGCTGCCATGATCATTAATACAGTCCAATCACAGCAGGTGAGGATGGTTTGGAAAGCTTTATTGGAGAAAATTAAGATGTTCAGGAAATTATAGGCCAACTTTGTAATGATGAACGGCAACACACTTTGTAAGGTTTAGTCCATTTAATATCCTTTAAACATTATACAAATTTGTCATAAATGCAAATGAACAGCCAAACACAAGCAGGCAAGCATTACATGTTATTATTTCAATGGTTAAACTGGGATACAATGCACTTTAAAGAGAAATGGTCAGATTACGAGGAACAGAAAAATTTAAGATGCTTTGAAGAGACAAATTATTTCAAACTTCACTTCTGAAGTTTAATTTCAGTGTGTTTGATTCTGGAAAATAATTAATAGAACAGGACCAGTCGTCTTCAAACATCTTATGCACTGCCAAATGGCCTGGGAATTTTACAAGGCAAATTTGGAAATTTCAGCAAGAAATTCTACCAGCAGAAATGTAATTCCAGTAGATCATGCACCTGTCAACCAAACCCAATCTAAAATCTGCTATTCACCAAGAGGGCACACAAAGAATCATTGCACTGAATCTCACCATAATTATCTGGTGGCAACCTTTTGTATACACCAGCAGATCTTTATGTCTTTATTTTTTATGGTTTGCATTATAAGGAAGTGATACAGTTTTTAGCAACTGTTTCCAACACCCTTTTCGTCTTCCACCCCTTCATCATCTATAGGGGAAAGACCAAGAAGCCAGAGAAGGTAGAGTACTTCCAGCCCCCCATCAGGTTTCCTCTCTCCAGCTTGAGGTAGGCCTTGTCCCCCCTCTCCATGATCACCAGGCCTGCATTGGTGGCCGCCTCTCTCGTTACATCCTGGTCCCCTGCGAAGGCTGATATCATGGGCCAGCCGTTTAGCATCAGACTCACCTAGGACATTAATTAAACAGTCATTGAGTCATTGATTCAATTGTCTGTCATCAATTATCAATTCAGAACATAATGTGACGTAATCTGTCATTTTACAGAAATAAAGACATTTACAGTATGCCTATATAGCTTGCTAATGTGGTCTGTTTCTTCTTTGTAGAATCATTGAGGGTCTCTCACCTGTATGGTTTGCCTGTTGTATGCCTTGACCACATGGAAATTGAAACTGTACACACCCCTTCGAGGAGCCAAAAAGACACTGCTCTCTTGGTCAAAGTGACCACCCACATTCACCAATATCTTGGTTGGGCAAGGGGAGACAAACAAAGAGCAATTAACATAGTGTCTTACAGTCACAGACATCCAATTTATTACAGAGAACATGGATAGAGATTTCAGAATGATTTGCTCACCTGATCGAAATAAATGATCATGGTGCGATTACTCATGTCTGTGGGTTCATGGTTAGTTTGTCGGGTGACAGAGAAGGCCACCCGCCCTGTGCCTGAGCGCACCGACATGCCCAAGGCATTGCCTGCAGGCTCTGAAGAAGGGGTAGAGTCACATACCACCAGACACTTCCCCTCCAGCACAATAGGCTCCGTGTCATTTTGGGCCCCAGCTCCGTGAGGCCCCCACAGCGGCAGAGGCACCAGCAGCAGGCCCAGGAGCAAGGTCAGCATCAGCCCAGCAGTCTGACCACATGCCCTGGCTGGCCTGCGCCACATCATCCTTAGAGTGGCCATGGGTTCTCTGACTCACTGCAGCTTTAGCTGGGAGTGACTCAATTCTTCTCTCAGAGGTGCACTATCAAGTGCTTTTTATGGTATTCATACACCTGCCTTTAAACTACTGTAGCCCTCAGTTACTCTGGTTAAGACTTTGGGGTAACTGCTTCCAAAACAAATTGCCACAATCATATAAGGAGGCACTTTAGGCCTGAGAATTATCACCAGGCTGCTACACAAAAAGTCCAGCTGTTGATAATTCAGACGTGCCAAAGTATGTGTATTATTTGAATAAAATTACACTGCACACAATACACAAAATGTGTGGTTCATCAGCAATTTCTGAATTATACCTAAATGCTGTTGTTGTTTTTTTTCTTAAGCACACTTAAATATCTAAATATCTAAATATGTCCATTTCTCTGGACCAGTGTGTCTCTCATTTAACTGCTAACAGAGATTAAGACAGCTGAAAGGAACCCTTCAGTTGACATCAGCCATCATCCTGAGCAAGGCCTGTAAGACACAGGTAGGGAAGGATTGAGAGGGGGGGACAGGAGAGCGGAACAGGTGAAGAGGTGTAGTAAGCAAAAGGGAGAGACAGAGAAAGATACTATAGATTGATAGAGAGTGAGAGAAAGAGAGGGAGAGAGGGGAGGAGGACATGAGGTAACGCTCTGGATTGTTGTCAGCAAGAGGGTGAAACCAGCCAGGAGGGAGTGCGAATGAGAGAGAGAAAAAGGAACAACTCCACTGAGAGACCATCTGTCTTTCACACGCTCTCCCTCCCTCCTGACGTTCCACAACATGCCCCCCCTCCAACCACCTCTCCCACTGCCACTTACACTGGCTATCAACCTTTCTTTTCAATTCACTGTGACCGTTCTATTATCACCGTTTAAAATGTAAAAACAAAAGAAGCTCTGTAATATGTCATTTTTAAGTAACATTCTTCAAAATTTTATTACAATATCCAGGTTGTATCATAATTTTCTCTGCAATGAGAGAATTTCATCAAACATTATCACCTGACTATTTAACTGACAACAGACCATTTAATATGATTCCCTTTAGATTTAATGTCAGTCCTTTGAATGTTTACCTGCTGTTAACATCAATGGGTGTGAACATATGATACTATCAACATCTTTAATAATTGCTTTTTCTTTTAGTTATCCAACACAACATAACAAATCAGGACAGATAAAATCTAAAACACCAAAAAAGGCAAAAAAAAAAAAAAAAAAAAAAAGAAGAAGAAAAGTACTAGCCTCTGGGATGGCTCTCCTCAATTAACTGTCATTCCACTTACTATAATGATAAATCACTTGAGGTGATTTCCAAACAAAGTCATTCAAACCTACAAAGAGAGACCATGAAAAGAATATTAAAGATTGAATTCACCTGTTTCAGCTTGGTGTGACTCCACTGCGTTCTGTGTACAAGTACTCCCGAGAGATGGAAATAGCCTTTGATCTGTAATATCTGCCACAGCCCTTCTCACTACTTCAGCCACTGGACCCTCCCCTAAAAATCACCCTCCCACGTTCTCTCTCTCTCTCTCTCTCTCTCTCTCTCTCTCTCTCTCTCTCTCTCTCACACACACACACACACACACACACACACACACACACACACACACACACAAACACACACAGAAGCAAGCATACACACACAGACACCTACAGTATATGGTAAACAGAGACACGCCTTTTTGTGTTTAAACATCCTACATTCACAGGTGTGAACATATTTGGATTTAATATTATTATCAGACACAATAAACATAAATCAAATCAATGATAGGCACATCACATACCTGGACACAAACAAAACATGGACAATTATATGAACTCAGGCAGTCAAGGATTCAGTACTGTATATACAGTACACATACACTATTCTGCACCAAAACAAGAAATCTGTAATCTGACTATAACCTAGTATACCTGAAGTTTTGACATCACAATGAACATATTTTGTCTAAACACTATTCTATCTTTTCACTTATCGCAGTGTCTACATACAATTTTTTTTTCCTTCAAGAGCTCACGTGATTCACAGGCATGATAATATATACCAAATTATAACAAATTTACCCCCACCCCCGTAAAAAACAATAAGATACATACTTGAGACAAGCAAAAGAAAAAAAAGAAAAGGAAAAAGAAAAATATGAAATGTTACCACCTTGTGGCAGACTTGAGTAATGCCTCCAAGGAGGCCTCAACCACTACTAGCCTAATTGGGAAATTCTTAGCTGTCTCAGCAGGACAATCTGGCAGACAGGTAGCAACATCCCTTGTTACCTTTAGAATGCTTCTCAGTCTGGCTTTACACTTGTATGGACTCTACTCAAACCTTTTATCAGTTCCCACTCAGTCTGCTTATCAGTGGCACTCTTTATTAGGTTCACACACGGAGGTTATTATGAGCTACACTGAATATTCAAAACCTCATTATATTGACTTCAATTTGTTATGACAACAAATAAAACGGATGGAAGACTTCTATCGCATGGGAGGGCTGGGGTATCCTCAGGAGTTTGACTGAGAACTGCTCTGAGCGGACCCCTGACTTACGGGGGGAGTCTGATTGGCGGGGGACATCTTGACGATGCAGATGCGGCTGTGCAAGTCAGGCTTGTAGAGGCCAAAGCCCAGACACACAGGCTGGGTAAAAGTGGTGCTGAAGGTGTGCAGGTGGATCAGCATGGAGGAGGGTCCCACTTCCGAAAAGGTGATGGTGCCTGCGTCGTAGTCAAGAGCCAGGGCTACGCGGTTGCCTGTCATCTGGGAAGACAAACGAAGTTTCCGGCGATTGTGCCATGCTGCCAGTTTCCTATCGTGCTGCTGTGTAAGACTCCAAGACACCTGTCAATTACAGAGACATGGGCGTTGAAGAATTATCATACTACTACCAAACTAAAGCCTACCTTGAGATCTATAAATCTATATAGCTCCTGTTACAACACATCACATTCATTTTGCATTTTCATATCCAAAAACATAGACCATGCTTGTTTTAGTCTACTGTATGTGTATGAGAAGAACCAAGCTTTGTTTAAATACAAGAGTTTCTGCCATTCTCTCGCTTAGGGCAATTTCAATTATGGGAAATTTCTCTGTAAGATTCACAGAAAATCGGTGAGACATAATGCTCAAATCATGGAACACTCTGTGTACGTAATGATAGGACTAATTAAACAGTAATCATGAAGCTAGGAACTCAAAATGTGTCCTATAAAAATAGGAAAATGTAAATTGATAATGAGTGACAAAATGTTTAATTGTAGTATAATCAACAGATATATTTGGTAGAATTTTAGCTGGATTTTTCACCTTGTTATTGCCAAAGGCTGTGCCCAGCTTCCCTTTCCTCTGGATGCTTGTATACGTCACTGCTATGTCCCAGAAGCCCTCTGCCTCCAGCTCCCAGTAGTGAGTTCCTGAAGAGAAAGTCTGTAAGGTCAGCACCTGAGACCAGTGGTCGAAGCGGTCAGGGTGAGCCGGCCGTGGTCTGCGGGTCTTGACCCGCTCAGCCGTCCGCAGGTCGGCAGAGATGCTCAAGAGAGGGTGGGCCGAGTTCTGGTTCAGACTGAGAGGGCTGCTCACTGGAAGATGAGAGTAGAACCAAGCAAAACAAAAAGTGAGGCACAGAGGATGGTGAACATCAGTTTGTATTCCCATCTCTGAGCACCCCTCATACTCCCCCTGCTCTGAGCACCCCTCATACTCCCCCTGCCCTGAGCACCCCTCATACTCCCCCTGCCCTGTACTAAAAGTCTTCTAGCATCACTGCTTTCAAGCACATCTGATCACCATGAAATCAGTGCAATTAAAATACCAGTGACTACGAAATCTGTGTTTTAAACCACTGATATGAGTACCACAAGACAAGTATTCTATCTCACCCTGTTAATAAGTGCCCATAATTAAGATTAGTATATTCAAAAGGCCAGGGGACATAATAATTATTAATAATTTGACATCTAGGCTTTAACTCTCTCCTCTGTGATTGACAAAGCACCTACACAGCTCTCTCTTCAGATCACTCAGGCAACGCAGAGTGGCTGTGATGAACTCGCGATACTTGTGCTCCAAATACTCCAGGATGTGCTTGCGGTCTATGTTAGCAGATCTCGGACTGAACATTGGTAAATTCAGGTCGTTCATCAATCTGTACACATGAGAGAAAACATCTTAAACGTACTGTTTCACACTGTAGTGTATACTATGCAAGCACACATGCCAACAACTAAACTACAAATACACACACATCCCTACAAACATGTGACTTGGAGTGACTATGGACACTAAAACTGTACTTATAGTAAAACAAAACCAACGTAAAACACAACATTCCCCCTCCCTCTTTGATATATCTTCATTGTACAATAAGCCTACAGCTTCACAGGTCAGTGGGGGTGCCAGGCAACAATAGGCCTACAACGAAATAACAAAAATTCTAAACTCTTGATTCTACTCAATATTGACTTACTTTGAGTCATCACATATGAATGCCTGAAAGATACAAACAGGCCAGACAAACAGTAAGAGCCAATGGATACCACACAAACACAAACTCAGCTTTATGTCATAAGGTAACCAGACCTCTGAGATGAAAACTGGGGACATTTCCCTGAATTTTCCTTGGGAACTGGGAAATATTTCTATTTCTACAGTCAATATCATTAAAATAAGTACTGCTCCTGGAGTTCCATGTTGTTTCAGTTCAGTCTAAGCCAGTATCTTTATCTCCCATCTACAGAGCCAGGACTTTTTTTATGTAATGCACAGCACCGAGTACAGGACCATGAGTTACAGATTAGTTGAATTTTTACCAAAAGAGCACTGGATTTTACGACATAATTGCAGACTTCATTTCTAAGTGTGTCTCCGCATTCCACGTAGTGTCAGTTCAGCATGTGGGTCGAGTCCTTACCCAGATGAGCAGGAAGGGGTCTCTCTCCTCCAGCAGTGCGGTGACATGTTGGTAGATGGCCTCAGTCTGGGTAAGGTCAGCCCTGAGTCGGCCCCCGTCCTCTTGCAGGCTCTGCAGGGCATCCCGCCTCTCGTGCTGGGTGCTCTCCCTGAAGGCCGACACCAGACACTCCACCTGCTGCTGAAGCCCTAGGCTCAGCCTCTCTGCCTGATCTTTATCCGTTTCTGCAGACTCCTGAGATAGAGAACACCCCAACTTCAGGCCAGAATGACTTCACAGGTAAATCAGATTTTCATGATTTAATCAAACCAACATAAGTATGTGGTAGATTTACATCCAAGAAATATTTTTTTTTTAAAGAATTCAAATCTGACAAACTGAGAAAAGGAGGTTGACCTACTAATATTTCTATATTTGCACAGTTCACTCACAGTCAATATGCTAAGTGTTTTTTCATGCTCCTTGAGAGTCTTCTGCCCATCTTTCATTTTATCTTTTGCTTTCTGAAGAAGGCCTTGTAATGTGACCTAAAGATAGAATATAAATCAAAAATAATATTTATGCAACAAAATACAGACACACACATACATGATACCCATCCTCTGTTTGATTGTTAAGACCATTGTACGCCCTGTAGCCACCAGCCGGAGCTGGACCCACCTTAAAGTCCTCTTCCACCTTCTTCAGACTTCTGACACGATGCTGGCGATGGGACCCTTCCAGGATACAGTCAGCACACAGATAGAGGCCATCATCACTGCAGAAGTACCTATACATCTCCTTGTGTTGAGGACACCTGTAGTGGAAACAAGGCATCAGTGATATATAACACCGTTTAGTGATGAAACCAACCCGAAGCAACAAAACCTGGTGCAATTAAAAGCAATGGTGCTGATTCAATTATAAAAACACAGCAGAGCAAAGGGGGAAGGAAAGGGGGTGTTCTCTGTGTGCCTTTATCACAATCACAACCCCATGTAATCCAGGCTACAGGATGCCAGTCTGCTGTCTACCTGCGGCGAGAAAGGTCTCCCAGCGGCTCCACCAGCAGGTGGGAGCTGAAGGCGGGGCAGTCCAGGTGAGGCTGCAGGTGCTGGGCACACAGGGAGACCTCACAGCGCAGGCAGGTCTTTACTGCAACAGCGCGCTCACTGTCCCCCCTGGACGGGCAGCCGTCACACAGCACCACCCGCTGCTCCTCCTGGCACTGCAGGCACACAAAGTGCCCCTTCCTGCCTTCCTGCACCGTGCTGCTGCCGTTGATGCCCCAGGCCTCCCTCACGCAGGCTGGGCAGAAGCTATGGCCACAGGGCAGTAGGTGGGCTTTGTTGAAGAAGTCGCGGCACATGGGGCAGGTGAGCTCCTCCTCCATTGAGCCCATGCCGTCGACTGCGTCAGGTACAAGGAAAGAAAACTAGAGAGCTCATTATAAATTTTATTTAACTAAGAGTTGTCTACTCTGTAACTACAGTAGTCTTAGATAGTGTGTGTAAAAGAATCCTTCAGGACATATCAGTCCCGACAATAATCTTTATATGTAATGTGTCCTGAGGAAGCAGACCAGACACACAATTGATAACATCTTAATACTAGACCTGATTTTTAACCTTAGGGTGTAGTTATATCCAGGGGCTTTTGTGTGTGTTCAGCCCATCTGACATTTATTGACAACATACTGTTTTGGAAAGTATTAAGGCCAGGTGCTACACAGTGTGAAGTAAGGACTACTAATCAGTCTGCTGTTCCAGGTCCAACTGCTCATTTAATCTGCCCTTTCATCAGGCTTAATCCTGTTTATCGGGACTTTTCTATTCATTCATCAGCTCGAATTTCAGAAGAAAACTATAATTAGAATTCTCTGCTGAATTTTTCACAAAGAGGACGGTTTCATAATGTTTGTGGAAAACATTTACCCAGTCCATGTGTCTCAACAGGCTATGATATACTGACCTGACAGCTTTTATTGCCTCACCCCAATCCTTGCTTGTCACACACTGAGGATCAAGAGATCAGCCTCTCCTACCTGCCGGCTGTCCTCTGTCTCGGCATCTTGGCTACATGCTTGTGGTAGTCCTGTGGCCCTAACCTCAGTTTTTCTATACAATGCCTTGCATTCAAAGAGTTACCTTCAGAAGTAAGCCTACCTGACAGGGTCCCACCAGTGATGTCTGTCAGTGTGTGGCCATAATCAGTCCTGATCCTTGTGAAGCAGAGCACAGACCCGGTGTGTGTGAGGGAGCACACCAAGGCAGGCTTATCCAACTCCCATGGCTACTTAACCTGAGAAGGCTGACCTATGAGCACAGGAGCTACTGAGCCACGGTGATCACATGACCAACTAACCACCGGAGAGGAGGAGGAGGAGGAGGAGGAGGGAGAGGGCAGAGGTGGGAGGCTGTCCCCGTGAAAGGGGTGGGTGTGGTATGGTGTGGTGTACGTTTATGTGTGACAGTGGTCACATGGCACGTTTGCAAGAATGTTCTGAAATGGGTGAAATTTAACTTACTGTAAGTAGTAGCAGTATTTCACTAATGCCCACAATGAGATCACCATTACATCTTTGCCCAGAAAGAACATTCATAACAATGTGTCAATGTTCCAAAATTGGTTATAACAACTGCTAAAAAATATACAAAAAATATACATTTTTCCACAATTCAGAAAATGACAATAAAACAATAAAAACAGCATATGCTCTCAATAAATCAACTGTTATCTTATCTTCTGTTTTTGTCAAAGTGGAAAATAACTGGATATAAATGTGAACTAATGTGTTCACATTAGTTCACGGTACTTTGGAGTTTCTCATTTTAAAAACAGCATGTACGTGCCTCACGCTTTGTACAGTTGGTGTTGCAGCAGCCTTAAGATGCCAATACACAGAGAGTGAGATAAAACTGTAGCAATTGTAGCAAACAGTAATAAATCATAACCAAGTGTTATCAGCAGCTTCAACTACAAAACTATAAATACCTGAGTGCTTCTGAATGCTTCACACTAGCAATCAGAAGCTTTGGAAATAATGGCATCATCCACACTTTGTGCCTCTGTGGTGTTGGCACTGCACATTCCACTGGTTGTCATGGGAGAAGCCCTCAGTTGTCCTGCCCTGGCTGGCATTCCGGGCACCCCTAGACACAACGGCCTCCCTGGCAGAGATGGGAGAGATAGGAAAGATGGCAGAATTGGAGCTCCTGGACCCAAGGGAGACAAAGGATATTTTGGTGTGTGTTGTGTGTGTGTGTGTACTCTTGTAGAGTCTCAATCACAAGACTGTTGTTCCAATCTCAATCAAAAGATTTTCCTCACTATAGGTGAAGGAGTCCAAGGCCCTCCAGGAAAAACAGGTTCTGCTGGCCCAGTGGGCCCACCTGGGCCAAAAGGAGACAAAGGGGATCCAGGAACACTGGGTATTGCAAGGAAGGCAGTCAAATAAGAGCATATTTATGACTTTATAAGGAGGTATTTCAGGTAAAGTAATGAAAAGGAGTAGAACAATTTTGAGCCAAACAAATGTTTTCTTATTAATTCAGGATTGCTGGGCAATGACAGCTTGGTTACATCTCTAATGTCACAGATCCAGACTCTCAGAGGAAGACTTTGCAAACTCACAAAGGTTTTAACCCGTTTAAATTATGTGGTATGGAATTACATGATTGTTGCACATGATTTCTTTTAATAAAATTTGATACTGCCGTCAATCCTGTTACCACATTTCAACAAAGTTTTAACACCTTCAGAAAAGTAGCAAGGACAATGTATCCTTGTGTCTCATTTGCTTCATCTCTAAAGCATCAAGTTTCCGCACCTTCAGAAAGGTTGGACTGAAGTACTATGTGACTGATGGGCTTCTAGCCATCCTTGATGAGGGCCTCAAGTTCTGCTCAGATGTTGGAGCCACACTTGTGCTGCCAACAACAGAAGTGGAAAACCAAACACTGGGAAAAGTGCATGAAGTTTACCCCTCCTCCCACCCATTCATTGGAGCAACGGACAGGAAGCACGAGGGCCAGTTTACTGATCTAAATGACAAGCCTTTAACCTTCCCAAATTGGGACAGTGGTGAGCCAAATAATCTTGGAGTGGGAGGAGAAGACTGCATCAGAATTTTTCTATCAGGAGGATGGCATGATAATCCCTGTGATACAAAACATCTAACTGTGTGTGAAATGGCTTCCTAGTGAAAAGTGAAAAGGAAAATCACAGCATAGCTTGCTCCATGTTGTTCAACAGTTTGATACAGATTCTCCTTTAGGAAGTCCATATTTTGCTATCCAGGCCTTCATGCCTGGGTTATGGTATACTCTGGGATGCACCTTAACAATTGTTTTTGACTGATTACTTCTGATGATTGCACTAACTTTAAAAACAAATAAATGAAAATGTATAATTTAACAAAATGCTAAAGCTTTTTTTTTTTTCATTTTGTTTCTTGAAACAGACTGAATTCACCTGGATGCAAGTGAGGTCAGTAGGCTATAGCTCTGAGTGCTTGGATGAAATAATAGGTGTAGAGTAACGAAAAATGCTTCACTACAGCACTTAAGTATGTTTTGGGAGTATCTATACTTTACTTGAGCTGTTAAAAATCTGTCAGCTTTCACTTTTATTTCACTACATTTCCTGAGTTAATTACATACATTTACTTCACTACATTTTCAATTGGCAGTATAGTTACAAGTATCAGATGAAATTGAATTTGGTGGTCGACTGAGTGACTGCAACAAAGTTTTGGGGAAGCCGAATTTGTCATTAGACAAATTTTTTCATTAAACCTGTAGATGTGATGTAGGCACAATTTTTTATTCTGACTGTGTGTGTCATTAAGCCGTATTGTGTCGTAACCTACATGTTTTTAACAGGCTATTTTTTAGCCTACCTATATGTTTGCTTTCATTACTTAAGTACTTTAATTATAGATTAAAACAGACTCGTGCAGTTAGCTGCTTGCAACCCTGTGGGATTAGTTTGGTATTCATTAAAGTCTGAAATCCATAGCGATTTATGGCACATAACTTTGGCTCAAGCTGGAGTGGAGACATTTTCCCCAGTGATAGGACTCCATGGCGCCACTCCGTTGAGAATCTTGGGAATGCTACATGAGACCCAGAAAAATTATATGGAACTTCCTGAGGAGCAGAGGGCATGTTTATGATCCAGAGTGAAATTATTTAAGGGTTCTGCTTCGGCAACCTTTGCTTAACTTTGTTTCATGACTGCATCAGTAAACAGACCGTGTGTGTGTGTGGAGGAAGGCATGGTTCTGAGCATATGTTTTATGATACCTCAAATGCACAATGATACCAAAAAGTACACCCAGGCAATCAATATTTTAATCTGTAGTGCTTAGAAAAAGTCCAAGAAGTGCAGCTGTGGCGCTGTGGTTGTTTGGGGCAGAAAACAACGTATACAGGAAGCACTATCCCAGATATCCCAGCTATCTGAAGTAGATGAAAGAAGAATTAGAAGACATTTTGAGCAATGCTGTGGAAAAGGGGTGGATAACTGACCTGAACTGAACTGACTGAAGAATGTGATCTCCATTTCCTCATATTATCAGTGCCATTGTTCCACTGTTTCTCTCAATGGGCAAAGTTTTTTTTCCCACTACACCCTGCTGCACCCTCTCTGCATTTCAATCCCACCACCCCCTACTGAAGTAATTTACCACTGGTACTGGGTCTGTACATTGATATGTGTATATATTAGATTTGTGTACGGGGAGGGGGAAAACAAAGGTGTCATGAAGTTTCTCCTGAACACAAAGGTTTGATGAACAAAATGGCTGTAAGGCAGTATTTTGCTGCAAGCAAATCCGTTTGGCAATCGGCAATTTGAAATCACCTCAGTGTGTGGTGTTGAATACAAGATTTAGATGAAAATGTGGAATCGCAATTGAAATCACCTCAGTGTGTGGGTTGAAACAGATTTGGAAAAAATGTATTTCATGTGGTTTTCTGCTGTCCAGACTACCCAAAATTCAAGCTAGACAGAATCTGGATATGCAAAAAAATTTGGGCAGGTAGTCTGAACAAGGCTAAAGACCCACTTTGGTATGCTTCGAGTAGTCTATTACATTTGTTCTCAAACTGGGGTGCAGGGACCCCCAGGGATCCGCAGCACTTTGCTAGCGGGTCCGTTAAAAATTTTGCTAAAAAGTATAAACTTGTCTTAAGGGAAAAAAAATACTAGAGATCAGAATAGAGCCTAATTGCATTGTGCTCTCACCAGCATAACATTGGTGACAATTAGCCTACATGATACATTACATCAATCTGTCAAAACACTTTCCTTAAGCATTAACTGCAAGCAAAATCAACATTAGTTATAATTAGTCATGTGAAACAAATAGTATTTTCAACACAGTAGGCCGAGATTTGACAAAAAAAAACAAAACAAGCCTTTTAAAACTGCAGTAACAAGCCTATTTAAAACATGTTTTTAGAATAAGAGTTCAATGGCATCTGAAAGAAACAATGGCTATATTCTTACATGTTTTTTTTTTTTTTTTTTTTTTTTTTTTTTGCGATTATGAGGGGTCCTTGAAAGAAATTTCTAGGCCTACTCTATGAGGGGTCCCCGGCCTAATAAAGTTTTGAGAACCTCTGGTCTCTTATGCCATCCTATTAGGGCTCAGTGAATCCTGGTAAAGGTAAACCAATCAGCAAATTGTAATCACCGGTAAACAGTGTTTAAAACAGTGTTCCAGGAGGCATGCAGGAGACGTCGACGAATAATTATTCCACCAGAACGAATGGTGGCGCAATGACTCAGGTATTTCGCTGCAACTAGAAGGGGAGAAGAAATAAACATAATCCACAGGCGGATAAAAACAAATTTTAAGTTATTATCGGATTTATTTCATTGCAAGGGAGAATGATATTCCGACTGTTACAGTTATTGAAACAGGGGGATGAGCTCCTTGCTCATTTAAAAACCCTACGAGTGAAGCAGCGGAGCTGGCGACAAATTCTGTGAAGGATAAATGCACCAAACATTAACGTTGCACGAAAAGGTTTTTTTTCTCCTATTGAAGAAGCCCGGGAAGGAGATGTAACTTTTCTTCTCTTCGGGGCTGATGTATGTTTGTCAAATTCTTCAATTCAGACAGCTAGTTTCAGCCCCAGAATTAATAATGTTAGTCGAAGTTGGCTTGTCTATGTATCTTATGTTGCACTAAGTATAAGGTGTATATTGGCGGTAGTTAACGTTAATTTTATCCAGCGCTGGTGAGATATAAACCATGGCGGTGACCTTGATCTCGCAGTCTAAAATTACCTCATCCACTATAACGTAAAGCTTCATCAGAACGCTGTCCTTGTGCCCTCTGTCAGCTGCATCGCAGGGTCTGCTAAAGAAAAAATTCTGGTAAACAGTCTGGTTCAGGCTTCAGGAGTCAATTAAAGTTAACTGTGGTAAGTTAATAGGCCCATTCCACAACAGCCATTTTCCCAAGAAGTCGCAGGGTAAGCACAGGTGTTATTAATGACAGACAATCATTTTCTGATTCAGTGTAGCAGAATTAGATCCATACTGGATGTTATAATAACACTTGTACGTGCCCTGCGACATCTGGGAAAAATGGCTGCTGTGAAATAGGCCCACTGACTGTGGCCTAGCTGACCTAACTAACCTCAGATTTAAGAAATGCAATTTTCACTTTCTGAACCTTTTTACCAGACCACCATCAGCACTAGGCCTCATTGATTTTTCAATCAAAGTGATTTTTTTTTACCCACAAGAACTAAACATATAGATGATCAACATAGTAGGGCCCTATGATTTCCGCGATGCGGAAAACACGGACGGAATCACGGAATCTAGACATAAAGACGGAATTTTGTTATAAACGCGGAATTGCACGGAATTTGTCTATTTTTTGTGATAACATTAAAAATCCATTGTTTCCGTCAGCATTTCTCAGTTTAAAACATATAAACCCAATTTCAATCGGCTGCCAATGATGGGCCTGCCTGAGTTGAGTGCTACGTTGCCTAGTAACCATATGACAAATATTCATGTTCCTGCCACGCGGGATTGATTGCTGGATGATTGCGATGCGAACATGAAACGAGCAGCCGACAAGTCAACACCGCAAAAAAGTTGAGAAATACACAACTAACTGCAGAATATCGTGCCGAACAATATCCTAATGACTACTATGCGTCTGGCCAGCAACTCTTCTGTAAGTTTTGTCAGCACCCTATTGACTGGACCCGTAAAGATACATGCAACGACCACATCAAATCGGAAGTGCATATAAGAAACAAGGCTGCTAGCATAACAACCAGAGCCAGCTCTCTCCAGGTTACACTAGAATCAGCAACTGTGTATGCAAAGGATTGTAAATATGCTAGAGCAACTGACAATGAAATTACAGGACAATACAAAAATTACGTTTACGTTGAGGAAAATTAAATTTTGAGTTTTTTCCTTTAGGGAGGGTCTGAACTTTGACTAGTTTCAGCCATTTCAGTTTTTGTTTTTTACCTGTTATTTAGCCATGAGTGTGGCGCTGTTCAGTAAACAGATGAAATAAATAATAAATAAAAGATTTTTGTGTCTGTCCTTGACTTTTTAAAGGTGAAATTTAGTTAGAAGTTTAAAAAATCCGAAATGGCAAAGAATAAATCCGAAAAAACGGAATTTGAGAAAAAATAAAACGGATTTCATAGGGCCCTAACATAGGCCTCCTGCAACATAGATTTATGACCAGGTGTTGCAACTCACCGAAGGTGAAAAATTCATTGTCTTTAATGACCAATTGACTTTTTCTCTTCATCAGGCCATCAAGGTTTCTGCAGGAAGTGTAATTTCTAGCAAAGTATCTCAGGCCTCATTGTCTGTGAATGCCATCGAATCTGAATCTACCCTTGTCCACCACTGTCCCTTTTCAGCTGCACCTACATCATCTGTGTTGTCAACTGAATGTGTTTCCCCAACTTTGAAGTTAGAACTTAGTGTTGCAAAAACAGCGGACCCTCCAATTTACATGTTGCCTGACTCAAGTGGGACCAGACCTCTGAATCTGAAGAAATTCAAAATAACAGAATATGCTATACTGGAAAGACTGAAGAGAATTGACCAGGAGAAGGCAGCAGTGAACATTGATGATGACACAGTGTTCTGTGTTCTTGTGGCCCACGTGATCTCTAAACTTTCAGTAGAACAAAGACGCGCCACTCCGTTGAGAATATTGGGAATGCTACATGAGGCCCAGAAAAATGATATGGAACTTCCTGAGGAGCAGAGGGCATGTTTATGATCCAGAGTGAAATTATGTAAGGGTTCTGCTTGGTGAACTGTTTAGAAAAATGTGTGGTGACCTTTGCTTAACTTTGTTTCATGACTGCATCAGTAAAAATAGGACCGTGTGTGTGTGTGTGTGTGGAGGAAGGCATGGTTCTGAGCATATGTTTTATGGTACCTCAAACAGTAGTGGATTGTTACATCGTTACTCTTCACCCATGGGACAGAAGGCTTCAATTAGCACTTCATCGTATGGTCATTGTCAGTATGTTGTGCTTCTTCCAATAACATGTTCACGTGTTTTCTTTTGCCAAGTGGTGTCCATCTTAAGGCAACTCTTGGGATCCAGTCTTGCTCTATTGAATCCTTAGCAAATGTTGAAGCCATCTTAATTTCAATGTAATGTCTTTGGTATTGGTTGTATAATACAGCTGTTGGTAGGATATTGTGTTTACTAAAAGATCTAGGTTTTTACATAGTGTTGCTTTTAAGAGGCTGAAACCAAAGGTATACAGGTGGCATCCATTTAAAAAAAAATTGTTATGTCTCAACACTGTCATCTAGTGGTTTCTAGAGTGAAAATACGCTTTGGATCCCCGGCCCTTCCTGCTTTTATATTGAATATTAGGTTTTGGCCAGTGGTACCACTAGACTTTTTATTTCAATGCACTGGTTGAACTCTAATGATGATTCTTCTTTAATTACAAATTATGATGTTCAGGTAGGATATCGTGCATCTCCAACTGTCTCCAACAGTCTACTAATGCCCCCCTAATTTAGACAGGGTGGAATGGAATTACAGCCTGTCGCAGACATGGAAAGTCTGGGAATTTTATATTTTTATGTACAAAGTGTGGTAATTTCAGGGAATTTTGGTAATAGCATGTAGTTGTCCCCAAAATGTGATGTTTGTTTACTTCTTTGTCTTTTATTAACTTGTCTCATGCCTTGCTTGAGTTATGGTTACCTGTTAAGAAAGTTTTGCTCTAAAAACACTAAACCTGAAAATGGAGATTATAGATTGATTGGTTAAAACACCTTGTTTTTGAGCTTGTATTTATGGAGATGGTCTTTGAAATTCTGCTTTTTAGTTAGGGATTGTTGTGGAAAAGTTTGTGAATTTTAAGTTAAACTTGCAGTGGGAGTCCTGTTTAGAGCAGCTATGTTCTCCCTGCTCAGAAGAACCACTGTAGATGGATGAAGTCAGAAGTGGAAGTTCTAGGCCTATATGGGTGATGGCTCAACACATTCTACTGTTTACCTATACAAGAAGATTACAGATGGATTGGCATTTGTTCATGATTGTTGTGGGGAAGTGTAAATGTTGGTCAGGGTTCTCAGGTACTACCTGATTTCTTGCAGACAAAATTGTTTTTTTATAAAGTCACGCTCTGAATTTCTTGCTTTAACACTTTCCTGACCTTCCATAGAGAAATCAATACACACATACTGATGACATAATTGGACAATTTTACCTTTTCTCTGTTAAGAACACATAAAATGTCACATTGTGTCAAGGGGGGTTAAGCCATTCACACAAGTCATTATACTGGATTCTGTTATAATTATTTGGATTTAATCTTGTGTGTGTGTACTTTAGCTCATGAAGTGATGGCCCCAATGATGACAATGAGGTCACAGATGTGTATACAGTTTCTAATAACTCATTTATACCAGATGACAATGTGGTGTATATTCAGACAAATGATCATCAAGGGATGGCAAGTGCTGAGTTAAATGACCTGGACCATCAGTTCTGTCTACTAGATATTCTATCAAATAATGGTCATTTGGGCCATGTACATTACTTCAAAGTGTGTTTTTGCAAGCGCCGTTCAAGACTAAGGTCCTAAGGGGTTGCAGCCAAATTTGGTACTTATTTAGCCAACAGATATACACAACTCTCTGTTATTTCACTTTTTTCATAGTGTGCAAAACTGAAGATGAGCAGGGTTTTATATTCAAAATTACTCTCTGGAATATGCAACTTTTATGCAAATGTGCCTTCTTCCAAAATTGATTCAGTACAAAAAATACCTGAAAAAAGTTAGTTCTTTTGAGTTAGTTCTTTGAGTACTTTTACTCAAAAATGCCCGAGGATCTTTTAGCACATTTTTGTGATATTGGTTTATTGGGGTAGAACTGTGGAAAACAAACACAGATGCAAATACATGTGTCTGACAGATTAACTTCCCTTTGCATGTATCGATAATGCAAGTCACTGACAGGTACAAAGTACACAAGGAGGTTTGATGAAAATTTGCAAAATTAAATAAGGAATGTTACATTGCTAACATTGCTGATGGCCAGCTGCTGAAAGTGTATAACAAACACTGGATGAACATTTAAGCAAAATAAATAAAAGGGAAGAACAATTCTTTTCTACTGCAAATGCAGTGGAGCATACTGTAATCATTCACCTTTTATGATACCAATCCATTCATCCCTTACAGGAATTTAACCTGTCTGACACAGAAGAAAGACAATGACTAACAGAACACGTTTTTGTCCATTAACACATGGAGATGGAAGCTATTACACACACACCTTGGGAATTATAGTGGACTGCTTCATTGCCATCATCGGACTACCGGGAATCATTGTCCGTATTTCTGACCATACGATGCCTTTCCAGAGTCATTGTGTCGACTGGGGATCAATGCCAGCTTAGGTTTCATGATGTGTATTTCGATGGAACGGTACCTGACCGTAGCTTGTCCCATATGGTACCGGAACCGGCACACTGTAAAGTGCTCAGTAGTCACGGTGGTCTGTGTCTGGGCAGCTGTGCACTTTATGCCCTCCTGGATTTCACACTTGTACAGGACCCAGAGAAGTCTCTGCATATATTTTCAGTGATCCTTCTGATGCCAGCTCTACCACTAACGGTCCTCTTCCCCCTCACCTACAAGGCTCTCCAGCGCTGCAGGTCCATACAACAACAAGTTTAGGAAAATTATAGGGGCCCTGGCCCTAGTCCTTGGCATCTACATGCTCCTCTTCCTTCCATTCTGCATCAGAAACCTTTACTGCCTGGTGGCCATCAGTCATCACTACACGTGTCACAACAACTTGTCACTGGTGGCCACCAGTGCTCTTCTGTACTTGAGCCCCCTTGCAGACCCTCTCCTGTACATATTCATGAGACGGGATGTCAGGAACTCCTTGAACACCTCGCTGTGCCATAGGGGGCTTCTCAGACAAGTAGTCTGCAATGAGAGTGCCAGGCCAGAAGAGGAGCTCAGGCAGACAGCTGAGAGTTCTGTGAGGCAAACCCAGAATATGGGGAACTCGCTGCATGACACAGACTGAAAATTAAAGATTCAGCATCTTTGCTTGAATTAATTAGCCTAAATTAGGCTAATCAAATTTACTTGAAACATTTCAGAAATACTGTAGGTACAAATCATAGTTGTATGTAAGCACTTTTTAGTAACGTCTTTGTATATAAAATTCCCAAGGAGGTTGTTCTTTAAGTCATGTTTTAAATTTCTTATTCCGAATATAATCACTATACATGTAAACTAAACAGGATGTGATGATTTCTTATATTACTTCAGGAGACATGAACTAAAGAGAAATCAACAAAAGGCCTTTCCCTGAAGGACTTGTTTCCAGAAAAATAAAATGTTTACAAACATTAACCAAAGAGTCCTAACCATTATTCAACATGCTCTCAGAAATCTCTCTTGAATGTTGTGTTCCTCAGACAAACAAACTGCATGCATGGAATTCTCATCATGCAGTCCTATGCCTCAAAAGGAAATTTCAAATGTCCTGTTTGGCAGAGCTGAATAAAGGCTGAATTTGAATACTTTTGTTCTTGTTTATTGAAATCTATTGTAATATTTGAGAGGACACAGGTAAAAGGTGTGCACTACACTTTCTTATGAGGAATGATGATATCAAAGTTGAAAATAATGAAAAGCACTGATAGTTTGAAGTTTAAGCTAAAGTTCAAGCAAAGTTAAAGAGGTAAAGATATTGGTGGCAGAGAGCCTGACTACTGTATCCTGTGCTAAAGACATAAGTTGCACAACGTGAGACACTTGGTTTAAATAGCCAGTAGATGTATTTCAAACAGGAAAGAGTTGGATGGTCAAGTTTCTTTTCATTAGGCCTATTCATGTTAAAATGTATAATTTGTACAATGTATGTCAGACATTCTAATGAAATGTTTGAAAACAGTCTGGTAAATTTAAGTATACATTGGCATATGGTCATCTTAGAAACAAATCTCATCTTGCTGCACTTACAGTTAAACTATGTGGCAGCTATGACAACACACAACACTGTTGATGTTCCACATTACCTCTGCATTTGAAATTGTAAACTCTAATAACAGGGCTGCCACCTCTCACGCAATGAGCGTGAGACGTACGTATTTTACTGCCTTCAGACACCCTCACGCTTATTTTCATGAACATTAAACATGTAGGTTATTGAGTCATTACCTCATTTAGGCTGTTGTGAATCAAAAAGAGAAGAGAGAGAGAGACAGAATAGTATGGCCTATCTTGAGGAGTTAGGAGACGAGACAGGGGGGTTCAAATAGGACAGAACAGGTAAAGGAAAGTAGTCAGATAACAGGCTCTTTTTGAATGCTCTTTAACTAATAAGAAATTAATATAGTCTATTTAGGAATTTTTAAACACACACTTTGCATACACATTCCCACCCATGGCCTTAGCTTTTTGTGTTAAAATATTGTTCAAACATAATCTTTCTTATTAAACTGCTTCTTGTAGCACCGGCACATCTGCTTCCTGTTTAAGCATTTTATTTGTCGTGACTTTGTTGTTGATACTTTTCCCCATGCCAATTTTCTGCTAAACCCAGTGGTGGGAAAGGCCTTCAATAAAGAATTTCACTCACTGACTAATCTTGTTTCGTTTTTGCAGCAGTTCGGCTACTTAAAACATAACATTCAAAAGCGTTGCCTTTAGATTTAATTAAGAAGGCATTTAGACGTAGCTGCTGATCAGATTTTCACCCATGAACTTGCTTTTAAATCTGAAACACAGGTCTATAAAGTAGGCTACAGGTACATAGTCATTGCAGTAATCTTCTAGTGTGGGGACTGCTAAGCCCAAACTTGGTGCTTTTGTCGGTCACAAGCGGAATGCCCTTGTATTGTACATTTCATGCAGGACGACCCAGAATACAAGAGAACACGTAACATATAGAATTAAACACAAAATTCCCACGGACCCCTGTGCACGCCTTGTGTGGCTGCATGTGCGGCAAAATCCCCCTCCCTCCACCTCCGCCAAAAACACTCACTCCAAGGAATTTTGAAAAGTTGGCAGCCCTGTAGTAATTTCAAGATCTTGCACAGTAGGCATCACCTCTACCTCTGCATTCTGTCTAGTGGGATAGGTGTTGAGAAGCCGCACTGTGGTTCCAGAATGTCTGTCAGCTGCACCTTGTTACGTTTTTAAAAACTAAACAAACAGCACTCCATAGTCGCAGAGGGTTAAATCGGTGCAGACTAGACGAAATCACGAGCACAGAAAGACACAACAGGGTAATAGCCTAGTGAATGATTTAATTACATCGTACTGGATAACTGTCTTAAAGCCACTTTATGAGCAAATGCATGCTCCTGACTGCTAGAGCCACTGACATTGTTCCACAGTATCCCTGTGACCACTACCGTCACGGTCATTATCGGGGAAGAATGTCCGGATTGGACAAAGAGACAGATGGACAGACACCCATCGCTGCCGCAGAGCACCCAACACAGGCTTCTGCCGACATGCAGGCCGCTTTCACTAAATACAAAGAGAGAGGAACGGGAGGGGAGGGGTAGGGGATGACAGGAAGACGAGAATCCAATTCTTTTTCAATACCGCATATAGGCTGCGATCAGCCCCGCGCCCCCGCCTCCTTTTCTCTCGAGTAAGCTACTCGGTGAACAATGGCCCGGTGTAATTACGTGTAGCCTATATGAACATTTATTTCCTAGTTTAAACGACGTTACAAGTAAATAATTTAGTGTGGACGTTTCGCCTTGCAGTCAAATACGACTGCGCATCTTTGTGGCTCAATGCCGAAAAAGGCGATGTTGATGTCCCGACAGGAACGCTGTCCGTCTGATTTCCTATCCTATAATTTCAGAAAGAACTATCAAAGATCATCGAGTTCTATATGGTGAGTACAACACGACAATAAGTATATGTTTACGCACAATAACTTTGGTTCATTTACCAAATCAGTGTCGTGTAAGCGGTCATAAAAATATGAATCATAACTTGTTATGATCATAGCGCGCGACTCAACAGGTCCCTTGTACAGTAGCGGGGCATCCGAAGTTATCGCGTGCGTTACGCTGACGCAATTATGATATTCAATGTGTGTGATTGTACGGTTCGCCAAAGGACAGGAAAAAATACCTGGGCGGCGAAAACGAATCGTCAGAATGAGCTTAAGTCTTAAAAATTTAGGGATCAGTGGTTATATGGTAAAATTAATCATGAAATATATTTTGTACGTCTAAGATAGGCCGTGGCTACATTAGTTATTTCTTTGATTTTGTTAAAGGTTATCCTAATTTGAGGACAGACAACACAATAACATTCTTTTGACAGAGGAGCCTTAAATCAAGCGTTTAGACATAGCCATAGCCTGCGTGCAATTACGCAAGCATATTAAAGATAAGCACTATCTTACAAAATATTGATGGACCATACCTTATAAGGGCAAGTTTGAAACAAGATAGAGGGCATATAGAGTAAATGTGTTAATGTCAATGTTGCCATAGCTCTGCTGGAAAATTGAGCCATGCCCTCTCCACTGTCTGTAGTTGTGCATAGGTTACAATTGCATCATTGGAGGAGCACCAATAGAATGTTTGTGGTGTCTATTTGTCAATAATTTAATCTATTTAAGCAGTGCAAAACCCCTGTCTGCATGAAGAGCATTTGATTGGGATAAATGAATTATAGGCCTAATCACAGCAAACCCAACAATAAGCCAAATATATTTATTTGATTGTTATTAAACCCATACTTGTTTCCCTTTTCATTACCATACCAAAATCAGTGGAGACATGTTGCTTTTTTGCAATACAGGGATTTACATATATCTAATACTGATCAAATGCTTCAGTATCTCAGGCTAAGATCTTTTTCATTGTCAAAATTAATAATTTATACAGCAGTCCACTTCAGATATGATTTTTCATCAGTCCAGCTGCTGGACCAAAACATCTACTCTCTCTCTCTCTCTCTCTCTCTTTCTCACACACACATGTTCAGTCCTTTCTCTCTAGTTTTTCTCAAAGCATCTTTTCTCAAATATTTTACAGTTTTTCTAGTATAGGTTCATGAATTGCATCAACAACCTCAGGCTCAACTCCAGTGGGGAGAATGGTACTTGGTAGAAACAATTTCACAACATATAAGGTACACACACACACACACTGCAAGTTAATTTTGCCTTTACTGTACACCATGACACTGAATGATTTAATGCCGTTTTAGCTTGTTTTAGCTGTTTTAGTTTTAGCTTGTCATTGCTATCATTACTTGGTATCATGACTATCATGGTTTGTGACGTAATCTGTCAGATTGATCTATGTGATATTGTCAACAAAACAGGATCTTAGTGCTTTTGCTATATTAAAACAGATCATTCTGTGTGTGTGTGTGTGTGTGAGAGAGAGAGAGAGAGAGAGAGAGGAGTAAAATAGTTTTCTACTAGATTTTTCAGTAGATTGAATGAGGTGAAGAGAGGACTTTTGGATGAAGGCTTGGGATACATGTCTCTGAGGAGGTGGTGTCCGTCGCCATTTGAATGCAAATGTGGAGGGAGAACAAGGAGACTGTGTGCTATGTCCGTGTGTGTGTACGTGTGTGTGTGTGTGTGTGTGAGAGAGAGAGAGAGAGAGAGAGGGAGAGATTGAATGAGAAGAAAAGAAGAAATAACTCGCCACACATTCAGACACGTTTCCCCCTGTTTACTGGTAGTCAGACGTTCTTTTAGAGACAGCTGAGATTCAAGATGTGTCTCTCCCAGCCATCAGACATGTTGCAGACATGTTTGGGACTGAAATAAGAGCTTTAACTAGATCTGTTTAAAAGAAACAATGCTCTTTTAGCCAGTGATCCAGGTTCTTATTAACTAGCTGAATCATGTCACGCCGGAAACAGAAGAGACCACAACAACTTATGAACCTCTCTCCGTGGAGCTCATGGATGCATGCGCATGGTGAGAAAGTGATGTTCATATTGTCTTACAGTTTTTCTCATCCCACAGTGTAAAGGCAGATAGTGCTGTAAAATAGTAATACTTGATTTTAAGGATTTTGTCAGCAGGTATAATGTTGGATATTAAGGAATGATGGATATTAGTATTGGATATTAAGGAACACCACATGGAGATGATGTAGTCATCTAGGAAAGGCCAAAATGTTTTATCTAGCCCTTACTTTCCATACCATATCATTTTTAAGATATATTTTTTTGCCAGTGTACCAAATGACAAGGACTGTTGTAAAAGATGTTGTCAAAGATGAAGCAGTTTGGCCTAAATTCACATTGCAATAATACCAGAATACTAAGGAAGTAACAGAAAAGGAAAATACTTTTTGTTTTTGATTTAAAGATAGGTTACCTGACTGCAAATACTAGCCTGTTTCATGCAGTTTTGTTTTTTCTTTGCCTAGTCAGTGGAGTGTGACAAATGGAGTAGCTGTGCCTGTTTTTAAATATCTCATTAGGGGCTTCCTTCGTCATAGGCTTTTCTAAGTTGCCTCTCATGTTTCGAGGGTTCAGGTGCCTAGACCACCCAGGTAGGGGAAGTGTTTAGACATTGTGATATTTGGTGAGAGAAAATGGAGGGAGAGAGGAAAAGAACTTAGACACTTAAAATGTAACTGAAGTAGCACCAGATCTCATTGTGCTTCTGCTCTTTGTGGACAAGCGCTCAGGCATGGACCCAGGCAGGAAGTCTCCGTCTTTCTCTCTCTCTCTCTCTCGCTCTCGCTCTCTCTCTGCCTGTCTCACTTGGTCCCCCGGACCATGACCTCAGTTCTTGCAGTAGCTATGCATGCACAGGTACAGGAAATTCCTAGACACTATTCATCTGTTAAATTAACATTGACTGTGTGTGTCCATGATGAAAGATATATGCTACACATACAGTACAGTACACATTTTCTTCATTCCTATGTGTATTGTGATGGTCAGTTTCTTTAACCAATGTTAGTGCCCGTACAGTGTCCTGCAACTCATCGATAGGCTAACCTCTCCCTCCTGACGGGGTTAGGAGAGAAGGTAAATGGTTAGATGAAAGGCCAGGCCCACAGAGAGGTTGTGTCTCTGTGTTTTGGGGCCAGCTGAGGAGGGGAAGGGGGTTAAGAAGGTTTAGTGGATTCTGTGGGAAGGTCTATTGTCCTCTGGCATGTGTTGCTGTGGCAACAAGGTCGGCTGTAAGTGGTGTATAAAGTGTTTTGAGTGAGCGCAAGGATGGGATTTCAGAGGAGCTGGGATAAAGGGATAAAGATTAGCAGTATGTAAGGAAGAGCCGAAAGCCAGAGTGCCTAATTATTTTTTAACAGTAATGCCTTGTAATGAATGATGAACATTCTCACAATTGTATATCTCCAAGTTTGGAACACTTAGGCTCTCCTGTCAAACCAGAATGTTTACCGTTTGTAAAGTGGCTTTTTATAAAGTACATCCACTTATGTAAAATTTAACAGTTTGGGTAAAATACCAACTTTATTTTTTTTATGAAGTTTGCAAGCTAGCTAGCACAACCATGATTGGCTACTAATATTGTTGCAAATGCTTGTTATTCCAATCTGCATAAAGTGTAAACTTTAGGCAGCAATTTACTGCTGCATTTTTTCTTATCAGTGTGTAAAAAGGTTGCTCTTTGGTTTCTCAGAAAAGACGTTTGCAGTGAGGTCATTCAACACAAACCTTGCCACGGACCCTTCTTCATTTGCCACACCATCCCCGTCTTGGAGCTGCCAGCTCCCTCTGGCTTCCCCCCCTTCCAGCAAAGGGCCTCTCATCTCCTCCCTGCCAGCTGACAGCTCCGCATCCACTGCCCTCTCCAGCCAGCCTAAGCCCAAACCCTCCCACCAGTACGCTCATCCACCACTGGACATCCCTCCGCCTAACCTGCCTCATCCTGCCCAAACTCCCACGCCGGCTCCCTCCTGTCAGAGCCATTGTTCTCGACTCCTCATGGCGTCTCCAAAGCTTGGCGTGTCAGCAACCACTACCACGTCTTCTTCCTCCTCCTCTTCCGCCGCCCCACTCTGCCCACCTCCCCACCCCCCCACTGGCAGCCCCAGCCCAATGCCTGAAGGACCCCCAAGCCCAGTGACCCCTGACCCCAGCCCTGGCGCCATGCCCCCCGAGCCACCGCGTGCCCACCTCAGCATTGCCGTGATCCTGGAGGAGCTGCATGTGCTCCAACAGCGGCAGATCCATCAGATGCAGATGACCGAGGAAATCTGCAGACAGGTGCTGCGCCTGGGGGGTGCTTCATGTGCATGGGACACCCTCCCACTCCTCCTGCCCCCTCTGCCCCAGCTGTGCCTGGAGGGCTCCAAGAGCGCCTCAAGGCTGTCTTCCCAGTCTGCCCCCACCCCTGCCCCGGCACCAGCCTCGGTGCCTCCCCTTCTCGCCTGTTTCTCATCGTTGCTCCCTCCCCAGGGTGCGTCCAAACCCTCTAAGCCAGCACACCCGTTCTCTCAAGTTCTGCGCCCAAACAAGTCCCAGCTGGAGACCTCAATTGTTGGAGGAGGAGGAGGAGGTGCAGACAGCCAGGCATATCCGGCCTCCAGTGCCCACTCCTCATCCACCTCCTCATCCACTTCCTTTAGTGCTTCCAACTCTGCCAGTTCTGGCTACCCTCTCTCTTTGGGTTTACCTGCCCGCACCATGCATGAGAAGTCCCCCAGTGCTCTGTCAGCAAGTGGCCTGGCTGGTCTCGCTCTCTCCCACCCAGCCCTACCAGCGGCTGCGGCTCAAGTTGCTCCCCTACCTGAGCCGAACCCGTCGACTGCCCTGGCATGGGGTCGGCGTCGTTGTCATTCCTGGGGCGCCCGCACCACCACACGTGCCGTTTCTGTGGCAAGCAGTTCAGCAGTGACTCATCCCTGCAGATCCACCTGCGCTCACACACGGGCGAGCGTCCCTACCAGTGTCCCGTGTGCTTGAGCCGCTTCACCACGCGTGGCAACCTCAAGGTGCACTTCCTGCGCCACCGCGAGCAGAACCCTGAGCTCTCGCTCTCCTTACTCCCACCAGCCCTTTTCACCTCGGGTGCTACGGGTGGTGAGCAGAGCCAGCTCGCTCCGGGCTCCGGTGCCGCAGGAGTGGCCGCGCAGCGCCAGCGGAAGAGGCAGGCAGAGGATGATCTGTTTGGCGACTGCCTGGAGGTCGGCGTGCCTGGGGGCGCGACTGGGGGGGGAGGCGCGTCATCCCAGCGCACCCCACCATCCTCTCTCCCGTTGCCTCCAAGCGTGGATATCGCCCTGATCTCAACGGCACACTCGCTCATACAGCTGAACCGAGCTGCTGCAGCCGCTGCCGCAGCCGCCGCCTCCCTGTCCTCGGAGCGTAGCGCGCAAACACCCTCCTCTTCCTCCTCTTCTTTGTCTTCCTCTGTGTCATCCACCACCTCTTCCACATCCTCCTCCTCCTCCTCACTGGCCTCCTCTCTGCTGTCTGCTCCAGCTTCCTCTCCGTCTTCTTCGATCGCGGGGCTCCTCAAGGGCGCCAAGCAGCAGCGCTTCGATGAGAACACACCACCCCTGCCGACGCTTCTTCCTCATACGGCCTACTCCCAACTGGCCCACCTTCCCAAACTCCTTTTCCCTGCTGCCTCCCACCACCACCCTGCCCTGGGCCTTCTCCGATCCCCAACCTCCTCTTTGGTGGCATCCCAGCAGTCCTCCTCCTCTTCGTCCTCTTCCAACTCCACCTCCTCTTCTCAGCAGCTGCCGCAGCTCAACTTCCCCTTTTCCTCGTTCCCCAAAGCCGCAGCTTCATCCACAGCCTCTGCCTCTGCCTCCACCTCTGCCTCCCCGTCCACCTCCACCACCACCTCTGACACCTCCAAGCTGCAAAGGCTGGTTGAGAAGCTGGAGAAGGAGCCACCGAGCCCATCCCACTGGTTGTCTTCCACTGGAGAGGCGTCACTGGGAGGCAGCATGAGTGTCACGTCGGCCTCAGCGCTCTCCACCGCCAGTAGCTACATGAGTTCAAGCGCTTCCGGAACCTCACATGGTGCCTCCTCCTCTCCATCCTCCTCTTCCACCATGCTGACTCCAGCGTCCACCTTCACCCGGGAGATGTTGGCTGCTCTGGGCATAACGGCTGGCAGGCCGTCTGGTTTAGCTGGCATACTGATGCCCAACCTGGGAATGATGAGCGCAGCAGCAGCAGCAGCTGCCCTGGCGCCCAACCAGTGTGGCATCTGTCTGCGGGTGCTGAGCTGCCCGCGGGCGCTCCGCTTGCACCAGGCCACGCACCTCGGCGAGCGGCCGTTCCCTTGCAAGCTGTGCGGACGCTCCTTCTCCACCAAGGGGAGCCTCAGGGCTCACCTGGCCACTCATCACGCGCGCCCGCCAAACGCCCGCGCTCAGAACTCGTGCCCGCTGTGCCAGCGCAAGTTCACCAACGCCCTGGTCCTCCAGCACCACATCCGCATGCACCTGGGAGGCCAGCTGCCACCAGAGGGCGAGGGAGAGCTGAACTCTGATGTCGCAGAGCCGGACTCCTTCTCCCTGTTCCAGGAGTCTGAGGGTGCCACCGCCACTGACAACACTGTCACAACCACCGCCACCACTACAGCCATGGGGCTCAGTGCGGTAGATTCCACTTCCTCAGGTGGCGAGTTAAAGAGCACAGAATCCAGTCAGACCACAGAGTGTAGCACATCTGCAAGCAACTCCATCTCTCTGTCTGTCGGTAATGATGGTGGGGTGTCCCTGTCCACTGCGGGCAGCCCCAGACGCTCATATAGCCCTGACCCGGTCCCACCCTCCGACCTCAGTCCTGACCCCAACCTAAATCCCACCGCTCATGTTCTCTCATTGGGCAGTGTGGAACCACCCGTCCTGAGTGCCAGCGTTCCACCGCCACCACCACCCAAGTCTCTCTCCCCATCTCCTCCTGCTCTCACTGCTTCTCCAGAATGTTCCACCCTTGATGACCCCCATGTGGAAAATCCCACTGTTGTGACCCCAGCTAGAAATGCCACTCCAGGCCCAGGCTCTTCTGTAGTGACCAAAGCCGACAGTCCTTTAAATCTGCTAGGGGACAACGACAATGAGTTAGGCAATCATCCTTCATTCCTCTCCATGTTTCCAGCTGTCAGCAGGTCAGATTTGGAGAATCTTCCAAGTATGTCTTCACAGAGCACAGAGCACAGGTCACAGCCCCCTCCTCAGTCCAGTGCCAGCTCCCCACCTTACCCGATGCCAACCTCAGGCACTGTGAACCAAACTAGCACGCTTGACGTGGACTTGGAGAGAACTTGCAGCCCAAAGCCCAATGAGGAAAGCAAGGTGGAGGCATCTTCTTGTTCAACACCAAAGAGCACCCAGATGTTGAGTGTCAGCCTGGATATGGACAACCAGGCAGTGCCAATACTGGACACTGTGGAGAAGGACAGTGTTGAACCTGGTCAAGAGGACCAAGAACAAACTCACAAACAGCTGAGGGAGCTGAGGACAGAGAGTTTTCTCTCTCCTTCTTCTGTGAAGGATGAAGCGAAGGATCCTGGGAAAAACACTGGGCCCAAGCAGGAACAGGCAGAGACACTGACGCCTGTCATATTGCTCCGACCCTGCCACACCCTGCAGCACGGCCAGAGAAGAAGACCTACTGCTGCTCTGAATGTGGGAAGGAGTACGCCAGCCGCAGTGGTCTGAAGGTGAGAGAATCCTGTAAAAGACAATTTTACCAGCGTTTTGGTCATATCATTTTTTTATGTAGCATATAGCATCACATATCATATTAGGTAGTAAACTTTTTATTTTTCTGTCTAATTCACACAGGGCCACATGAAACACCATGGTGGAGCTGTTTCCAAGCCTATGCGCCCCCCTGTGAGATCTACACGTTTCAGCTCTGAGCGACACACTGCCACCTCAGTGTCCACTCCCCTCTCTGCCCCACCTGCTACAGCCACCAGGGCATCTGTCAACTTCTGGAACCAGTATCAAGCCTTCCTTAACAGCACCAGTGGAAGCCCAGCTGAGGATCTGACTCCAGGCCTTGCCAGTCAGAGCCAAGGGAGTTTGGAGATGCCTCAGTTAGCCGATTCTCCAATCAGATCCCAGCTGATGATGGAAATGGCTTCAGGGATTGGCTCCTTGGAAAAGGAAGATGGAACAGATGGATGAGGTGATTCGCAGACCAGTGTTCTGGTGCTTTTAACAGTTCTATGCCTTCAAATAAATATGTATGTTATTGTTTTCACTGTTTTATTTCTTGTTGGTCTTTTTGCTAGCCTATGAGTCATTGGTCTGATTTGTTGGTTGTTGGTCTAATGTAATGATTGTGCTTTTTTATTTTACATTCTTCAAAGAGGACAACTTGGGGGAAAAAAAACATAGCTGAAATGTAGCATACATACTCTTTATTACGATTTGACAGCATCAAAATATTTTGGCCCAGTTTCGATAGACATTTGTTTTGAGGAAAAAAGGTGAATTAGCTGAAAATTAGAACTAAAGATATGAAATCTGCTAAGACCTGAAGAAGTAACAGGGAAAGACTTGGGGTCTCTAAACTTTGTACATATGACCCAAAGCTTCAGATATTTGTGACTGGCTCATGTATTACTGTGCAGTTATTAAATTGTATCAATATGACCTACATTTTACTCTCCATACACTAATTAACTAAAAAAGGCCCAACTGTTTTATCAGAGAATTCAGTTAAATTAATAACTAATGGTAGCCATTTGTGAAATGTTTGACTGTAACGTTTGCTGTTTGGATCCACAGTGCCGTACATTGTCTGTTGTTTGGGTTGTTTGGGTTCCTTTAAAGGAAACCGTCGATTTTGTTACTGTTGTATCTTTTCAAAACAGCTAAATCAGACATAATAGTCTGTACATTTCGTGAGTTGTTATTTCAGTGTATGCTCAAAAGTGAAGAGTAAAATAAAAGTTTGGTAATGATACCATTAACTAAAGGTGCTGCCTCACTTTTTTGCCCACTTCATTGTCTGCAAAACAAGCCAACAAATAGTTCATAGTTTGTCATGAAAGTGTGTGTGTGTGAGTGTGTGTGTATGTGTGAACATGCATGTGTGTGTGTGTGTGTGTGTGTGTGTGTGTGTGTGTGTGTGTGTGTGTTTACAGGCACAGCACCCTCTCAGGCCTCTTCACATACAGGCATCACTAATCCTAGATCTTTCCTAACACAATTAACCATCCCTGCCCTCCTCTGTGTCTGACACACCAAGCGCAATGAGGAGGAATGGCAAATAGGCGGAACAAGGCCAGATGGCCCCACACTGGCTACTAATCTGCACAGCCATGACAACCAGCGCAGTCATGCAGTGGTGTACTGTTGCTGTGATTGTGTGTTTTTCTGTCTGGGTGTCACACGGTCAAGAGAATGTGACAGGGTAAGTTGGTATGTTTGGTCATACAAACTTGCAACGTTGTTTTCTCAAAGAAGATACTGTTGTGTGGCACACAGAAATATTGTTCACCAAGGCTGAAAATATTTACCCAAGCAGAGGAGGGAATGGATGATATGGTAACTTGGGACTTCACGAGAAATATTTGTGTACTAATGTGGCTACAATTCTCTTGAATAACTGTATCATGAATTACATAGAATTTCTTGGTATTATGTACATGTCACCAGATGACAGTTACACATACTGGAAAAACAGAGAGGGGAGCAGAAGAGACACCACACTTTTGGATGATCTCCATGTGAGACTTAGCCAGGCAAAACCACAGCTGTCTGTGATCACCAGACCACTTATACAATCTTTGTGTATGGCAACATACTCAATATCTTGTGACGCCAGTTACAGTTGCTCAGTTGTTGTTATTATTATTATTATTATTATTATTGTTATTATTATTACCCTTTCCTGTTAATCCTTTGTAGTTGAGCAATCTGTGTGGGCCATATGAAAAAAAGTGTGCAACTTGTTTATACCACCACTAGGAGTCTCTATTGGGCCTTGGCATATTGCTTCAGTGGAAACAGTACCGTGAAAAGGACATATATCAGTGGCGTTGTACAGGTTGGCACCAGTCAAGGGTTTCCAGCATGATACACTAAATCAAGACACCCTCACTTGCTGCATGCATAATATTCATTCTAGGTGTTTCACCTGTCTTATTTGCTCTCCCTTTGTAGATGGTACAAACAATATCTGCTTTTCATTGAACTATAGTGGGAACATTGCCCTTTCTCTCTGTAGATGACACTAAAGCCAAGTGATATTTGTGTTTTCCTCAGCCTCACACACAGATTGCTTAGACCTGCATGTTCACCACAATTATAAAGATAAGGTAAACACTGCTTGTTTTAGAATAAATCATTCTAAAAGACATTTAATTCCAATCATGCTCTCTATTCTTTGCTCTATAATATAACCTATGACCAAATCAAAAAGAGCCCCTTCACCAAAATGTTTACATATGTAAACAAGAGGGAAGTGTACAGGTTTTGTTAATGTTTATGGGAATGGTGACTTTGGATTGGAATGTGCTTTGAGGCTATGTTACAATGTTTTGTTTGCCTAATGGAGTATCAGGTTTGGCCTCTCCCCTGAATGTGACCAGTTTGGCTTGGTGCTGAAATCATCCACTCTACACAGGCTGCTGAAGTAGAGCTGGAAAGATCAGTGAGTGGAGAAGCCCTGTTAAACATATGCCAACAACATGAGAGAGTGCAGATGCTTGGAGCTTGTTGTCCGCCTCATCTGTACAGGGTGGGTCACTATCCAAAAGGTATTTCTGGTATTTATAAGCCTCTCTCACTCAACAGGGACCACTTACCTGACTTTATTAAGTTAGAATTGCATATTTCTTTGAAATACTGCCATGGAACTGCTAGATTTGTTACAAACCTTAGTAAAAGCCTAATACAGAACGATTCCATCATTTTCTACAAAAAGAATCAGGGAACAACAAAACTTTCACATTATACGTTCAAATCACATAAAAGAGATATCTAGCCTGTGTCTAGTCCATAGTCCACAAAAGTCTAACTTTGTGTGGGGAAAGAATGGCTATTAATCTTTTCATAAGCAGGCGAGCCAAAAACAAGGGTGATATCAAGGACGTTTCTGAGAGGAGGGAGGATGGGCTAAACATTAAGGGGGAGGGCTTTGGTTTCTGGAATAGGAATAACGCGGCCTCTAGGGACCATCAACCTACCACGTCTGCAGCTGAGAGAGGTCCAGAGAGGAGCATCAACACAGCCAAGCACATGACCGAAAGAGAAGAACAGGATCAGGAACAAAGACGGAAAAAAATACAAAGATACGGAATGAGAAGTGTTTGGTTTGAGGACCAGTCGGAAAAGTGAAAAGTGGAACCAACATAGTCGCTTGGCAGAGTTGTCAAACCATCTCAGTTTTAAAATAGACAAGATCAACGTAAGTGCACTTGGATGCAGTAGCGTAGCCTATTTATAAAAATTTCACAAATGCACAGGCCTATGTAAGTGGATGCAACCATTTGGTCACTGTACCTTATTACAGAACTATAACTTATTTTCTTACTACGTTTCACTTGCTGCAATGTTCTGACAAATAGAGAAGAAGTCGGACAGAGAAATAGGTAAAATAGGCAATAGGGAAAGCAACTGGGGCACAGATTCATAACTTTATTACTTGACGTCGACCAAGGAATGGCGCTCGCCGAGTTGCTGCTCGTATTCGCATGCTGGTTGTGCGTTGACGGGGCTGCACCCAGGCAAGAAGTCAAACCAGAGGTGAGTTCCACCACACTCAGTTAAACAAATATCATGACCACACCTATGAGATACAAGTGGTAATGTAGCTCTTTAGCTCTGCGGAGGTTTAGTTCGTCTTAACACGGATAACACTAACGTCCTTACCGACGTTACTGATCCACCCTGTAGGCCTACTGTAAAATAGGTGTAGAAGTGATTTTTGTGTTGGTATTACTGGTATAAAGCAAACACAAAAACAGATACAGTGTTGCAGGATTGTTTCATCATGAACGTCCTTTAATCATACTGTTTAGAAACAAGAGTTGCCAGAGGCACTATTGTTGTGAAAGAACTGGGCATGAAGCCAAACACAAATAAACTTTTGGGCAAACAATTGTTAAAGAAACACCTCATCTTGAACTATGATCAATGAACGCCTCAGCCTCTAGAATTGAATCTGTGCTTGAAAAAAAGGTTCTTGGATTTCCATAGAGCTGTTTTGAAACCAAGAATTGGCCTCAATCCTCTGTCAACAATTCTGTTGCAGTTTCACTGCCATGAAAATTATGTGAAGACTGCCAATCTCATTAACGTGCCCAGAAAGAATGGGTGTCACCTTCAAAATACTGTAGACTGGACAAAGGACTGTGCACTGTGTTACTGTCTAGCAAATGGTTGGCAGCTTGCCAAATAATAGACAGGCTGGAGCCAACTGTTCAACTTCATTTGGAGTGTCATGCCATAGTGTCCAATGTCAGTGTGCTTTCTGAGTCTAGAGAGCCTCAGTAATCTCATACACAGATTTGTTTCTGTCTGTCTATATCTGTTGATATCATCAAGAGTGTCAGTGTGCTTTCTTTGTCTAGAAAGCTTTGACAATCTCTTTCGCACAGGTTTGCGTCTGTCCGACTATATCTGCTGATATCAAGCTAACCTAAGTACCTAAGAACCTAAGCATTTTGTACGCATCCATCTCGTCTGTATACTTTTTTGGGTGTCTGAATTCATATATAAATCAGGAAAATGTAGAAAAGTGTTTCAGGACATCTTTGCTCTCTGAAGCAGGAGGTCGAAAGGCAATTGGGTGGTGAGAAACCAAAGATGCTGAGGATGCATAAAGAAGGAAAGACTGGAAAATGTCATGGCTTTTGTGTTGTGGTTGAACGTGGCCAGATATGGTGTGGATAGGTCTGGGGGATGGGGGCTTCAAAAAGGATGAGGTCTGTTTTTCACTAAAGGGAGATCTAATGGTTGACATATGTCTTGAGTTATGCTCGAAACTGGAGGGAGGGGTTTGACAAGGCAGAAAGCCCCCACCTCCCCATCCCCCATTGCAATTCCCAGGAAGTTATCTTGTTTCAGAAGGAAGTCCACCGGTCGGTTTGGTGAGGATATCCTCACAGCTGTACTGCTTTATATGTGGGCCACAATGATGATCTTTGGCGAGACCGTCAAGTAGTTCTACGGTAACGACAATTAAAGCATGTGGACAGAAAATTATGTTTCTTAAACACGCATCCACAACTCCTCCAACACAAGCCACTGGAGGTTAAACAGAATTAAAAATGCTGACTCACACAATGCACAACACAAGTGGACTTGACATCTAAGATGTGTAGGAGTTTATTTCTTTGCTCATCAGTTCAGTAAATATTTTGAAATGGTTAGTACTTGATGACGAGTTGTGTGGTAGGATGCATCCCAGCATCTTTACAGAAACCGCGAGGTCAGTATTTTTCCAGCCACAGCCCCTGACATCACATCCTGTGTAGCTGTTGCCCAAATGGATCCATCTGGGATGTGACGCATGGGGAGGGTGAGGTGCCGCTAGTTAGGCCTCACAAGAAGACTTCAATTACAAATCTCAGCTAATGACTTAATTAACAAGTTATGAATGTTAGTATTATTGAAGCACTAATATGAGCTGCTGATGTTTATGGTTTATGGTAGAGCCAAAATCTTGCCACTAATTATACATTATTAAACATGAATAAACTGCTAATGGTAGATGTAAGAAACAGTTACTAATATTGCACCATATAGTTACATATTGTGCAAGGCATGTATAGTAAAAGACAGAGAGAAAATTGAAAAATCATATGGCCTAATGGGACTTTGAACAAGAGAGTTAGTTGTCATAGTAAATAAATAACCACTAAGGCCTATTGGATTTAATTGTTGATTTTGAAGGCTTTGGCTAATATAAAAATCATTATTTATACTTTGCTAATGGAGAGGGATCTGCTGAGAAAGCCTTCTTCTGGCACTCAGAGGGTGTCGTAAGTGTGGGGAGCTGACAGAGGAAGACTGAAGGAAGTCTTACAAGAAACAATGAGAGAGAGAAAGAGAGCAGGGTCCACAGGGACAGGAAATACAGTGGGAGGAGTAGTGCCCACATGGAAGACAGACAGGTCATTGTCGTGGTGTAGATGAGGTCATTGTGGGAATGAGAGGGTGCAATGTATGTGTGTGTGTGTGTGTGTTTGAATGAGCAAGATGAGATCAAGCTCCCCCTGAATGACCGGAAAAGGACGCCTGTAGTTGCCACTTGCATCCGCTCCTTGCGTCTGCAGCTGGGCATAGATATGTCTGGAAGGGATGGCAGGAGGAGGGAGTTTGCTTGTCTAGACGTCTGGTCTGCTGAGGCCCGTGCACCTCTCCTTGGGTTCAGTAATTGCTAAAAATCACAGTCTTGCTAAACACTTGTTTTGTGCAATGGTCAAGTGTATCATCTTCACCAGTGCCTAAAAGACCTTGTTGGTCTGTTAGCCTTCCATGGAAGTCCCCAGTCTTATTATGATGTTATGACGATGATGACTCTTTAAGTGTCTGGCATGAGCAGACCAACAGGAAGCGCTACTTCAGGCACTTTTAGGTTGTTTTTTTTATTGTCATGTTTGGTAACCCACAGTGGTAATTTTTTTGTTTCTGGACACTGAAATGCTTGGCTGTTTATTGTCGGGGAAGGATTTGCTGCAATTATTGTTTCTCCTTGGTAAGCAGCTATTTGACTAGCATGCATAAACATTGTTTTGAAGATTAAGCACTGCATTCCAGGGTTCATATTCAGTGTCCCTCAACAAACCACAAGTATGTAAGGATAAAAACAACAGATAGGAAATAGGTCTATGGCTTTTTAGATCACATAATGGTTAGAAGATGCTAACATTCCCAGCATGCCTCTTTCTCTCATAGGAATAAGAAAATAGAGTTCAAGTAGTTTATTGATACATGGATTACTGTTTTAATAGATATATTATTATAGATATATTATATATGAGTATGTGTTAATGTGTTTTGAATTCATATCAGCTTAAGAGGCATCTGCATATCAGTAACACTATGTCAGCAGTATGTTTAGATGGGCGTGGAGCATTTTTAAATTTGATAGTGGGAGTCCATGCTCTCTATACAGTTTCTAATTCAGTCTTGGATGAGAAATTGCATCAGGAGCAAGTTAGGAGGCTCTCCCCGTGTGTGACTGCTGTGGACTTGATTGCTGTTGACTATTCCGTTTTTTCCATTGGCGCTGAATAAACGGAACAACTGAGTAAATTTTTTTCCTCTTAAATTTCTCTCTCTCTCTCTGCTTTTCCCTTTCTCTTGTTCTTTTTGTGTATGCCACACAGGCGGAGAAGATGATTGCAAGGAAACCCTACTGTTTGCATGCATAGACAACACAATAGTGTAGTGTAGCTTCTGACTCTGAACAATCTCAGTCATATTTTTTCAAATTTATACGGGTAGAAAGAAGAAAAGAAGATTCATAATGGCATGTGGATTAGCTCACTCACTAGTTCACTCCAGTGTCAGTCCCATAGTGTCAGAAGTAGTGCAACTCTCTGCCGACACCAGTAAAAGCATACATTGCCCATTTTGGTCAATTAGATGGCATGACGTGGATGGTCTTTGCATACCAGAATCATGATATCTGTTGAAACTACTTGTCTGGAGAACCCCTCATGCCAAGAGAGGCAAAGAGGAATTAGCAGAGTAGCAAAAAAAAGAGTGAACTTTCCATGAATGCCTTTTTCATGAAAAACCCCTCTGGCCCCAGCGCAAAGCCAGGAAGAACTGGCAATGAGACGGACAAAAAAAAAGAAAGAAAGAAAAACCCCCTAGATAAAGAAATAATTGAATCTACAGTATGCCACCCCAAGTCTCCCTTTAGACATGTCTCTGTGCACAGCAGTTTGACTGCTATTCTTGTAGATGAATTTGTCCTCTTCATTTCTCCATCACTTTTTGAAATGTTTTACTTTTTCATTCATCTTTTTCTTTTTTTTTTTGTTGTTGTCGTTGTCCCATCCCCCCACGTTTTCATGTCGGCCGCCTGCCTTCCTCCTCTTTTCCTCATATGGATGTGACACAGTGAGTCTTTATTTCAGGCCTGTAGCTGAGAGTGACTCAGAGCCAGGGCGGCTGCAGTTGCAGATGAAGTCCAAACACAAGTGTGTGTGTGAGAGAGAGAGGCGGGAAAGGAGGGGGGGGGGGGGTGCACAGAAACACACACTGTGATCATTAACCGGGGTGGATTCAAGATTGTAAAATGGAGTGAGTGAGTGGGTTGTGAAAGCTAGAGGAAAGGAGGATGTGAAGAATAGGTAGAGGAAGTAAAAAAGATATTTATAAAAAGTCTGAATTGCGTCAGTGTTAGACAGCAGGCGCAGTGACACAGTTGGCTCTGTTTGACACACAAACACACCATGCGTCCAAAACTGGTGAGATCCCCCCTGAAGATGTAAGCAACCTGGATAGATGAAGGCTTAACCGCAAAATTACGTCAGTGCATCACCATCCTGCTGGGCTCTTGTGCGTGTGTGTGTGTGTGTGTGTCAGAAACGATGTTCCCGTAAAACAAGGAAATTCCGAGCTTTCGAAAGGGTCTTCAGTTCCATGGAGAGGAGAGGAGAAGAGACGGGTAGATAGTAGAGTGGAGTCAGGACACTACTTGGGGTGTGGTGGCATACAGCTATTGACCCTCGGGATTCTGGGACGGATGGGGGTGGGCAGAGCGGGAGGAGGAGGAGGAGGACGAGGCTGAGGGCCTGGAACGAGAGTGAGCTTCTGACTTTGAGGTTTGGACGAGATCAGAGAGAAATTCCCAGTAAAATTACTGACTGACTATGTGGTTTCACTAGAGACAGCAACTGTCTCATACAAATTCAACGGAGCACAAGGCCATGTCCAATATGCTCCCTCCCTCCTTCCCTCCCTCCTGCCCACCCTTCCTGCTCTTGCTTTCTTCTCTTTGTCAAATAGAAGATTTATACACGCAAGTGTCCTACTGATGTGCGTACACTGACATGACGTCTCTGGTTGTTCTCTAAAGTTATGCTAGAAAAACAACATAATTTAACACATGTGCCACAGCCATGCCTAGTCTTCTTATCACACTCTTTCCTATCATGATAAAAGTCCCTTTGAACAACAGCAAAAAAACTACAGTGGCTTCAGCCCACTTTTAATCATGTGGTTGCTGATGACATCAAAGCATGGTCTTAGCTCTTGTCCTATCACAGGATTGGATGAAGCATGCGTCTCTTCTTAAGTTCTTCCTTTTCATCAGAAAAAAACAAAACAAAATCACATGAACGGCTCAGAGCAATGAACGCTGCCAAGGAGACCTTTGGAGAGAGGCCCCCACCCACCCTCTCTGGCTGGACTCCAGTGTCTCCTAATGTTTTCTGTTATGATTGTCGTAGTTGGGGCGAGTGAGGTCGTGTTCAGGCTCAGCAGAGACCCATATTTTGTCCATTCAGCTTGTTTTATTCAGCCATAAACAGCTGACCTCAGCACAGGCACTTAAATTTGGGCTGCCCCAGTTTCATTGTGTTGATGTATTCCTATCAATTTCAATGCAAAGTGTTTTACGCGATATGAACATGCAGTGTTTGTGTTATAGTGGGGGGAGTCTTGTGTTGCTCTGGGTGTTTGTGTAGACTGTAAAAAATGCTGAAATCAAGAAACACATTCAGGCCAAGTGGAATACAAAATTTGGCTCGGCTCCTAGGTTTTTTACTTAAGTTTTCAGCATATTCTCTATCTACAGACTGTCAAGGTACATTAGTTACATTAATATTTTACGTACATTTTAGGTGTCAATATGTCATGTTTACACACAGTGCAACATCTGTAGTGACATCTACATGACTTGTAACTACAAAACAATCAGTCGGGCTACTTTTGTCTAGAATGACACAGTACTGTTAAATTCCTCCCTCCAGGCATGGCTGCAGCAGTATGGGTACCTGCCACCAGGAGACCTGCGTACGCACACTGCACGCTCGCCCAACTCAATCACCTCCGCCATCTCTGCCATGCAGAGGTTCTACGGCCTGAAGGTCACTGGAACAATCGACCCCAAAACCCTTGAGTAAGTACCTGATTGAGAAAGTGGAGAGAGAAAGAAAGAAAGAAAGAAGCACATGAATTAATGACTTTATATTTGATATTTTATGTGATTGTGTGTATATTGGTGCTGGTTATGTGTGGTGAACCAAATTGTCCCTTGATTAAAAATGATTCAGCCTAACCCAGTGCTCCTGCACACTTAAATAAGTATTTATGAAAAGTAGTTTCTGAATAGTGATCACTGAAGGTATTTCCAAATATATGCTATATATTTCAACAGTGAGTTAAAGCTCGTCATCAGACACATGTTGGTTAAATATCGTCAGCAGGCCAGTTTCCTCTATTATTTTCAGTGAGGGCCAAGAGTTATTTGATCCTCTTTGATCCCTTTGTTTTACTCTGTGACTTCCAGTGTGTCATGGTTTTTTTGGGGGGGCGGAGGGTGGTCTTTAAGTCTCTCTCTCCCTCTCTTCACTCCATGTGGTCTTATTCGCTCATCTTTTACCATGTAATAATCAGCGAGCAGGGGTCTAGCCTAGTGTCCGTTAGCTGGACAGAAGAGCTCCCAATTTCTGGCACCAGGGTTTCTGGAAAATATGTTAACACCAAAAAAAATCTCTGGTGCTCTCCTACGTTGGAGCGTCTGTCTGAAACTCGATCCCCCTCCACTGTGCATGACCTCACCATGGCAATGTGGTTTCCAGGGCGATGAAAAGGCCGCGCTGTGGTGTCCCAGATAAGTTTGGTGCGGAGCTGAAGACCAACCTGAGGAAGAAGCGCTACGCTATCCAAGGACTCAAGTGGGAAAAGAATGAGATCACATTCTGGTGAGACACCACCAATACAGTACTGTCTAACACAGCAATACTGCATGGGAATAAAAAAATATCTAAAGTCCAATAGGGATTTTAGGACATTGCTAATTAAGACACGAGCAAACTGAATAAAGCAACACCCATAACACTAATTGTAACCTTCTTCAGAATTTGAAGCTTTGCTGTTATGGAAGTTGATATTCAGTGAGAAATAGCCAAAAGTCCTCATGGAAAAGTAATCTTTAGTATATTGTAAAATCCCTACGCTACTGCAAGTGTCCAAAATTCCTGGGTGACTTGTCTGTAATGTAAATCACCCCGCTCCCCCCTTTTTTTCCGTTTCTCCCCCTCTCTCTGTATTTCTTTTTCCTTTGCCCTACTTTCTCTGACTGTCCCTGCTCTCCTGTGCTTCTCTCTGCTCTCTTTCCCTCTGCGTCTTCTTTTCTCCATTCCCCGTCTCTTGCCTTTTCTCTCTTTTTCAGTATACAGAACTATACACCCAAAGTGGGCGAGTATGAAACCCACGAGGCCATCCGAAAAGCCTTCAAAGTCTGGGAGAGTGTGACCCCGCTGCGGTTCCGCGAGATCCCCTATAGCCACATACGGGACAAGGTCGAGAACTTTGCCGACATCATGCTCTTCTTTGCTGAGGGCTTCCACGGCGACAGCAGCCCCTTTGACGGCGAGGGTGGCTTCCTGGCACATGCCTACTTCCCTGGCGCAGGCATCGGAGGGGACACACACTTCGACGCGGCAGAGCCCTGGACTATTGGCAACCGAGACCTTTTAGGTGAGAGAGAGAAAAGAGAGAGAGAGAGAGAGAGAGATGAGAGAAAGCAGGAAAAGAACCACTGTGAGAGAGTTCCTGACAACCCCCCCCCCCCCCCACACACACACACACACACACACACACACACACGTGACACCACAAAAAAAGTTACCCTCCATTGTGTTCTTGTTGTTTTCAACTTCTGAATAGAATGGCAGCATGCAGGTCTCGGCAAGCAGATCTGTTCCTAACCTGGCTTAAATGCTTCTTGTGGTTGGGAATTCCATTTAGCGGGTGTGTCCCCAGGTTGCTGACAAAGAGGCCTTTGACTTGGCCTGGTATCTCTATTTACCGAGAGCCACTCACCCTGGGATTTACCCACAACTGCACAACAATGCCCCCTCATACCTAAACACGCTCATGTGAGTCCCATTTACAGTGTTTCACACAGGAGCCATTAAACGGTGTATTCAACACTGCGCCCTATAGCACAGTAATGTGGAGGTGTTCTTCATGGCAGAATTCTGTCAGAGTTTAGACCAGTTGCAAGTCACAACAAGCTGTGTCTCAGCAGTTTGCTTAATTCACAATATTTAGGACACCATGCATTCAAATTATGCCCGGAGGCAATGTAAGTGAAAAATATCTGTTATTGAGGGGAGAGTTCTGAGGAGGTGAAGAAACCTCCAAGTCACAACAAGCAGTGTCTCTGTTTTGCCTGTTTCCTGACCGCATACTATTTAGTCACTGCAGGGAAATAGTGTTTACCACTGATGCAGTGTTGAAGTTTTCCTTCCTTTGAGACTCACCTGCCTCAAGGCCACCACTTCCTGCTTTGCCTGTGTGATTCACTCTGAACTCAGGTGGGATGCAGGGTTCAGAGGTGACACTCATGATGACTTATATCCTGTGGCAGGTAATGACGTGTTCCTGGTGTCCGTGCACGAACTGGGCCATGCCCTTGGTCTGGAACATTCCAACGACCCTTCCGCCATCATGGCCCCATTCTATCAGTGGATGGACACGGATAATTTTGAGCTACCCGAGGATGATCGACGTGGAATTCAGCAGCTCTATGGTGAGTAAATGAATATCACCATCATAGATGTTAAGCTCCTACTAGCTGCCATTACACACTATATGGCAAATTCCCTTGAAATTACAATAACATTCACCAACACAGTTATGTCAAGTGTAAAGTGATCTGACACAGATATAAGTTCAGTTCAATTCAATTCAATTCAATTCATTTCAATTGTATTTATACAGCGCCTTTTGCAATAGTATTGTCTCATGGCGCTTTACAGCAAGGAGCATCCAAGAGCAACAGGGGCAAGGAAAAACTCCCTTATGTTTAATTAGTCTAGGAAGAAACCTCGGGCAGATCCAGAACTCTAGGGCTAACCCAACTGCCAGGGGCCATGCAGAAAAAGGACAATCAGTAGTAACCATGATAGCCTACAAGCTGTCCAGGTGAATTTGAATGACATGAATTTTCATGAGGAAGATTGTATTTGGCCTGGTTCTGTGTGTAAATTGGCTGTTGTGTTCTTGTCCATAGGGCCAGGCTCTGGGGGTCACCCTCGCCCCCCTGTCTCCCCACGCACACCCCATCGTACCCCCCGCCCCACTCACCCGCCTCATAGACCTGGAGGCCCACGATATGGCCCTGATGTTTGCCAAGGCCACTTTGATACCATGGCCATCCTCAGAGGAGAGATGTTTGTCTTCAAGGTGAGTTTATCTCAACACTGAATATTTTGAAGGAAAATATGTGTGTGTGTGTGTTTGATGAAGAGAGAGAATGGCTCTTTGTCAGCTGAGCTATGTGAAAGTTATTCTACATGTACGTGTGGGTGTGTCCTTAGAATTTCTCTGTTTGCTTTGTGCCCATGCAGGATAAGTGGTTCTGGCGAGTCCGTAACAACAGAGTTCTGGATGGATACCCAATGCCCATTGGGCACTTCTGGCGTGGATTGCCTTCAAACATCAATGCTGCGTATGAAAGGGAAGATGGAAAATTTGTCTTCTTCAAAGGTAATGATCGTCATATAGCAAAAAATGTTTGACCTAAATTTTAGGTATTGTTTTACACCTGAAACACTGACAATTTTATACCCACCCCACCTGTATCTCTCCCTGCGTAGGGGACAAATACTGGGTATTTGCCGAGTCTAACCTGGAGCATGGTTTCCCTAAGAGCCTGAAGGAGATGGGCAGTGGACTTCCCAAAGACAGAATCGATGCTGCCCTCCTTTACACACCAAATGGCATGACCTACTATTTCCGTGGAAACAAGTCAGTCTCTCTGCTATAATGCCCCCTTTGTCATTTTTCAGAGACATAGTGGAGTGGGAATGGTGGGTCTGGGAGGACGGAGGGGCTCATGAACAAGTGCTCTGTCTTTCAGATATTATCGCTTTCATGAGGACACACGCTCTGTGGCTGCAGACTATCCCAAGCTTATCAGCGTTTGGCAGGGAGTTCCCGACAATCCCAAAGCCGCTTTCATGAGCAGGGACCAAGGTAATTTCTTTTTGTGTGTGTGTATGTGTGTTTGCATGCTGAGTATATGAGGTTTTGAGTGTGTGTCTGTGTGTGTGCGTGTGTGTGTGTCCATCAGTGCATGAGTGCATCAACAGAAACAATCTGCTGCTCCCCCAAGCATTCCCGCAGTGTCACACACAGAGATACGCCTACTCCATGCCACTCCCTCTCACACACAGGGCAGGGCCAGTCCTCCCACAAGTGGCTGCCGATGCTCATTACAGGAGACAGAGCCTCTCACCAGGGATACAGCTGAAGACAGAGCTCTTGTGTTACACCCCTCCCAGTTCCCTCAAAGGCTAGGCAAAGCACTGAAATAGCAAGCCAGGGCTGGAAAGCATTCACAGAAACATGTTTGTAGAGCACAAATAAGCCAAGCAAGGTAGAAAATAAGGGATTAGTAAATAGCTACAAAGAAAATGAGTGGTTGTCATCACACTGGACAGAGAGCCAGTAGCCAGTAGCCAGCAGCGGGGCCTGTAGTTCCAAATCTGGGAGTACTCGCTTGTATGTTCTGTGTTGTAAGGAAAGGAAGGATACATCTGGGCTAGTGAAAGGCTAGATTCTCATCACCCTTGTACAGACTTGTGGGGAGATAATCAAGGACCCTGGTGGTGACATCTGAACCTGTCATGCTTATTTCTGTAAAATCTCTTATCTCAGGTTACACCTACTTCTACAAAGCCAACAAGTACTGGAAGTTCAACAACCAGCAAATGCGTGTCGAGCCTGGCTATCCCAAATCAGCGCTGCGGGACTGGATGGGATGCCCTGACGAGGACCCCAAGACGGGCGGGTGCAACAGAGGCCGTGGACCTGGCTGCGATGATGACGAAAATGTCAAGCCCGACGGGACAGGGGATCCAAACCAAACAACAGACGAGGGCGTGGTAGTGGTGGTGGACAAGGAGACAAAGACGAAGGAGGAGACGGACGTGATCATCATTAGGGAGGAGGGCGGCATGGGCGTAGGGGCTGGGGCGGCAGCCGTGGTGCTGCCCCTCATGCTGCTGGTGTGCATCATCTTCACGCTGGGAGTATTGCTCTTCTTCCGTACGTATGGCTACCCGCGACGCCTGCTCTACTGCCAGCGCTCCCTCTTGGACAAGGTCTAAACGAGCCGGGGAGTGAGAGAAAGAAAGACAGAGAGAGAGAGAGAAGGGGGAGCTAGAGTAGGGAGGAGGAAAGGTTGAAGCAAGACAGAGAGAAAAAGAAAGAGAGAGAGAAAGAGAAGATACAAGAGAGGAGGGCTGAGAGCTTCATGGAGAAGAGAGGAAAAGGAAACAGACGATCAATGCCTGTGCCAATTAATGTAGCTAGATAATGTAACTTAATGGAATTATTCAAATCAAATTCAGAAAGGGAGCTAAGCACAGTTACACATCACTATCACTATCACAGAGTCATGGCACCACACCAAAATGGTTCAACAGCACGAACAACAACAAAAACACTCTTTATCAAAAAATGTCAGACGATAATATTCCGCTCTTATTATTGGACATTTCCGTTGTTTTCACTGCACTCCAATCATGCTAACCCTGTTTGTGCTACAACTACAAGTACATGATTCCCCTCTCTCCTTTTCCCCTCTTCTTCCTCCTGCTCCCCTCCTCTCTGGCTGTCTTTGACCTCTTGGAGTGTAGTTGACGCCAGCTGATCGCTGTTTGTTTAGCCTTTTTTTATAGTTGCTGTTGTTGTTTGTTTGTTTTTCATCGTGAACCGTATCCATGACTACAACCCCACAAAGAACAGTCTCCAGTATTACAAGCATGTTGTACGAAGGGGAAATTTTAATCAAAATGGAGACGTTTCCTTGCATGGTAAACTCCATGGACAAAACCAGATCTTGCATTGGGTCTTCAGCCCTTATTTGTTGCACATTTCCATATTAAGTTACACAGAATACACAGACACGCACTCACACACAGACACAGACACAGACACACACACACACACACACACACACAACCTGACTCACTCAGTCATAGAAACACATCCACAGGGCTGCATTCAAAGAACAAAGAACCCAGAGCCAGTATTGTGTTTTTTTTTAAGTTCCTGCCCCAGCCCATGGTCTTCTAAACTAAATGCTGAAATGTTTGTCCTGTGTCCTGTACTACCCCATAATATTGTACTGTAATGTTAATGACTATTATAATTATAAATGATAATGTCATTATTATTATGACTATTATTATTATTGTTGTTGTTCTCCTTGTAAAGACTGTTGTTTTAACATTGCAATTAAATGTCCTGCTGGACAGGCAATTAATGAAGTGGCCTTTATTTTGGGAAGTGAAGGGGTGGGATTTGTTTTGAAATCTGTTTTTTTACATCTCAAAAATAAATTTAAAATCTGAAAGTAACTTCTGTTATTGCTCTTGTTTACAGTTCTTGTTCACGCTAATGGTGCTCTTTTTCTGAGGGGATTTTTTTTATTTAAGTTTATAACAATAATAATGATAATAATAATTTTGATGATAATGATAATTATCTAAAAACTTAAAATAACAATATTGTCCCTGTACTTTTGGGTTGATCTTTTTTATATTTCCTGAATCAAAATAAAATATTTTTTAAATTTCATGTGTTGTCATATTATTGCTGCTGCCGCAGTACAAAGCGTGGTGTAGGCCTACTAGACAGGAAGAAAGGCAACACACAAAAACAGTATGATTTATTGGTTCACAGAAGGATCTTTCTGTCTTGCCTACATGGGTGGTGGTGGGGTGGGGGGGGGGGGTGGGGGTTGTTTTTCCTCTGTGCTGTTCAGTAGATTGATGGGGTATGCACTGTCAGTGATTACTCTCCGGAAATCATTGAAATACTGCTGCTTGTCACACAGCTATATCGGGAGCTGTTACCTTCAGCACCAAACGTTTTTTGAATTATTATTTTTGATTGCTTTATGTCACTTACCTTCTCTTGGCATCAGTTCAATTGTGGCATGCTCCAATAGCAAGAGTGTTTTCTTAACCTAATTCCCAACCACTCTCTAGATTTCCTAAATTCTTATTGGACTGCTACAGGATACTCAAGGTACCCCACAATAGCACACACACACACTAAAACTAAATTTAGGACACAACAAAACCCCATCTTTTGAGCTCTCTCACATATACTCTCATGCTCTCTTTCTCGCTCACTGACTGTGGAGAGAAGCAGCTCTGAAAAGTGGGTTGGAAAAAGTGTGCTGGGTCCAAGGATTTAAGTGAAAGCAGAACCAATGATGATTTTGTAAACCCTTTGGCGCACTGTGCAGGAAAACATATCTAAGCTATACTGTGCAAATGAGAATGAGCCTATTGGGATAATCACATTTCCAGAACCAACCAGTGAAAAAAAGTCTCCTTCCCCCATTGCAAAGAGGCGTATTTATTTATGGTGTTGCTAACACAGTCTATGTCACTCAGCACTAAACCGTTCCATAGGGCTGGTCATGAATGTCAATGGTTTGATTGCATGTGTGTCTCAAGCAATCAGGATCTCATCAGCTAAGTGCCCGTAACAGTTGCCTGATGCCATTGTCCCCAAACCAAATGTATTACATTAGCATTTCCATCTACTGTTTGTTGCTATTGGGACTGGGGGAATCTGGCTGTGCAGCAAGATCACGAGGCTCTCGGGTGAGGGGGCGGGGGGTTGAGAGGGATTTGAGTCACATTTGGAAGCCAGCACTCGAGCAGAATTCCATGAACAACATCTGGAATTCTGACTGCATTGGCGTTGCTGGCTGGACACAAAGCAAAGTGAAGAGTAGAGCTGAGAAGAGCACAATGGTGAGGAAAACAAGCAGAGGGGAGAGTGGAGGGTGATGGTTGCACCGGTGGAGTGCATGCCTGATCTTTGTTTTATGGGCGACACAATCAGGACCCTATAGGTTTCTCTTAGTATTTATTTTCCAGAAGGGAAATCTATTGTCACAGTCTGTATAGAGTCCTCTCATACTACGCATGACACAGGAGCACAGACAACCACAAGCCCCATTGTGCTCTATTGCCTCACACATTCAGCTAAGATTCCCCCATGCACCATCTGCACAACATACACTTTTAATAAGCGGATAATAAAGTTTGACAAATGCATCTATATATTATGCTATTACAGCTGCTATGAACTTTAAAACCCCTTTAAAACACAAACAGAAACAGAAAATGCCCTCACTTGAAACGAGGTCAACTGGCGTAGGGATAGTGTGTCTGCCTGCATGGGCATAGCTAGAATGTGTATGCATTTCTAGTTTCTTTTTTCCCAGCTGATTCTGCAGGATTAAAAAAACAACCTCAGCAGTTTCTTCTCCCCACAACTCCCTCCTCTTCTCCACTCCATTCCTTTCTCTCTCCCTCTGTCTCTCTCTTTTTCTCTCTGTGTAATTGGAGCCTGTGTTTCCTCAGTTTCTGCAAAATGACTCACTTTTTTTAACAAGACCTAACTGAAAACACTCCACAGCACACCGCAAAAACCTCTTCAGTCTTTCGCTTGCAGTCTTTCATCCCCCTGCCCTCCTCTATCTCTTCCCACCTCCCTCTCTTTCAAACCCACTGGACAGTAAACTCTTAAAGGAACCTGATGACCTTTGTCCCTCCTCTTCTTTGTTCTTGCTTATTTGTGCTGTGGCTCCCGCCCCTGCTACGCCCATTGCCTTTACCTCATCCTGTGTGCCATTAACAGCCTTAAGTCATTGTGTCTCCCACATCATGGTTGGCCTCCTCCTCTGTGGTAGGTTCTTTCCTCCCCGTACAAGGTCCAGATCTGGCTGCATTCTGGCCAAGGTCTGGCCGCCACTTGTGTCTGAGCACTCAGCCCACCCGTCTATTCTGTCTTTGTCCTGATTCACTTCATCACATTGAAGGACTTCCTGTTTCTGCCTGAGTAACTCCCCCGACCAGGCTGTTGAAAAACCCAAAGAGGTTTTTCTGATGAAGAGCCTGCTTATCTTAACCTCTACGTCACAGGCCTCTTACCCCTCAACACACACACACACAAACACCAATAACTGTCAAATTAGCCAGAGTTATGTAAACATTTTTGATGCCAACATCCTCTGTCAAGTACATGCAGTGGGCGTGTACAGGACCAGGGATACATGGGCCAAGTCTGCCACCACAGCAGAAAGTTGTTCTTGTAGGAGTGTGTGTGTGATATGTAGGTTACACATGGCTTCAATTTGGCTAAGCCACTTCCTGCAAAAGAACAAATGCACCAAATATCCTTGTCATCATCTGTTCCCTTGAACTTCAGTCCACATACACACAGACTAACTCACAAACACTTACAACATAAACCAACATATACCACTCTTTCAAATCCTGCCCACATTCAAAAATGTGTCCATTCAATACTGAAAAATATTCATATAGTATAATTTTCTTTCAGTGTCCTTTATATTTCTAGATTTGGTTTCAAAAGCTGTCAGTAACTAAATCATTTTAAATGTTTAAAGTTTATTTGAACGAAAGAATTGGGGAAAAAAATTTAATGTGATTACATGCATATCCTTTAACTCTACTTCACTCGCACTCGCTCATATCTCCTACCCTGCATTGGCCCTGCAGTCCTTTGGTGTGTTTTGTTGTGGTATGTGGTGTGTCTCACCTTCTCACATTAAGGCTAAGTCTGCACAAATGCCTTAGAGTGGGGGGAAAAAATCCCCTCGGCCCAGCTGGGCTAATGTGCTTAGGCTATGTAAAACAGCGTCTGCTATTTGGGTGTGGTACGAGTGAGTGTACTGCGTTTCAGTCAGACAAGGTATTGTAAAAATATAACACAGGTTGCAGGAAGTTGAACAATCAACATTTATTACCCCATCATCCCTCCGTTACTCTCTCTCTTTCTCGCTCTCCCTCACTGTGGCACCCTCCCTCAAACCAACCAAGAGGAGAGTACCAAGTAGGAGCTGCTGAATCAGATCTTCCTGCCCTTCCCCCTCCTGCAACCTCCCTCCCTCGCCCAAGCCTAGCCTAGTGACCTAGTCATATCCTTTAGGAAACCCCCCCATCTTAGGTTTTGCCTGGTCTGGCTAATGCACTCTTTTGCCTGGGTTTGGCTGTGTGGTGGAGGAAATAAGGGCAATGCAATAGACCCCCACCCCTCACACTTCTCCTCTCCTTCATCAGCTGTCTGTTCGGTCATCCATCCTTTCCTTTCCATCCCCTGGTCCCTGTGGCTCCCCCACCCTCCTACTTAATGAACTGCATAACAACCTGGAGCCTTTGTCTGCCCCTCCTCCAAACACATAAAGCAACATCTGGATCTCATGAACGAATCCATGTCCTCATCGCTCTGAAGAAAATAAAAAGACAGCCATAGAGGGGGTCAGGGGTGGAGGATGATTTTTTTTTTGTTTGGGGAGGGAGTAGGGGTGGAGGGTGGGTCTACACAAGCAAGCTGTTTGAAAGAAATACCAATTGTATGGGGTTTTATTTAAGCACTCTGAAAAGTTATCCATCCACAAGCTGTCACACAGTTTGTCATCTTGAGGTAACAAATGTCAAGCTGCCCTAGTTTGAGATAGAAAAGGATTGCTGAAGGAACCATCCAAGAGTCTTCCACATTTTGGCTAGCTATTCATGAGGCTGGTGGAAGAAAACAGAGGAGGGGGAGAGCGGGTCTGGGGACTGAGTGCAGCCACATCAGAGGTGCTTTGAAAAAAGAGCTGGGGGAGAAGCAGGGAGGTGTGTGTGTCAAGGGGAGCAAATATTCTGCCTCTCCTAGTTGAGGACACAAAGGGATGTGTGGTTTCACGGAGGAGAGGAGAGAGGGGGCGGCGAGGCCAAAGGCTGCTTACTGGGCCTGACCTGATGTTTTCACTGCTCACTCATCACAGCAGATTCTGGCCTATCTCTCGCTTTAGACTTCAGCTGAGTTGCAGACAGGAAGTGGGCAAAACAGTCAGCACGCGCCTGGTTCCAAAGGCCAGAGCATGATGTGCAAGAGACCATCCAGGTGTTACATTCTGTTCTGTGAAGCCACGCACCAAAAATAGGCAATAAGCCAACACTCTGTCGACGTGGGGCCAGACGCTTTTAAGAGAAAAGAAGGGTTTTGGTTGTCCAGACATAAACCTATTCTGTTGACCTGTGTTCAAAGAGACCAGCATTACAGCATAATCCCCCCGTCTCCAACCGGTCGGGCTCACGGGGGTCGTGTTACAGTTAAAACCTCAGCTAACGTTAAATCTTTCACCAAAAACGACACAAGTCAACAAATCGCCATTTGATCCCCGTGTCGTTGTTACGCTTTTCTGTAGCCTTCCCCTTTGAAGAGCTGGGATATGGACGTGAAAAAGCAAGTCACAGCGCCCGTGTGGTGACATCCGATATCCGCCTGTGAAGCGGTGATGAGCTGGGCAATCTTAAGAGACGAGGGAGATAGGCCTGTATGGGCGCAAGAGGGTCGACCCAGTTCAGCTGCCCTGTCGAACGTTGCATCAGGTCGGAAAAATGCTCAACTCAGCCACCACGTCTGTAATTACAGAGGAGCTCTGCTGAGCTCGACAGGAACAACGTCAAGACTCACTTCTCGAGCAGAGCGCGAACAAGAGAAAATGGCTCCTCAATGCGCACAAAGGATGGCAGCAAAGATGGGAAGGGTGGACAGGAGTGAAAATCTCATCCTTTTATAGGTCATTGACCCGTTAGTGTTTGATTCATGCATATTACCACAGCATGTGCAGAAACAGAAAATAATGGATCATGTTTACTTCATTGGGATGATGCATCCTGTGATTGCTCACATGTGGATTACAAATTATGCTCATGCAAAACGGTACAGAACTACCCATGACCGTTCACACCAAAAGAAATACCTAGAATTTCAGATGGTTGCATATTTTGACGACGATGCCTCCTTGTGGTGACCTATGTATCATGACAAACGTGTTGGGCCAAGAGGACTGCTTGCTTCAACATAGATCATTGTAGTTATAGCATCCGTGACAGAGTAAAATTAAACGTCTAACTGAAATTATTTATTTAGTATATGAGTATTTATTTACGCAATTTTGCACGAACGCTCAGGTGTACCTGTCACTATACGATTTGGCACACACTTTGGCACGCACGTTTGAATTAATACCTCTTCCACAGTTTTAGTCTCCACTGTAGAAATATAACAGGAAAGTGTAGCTCAGTTCTTAAACATACCTTTTTATTATTTGTACATTCAGCACTTACAGGAGTAACCAAAAATAAAAAATAAGAAATGAAACCAAGAACAAATTAAGCATTTAAACTAAAATCGATAAAATAAGAATTAAACCAAGAATAAAACCAACAAAACAATAAATGAACATTAAAACCGCTTGTGTGTAGAGGTTAATACTCATTGCCCTTCTCTATGCCGCTGTGCCAATGGTGGAGGGGTGTCCAAGGAAGCGCAGAGACAAGAGCGGGGTGACAGAGAGGCAGAGAGACTTAAATGGGATCTCACTCACTCACTCACACACAAACACACCCCAAAGCCTTTTTTTCTTTTTTTTTTGGAAAGGCATTTGCCCTAGGATAGGGCAGGGGTGAATGGCAATCTTGCTCATTCCTGAGCCAAGGCTAAATGAAGAGTCATTGTGGGAGATGAGGGGATGTGACAAACAACTCGCCCCACTGTCGGGAAGAGGAAAAGGGGAAGGAGAATGATGCAACATAGCGGATATGCTCTCGTACGCTCACGTACACACACACACACACACACACGACTCCATGGAGACGAGAGAGGACAAAGGATAAAGGACAGGGGTCATGAGAAGAGGGGTTTAAAACACTGTTAGAGAAACCATGGACATTTAGCATATGAGGGATTCAGGGAGAGGATGGGTAGAGAGGAGTGTGTGTGTGTGTGTGTGTGTGTGGTGTGTGTGTGTGAGCCTCCAAGTCAACCCCACAAACACCAAAAGGCCAAAAAACACTGAGGGGCAGAATGAACACTAGAGTCCCACCGTCAGACTGGAGAGAGACTGAGATGGTAGTCAAGAGAGACACCGCACCATCCAGAACATGGTCCCAATGTTGTGTGTGTGTTTGTGTGTGTGTGTGTGTATACATATATATATGTATGTGTGTGTGTGTGTTTGTTGTTGTGTGATTACTTAGAGTGGAATCGGTTGGTCCTCAATAGGGAGGTACACGGTGCATCAGCAAGTTGACAGATAGGGGCGCTACAAGCTGGTTTCCCTTCAGCGTCGCCTGTCTCTGGGTGGGGGGCTGCTACGGCTGCGGGATCTCCTGCTGCCTCCTCCTCCCCCACTTGCCCCGGGTGGCCGACGGTAGCCGTCCCTCCTCTTGTCTGCCTCCCTGTCCCTGTCCCTTTCTCTGTCCCTGCCGCGGTCCCTCTCCCGCTCTCTGTCTCTGTCCCTGTCCCTGTCTCGATCTCTATCACCTATGCCACCGCCACTGCCGCCACCATCACCGCCACTTGCACCACCTCCTGACTTTGTCCTGTCTCTGCGCTCTTCCTCGCGTTTCTTCTCCTCTTCCTCCTCCTCCATCTCCTTCCGCCTCTTCTCACGCTCCTTGGCACGTTCAGCTCGTGCTGCATCTCTCTGAGCAGCCTGCAGGGGGAGATGTAGGAGAGGAAGTGAGTGAGAGAGAAGACAAATGCATTTACACAAACACCCACCCACACACGCAGTTAAACACAGCTGCCGTCACACATGGACAGACTGATGGACAGAGGCACCATCTCAAAGCTCCACACACAGGAATGCAAGCACATGTACACAGCTGTAAACACACACACACACACACACACACACACAGATAGTGACAAACACAGATCAATCACACACACACACACACACAGAATAGACAAAACCACAAAAGTCTGTCCTGTTCAGGGGAATACTCACCTGCTCCTCTGTGAGGGGGAGCCAGTATATACAAGGGGCTGCTTTGGTTTTGCAGAACAAGTCATCCAGTAGTTTGGCTGGCGGCTCTTCAGGTGCTTTTTCTAAACAGAACGACACAGTGTCAGACTGAAGTCCTGATTCTCTCCCTCACATCACCAACCATACAGTTTGTACTGAGATGTTGCAGTGAAGAGTTGCACCAACTCACTTCTGTCTTTGATGTGCTTAACACCTTGAGCATTCTTTTAACATTTGAAGTTGACTGTTGGTGTAATTCTGGAAGAATGAGTCCTCAAACTCTCTTTCTCGCTCTCAAACACCCCACCCACCCACACTCAATGCCAAAAACAGCACCCTACGGCATCACCAGCTCACCTTTCTTGTCAGTCTTCCTCTCCTTGCTCTTGCCGCGCTCTTTGCGCCTCCTCTCCCTGTCACGGGAACGTGAGCGTCGGGCTGCGGCCTCCCGATCCTCTCCGGGGCGGCCGAAATCGCGCACCTTGTCCCGGTCCCACTCACGCTCAGCACGTGTGCGTTCCCGACGCTCCATCTCTCGCTCGCGCTCCGCCCATTGGTCGCGCTCCGGGATGAGAGGAGGGGGGAGCGGGCCTCGTGCTCTGGCTCCTGCCACCGCCGCCACACCAGGAACGCTGCCTGCTGCTGCCACTCCCCGTTCCTCGTCACCAGCAGCCCTCTCGGGTAGAGGGAGACCACGGTGGAAGTCAATCTGCGACACACACGAACGAACGCACACAGACAGACAGACAGACACAGACAGACAGACAGACAGACAGACAAACACATACAGACAGACCAACCGACCAATGGGCAAAGACACACAGACAGACACAAACACCACAAAAACACAGGAATGAACACACACACAAAAAAAGCTTATGCAGAGACAGATCACCTAACTGACATGCCAGGCCGAGGCTTCAAACCCTACCTTAGTAATATACCACTCACACAGTTCAAAATAAAAGGGCACACAAGATTTGTACAATTTAAAAAGGAAAAAAAAAAGAGAAAAGGAGATAAGGCATTGTACTGGAAATGCATTTTCAAATCAGATAATACAAGCGTGTGGGTCTATCTTACCACATCAAAGCGTCTTACCTCCTCCTGCTGACTGAAGTCTACTGAGAGGAACTTGGGGTTACTCTGAGGCCATTTGACTCCGTGGAGCGCAGTGCGTGTGGCCAGAGCCTCCCCTGCACTGGCATACTGAGCAAACAAAAGGGATTCATAAGTGAGAACAACAACAATGAGAAGAGTAGGCAGCTGAAGCAATAATGAAGTCAAACAACATCTTGTGGAGGTGGCAAACCATCTGCTTTCTTAATGAGAAGCTACAGTTTCTTTTATTTATTTATTTATTCATTCCATCATGACTAGTGACAAACTCAGAGAGACACAAAAGCAAGTGGAGGATGGGGGGGGGCTGCTCACCGTGACAAAGCAATGGGATTTGATCTTGTCGATCCAGAAGCCCTCCTCCAGCACTGTGCCGGTGCGGTTGAGCAGCTCCTTCAGCTGGCCCAGGGTGAACGGCCGCACCTAAGTGGCGCGCACACACATGTACACACAGAGTCAGGATGTTTAGCATTATACCTCAACATGCAAAAGACTTGAGACACATCATTTCAGATCTAATAAAAACCCTACACTAAAAACAAAATATACATTTTAGAGATGATCTTTAGGGCTTCCATGATTGTGAATAACTGACTGGTCAAACACATTGCTTTGGTTAACCTCATAAATCAGAGCCTTCATTATTTCTAAGGACAGTTTTTTGTATGACCGATTGGCATTACTCCAAAGGGCTTTGTTTGCGAGATCATGCAAATCTCAATGCCATAAGGAGGCAAAAACTCTGCAAGTACTGTCCAGTGAACTAAACCGCAAGAGTTTGTACTTGTCTTAGCTGGGCTTACTCTATATTGATGGATGTATGCTAGGCTATGCCATAATGGTTGCAGCCACAACAGATTACACATAAATAGTTAATAATAACTACTAGATTCACCCTCTACATACAGACTTCAATTTGGGATGTTTGCAGAATCAGTTGGATGGAAATTGACATAGTCCTTACCAAGTTGCAGATGTGGATGATGTTTGAGACTTTGCCCCGTGGTGGGGAAGGTTGCTTGGCAGCACGGACTGGGTCGTCAATAGTGATGCTCACACCGGATTTCTGCTGGCTTATGGAACGACGGATGAGTGTGTCACTCGGCACTGAGTGAGTGAGAGAGCGAGAGAAAGTGAGAGTGACGGTGTGAGAGAGAGAGAGAGGAAAAATAAGTCCCAGGTAAAACGCTTCTTATTTCAAACAACCTGCAGTTCATGTGAAGCATTCATTGAAGGTCTAGCGCTGAAGCTGCAGAAACCCCACTGCTTTTCTATGTATTCTTCTTCTTTTGACAACCCTAAGGGTTCTCATAACCAAGAATGATGAGACCCACTACAGGAAGGAGGTTGACCTCCTGACCAAATAGTGCAGAGACAACTACCTCCTGCTGAATGTCAGCAAGACCAAGGAGATTGCTGACAACTTCTGCAGGGGTCACACCAAATGGTGCCCCACTCTCTTCCCTGCAAGACACATACAACAACCGCCTTACTCGAAAAAATGACCATGATTTTGAGCGATGCCAGCCATCTCCGGCAATCTTTTCAATCTCCTGCCCTCTGGGAGGAGATACAGGAGCCTTCGTGCCCGCTCCACTAGACTAGCAAACAGCTTTATCCACCAGGCTTTCCACCATTTTGAAGTTTGTCAAAAGTGAAACAAAATTTTCAGCGGTCGCAAATTTGCCTGATTACCACAAAAATTGTCATAGATGGTCTTCAGACCATTCCTGAAGTTTGCTTCCCACCTCCCCCTTCCCCACAACACATTGCTATCTTAAGTCAGTGCAATGACTGTTTTGACCAATCTTTGAAAAGTTCTCTCATTCTTCTCACCAGTCTTCACGTCTGCATCAAGGCCAGGTGAGGGCGACTCCGTCCCTATAGCAACCTGGAAAGAGGTGTCCATCTTCTCTTCATGGCTCACACGCTCTTTGCCCTCCGCACCTTCATCATCTTCCTCCTCCTCTTCCTCCTGCTCACTCCTCTTTGACTCCTTCTGTCCGTTCTCCTGTGCCTCAGCAGGAACGACCTGGCAAAAGGGAGCACAACCAGCCATCTCTTAAGTGCTAATTCCATCTCAGCCCAGGTTCACACACAATCTCAAATACTTATCTACTGATTTTGGCAAATAAAAACAGATGTACAGCATGGCAAATTAATGGTCGCATGCTCAGAGAAATGAGCACATACTTACAAAAGAAAAAAAAAGAAAGAAAGAGTGATTCATTTGCAGCCTTCCATTTCATTCATTTACTTTTAAACATATTTTATTGTGTTTTAAGCATTATCTTGTTTTCACCTGTTCTTTTCGCTTTTGTTTAGGTTCAGCACATCAAATTCAAGTGTTCCACATACATAAACACCTATCTGACCTTGAGGTTATACAACTGTAAGAACATTGGCAGAGTTAGTAAGTTAGTAGTACAGTTGGCAGTAGGAGGATCTAGCATACCTGTGTGACTGTACGCCTGATCTTCAGGTCCTGGTCCCCCCTGTCTCCTCCCTCCTCCTCCCCAGACAGAGGCGTCTCCTCTGGGTGCAGATCCAGCACAGCCTCCTGGCCCAGGCTGGGCCGAATGTCTGGGATCAGAGACTGGGAGGAAGGAGAGATGCCGTTTATAGGAGCAGCTGCAGCTGAGGATTCTTACGTCAAGTATGAATTAATGGCTCTTACTTTCCCTCCTCCCCTATATGTCTGTGTCCACATAGCTAATATTATAATACTATTAATACAGCTAAGTTCAAGGTACTGTCGTGAAACAGCCGGTCTATATACTTAGTCATAATACTTACTGCTTGAACCAGCTTTATACTTCTAATAGAGGTGAATTTAGGTAGAAATAGTCACAGTTGTGGAAGGTCTCCTCACTAGATTTGGCTAAAGAAGTGGTGAGCTGGCCCTGTAGTTGGCAACTAAGCGGATTACGGCTTCACACGCACCTTGAGCGAGTCTGTGGTGATGCTGATTGACGGCTTCTTGGCAGTGACGGCTGTGCTAGCGCCCCATCTCCTCTTGCGGCTGGCCCCTGTGGCATTCTCCGCCTCAGCCTCTGTGCTCACCACAGCCGGGGACGGCTTGTTAGCTGGGGTGTGGAAAAAGATTGACAGAAGAATGGTTCATTTCAGCGCTTTGAAAGGTTCAAACATGTTATGACTGTTTGACCATCCTAGCTGGAGTCACAGATCTCTTCCATTAATTTCAGTGGAAGCCTGAGCTTACATGCCTGACACACGTGCCCAATGGTTTTACAGAGATGGCTGCTGGGTGGGAGTGGGAGATGCACAATCTGTGATGGTGTCAGCAGTACACATTTAGGAGGTGCATTTTCTTGAGTAAGCAATTCATTTTATTGAATTATTATTGCATTGCAAAACCTTGTTAATAAGTAACATGTATCTGCTGCACTCCAAAAACAGTTTGGTAACAGTTTAATGCACTAATTGAACTTTTCATACTGGCTACAGCCCTGGACGTGGTAAGTGATCGAGTTGGTCAATCTCAGCTGAGATTCGAGGCACAGCCATCCCAATAAGATTGCATTCAGTTTGACTTACCTCTCAGCAGTTACAACACAGCACAAAAGATTTCATTACATAAGAAAGAGACAGTGAAAGAGAGCGGAGGGTGAGGGAAAAGGATGGTACTCACTGAGGGATATCCTGCGAGTGGAGAAAGCCTTTGGGGTAGCACTCTGTAACATATGAGATAGGGGGAAAAACACAAACACACAACCAAGGCCCAGAGGCAGAGGTGAGACACAATGCTGTGGAAGACAAAACTCCAGAGAGACGGAGAACACACAGAAGAAGAGGGGGGAGGGGGAGAGTGAGAGTGAGTGAGAGAGAGAGAGGGAGGGAGGGAGAAGCGGGGGGGGTCAGAGCCAGAGACAAGGCCATGATGACCATTACAGTGCAGTGAAGGCAGAAGGAGCATATGATACAGACCACTCCTCCAGCTCACCATTTCCCAGTTCTCATTACTTTAACATTAATATTATTGCATCTGAATGCGTGTAATACACATACAGTTGTTTGAGAAACACACTATTATAATTGCTTTTGGAATATTCTGGGATGGTAAATGCTCTGGAGCTGTGGTGTGTCCACACACACACACTCTCTCTGACACACAAACACATATACACAAGATACTGAGAGGACTCAGCAGTTCCTAATTCTCCTCTAGATTTCAATAACAAGCACGTCTCTTAATTTAAGCAGACCCAAAAAAGGAACTGATTAACTAAGATCTGCTGAAGACTGTGCTTCCTTACTTACATTTAGGGTAATATGACAACTACAGCTAAATTAAATGTAGATTTTAAATTAAAATGTACTGCCGCCTTATGCAGATGATGGGCTACTGTAAGTCTTTTTTTTTTTTTTTTTTTATTTAAACATGTAGCCAATTCCTCCACTTTAGGATTATGGGGCAGTTTTTCATAAGTCATTTCAAATCTTTAAAACAGGAAAGAGTTCTATAAAATTGATAAATGACTACTTATTTCCTGGTACCATTGACACCTGATCTCCACTGGGTTGGCTATGGCCCAATCGCACGTCTGCATGAACTGTATATCAAGGCAACAAACGTCCAATCAAAGGAGGCTGAGATGTTTGTGAGGAAATGGGACAGCTGGTTGGCAGATGGGCTCTGTTTGGAGTTCAGTAGGGGTGGGGCTTTGGCATGTGAGGTCTGCCCTTTAGGGAGGCAGCAGTCCATGGTCTCAGTGTGAGGTGAGGGGTGGGGTGGGGCGGTGTGTGGTTCAGTCTTTGACAGATATAGGCACAATCACTCAGCCTAGACCACCAATGGCCAGGTGAAGTGGAGCCTGATGGAGGGAGTGGCCAGGCTGATCAGACAAACTAGTCCCATTTGCAGACTTGAAATCAACAGTTCACTGAGGTAGTGTCCAGAAAACTCATGGTACTTTGCCAAGCATTTTGGCTACAGCAGAGGCGTCCTTTTAAGAAATCGTTCTGGGGTTCCACAGTGCGTCTTTAAGCATTTGTTGAGACTGAACCAGATGTGAAACAGCCACACTGTCCTTTTTTCGGCTGGAGACCAGACTTGACTGGTCAAATGGGTCCACATGGTGATGCCAAAGGTGGTGATCGGATCTCCAATGAAAATGTCCGACAGTGTACAGATTGTGAAAGGCAGAGCTATCTGTCCAGAGCGATGACCATTTTGAAATAATGAATGCAAGCAAGTGTCCTTTAAGTTCTTCTGACAAGATGCAAAAGCTGCAATTCTTATGTTTGACAGCTTATCGAATCATTTGAGAGAACCTTGTACCTCATTTCCATTATCAGCAGGAACGTACAAAGGAGATGCCGGGAAACTCTCTCAATTGTAATGTTGAACAGATTATGGCGACTTGTGCGGGTGCAGTGATCTCAGGGCATATTGTGTCAGCAGCCCTGTCGTTCCTTTGACTTCCTTTTGGCAAGCTGTCCAACTGCAAGGCAGTGACCTCAGTGAGGCAGAGACGGTCACTGTCATTGCAGCAGAGCTACTGATGATAGCACACGCTCACATCTCACAGCCTTAACCTCGCCCCATCAGTCCAATCAACCGCTCCTCTCAGCCATCTCCGTGGCAACGTGGCCATTGTTGCCAAGCTTGTTCCACTGCAGAGCAGCTTCTGGGGAGCCTACATCAGGTATAGCCATGGCGCTTGGAAACAGTGTCACAGGTGGAGGACAGGTAGCAGTAGTAGTAGTGTGCAGGTACCAATAGGGGCAATGGAAGAGGCATGAACACCTTTACAACAGAGCAATCAAGGGGTGGGGAGTTGAAACATGAGTTGGCTCCCTGTGGCTTTCTGCCTAGGGACAGTGCCAATAAAGTACTATCCCGGCACAAAGAAAAAGAAGAAAAAAAAGAAGAAGAAAAAAAAAAAAAAAAACAGTACAAAATATCCCTCAGCCCACCATGTAATGTGGAGCAAGAAGGGAAGCATGTGTTTATCTAAACTAATGATATTTAATGACCAATGATGAAAGGTTAAATTTCAATCTAACAAGAAATTGGGATAAAATGATAATGAGTGTACCTATGGCATTTTAATTGGTTAATGAAATCCAAATGTGAGTTAGAACTTTAGACAGAGTAAAGAAATGCTTACATTACTAAAACGGTATCTACCTCCAAGACAAAGAAGTTTTCTGGGAGCTGTTAAAATGACTTCATGAGATTTGGAGGGGTAATTGAACAGGAAAAAAAAGGTGCTGTGAGAAACACCAAGTGTTGTAAAGGGTTGTCATGATATGCATAAAGAAACACACAGCTCGGCTGTCCCTAATCCTGATGCCTCCTCCTGAGACACTGGTGGATGTGTGGGAGCCCAACGTAGATCTTACCTCCTCGCTGGTCTCCGGAGCCTTCTCAGGCTCCTCCATTACTGGCTCCTTCACTTCGCTACAGGAGTGGGAGAAAGACAGAGAGACAGAGACAAAAGAATGGGTGTGATGGAGAGAAATATACAGGGAGCAGGCGCAGAGAGAGAGAGAGAGCGAGAGAGGGAGAGGAAACAGGATAGATAAATAAATAAAGAGGGGAAAAAATATCATTAGTAAAAGCAGATTCAATAGAAACAGAGACCATAAGAGGGGTGGGGGGTGCTAGTGAACAGGATGTGACTAACCAAATCAAGCTTGAAAGACACAAATGTGACTGCACAAAAAAAAGGTTTTCAGTAACTATTACGTGTTTTTGAGAAATGAACACAAAGAGCTGAATCAGGACAAGGAAATAAATAATTTCTAATGAGATAACCATGACATCACATCACATAAAGAAATTGCACAATCTCAGTTTTTCATAGCAAAACTACTAACATGTGAGTGAACTGCACCCCACCATAATAAAAACATAAACAACAGCACTAGTCTTGCAGTCCCATTTACATATTAAAATATATTACTATTGTGCATTCTATTTTAAAATCCGGTGACTATTAAAATACGTGAGGAAATACACGGCGGGGCTGTGATAAAATATCTAATAACGTTGCTTCCATTCCCACATCAAGGGAGCTAAGGATACATCACAGAGACATCAGCATCGTTAGCGCTGCCCACTGCATACCCCTCCCTCCTGCTTTCCACCGCGGAGTTTCATTCCAAACAAAAACTAAATCCGCGTCACGCTTCAAAAACGGCGTCCATTAACAGAGAGAGCACACAAACTGGTACACCGTGACAGCGACGGGGCAACGGGGAACCTTGATCGAGAAGGAACAGTGTAGCGACATTCAATCTCTCCTCCTACCTCACCCGATCTTATTCTCCTCGGACAGCATTATGTCGGGGCCTGCCCTAAACCTGAGGAACTGTTTCCGATTTTGTAGCAGCGGCTGTAGCGTTTTAAATTACCGGCAATAAAAACCGGCTTGATGCAGTACTTCACTGTTGGCCTGAACGCTGCGTTATCGGTCAAATACAACGAGGAGTACAGCCATGTTGGATAAAAAGGAGGAATGAGAGACGGGAGGACCCCATCATTGCAAGCTCACCGGCTGCAAGGCTGTCGTGTTGAATGCCTGACAGAAATGTTTCCACGACATCCGTTTGTACCTCAGGTATTTGTAAAACCATGGGTATGGCATATTTCCCAACGCAATTCTAGCTCAAACTGTATTTAGAATTATTTATAGAACTTTAAGCAGAATCTATTTGTGGTCGATCTATTTATTTACACCACAAAGCTTTGTGGCTTTCTTCTTTCATTCATTCATTCATTCATTCATTCATTCATTCAAGGACATTAGCTGAATTGCAGCAATCAAGCATCACCTCACATTGTGAAAAAACAAACAAACAAAAAAGTAGAAAAAAAAGCTTGAGTATGTCAATAGAAGCTTTGATTGTGTACACATAGTAATGTCAAAGAAAGTTTATCAACTGTCTCTGGTATTGTTTTGCTGGAAGTCGGTCATCCTCTGAATTCACCTTAATAAGGCTGTAACCTCAGACAAGAAGGGCGTAGAAAGGCCTACAGGATATTCACGTGTCTTATGATTCTACACTTCTCAATACAAGCCCCCAGCAAAACTAGAATCCACATGTGGATTCTCTGAGGAGGATACATGCAGAAGTACAACTTCTACAGGATAGCCTACCATTTGTAATTTCTTACATTCATATTTTTCACATCACTAGCTTTGTGTTTGGTCATGTGTTTCTTTGATAAGGTGTGATTTGAAAGCCTTACCGAAGAGATTTGTAAGGCAATGTGGTATTGAAAAGGGACTTCAATAGCAGCCAAATCACAACCTCACATTAAAATAACCATAGCGAATTATCTAAGTGTAGGTGATGCTGAATGATCTGTCAACATTTTTCGTAATTAGCAGAATTCTTCAAATTCTTCACCAGCCCTTAATTCTTTGAGAACACCACAAAACCTTGTATTCTTGCACAGCCCTAGCTTTGTAAACTAGAAACAATGTGATGGCAGCATGCCTTTTAGCAAAACAATGTGCATTGCTTCTCAGTATGCACGGAAGGGAGACGTGAACTCTCTTGTGTGCTTTGTTTGGTCTTTGGTTCAAATGCATTGTATGCTACTTTGGACAAAAGCATCTGCTATGAAATACAAACATCAATACAAGCAAATACAATGTTAGTCCATCTTTACTGTAGACAAGGTCCTCTACAGGGATGTACCCATGAACTAAATTGTGGTTTAATCAGACCCTTCTCAACACCTGAGGGTGTGTGCTGGATTGACGTCATATTAAAAGTATCGACAGACATAGTTGCTAATTCTTTCTGGGAGATTCATATTGTTACCGTTTGTACCAGCACAAGAATTTTATTTTAAACTGTGCTTATGTTTGGTTTTACTATTATTTATGAAGAACACCATTAAGGACGGAACACTGTTGTATCAAGTTATTTGTCTCTAACCAATTTTCACTTCAGTTGTAACAGCAGCAGCAGCCATGGCGATTATTTGCTTGGCATGTGTCTTTTCACAGACCTGATTGAGTCGTTCTTCTTTTCTTCCTCTTCTACATTTTCTTCTCTCTTCTCTGGTTTCACCTCTGGACAAGGCTTCTAGAAAGCAAAAAAATAAAACTCAGCTAGCAGACAAGGGTAAAACAAACAGACAGACAAATAAACAAGACCCTGTGCAACACCTTTAGTAAATCAAGCCATTGAGATTTTTTTTTTAGATCTGCTTATGCTTCACTGACCTTGCTTTTGCCCACATCTTCATCACTTACAGTCTTCTCCTCCTGAACGTGACCCCTTCGCTTGCGTGCTGGCATGGCAGGGGATTCGATCAGATCCTTGGGTTTCTGGGTCTTTAGCTTCTCTGGGGACTCCTGGGGGGCTTCAGACTAAAGGCAAGAGAAGGCATTTAAATGCTTCCAAGTTCAAAGCAGACCAACTTTCAGAAAAGAATGCGTACAAGGTATGAAAGCAGTGGAAAAATCATGCAAAGGGATCAGCAGATGAGTGGACAAGCAGTGTAGCATGAGAACTGAAGACATGGAAACTGAACTAAACTGAAATTGAATTTAAATTAAGAAAATGAATCTAAAACTATCTAGCTTTTATACTTCAACTCATGAGACACTTTTCTGAATTTAGTGCATCCCCAATACAACTTAGGCAGCTCATATTTGAAAGATAACATGAACAACTACAACCAACAAACCATACAATTATGCCTATGATAATTTCTCTCTTTTCCATTCCATCTTTTCCAAACCTTATACCCTATATTTGTATACTTGTTTATGTTGACCTTTACAACTTCCAGGATCTTCAAATAAACCTCAAAGGCATAAGATCTATGATATGTTGTGAAGTGTAATCATTAGTTGAATTATCGTACTCTCTTCTCCTGACCAGCCAGCAGACTCGATGATGTAGTTAGTATGGACATCAGTGACGATCATCAAGCCAAGAAGATGAGAGCGAGAGAGACAGAGAAATTTAAAGATTAACCGACATAACCACTCACCCTCCCGGAAGAGGAGCGGCTTTTTTCCTGCGAGGAGGAAGATGAGCCCGAGGAGCGCGATGAGGACGAGGATCCAGAGTCGGAATCCGATGAACCTGAGTCACTGGATGAAGAGGAGTCTCTCCTTTTCTTCTCTTCTTTTTTCTTCTTCTCCCTCTCTCTTTCTCTTGATGTGTCAGCCTCCTCTGGTGGGGGAGAAGGGGGTAAAACAGTTGCAGGGGTCTTCTCTTCTGCTGCTTTGTGTGCATCTGCTGCTATGGTGGACTGCTTCCCCTGATCTGATTTCTTATCCTTCTCTTCCTGAAGAGTATCTCTTGGATTGGGCTTCTCCTTGTTTCTCTCTGTTAACTGGATGTTTGGGGCTGTCCCTGTGCCCTCTTCCTCATGCCAATTGGATCTATGGGGCCCCGAGACAAGGACTCCTTGTCTGACAAGCTTCTGAGGGGAGGCTAGCCCAGACGAAGGAGGACCCGACAGGGCTCCTTCCTCCTGGGCAACTTTAGTAGGGGAGAGGAGAGGGGATGGGGCCTGTGGGAAGGGGCTATCAGAGAAGGTGCGGGGTGGCTTGACCACAGAGGTGGCAGAGGAAGGAGGAGGAGCAGAACAGAGCACAGGGGCATCTCTCAGGAAACGGAACTTCTTTGAGGAAGACTGGGGAGACAGTGGCGTAGGGACTGGAGGGGATTTTGGTGGAAACACTCCCACTTGCTGGGAGAGGCCCAAAGGTTCGCTGCTCTCAGTGTCCCGTCCCTCTGTTGCCACGGCCTTACCAGTCGAACCAAGCTGGGCAGGGGAGTGAGAAAAGCCCCCAATCTCACGCCCACGTTTCCAAGGTGGCAGACGGCTCTCCCTCTCCTTTTCCAGTATCTTTTCTCGTTCCTCCCTCTCTCTCGCCAGGGCTTTCTCCCTCTCCTCCCTCTCTCGCTCTAAGGCTTTCTCCCTCTCCTCCTTCTCTCGCTCCAAGGCTTTCTCCCTCTCCTCCTTCTCTCGCTCCAAGGCTTTCTCCCTCTCCTCCTTCTCTCGCTCCAAGGCTTTCTCCCTCTCCTCCTTCTCTCGCTCCAAGGCTTTCTCTCTTTCCTCCCTCTCTTGCTCAGCTGCTCTCTGCCTCTCTTGCTCCAGGGCAGCTGCCTTCTCCTCTCTCTCCCGCTCTAAAGCACGCTCTCTCTCAAGAGCCCTTTCCTTCTCCTCTCTTTCCTTCTTTTCTTGCTCCATCAGCCGCCTCTTCTCCTCAAGAGCCCTCTCCCTTTCCAGAGCCTCCTCCTTCTCCCTCCGTTCCCTCTCCAGAGCCTGTTCTCTTTCTAACCTCTCTCTTTCCTCTTTTAATCTCTCCTGTCTCTCTCGCTCTAGAGCTTGCTCTTTTTCACGCCTTTCCAGCTCCAGTCTCTCCTGTTCCAGAGCCTGTTCCCTCTCTCTTCTCTCTCTCTCTAAAGCCTGTTCTCTCTCAAGTTGTTCTTTCTCAAGCGCTTGCTCTCTTTCAATTCTCTCTTTCTCAAGTCTCTCTCTTTCCAGTCGCTCTCTCTCTAACCTCTCTTTCTGGTGCTCTCTCTCAAGTCTCTCTCGCTCTAGTCGTTCCTTCTCCTGTCGCTCTCTCTCTAACCTCTCTTTTTGGTGCTCTCTTTCAAGTCTCTCTCGCTCTAGTCGTTCACGTTCCAGCCTCTCTCTCATTTCCCTTTCGATCCACTCACGCTCCAGAGCTTGTTCTCTTTCCAGGCGTTCTCTCTTCAGTCTCTCACGTTCTAGAACTTGCTCTCTTTCTTTGCGTTCTCTTTCTAGCCTTTCATGTTCTAGCCGCTCTCTTTCCAAAGCCTGTTCTCGCTCTAATCTTTCTCTCTCAAGGGTTTGTCTCTCTCTCTCCAAAGCCTGTTGTCTTTCCCTCTCCAATCTTTCCCTTTCCAAAGCCTGCTCCCTCTCCACTTGTTCTTTCTCCAGTCGCTCTCTCTCCAAAGCTTGTTCTCTCTCTTTGGCCTCTCTTTCTTGGGCTAGAGCTCTCTCCCTTTCAAGCTCCTGAACTTTCCTCTCCTCTCTTTCCTTCTCGAGTGCTTTAAGCCTCTCTTGCTCCCTCTGCCAAGGAAGCTGAAGCTCATGGTCCTGCTTCAGCGAATCCCTTTCGTCCATGGTGGTGCGGACAACACTTACTGAGCCCTGGCCATGAACATGAGGGCCACCAATGACCGAGATGGATCCTGGGTAGCTCACAGCTGCTGAGGCATTGGCAGTGTGCGTGATGGCAGACACTGCGCCATCCTGGTGGCCCCTCCCTGGAAACATAGCGGCACCGGCAGTAGCAGCACCACCTTCCCGCCCCTGTGCATCATCTCTTCCACGTCTGACAACTCCTGAGAAGGCTCCCTCAGACTCCATCTTGCGCGCCAGCAGGGACAGGGGGCCAGGTCGTCGATCTGCAGCGCCACTCTGTGGCTCGGGGCTGCTACTGCGGCTACCGCTGCTGGAACTGGCAGAACTTGATGTGCTGCTGGTGCGCTGTCTGGATGGGGGTTCTTCCACAGGGCTGGGTGGACTCTGTTTAGGAGTGTCTGGCAGGGGAAAGGAGAGCTCTGGGGGAGGTGAGGGCGGCGGTGTGGGCTGGCGCAGCTGCTGGGACAGCAGCGGAGGGATATGCTGCTGAGGCTGCTGCCGGGAGCCCCCAGATCTCTCTCTGGCCAGTTGGGCTCTGGGTGGTGGCGGCTGCTGCTGCTGCAGTGGCTGCTCTCTTCGATTCCTGCGTCTCGCATTTGCATCCCAGTCGTCATCATCATCATCATCATCATCTTCTCCTCCCTCACTCTCTTCATCGCTGTCTGCAGGGGCATGGCTGGAGGACGGGCCCTTGTCGCCCGCCACAATGCGCACAGACAGGGCGGCCACAGGGACAGAGGACGATTGGGGGCCCGTTGGCGCCTCCCTTTCCCGGGCACTGTCTGCATTTGCCTCACTCGCTGAGACCCCGAAGCCCTCACCTACAGCAGGGGGCAGACTTTTGTGCTGGTCAACTAAATCGGGGGTGACATCCTGGTGGAGAGATGTGCAGGAGGAAGAAGGTTGAAGTGGAGCCAGAGTCTAAACTCTGATCTGAACATAAACAGTAGCTCTACCATGCAACATACAAGGTAAGAGAGAGAGAGAAAAAAAAGCTTGCCCTGTAATACACAACATGCAGTGACCTAGATATATGCAACATAATTTACTCAATAACCAAATAAATTCAATTTATACACATATTTAGAGATTGATTACCTTACTAAAGGTGGTAAACTAATATTTCTCTCTTTTCTTCGCATTCCTTTGATAACTACTCCGCAGCAGTGGCACTTTTCCACAAAGCAGTAATTGAAGTCATATTCTACAGTGTAAATGATCAAACTCTGTGGAAAAGTGCAAACTTCACACAGAGCGAGGGCTTTCTTCAACACATGCAAAGAACACTTGTGATCCATCAGTTTTGTAGAGGAGCTAACCTGGTTTGGAGCAGGACAAGCAGAGCCATCACTGGTCTCCCTCTGGTCATCCTGATCTGTGTCTAAAATAGAGGGGGGAAACAAACAAACAAACAAAAAAATTTAGGAAAACAGCAGTACATCTATATGCCACAAAATAGTAAAGGGTCAGGGGAGTTTTCACGTGACGGCAATCTAGAAACTATATCATTAGATAGGCGTGTACCAAACAGAGCATAGACATTAAAAAATCATAACATTTAAACACACACACACACACACACACACACACACACACACACACACACACACACACACACACACACACACACACAGCCTGTTGCAGTCTTCTGGGCATGCATCTTACCATCTGTCTCAGCAGCCTCTCTGGCCTCTCTCTCCAAGCGCTGTCTCAGGAGCTCCTGTTGCTTGGCCAGGTACTGTTTGATGAAGCTATTCTGACTCATCTCCTCTCCTATCTGAAACGCACAACAGCCCAATGCTACATCAAACTGCAGTGACAGTCCAAGCCTGTCACTCACACAGGTATAGACTTCCTGCTTTATGACTGCTCAGGAAAAAAATGGCAGTAGTCAGGATAATCACAAGGATGTTATGCTATGTTCCTAAGAAAAATATGTATTTATACGTACAAAAAATAGGTTGCATTACACACATGCAGGCTAAATAACAAATAAGTGCTTCGCAATTAGCTAAAACAGCATACAGAAATGGGTAGTTTATACATTAATACTGGCTATGATCCATGCAAAAATATGTCTCTCTTTCATATCCTAGAACTGTGTTCATGGCAAGCAATATGTTTGTGCAACATACTGTGCATCTATGATGGTATATAGCTGGTCTCTTTACACACATTGGCCATTCTGATAACCTCAATGACATACATTTTACCCAGGTGTCCAAGAAGTGCCTATAAAGACTACACTAAAAAAGCATTATTATTACTTCCTAAGCACAATCATGCATGAATATAAGAGGCATTGATATTACTATGTGACACACCTGAGAGTTTGGTTGAAGTCCTATGTGATGCGTGGAGGTCTTCTGAAGGTTCTCCAGCATCAGAGCCTGACATCACACACAGACACACAATTTCACCTTCACAATTCAATATAAACTTTCAGCACAGTGAAACTGTTAATGGTTCTTATCGGCATTAGCACCTTATGAAACATTTCAAATTAAATTTGCAAGATATGTCAATCATTAGGAAAACATCGCATCTAAATGACTGACGATATACCATCAATTCTTTACATGGAATTCACATATATGCCATCGACGAGAAGTGTGTAGTTTTGGTACAACGTCACCTACAAACATAACGTTGCCAAAAACATCACCGTTTGCATCCTGGGAGGCCTTGGGGAAAATAGTACATCTGGCAAACACATCTCCAGACAACATTGAGCTGCTCACGACTGACAAGCGCGCAACTAAGCAAATTCATTAGCCAGCTAGCTAGCAAGCTAACCTATCATTTCTCCGCCTACACTCGGCAGAGTGACAGTTGCTAGGATAGCAGCAACAATTATTTATGGCCTTATCAACATCCATTAAAATATGTTTTACTGAAGTTACAGTTACTTTGAAACGATTGGTGTTTATCAGCGCAAATCTGTTCGAAGTACTTCATGAGCGCGCCCCCGTTTTATAACCCCCTCCCTCCCCCTCTCTCGTGCACGCTGAACACACAAAGCGCGGACTCGCCGACAAGTTAAAAACTAGTGGCTAGTAGCTAGCGTCTGATAAACACTCTCGCATGGCAGGAAGGCTGTGCATCCCTTGCCCTGTAGGTAGTCAAACCTTGCGCTTATAATTTTCCAACCAGCACGACTCTTTGCTAAAACCTTCTATAACAAATACAGCAACCTAAATGTGTACGCATGGTCGTAGCCGCACGGTGCGAGCTCATCGAGCTTTTCCAGCCATCAAACCACCAACATTTGGCCTATCGCTAAGACCACGGTGTAGCAACAGTAAGCTATCGATTTTTAACCATAAACAGGTGATCAAACTCACCCCTTTTAATCGTTTGATAAGAGCATTTTTCTGTCCACTCTTGGACAGTCCTCTTTCCTCCAATGCAGCTTTAAGATCCGCCACACGAAGCGAATGAAGCGGCCTCCCGTCCAGCGTAACATCTTCGAGGTCCGCCATCTTGCATCCCCTTCGCCCGTTCTCCAGCTCCAGTCACCGCAACGCCTTCCCCCCTCCCGACGTCGGAGAACTACTGTTTCCGGTGAAGGCGGAGTCGGGAATTCGAAGACCACCCTGTGATGGGTGGATGGAATCCTTGATAATGAGGATAATAAATAGAGGCTACCAGTACCAATTTGTTAATTTTCCATATTGTAAATTTCCAATATCCCATGCGCTAAGGCAGTTATTAGTGTCATGATTTAGTACCTTGTTTATGCGAGTTTCCCTACTCCATGTCCGTCTGTTGCTCGGCCTCACATGAGACAGCTAATGGCGCCTGTGAGCAACACATCGATGCTTGTGACTGGGTAAGTAGCTATTCCAAGAAGATGAGGAAGTGGCAAACCTCAGTAAATTAACCCAGAGGTAGTGGTAAACCTGATAATAGAGTTCTTATTCTCTAATACAATTCTTCCCCCCCCCCAAAAAACTACTCTAGGTTTCCCACTTTCTCTAGGTTAACCTAGCCAAGTTTATCACACCTACTTGGAATGTAGGCCATGTTTCGTAAGGGCTTTGCATTAAACACATTATGAACAGTCATATTAATGCAGCTCACTTCCTTTGTCCCTTTATTCACTCTTTCAGTCATTTGGGGAGAGATGGCAAGTACTTCCAGGGCAGACCCACAGTTTATAAGAGGGTCTCAACACAAAATCCCAACAAGAAACTGCCACACAGAATTTAAGCAAAATACCAACATAATTTCTGAATAGAGAATAAAAAACTGCCATGGTTCACTGGCTAGTGAAATGTTAGTTTTGAGCATTTGATATTTTGCCTTTGTAAAGGCACTACTGGCAGCCTCCTCATCATTTCGTGGCAAAGGCACAGCCAGTGGCCTCCATTTTGCACCACAGACGATCCTCTTGTTACAGTGCCCTTCAATGTAAGGCAGAGTCGGCCGCCTCCATGTTCATCTGTCCGATGCAAATGTTTGTCTGCTACTGGGAGCAGTCACTGTTTGCTCCTATTGTATGCTTTTTCCAGCTGATCTTTTGAAGCTGTCTTCAAATTCCCTGTTTTGCTTAGGAAAGTTCCTTTCCTTATGACAGAGATAATTAGTGGTAAGAGTGTTTGGATTCTCTGAATGCTTAGGAAAGCTTCAATGCTTCCTTTCAAACCTCTTTTAGCATAGTGTACACACATGGTTCCTATGAAGCACAAGGAGGGATGAAAAGCCCCACAATTCCTTGCACTATGAAACAACAACTTATTAACTTGGCACAGATCAATAACACCTGCCTTCCTGTAAGTGTTGTCTTTGTCATCTTTTCTTGACCTCATGACGTTTTCCAGTGAGATCAAAGTGAAGTGGATAGTGAAAGATAGGAGAGAATATTCATAAAGCTGCTGATTACTCACACCTTTCTCATCTTCTCTTTCCTCAAACTCTTCAAATGACATTGTTTTCGCTTGCCCCTCGTAAAGTGACCTGGGGTCTTCAACAGGTAGCTTGGGAGCTACAGCAGCTCGCCACCTGCTTAAGAGTAGTTCTCCAAAGGGTAAAAGGAACATAGTCACAAAATGTAGTAAACCTGTCAAAATCTCTATGAAATCAAGTTCAAACATACCCTGTCTGGTACAAAATGATGCCAGTTTTACTGTCCTTTTTTGTCGCAGACCACCTTTGGCTATAATTATGGAACATAAAGGTGCCACAAATTTATGAAGATGACCCTTCAGATGAGTGTTTGGACTGTACTGTATACTGTAAGTGTACAAGATGGTAAAGTATGCATTTTTTTTTATCTCCAGGCCTATCAGTAATGCCAATGTAAAATAGTAGCATAGCTGTAGTCTACGTCAGTGGTTGTCAAAATGGGGTACGTGGATCAATTCAAGAGGGTACACAAAAAATTCTGTGAATAGATTCTCAGGTCTCACCAACATGAAGTTCAGGTACAGACTATACGTGGACAAAGATCTTGCACTGAAATTGTCCCCAATTCAACGCAATTGCCACTACATGGTAGCCTGTATATCAAAGTTCACATTTTGCATATGCAGCAATAATAATTAGAAAATATTAATTATAATAGCAAGCTGTCTATGGTGCGGGGATACGTGGTAGGACATAGAATGTCTCAGGGGGTACATGGCAGTTAAAAGTTTGGGAACCACTGGTCTACGTGATATGCAGGTATAAGCTGTATAACCACTTAAAAGGTTTGGGGATTTGTGTATATCCAATAAAACATAAGCTACAGTACTGACAGTTGTAATCATACAAGACAGTATAACCACTACAGTCACAGACAGTATATCCACTACAGTCACAGACAGTATATCCACTACAGCAAACTAGACTACAGCACTGTAGAGTAGCTCTCGGCCACAATGGATTTTGTCAAAGTAGCTCTTGGAGGAAAAAGGGTTGGAGACCCCTGTGCTAGACAATGTAGGCTATTATTATAAAGCTATATAATAATAATAATAATAATAATAATAATACGACTAATACTATTACTACCACTATTACTACTACTACTACTACTACTAATAATAATAATAATACAGCCAATTAATTATTTGTAAAATAATAATAATTATTATTATCATCTATGAATCACAAATAATCAAATAGGAATGAGGTTTATGCATAGGCCCATGTAGATGTGTGTGTGTGTCTATATATATATATCTCAATGACTGTATATATAGATACAGTCATTGATATATAAAGTTTCAGGGCCTCTTCCTATGGCAACGACCAAGTGACAAACTATTGGATGGACTACACAGTTCAAAGGTCAACGGGCGGGGTTTAGATCAGCCGGTGCAAGATCACAGAAAACTACTATTAGCTTTTCTTGTCTATAATCGAGCGTACTGTGAAATTTCGAGGAATGCTTACAAGAAGATTCCTCTAAAGGTCGAAGATATCATCAATGAATACTTAAGGTACGCTAAACTGGATTTGTTTAAAAAGAAAATGGAAAGCTTTGCAGAAAGTAGCAAGCAAACAAGCTAGTCGGACAGGTTAAGTAGCATTCAGATTAAGTCGTCAACGTTTGTGTCAATGTTGACGTTGTTTGTATTTCAGATATTGGAATCCGTTATATGCAAAGAATTAAACTGCACAAATTGCTTGCATGACTTAGTTTAACGTTGGGCCTCATTCTCACACTTAAAGTGCAGGTGTCCGATCGAATACAAAATACCAGTGTTGAGCAGTAGGTTCGTCAGCGAAGCTACTAGCTTAACTATATTTCCCAGTAGTGTGGCTGTAGCTCAGCTAATGTCTAAATCAGCTTTTCATTAGTTTAGCTTAGCTTAGCTTATATATAGATAACTGTGTTACGTTAGCTTATATATATATAACTGTGTAACGTTAGCTTTTCCTACATTTAGCAGAACATCAGTGCAGGTCATGGCAGCAGAGCATCTATCTGGGCCATGCATCAGTTTTATTCAATAAACCCAGCAAATATGACGCATTTTTTGAATGAAAGAGAGATGTCGGCTTAATTAGAAAATGTCCACAATTTATTAAATGTGTGTACTCAATACTGCCTTCTATTACATATGTATGCATGCAAGTAAATTGTGTACACAAAATGTAGCTTAAACTGGTTGATGTACTGAAAGAAGTCATTTAATGTGTTGCCATTTCTATAAGCCATAGGTATGTCCTCTTGTATACCCTACTGTTCCAGTGTTTTGGGCCCATATTGAATATGATTAAATAACCTAATGTGTGTCTATTGTACAAAGTTACTGCTCACTAACTGGTTCTAAAAATGGAACCTAGTCATGGATCACTATATGTATAGGCCTGTTTTACTTTTTTGTTCATAAGGAATTGTAAAGTAGCTTGATGTGTAGTGATCTACTTTTACCAATTTTCCGCAGCTTAGCTGGCTAGTATTTTAATGGAGCGTAACTGGTAGCTTAGCTCACTTAGTTTTCTGAGTAGTTTCCCTAACACTGCAAAATACAAAATACACATTTCGAAGTAAGGCTGATCTTGTGATTATTTGCAGATGTCCTGGTTTTCTCATGTGCGTCAAGACCTCATTCAACAGCCATCGACGATAACCCCACCTTTTGGGACAACAGAACATAATAGAATTTATTCCTCACTACCATCTTCAGCAGAGTTTCCAAATGCTCCACCTCACTGTAAACCACCCCCTTTAGTGGATTTGGTGTGTACGCCTCTTGGATCCGGGTCAGGAAGGGTGTCCCCCCCTCTTTCATTCGTGACTCTTCAGGAGCAGCGCTGTGTATTGAGTTGGTTTCTGGGATGGGGAGCAATTCAGAGGCAGCGATTTCTTGAGGACCTTATTGCCAAAGCAGTGCCTGGGAAAGTGTGCAGCCTAGTGGAGCAACTCACCACAATGCAGGTAGCCTATACTAACTTGACTGATGCAGGCCATCATATGTTGACGAACATAATTGCTGTCAGTCCTCTAAGCTATTTAAAGAAAGTCAGAGATTATTTGTGACTGTTTGTCATTCAGGTGAAGGACCGGCCTCCTAACATCTTTGAGTGCCAGCTCAGGTTATGGACGCAGTGGTTTGAGTCATGGACTGAGGAGGAGAGAAATGCCTTCATCAACAACCTAGAGGAGAGAGATCCTATCTTTGTTACCCACTTCTACAGGGGGGTGGCAGGCACAGCGGGGAGGAGTTGAAGCTTCGTTTTTCATCACTTGGGGCTTGCTATGGCCTTTCTGTTGACAGTTGACAATTGCATACCACAAGCTCCTGTGTCCAGCATTGTTACTTCTCATATAGTCAATATTCAACATATAATCAGAGCTGTTATGCAGAGATAATTATATCTACTGATACAGTGTTCAACTATTTGAGGAGAGTTTATGATAAAGACAACCTAAAGCAAAAATGAAGCAAAAGTATAACTTTATTTCTTATTATTATCTGCATACAATGCAACCCCCTTATTATACCACAGATGCAACAAATTTGGAATGTACATTGTAGAGATAGGCCTACAGCATATGCTGGGTATTCAGCGGAAGCATTTTAAAAAGCTAGTTTTGATTAATTCAGCCAATCAGCAGAGGGACCCGCTTTGAACACCAGTGGAGGTGAACCCTGATTAGTGTCCTCACACGTGCTCATGAAGGGAAAAAGTTTTGACTTCACATTTATGTTTGTGAATGTGTACAGGTGAGCTCTAGTCTCTGAGTCATAGAAAGAGATTTCTTTCTTTTTGAAATCTAATAGCACACCAATATTTTCTGGTTTGGCTTGATCTGACACCCTCAGGACTTGTTTTTTATTTGCAGCTGCAGCGAGAACTTTGCTCCTGGACAACGTCAAGGTCCAGTATTCATTCTGGGGTTTAAATGATATGGCTCCATTTCTTTTAGCTTTTTCAGAAGCTACTCCCAAGGTATAACACTGCTTGTTAGCCACACCAATCTCCCAGTACTGCCTGCCTTGGTCAAATCCAGTGCTACCCAGTGCCCCCGCAATATGATTATAACGCATTGGGCTGTCAGGCAAGTTGAGTGATGTCTTGAGAAGTCTCATTTCAGTGTTACCATTTGACAGTTGTAGTTTTGGGTGAGCTGTGTCAGGGTCTATGGCTGGTTGAGCTGTTGGAAGAAAAAGAAGAGGTCAAAACAATATGAACACTATAACACTCTTAAATACTTTCTCTATTTTTCTCATTGTTTTTAAGGACAAAGTAGTGAAGCTTCTGGAAACTCTATTATTTTTGTAAGAATTATATTTTAAAAATCTGCTTAAAAGTAGATGGTCACACTCACACAGTTGCACTGACCCCAAACTTAGTGGTTAAAACACAGAATTGCATAAACCTTGCTATGACTACAGGGGGTTCAACAGTAATAACACTTATGTTTTGGTTCATAAGGAAGCTTTGAAAAATCTGCCATTTTTGAAAAATGCAACAGTGAAATTAATCTCTGAAGTTTATTTCCGCCACCATTCCCACAAAATTTGGTACAGGGTATTCTTTTTGTCTTTTGAGTAGTTGCTCTGTTTCAAAGTTACACATCAATCAACTCAATGCCTGTAATTATTCTGCTAGTAATATTATCTCATAATATCATCACCTGTGCATGCAATCAAGTAGTACATTCTTTGGAGACGCACCAAATTTCATGAAATTTCATTCACAGGGGGCAGTCCAAGTGCCAATTGGCTGCCAATAGTCAATGAAACTATGTGATGGCACCAAGCTCAGAGACTGATTAGTGTTGGCGAGCCCAAGCTACCAGGGGAATGCAGTCAAAACATGTCAATAGCTAAAGAACAGTCAAGACTCACGGCACATATCAATGCAAAACATTTAATTCAACGGAAACACTTTGTTGGTTGGTGCAACTAAGAGGACTGTTGCTTGCTATTTTTTTTTCTATTTTTAGCCGAGCCTGATTAAATCAGATTAAACTGGATTGATATAATTTGGATTTTTCTTTTTAACTGTTGACTCATTCATTTGTAAATTACTGTAGGTGGGTATAACATGCTCATAGCCTTTCTAATGTTGGATTTTGTAAATACATTTATATTATTCTAACATTTCAGTTATTAACATTTTAAATATAATTGTATGAGTTAAAACAAGGCAAGTATTGAAACAAACAAAATCTACATTTTTATATCAGCCTACATACATGCAAAACAGATGTGGTAACATTTCCTATGAGCCCAGTATTCATTAATTATGCATTATAAACACAAGTATAAATGGTTATAAAGCATTCAATAAGCCTCATAATTGTTATATTATCAATATTATAATATTATATATGACATGATATATTGCAATTATAAACATTAATACAAACTCATGACCGGTCTCATAAAGCATTAGGCCTGTAATGTTAACTGCTATAAATCTCAATTTATAACAGTGATAATACGTTTTATAAATGTAAATATGAAGTGGTATGAGTGCTGGGTTCAAGTGTTACCTATCAGGTAATCTGCTGAAAACTGAAGTAATGGAGCTGTATACAATTGCATTCTATACACTTACAAGTGTGGATGACCTTTTCTGCCTTTTTTGCAGCCTCACTCTCAATATCTGTATAAGGTAAAGACAATGATACAATTAGGTTTTATCCATTGGTACTTCCTATAAACAACATGTGGGATGGTAAGGTGAAAATTGAAGAACTGGAGGAGGGCTTGTTTATAACTTCCATTTGGACTGAGGTAGGCCATGGCTGCAAAGTTAGGGTAGATGCATCATCATGTTCTTACAGTACCTGCTTACTCATTACCACTGTTAGAAAGTAATGCACTGTAATGTTATTCCTTTACCCAGTAACTAGTAGGGGATAACAGGCCTCACCAAAAGGGCAATAACATTACAGTCACTACTAAAAACAATATAGTTATGTAACATGATCTGAACAGTCTGTCAATGGGCCTGGGATCACAGCACTCAACAACAAAAGATTTTCAACAATGCCTAGTTAGCCTCTTTCAGGAACATGTTATTTGTTTCTAAGTGACAATGAATTTTCCTCAGAGGATCTATGTTATCTTAGGCCTGGAAAAAGTTGTAGCCTACTGATGAATAATGCAGAACTCTTATATAACTCTACATTACATTATCTGGTATAAAATGGGCCATTTTATGAGCTCTGTGCTGAAGAGTAGAGTAGTTGCTTAAACCTAAGTAGAAGCCTTATGGTCCAGGCATGATAAACCAATCAGGATAGAGACTGCCTCGCTAATGAAGCAGGCAAAGCAGCCTGATAATGACAAACTGAGACATGTCAATGTTTAAGAGTGATCTCTGGCTGTCACAACTATCAAAACAGTTACCCAAGAAGAAGGAGCCTTTGGCCAAATCAGCAACCTCATGAATGACCATACTCACCATCTAGTTTCTGCTGTAGCTGTTGCATCTGCTCCTCTTTTTCCTTTAATTTTTGCTGAAGCTGCTTGTTGTCCAACTCCATTTCTGAAATGTTTGACATTTGATATAAGAAACCTTTTCTTTGTTAAACTCCTTGTTTGTTTATTTACAGTGAAATGTGACTGACTCTGTAACATATCAAAAAATTGCCCACAGGTGAAAGAAGCTGTTCAGCCTGCACCGAGACATGTAACTGCTGCCCAGAATCATTTTACAATTATCCCCAACTTACAGAGTCTCTAATGCAATGAGAAACAATCATGTCTCACCATTGGAAATCTGTGTTTGTTTCCTTAGCGCCTCAGTGGTTTCCTCAGTGGTTTTCTTTGCAGCCACCAAATCATCCTTCTCCTTCTGTAATTCTGAGATGGCCTCCCCCTTTTTGTCAAGCTCCTGTTTCAATTCTGAAAGGCAGGCAACACAATGCACAACCTTTAGTAATGGAAGTGATTAATTATAAATTATAATTGTGCAGTGACAGGAGGTCCAGAAGTTTATTGGCCAAACGGGCAACCAGGGCTCTAATTTCACTGACGGACAACATGGCTGGTAACATGCACAGTTCACTGCACATGCCCTAAAGCTAATTGTGCTAAATTAAGCAAGAACTATGTAAGACCAAATGTAAGAACAAATGTAGAGGGGTCCACCCAGTGCTTGGGTGTATCATGGCAGCTTCATCCGTATACTGTATGAATGATGTTCTTTGAAGCAAGACCTATTTCAGTGATTGTTTTATTTCATGTACCTCTAGTACAAGAGCCTCTGTCTCTGATGTCCACTGCTCTATTTACAGCAAGTAATTCTATTGTGTACAACAATTATTCAGGTTCATATAAACATTGTAATGTGTGATTGAATTGTTGTGATGCTTTTTTGGTTGACAAATTTGTGTCAATGAAATAAGCAGGTACATGACGATTGCCTGTAGTGCTTGTTAGTATTTGGAAATTTTGGAAAAGGTCATTGTAAGAGTACAGAGGTAAAGAACAAAGTGTGTGAGGGTTGTGTTTATGGTCACAGCAGAGCACTGATGTTCTCACCACTAGCTGTCTTCTGCTGTGCTTTGAGCTCAGCCACTTTGTCTTTGAGAAGGCCTAGAGTCTCCTCCTTTTCACTCTTCAGTGCAGCAATGGCTTTATCTTTCCTTTCCAATTGCTTCTTCATGTCTGACAAAAAGCACATAGTTCAAAATTAGAAAGGAATAAGTCTACACATCTTTGTTGAACTCTTTGAAGGAAAAAGGAAGAAAAAAACTGTCTAACCTTCATTCTTCTCTCTGAGCAGGGCACAGTCTTTAGCATTTATACACACACAAAAAAATGTCTTTCTATTAGCACATGTTGAAAGTAGAGTCCATGTGTAGTTTATGGAGTATATGTCTTTTTGGTCAAAGGTGGGAGTGGTTTAAATGGCTATTTGTAATTTTGGACCTTACCTTCATTTGCAGCTTTAAGTGTTTCAATCTCTTGGTCTTTGGCTTGGAGTTGTTTGTTTAGATCTGGAAAGACAATTAAAGTTACATTGACAGCACTTCAAGCTAGTCACCATGTATTGTAACCAATAAAAAGGGCAAAGGCAACCACCAGGTCTCACCAGCTATTTGATCTGCTGTTTTCTGTTTGAGACCTTTCGTGTCATCTATGAGTGAATTCATTTTTTTTTCCAATTCGATGGACTTTGCAACTGACAGACAGAAAGTACCAAAGTCAGCAAAAGTGCAAACAGTTTATTTTTTATGAACAAAAGGACACCCATCAGTGTAAACAGTGGTCCTAAGTGAACTGCAATGATTAGCTTACTCAGAGCCCCATTTCTTTTATCTACGCTCTCCAGTCTCTTCTTACTGGCTTCAATATCCTTCTCCTTCTGTTTAAGACGGGCAATCAAGTCTGTGAATGAGAAGAGTGAAAACATCAAATGATTTAATCGCATCAAAATCTGACAGTGACCTAAACTGGCATGGAGTTTTCCATACATTTGTTTTAAGAGGGTCAGTTGAAATGTACATAGTATGCAGATTTGTAATCACCTGCAATCTCTTTTTCTGATGACTGTTTCAACTTCTTCAGTCTTGATTCCAAATCTTTGGCTTCTCTTTCCAAATCATCAATTTCTGCCTCTGAAGATTAGGAGAATATACTGTATATACTGTATGTGTGAAATTTTTACAGAAAACATACACACATGTATAAAATCTGTTAATTGAGAGATTGTGGTACACATACGCCTTTTGCCATTACAGTTTTGAGCTCGCATCTCATTTAACTCTTGCCGTTTCTTCTCCAGTTGAGTCTCTGTCTCTGGATACAAGTGAAACATACACGCACACACTGTTAATATTGTTAACCAGATACAGATACAGACCATGCTCTCTCGCTTTGACTATTGTAATGCCCTTCTAACAGGTCTTCCAGCCTGTGCTGTGACTATTACAGATAATCTAGAACGCAATAATGTGTTTGGTTTGCAATCAGCCTAAAAGGGCATATGTAACCCCTCTGTTCATTGAGCTCCACTGGCTACATCTACCTGAACACCCTCATAAAGCTTATTTTACCTCTTGGTCACTCCATTCCTCCAAGGTGTGTTGTCTAGCCAACATCCCACACAGATCAATCCAAACTATTCTCATCTGTCATTCCACACTGGTGGAAGACCTACCAAGTTCCAAGTGCTACCAGAGCAGGAGATACCTTCTCCACCTTCAAGAAATTCTTGAAGACCCAGCTCTTCCAAGAGTACCTCTTCTGTCTTAACACTAGGTGGAATGTACTTCCAATGCACCCCCACTCTCTTTTCACTGCACTTCCATCACACTCCTGTACTGTCATCTTCTGCCAGTTTCCTGTTAGCAAGTCATACTCTTAGTAAGATTGTAGCTTGAGTGTTAATCCACTTTTTGCAAGTTGTTTTGGATAAAAGCATCTGCTAAATGCAAAAAATGTAAATGTTAACAAGCTCCCTGATGATTTGATGCTACTGTACCTTTTAAAAATATACTGTACTTTGATTTGCTGCAATTACAATGCCATGGACTGTCATGCTATGTTATGACAACAGTAATGGAATGATGCCATGGACTGTCATGCTATGTTATGACAACAGTAATGGAATGATGGAAATAGTAAAAATAAAAATGACACCAACCAGTTATCTTTTTGGAAGCAGCCTCTCTGACTTTAGATAACCTGTCCTTCAGAGTGACGAGTTCCTCCTGTTGTTGCATCATCTGTATCACTGAAACAGACAACGATGTTGGACTGGGTTATGTAGCTGTATGCTGTAGGCAATGTTGTTTTAAGAACACAGAAGTGATTGGCTTAAAGCACGAGGAATATACACAATGAAACAAAGTTTAGCCGTGCTGTTCGGATAAAAACAAAGAGGATTTTCCTGTGATTTAAAAAATATCACCATGCCTGTGTAAGGGTATCTAGTATTTTCACAAGCAACTCACTTATTTGGATATTTTCTGATTCTTTGTCTTGCAGGGCGTCAATCTTTTCGTTCAGCTCGCTTTCTAGGTCTGTTAAGAAGGCAGAGAAGAGTTTATGTGGAGAGCTGTTCTGTCTCAGCACATTTCACATACTGTACACACATACATGCACAATTGCTAGATGTTGATTTGCTTGTTGATTTGTTTTAGACCCATTTCTCCTACCTGCTATGCGTTTTCTGTACTCCTCTTCATTCTCAGTGCTTAATCCAGCCTGTTCTCTGAGTACAGCAAAGATACCTTTGACTGCAGAGATGTAGAAACAGATCAAGCTTGTTAGAATTATCTAGATGGATGGATGAGTGAGGGAGTGAGAATATTACACCACATTCATTTCATGAGTAACATCGGTTGTACTGGTGCACCTGTCTTTTTTTTTATTTAGATGCAGCAGTACATAATTTCAATGCACCCAAAGTTGTTTACAGTAATGTAATAATAGGGATGAGAGGCCTGGGTCAGGGTTTACCAAAGGATGAGTATGGTCTTTGCAGACATCTTAGGATGTATAAAATGCACTTGCATTGTCATCGAAGTTACTGAACATTACTTTGTAAAATAATCGGAATCACTTTATGATTTTGACAGAAAAGATAAATAAAAGGAAAGGAATTGCAATCCCATGTATCATCTGCCCCTATTAACCTCAAACCTTAAAAAACGTTGCAAAATTAGTGCATAAACCTCTAGTTAATAGTTGTGAAATTACAGTATGCACACTTTCATATCAAACATTGTGTAAACATTGTGTTGTGGTCTTGCAATTTCAAAAGTTTGTCACCATTGCATTGCATTCAAGTCTGTGTATAATTACACTGATAACATCATATTGTGGCAGCAGGCTATATGCAGTTTACACAT